>AP027106.1:58103805-59303805 GCA_028142955.1 Pinctada fucata | reverse complement strand
TTTTATATACAAGCTTGGAAGGAGAAGTTTAATAACTTTTTAACTAGTTTTCAATTCTACATGTAAATACTTGCACCTGCATGGGACCCTCTTACATGTTACATGACCTTATATACATTTTGTTTACTAAAAATTACATATCGCATGATATTGTAAAAATCTTTCATCTCTCTCAGTTTAGAAGTGAATACAAGTTTTACATGAACATTATGTTTGGAGTCAATTTTAAGTAAAAATAAAGAATTTCTGCTGAAAAACGCAAACATTCTTAATATTCACATCAATTGTTATAAAAAAAAATTTCCTTGCTCCAGCTTTGCAAGAAAAAAATAATATTGCCGCGTTCCGGGGCGAAAAAAATAATCTTGCTCCGACAAAAAACCCAAGCCCCCCCCCGAATATCAAATGGACCGTGCCTAAGTACCCGAAACGTGCATGTCTGGTCCATGTTGCCAATTTATCTGTTCTTTAGTCCCCTACCGGCAACGCCGAAGGGGACTCTTAGTTTCCTCTCGGTCTGTCTGTCTGTCTGTCCATCCGTCTGTCCGTCTGTCCCATTTTCAGTTTTCCGGACTTTTTTTCGCTGTTGTTGCATATATTGAACTCATTTTTGGTATGAGGATATATCTCAATGTGATACAGATCAAGTTTGTGGATATATCTCAATGTGATACAGATCAAATTTGAGTTTGCTTTTGATTGACCTAATTTTACAAGAGTTATGGCCCTTGGACTTAGCAAATTTTATTTTATTTTACACCATATATAATTGGTTTGTACTATACACATGTACGAAGCCTCGCTTGCATAAATAAAGCAACTAAATAAACAACAAATTACTTAATTTGGCAAATTTTACTTTTAGATGGAATTTTCTGAGATACATGTTTTATTTCTATTTTTTCTGGAATATAATGATCTCGCGGACATAAAACACCGCAAGCCATTCATATCACTTCTATTCTCGAGCTTAAGACGCAGCGAAGAAAAGACCCTTTATTATACGCCCGTCATTTGACGGGACGTATTATGGTATGGCGAAGTCCGTATGTCTGTCGTTCCACTTAAGGAACGCAATTAACTGAATATGCGTCAACAGAATTTTATGATATTTGTACATTGTGATCAGACTATGGAGAGGAAGCCGCCTTTTTATTTTTAGGTTCATCCAATTTGTCATTACCGAGTTATGGGACTCAGAATTTTAACATACTGTGAAAATATACTAAAATAGTTAAAAATTCTTTAAAAATCTATTTTGGTTGAAATGTTTTGAAATTTTGTATACTCAAGTAGAAAGGATGTTCTTTGACATATATGTAACGGGTTTTTAATTTTTTTGTCGCATAACCAAGATATTATGTGTAATGGGAGGGGGGGGGGATATGCACATACATGTTAAGCTAAGGGCAAAATATATAGGCGCATGAACGCAATAACTTGGATATGCGTCAACAGTTTCACGATATTCATACATTATGATTGGACTGTGGAGAGGAAGCAGCCTTTTGATTTTCAGGTTCATCCAATTTGTCATTACCAAGTTATGGGACTTAGATTACTAAAATAAAGTGAAAATATACTAAATTAGTTTAAAATTCTTTAAAAACCTATTTCTGGTTGAAACGTTTTGAAATTTTGTATACTTCAAGTAGAAAGGATGTTCTTTGACATATGTAATGGGTTTTTAATTTTTTTGTCGCATGATTGAGATATTATGTGTAATGTGTTTGATGGGAGGGGGGGGGGGATATGCACATACATGTTAAGCTAAGGGCAAAATATAGTTGCATGGAACGCAATTACTTGAATATGCGTCAATGGATTTTCACGATATTCATACAATATGATTGGACTGAGAAGAGGAAGCCGCCTTTTGATTTTCAGGTTCATCCAATTTGTTGTTACAGAGTTATGGGACTTAGAGTTTAAAATACAATGAAAATATATGAAAAATTGTTCAAAAATTCTTTAAAAATCTATTTCTGGTCGAAATGTTTTGAAATTTTGTATACTTCAAGTAGAAAAATTGTTCTTTGACATATGTTACGGGTTTTTAATTTTTTTGTCGCATAACCGGGAAATTATGTGTAAGGGGGGGTGGGTGGGGGGAGGGGGGGTTATATGCACATACATGTTAAGCTAAGGACAAAATATAGGTGCATGGAACAGATTTTCATGATCGAAGAGGAAGCCGCCTTTCGATTTGTCCTTATGGAGTTATGGGACTTAGATATTTTGGTGTTGTGAAAAAAAATACCAACAGGCGTATCTTGCTGTGTGAGCGTAGGCTTTATAGTACTTGGGACCCATAAAATTCTGCTGACCCATTGGTCAAATTTTTCGGGTCCAAAGGACCCATTTAGATCAAATTGTAGATTAATCTCTGGCGAGTTGATAATTTGATTGGTTCATGTGACAAGGGAAATTACTAGACAACAAATCACAGCTTGCTAGTTGTTATTTCTGTTCAAATATTGTTCTGCACAAACTTTATAGCACGTGAAGGGGCAGAGCTTAGCAAACTGGAAGTACACCAGGCCTTAAATAGAATTAAGTTTGTTGTTTAACGCCTGACCCACGTAAAATTTATGCCGCGGGTAGGGGACTTAAATCGCTCAGCGATCATAACATTTTTTAATATGCCTGATATTAATTTATACACTGCAGCGATCAGACTGTAGAGAGGATGCTGCCTTTCTATTTTCATGTTCACCTAATATGGTGTTACAGAGATATGGCTCTTAAATTTGTTTGGTTTGTGAAAATCAATTCTGACAGGCATAATTTACTGTGTTAGCATAGGCTTTATTCGAAATAATGGAGACGTTTATTGGTTCATAAGGCATGTGTCATATACCTGTGCTTCATATGACTTAATAATATGTGCACACTTTTAAAATCAATGATCGAGTCGGTATTAACCTATACATCATGCAAGTATTCCCTTCTGAGTTGACTTTCTGAATTCATCCCTTCTTTTATCATATACATATTTTTTCTATTTTCAGTATACTTGGAAACTGAATGACATTTGATGCACTTCCACTCACAATTTCCAAATGTGACTCAACAGATGCAACCTGTTGTCGAATTTTTCTTTCATGTCAAGTGAAATAATGAAGGGCAACATTTGTCTGATTGATGAAAATTCTCAAAATCAGCATTTGTTACCTATTTGATATGATAGATAATTTCATCAAATTTAATTTGACTGTGCTGCTAAATGAAGGTAAGTGAAGTTCAAGGCCAGGCCATAACAAATTATACATGTTGTTCATGTTGTCTGATTTCCTTCACTATTCTTGGCTAAGTGGAAAACAAAACATTCTTAACAGGTATTCCATTATCTGAACATATTCACTCAGAATCGGTTTGAAATTCATTTCACTTCATTGCACATTGATTTAAATGTGACAGTTTTGAAAAACGAAATCTGATTTATCACTAAGTATTATGACACGCCAGTGTTATGACACGCCAATATTTAGACATAAATATCACAGTATCTGGATGTTTGTATCTCTGTCCACCTCCTCTTCTGTGTGCCACAGCTGATAAGATACTGACCAAACACCTAGCCCTATAGAAATTTCTTCAATTTACCATGTTCATTGACTGTATGATGACCAGATAGAAAACCTTTCACATATGGACATGATGGAGGAGCATAAAGTCACCATACTGTCTGTCTGTCTGTCTGTCTGTCTGTCTAAGCTCATATCTTCTAAACCCTACATCAGAATTTGTTCATATTTAATATTAATGTTCATTAGGATAGATCCTCTAGGGCAAAGGTACTTAAGGTTAATTATCAAAGGTCAAGGTTATTACAGGCTAAAACATAGTGTAATCAAAGATTACGAAGCTCACCTCGCGGCAGCAAAGTTCAATTTAATCATATCTCTAAGTACATGTATATTAAGAAAATCACTCAAGTGAAAAAAAGTAGGTCAGGGTCATTTCATGAAAGTTTGATCAAAGATACATCCAATATACAAGTTTGGTACATGTAGCACTTATATACTTTGCTCAATATTGGCCTTTAAAGGGAAAATCACTCAAGCAGAAAAAGTAGGTCAAGGTCATTTTATGAAAGTTCGATCAAAGATACATCCAATATGCAAGTTTGGTACATACAGCACTTATACTTTGCTCAATATTGGCCTTTAAAGGCAAAATCACTCAAGCGGAAAACGTAGGTCAAGGTCATTTTATGAAAATTTGATCAAAGACACATCCAATATGCAAGTTTGGTACATGTAGCACTTATACTTTGCTCAATATTGGCCTTTAAAGGCAAAATCACTCAAGTGGAAAATGTAGGTCAAGGTCATTTTATGAAAGTTTGATCAAAGACACATCCAATATGCAAGTTTGGTACATGTAGCACTTATACTTTGCTCAATATTAGCCTTTAAAGGCAAAATCACTCAAGCGGAAAAAGTAGGTCAAGGTCATTTTATGAAAGTTTGATTAAAGATACATCCAATATGCAAGTTTGGTACATGTAGCACTTATACTTTGCTCAATATTAGCCTTTAAAGGCAGAATCACTCAAGTGGAAAAAGTAGGTCAAGGTCATATTATGAAAGTTTGATCAAAGATACATCCAATATTCAAGTTTGGTACATGTAGCACTTATACTTTGCTCAATATTGGCCGTATAAGGCAAAATCACTCAAGCGGAAAAAGTAGGTCAGATGCTGCATCCGATGCATGGGTTCACCTCAGCATCCCAAGATGAATCACTTGTGCAAGTTTGGTTACTGTAGCATCAGTACTTTGTCAGATACTGAACTACCCCAAAAACTTTAACCAGACATTGACAAAGTCATTCAACCGGAAAATGTAGGTCAGATGATGCATCCCATGCATGGGTTCACCTCAGCATCCCTAGATGGATCACTTGTGCAAGTTTGGTTACTGTAACATCAGTACTTTGTCAGATACTGAGTTACCCCAAAAACTTTAACCAGACATTGACAAAGTCATTCAACCGGAAAATGTAGGTCAGATGCTGCATCCGATGCATGGGTTCACCTCAGCATCCCAAGATGAATCACTTGTGCAAGTTTGGTTACTGTAACATCAGTACTTTGTCAGATACTGAGTTACCCCAAAAACTTTAACCGGACGCGGACGCGGACGGGGACGCGGACGCGGACGCGGACGGGGACGCGGACGGGGACGGGGACGGGGACGCGGACGTCGGGGTTATAGCATAAGCTCATCTCAACTTCGTCGAGGTGAGCTAAAAAGTATATTTTTTGTGAAAGTAATTATTTCTTGTGCAATAAAAACTTTTAAATTCATTAAAAATCAGTGTGTTGTCCAAATGATCTGAAATTTTGAATAATGATAGAAAAATGTACACTAGAAATCTCTTTTGAGATTTTTCATTGAGTTGATGAGAAATTTTGTGCCAAAGGGGGAGGGGATGGTTGTTACACATATCTTCAGGTGAATGTATATATATATAGGCTGCTTATGAGTATTTCATCATGTATCCCACAATTGTTATTGGGAAAGGTCACAGATTAGATTTTGCTTGACTCTGACCTTGTATTCCATTTGGATGATGCCGGTGCATTACTCTGAAAATACTGAAACATGCACCGCAAGTTAATCGGTTGCATAATTAATAATATGGTGATTTGAGAGAGAAAAGTTTAAACCATGATCACCATGGATCATACGATGGAAAAGTATAAACTACTAAAATGGAATATAGGCATTTTAGGGGATGTCATTGTTTCCAGGTTTCAGATACTTTTTGGCTAGATTTTTTTAAATCACCATATTATTATTATGGAACCGATTAGCTTGTAATAATAATAATAATAAGAATAATAATAAGAATAAAGAAAAGACATTGCAATAACAGAAAGGATTCCGACGGAATAGTCGGAATCCTTAATAACTAGATGGCTACTGTTGCAAGCAACAGACGGATTCCTCCTTTATTAGACCTTCCTCCGAATTGAAGTGTTAAAATCCGAATAAAGAAGATGGAAAAAAGAATAGTTACTTTAGTACCTTATTCACATCAGCAAATGAGTCAGAAGAGCTTATGTCTAATTTGGGACTCTTATTTCTCTTTCAAAAAAATAGAAGAAAACATAAATAAATACCTTTCATTTTTACGAAAGCTTTTAACTCCATGCTCTATCAATATCAAATTCTTTACAATTACCTTCTCAAAACAGAACTGCACAATGATTTTATAATGAGATAATTTCTATTAATAGAAAATGACAACAACATGAAAGTACAGATATGTAATGCTACTAAGAAAAAAAAAAAGAAACAGAGAATAAGAAGAAAAGAGTTATCTTTCTGATACTATGTTAAGTTTAAATAAGGACTGCTTGTGTGAAGAATAAATAATATAGGACAAAAAGTGTGACAGTGAATAAAGGTCACGGAAAAAAGATAAGTATTTGAGGTAATTCTTTTCAAGATTGATCTTAATCTGATCAAAGCTCAATATTTTATCAACCAAAGTATGTTGTGACCTTGAAATCGAACAAATGACCTTGGGTCAAGGTAAAAGGGCTTAATGCAAGGAATATTTTTATTAAGTTTGAACTCTTAAGGTCAAATAGTCTTTGTTCTATATGCAAAAGTTTGTTGTGACCTTGAAAATCAAAATTTGACCTTGGGTCAAGGTCAAGGTGAAAGAGCATGGCTAAACGATAATATGTATGAAGTTTGAACTCTGAAGGTCAAATAGTCTTTATTCTATAGGCAAAACTTTGTTGTGACCTAGCGAATCAGAATTTGACCTTGGGTCAAGGTCAAGGTGAAAGAGCTTGGCTTAACAATAGTATGTATGAAGTTTGAACTCTGAAGGTCAAGTAGTCTTTGTTCTATAGGCCAAAATTTGTTGTGACCTTGAGAATCATAATTTGACCTTGAAAGTAGGTCAGCATTAAATGTCTACCTATAAGTAACTTACCATCCAAGTTTCAACTCAAAATCTCAAAAACTGTAGAAATTGGCACTGTGCCAATTTAAAGTTCCATTTTCAACTCTGAATAGCACGAAAACCGTAAATATTTTATCGAGCATGTAAGCGTATAAAAGTTTGCAAATTTCCCAAAGAACAATATAAAACAAATTTTGTTCAAATCCGACGGTTAGTGAAGGAGTTATAAGAGTTTAAAGGTTTGACCTTTGATGACCTCCAGCGGGGGCATATGTGAACCATTTGACAAGAAAAAAAATTTCATTCAAGATCTTCATATGCTCTTTCACATGGTACTTTCCGTTTTTTCATATGATGCTTTACTTTTTTGTAAAGTGTCCGGAACGGTTTGGGGGTAAGAATAATAATAATAAGAAGAATAAGAATAAGAACTAGATGGCTACTGTTGCAAGCAACAGACGGATTCCTCCTTTCGTAGACCTTTCTCGGAACTGATGTGTTAAAATCCGAATAAAGAAGATGGAAAAAAGAAAAGTTTCTTAAGTACCTTATTCACTTCAGAAAATGGGTCAAAAGAGCTTATGTCTAACTTGGGACTCTTATTTATTTATCAACAAAATAGAAGAAAACAAATTAAGTACCTTTCATCTTTCCGAAAGCTTTAAACTCCATGCTCTATGGATATGAAATCCTTTACAATTACTTTCTCAAAACAGAATTGCACAATGATTTGCAATGAGATAATTTCTATTAATAGAAAATGACAACAACATGAAAGCACAGATATGTAATGCTACTAAGAAAAAAAAAAGAAACAGAGAACAAGAATAAAAGAGTTATCTTTCTTATACTTTGTTAAGTTCAAATAAAAAGGACTACTTGTGTGAAGAATAAATAGTATAGGACAAAAAGTGTAAATTCTACAAGAGTAAATGATTGTTAAGACCTTGAGAATGATTATTTGGCCTTTAACCAATGTCATGGATGAAAGCTAAGTACTGTGATTATTCTCGTCACGAATGATCTTAATCTGAGCAAAGCTCAATATCTAATCAACCAAAGTTAGTTGTGACCTTCAAATCAAACAAATGACCTTGGGTCAAGATCATGATGCAGGAGTTTGATGCCAGGAATATTTGTGTAAAGTATGAACTCTGAAGGTCAAATAGTCTTTGTTTTGTAGGGAAAAGTTGCTGTGACCTTGAGAATGAGAATTTGACCTTGGGTCAAGGTCAAAGTGAAAGAGCATGACTGAACAATGATTTGTATGAAGTTTAAACTCTGAAGGTCATATAGTCTTCATTCTATAGGGAAAATTTTGTTGTGACCTTGAGAATCAAGATTTGACCTTGGGTCAAGGTCAAGGTGACAGAGCTTGGTTTAATGATATTATGTACGAAGTTTGAACTTTGAATGTCTAATAGTCTTTGTTCTATAGGCAAATGTTTGTTGTGACCTTGAGAATCAGAATTTGACCTTTGGTCAAGGTCAAGGTGAAAGAGCTTGGTTTAAAGATATTATGTATGAAGTTTGAACTCAGCAGGTCTAAAAGTCTTTGTTCTATAGGCAAAAGTTTGTTGTGACCTTGAGAATCAAAATTTGACCTTGGGTCAATTTCAGTGTGAAAGAGCTTGGTTTAACGATATTATGTAAGAAGTTTGAACTCTGAAGGTCAAATAGTCTTTGTTCTACAGGCAAAAGTTTGTTGTGACCTTGAGAATCAAAATTTGACCTTGAAAGTAGGTCAACATTAAATGACTACCTATAAGTAACCTAGTATCCAAGTTTTAACTCAAAATCTCAAAAACTGTAGAAATTGGCACTGTGCCAATTTAAAGTTCCATTTTCAATTCGGAATAGCGCGAAAACCGTAAATATTTTATCGAGCATGTAAGCGTATAAAAGTTTACAAATTTCCCAAAGAACATTTTAAAACAAATTTCGTTCAAATCGTACGGTTAGTTTAGGAGTTATAAGAGTTTAAAGATTTGAACTTTGATGACCTCTAGCGGGGGCATATGTGAACTTTTCGACGACAAAATTTTTTTACCTCAAGATCTTTATATGCTCTTTCACATGATCCTTTTCGTTTTATCATAAGAAGTGATACTTTTTTGTACAGTGACCGGAACGATCTGGGGGTAAGAATAATAATAATAATAATAATAATAATAATAATAAGAATAATAATAAGAATAAAGAAAAGACAATACAATAACAGAAAGGATTCCGACGGAATAGTCGGAATCCTTAATAAGAACTAGATGGCTACTGTTGCAAGCAACAGACGGATTCCTCCTTTATTAGACCTTCCTCGGAACTGAAGTGCTTAAATCCGAATAAAGAAGATGGAAAAAAGAATAGTTGCTTTAGTACCATATTAACTTCAGCGAATGAGTCAAAAGAGCTTATGTCTAATTTGGGACTCTTATTTGTTTATCAACAAAATAGAAGAAAAAAATAATAAATACCTTTCATATTTACGAAAGCTTTAAATTCCATGCTCAATCAGTATCTAATCCTTTACAATGACTTTTCAAAAAAGAATTGCACAACGATTTTGCAATGAGATAATTTCTATTAATAGAAAATGACAACAACATGAAAGTACTGATATGTAATGCTACTATGAATATAAAAGAAAGAAACAGAGAACAAGAATATCAGAGTTATCTATCTTACTATGTAAAGTTCAAATAAGAAGTTCTACTTGTTTGAAGAATAAATAGTTAAGGATAAAATCCTGTGAATTCTACAAAAGTAAATGTTTGTTATGACCTTGAAAAAGTTTATTTGACCTTTAACTAAGGTCATGGATAAAAGATAAGCATTTGAGTTTATTCTCATAAAGATTCCTCTTAATCTAATCAAAGCTTAATATTTTATCGACATAAGTCTGTTGTGACCTTGAAATCGAACAAATGACCTTGTGTCAAGGTCAAGGTGAAAGGACTTGATGCAAGGAATATTTGCGCAAAGTTTGAACTCTCAAGGTCAAATGGTCTTTGTTCTATAGGCAAAAATTTGTTGTGACCTTGAGAATGAAAATTTGACCTTGGGGCAAGGTCAAGGTGAAAGGGCTTGGCTCAATGATTGTATTTATGAAGTTTGAAGTGTCAAGGTCAAATAGCCTTTGTTCTATAGGCAAAAGTTTGTTGTGACCTTGAGAATCATAAGATGACCTTGAAACTAGGTCATCATCAATGACTACCAATCAGTAACCTACCATCCAAGTTTCAACTCAAAATCTCAAAAACTGTAGAAATTGGCACTGTGCCAATTTAAAGTTCCATTTTCAACTCAAAATAGCACGAAAACCGTCAATATTTTATCGAGCATGTTAGCGTATAAAAGTTTGCAAATTTCCCAAAGATCAATATAAAACAAATTTCGTTCAAATCGTACGGTTAGTTTAGCAGTTATAAAGTTTTAAAGATTTTGCCTTTGATGACCTCTAGCGGGGGCATATTATGCTCTTTCACATGGTACTTTCCGTTTTTTCATATGAAGCTGTACTTTTTTATAAAGTGTCCGGAACGGTTTGGGGGTAAGAATAATAATAATAAGAATAATAATAAGAACTAGATGGCTACTGTTGCAAGCAACAGACGGATTCCTCCTTTATTAGACCTTCCTTGGAACTGAAGTGTTAAAATCCGAATAAAGAAGATCGAAAAATGAATAGTTGCTTTTGTACCTTTTTCACTTCAGCAAATGAATCTTAAGAGCTTTAGTCTAATTTGGGACTCTCACTTATTTATCAACAAAATAGAACAAAAAGATAATAAATACCTTTCATGTTTACGAAAGCTTTATACTCCATGATCTATCAATTCTAAATCCTTTAAAATTACTATCTCAAAGCAGAATTGCACAATGATTTTGCAATGAGAGCATTTCTATAAATAGAAAATGACAATAGAATCAAAATACAGCCAAGTAATGCTACTAAGAAAAAAAAAACAGAGACCAAGAGTAAAAGAGTTATGTTTCTTATACAATGTTATGTTCAAATAAGAAAGACTACTTGTGTGAAGAATAAATAGCGTAGGACAAAATCTGCTAATTCTACAGGAGTAAGTTTGTTATGACCCTGAAAATGATCACTTGACCGTGAATCTATGTCATCGAAAAAAAGATAAGTATTTGAGGTAATTCTTTTCAAGATTGATCTTAATCTGATCAAAGCTCAATATTTTATCAACCAAAGTATGTTGTGACCTTGAAATCGAACAAATGACCTTGGGTCAAGGTCAAGGTAAAAGGGCTTGATGCAAGGAATATTTGCGTTAAGTTTGAACTCTTAAGGTCAAAAAGTCTTTGTTCTACAGGCAAAAGTTTGTTGTGACCTTGAGAATCAAAATTTGACCTTGGGTCAAGGTCAAGGTGAAAGAGCTTGGCTTAACGATAGTATGTATGAAGTTTGAACGTAGAAGGTCAAATAGTCTTTGTTCTATAGGCAAAAGTATGTTGTGACCTTGAGAATCAAAATTTGACCTTGGGTCATGGTCAAGGTGAAAGAGGTTGGCTAAACGATAGTATGTATGAAGTTTGAACTCTGAAGGTCAAGTAGTCTTTGTTTTATAGGCCAAAATTTGTTGTGACCTTGAGAATAAAATTTTGACCTTGAAAGTAGGTCAGCATTAAATGTCTACCTATAAGTAACCTACCATCCAAGTTTCAACTCAAAATCTCAAAAGATGTAGAAATTGGCACTGTGCCAATTTAAAGTTCTATTTTCAACTCTGAATAGCGCGAAAACCGTAAATATTTTATCGAGCATGTAAGCGTATAAAAGTTTGCAAATTTCCCAAAGAACAATATAAAACAAATTTTGTTCAAATCCGACGGTAAGTTATGGAGTTATAAGAGTTTAAAAATTTGACCTTTCATGACCTCCAGCGGGGGCATATGTGAACCATTTGAGAAGAAAAAAAATTTCATTCACGATTTTCATATACTCTTTCACATGGTACTTTCCCTTTTTTCATATGATGCTGTACTTTTTTGTAAAGTGTCCGGAACGGTTTGGGGGTAAGAATAATAATAATAAGAATAATAATAAGAATAAAGAAAAGACAATACAATAACAGAAAGGATTCCGATGGAAGTCGGAATCCTTAATAAAGAAAAGACAATACAATAACAGAAAGGATTCCGACGGAAGTCGGAATCCTTAATAACTAGATGGCTACTGTTGCAAGCAACAGACGGATTCCTCCTTTATTAGACCTTCCTCGGAACTGAAGTGTTAAAATCCGAAAAAGAAGATGGAAAAAGGAATAGTTGCTTTAGTACCTTATTCACTTCAGCAAATGAGTCAAAAGAGCTTATGTCTTATTTAGGACTCTTATTTACAGATGTATTAATCAACAAAATAGAAGAAAAAATAATAAATTACCTTTCATTTTTACGAAAGCTTTAACTCCATGCTTTATCAATATCAAATCCTTTACAATTACTTTCTCAAAACAGAATTGCACAATGATTTTGCAATGAGATAATTTCTATTAATAGAAAATGACAACAACATCATAGTACAGATATGTAATGCTACTAAGAAAAAAAAAGAAACAGAGAACAAGAAGAAAAGAGTTATCTTTTTTATACTATGTTGAGTTCAAATAAGGACTACTTGTGTAAAGAATAAAAAGTTAAGGACAAAAAGTGTGAATTCTTAAAGAGTAAATGATTGTTATGACATTGAGAATGATTATTAAACCTTGAACCAATGTCTTGGATGAAAAAAAATATTGTGATTATTCTCATCACGATTGATTTTAATCTGAGCAAAGCTCAATATCTATTCAACCAAAGTCTGTTATGACCTTGAAATCGAACAAATGACGTTGGGTCAAGGTCATGGTGAAAAGGGTTTGATGCAAGGAATATTTGTGTAAAGTTTGAACTCCCCAGGTCAAACAGTCTATGTTTTATAGACTAAAGCTTGTTGTGACCTTGAGAATGAGAATTTGACCTTGGGTCAAGGTCAAGGTGAAAGAGCTTGGCCCAAGCATTATATGTGTAAAGTATGAACTATGAAGGTCTAATAGTCTGTGTTCTATAGGCAAAACTTTGCTGTGACCTTGAGAATCAGAATTTGACCTTGGTTCAAGGTCAAGGTGCAAGAGCTTTGTTTAACGAGAATATGAATGAAGTTTGAACTCTGAAGGTCAAATAGTTTTTGTTCTATAGGCAAAAGTTTGTTGTGACCTTGAGAATGAAAATTTGACCTTGAAAGTAGGTCAACATTAAATGACCACCTATAAGTAACCTACTTTCAAAGTTTCAACTCAAAATCTCAAAAACTGTAGAAATTGGCACTGTGCCAATTTATAGTTCTATTTTCAACTTGGAATAGTGCGGAAACCGTAAATATTTTATCGAGCATGTAAGCGTATGAAAGTTTACAATTTTCCCAAAGAACATTTTAAAACAAATTTCGTTCAAATCGTACGGTTACTTTAGGAGTTAAAAGTGTTTAAAAATTTGACCTTTGATGACCTCTAGCGGGGGCATTGGTGAGCTTATCGACAAACAAAAAATAGTTAAAGAAGATCTTTGTATGCTCTTTCTGATGGTACCATCCGTTTTGCTCTGTGTTAAAAGACCTTTGAATAATGTCTCTGGAAATAATGAGGGGGTAAGAATAAAAATAATAATAATAATAATAAGAACTAGATGGCTACTGTTGCAAGCAACAGACGGATTCCTCCTTTATTATACCTTCCTCGGAACTGAAGTGCTAAAATCCGAATAAAGAAGATGGAAAAAAGAATAGTTGCTTTAGTACCATATTGACTTCAGCAAATGAGTCAAAAGAGCTTATGTCTAATTTGGGACTCTTATTTATTTATCAACAAAATAGAAGAAAAAAATAATAAATACCTTTCATGTTTACGAAAGCTTTAAACTCCATGCCCAATCAATATCTAATTCTTTACAATGACTTTCTCAAAACAGAATCGCACAATAATTTTGCAATGAGATCATTTCTATTAATAGAAAATGACAACAACATGAAACTACTGATATGTAATGCTACTAAGAATAAAAAAGAAAGAAACAGAGAACAAGAATAAGAGTTATCTATCTTACTATGAAAAATTCACATAAGAAGTACTACTTGTGTGAAGAAAAATAGTTAAGGAAAAAATCCTGTGAATTCTGCAAGAGTAAATGTTTGTTATGACCTTGAAAAAGTTTATTTGACCTTTAACCAAGGTCATGGATAATTAAAAGATAAGCATTTGAGTTTATTCTCATTAAGATTGCTTTTCATCTAATCAAAGCTCAATATTTTATCAACAAAAGTCTGTTGTGTCCTTGAAATCGAACAAATGACCTGGGGTCAAGGTCAAGGTGAAAGGACTTGATGCAAGGAATATTTGCACCAAGTTTGAACTGTCAAGGACAAATGGTCTTTGTTCTATAGGCAAAAATGTATTGTGACCTTGAGAATCAAAATTTGACCTTGGGCCAAGGTCAAGGTGAAAGGGCTTGGCGCAATCATTGTATTTATGAAGTTTGAACTGTCAAGGTCAAATACTCTTTGTCTATAAGCAAAAGTTTGTTGTGACCTTGAGAATCATAATTTGACCTTGAAACTAGGTCATCATCGATGACTACCTATAAGTAGCCTACCATCCAAGTTTCAACCCAAAATCCGAAAACTGTAGGAATTGGCACTGTGCCAATTTAAAGTTCCATTTTCAACTCAAAATAGCGCGAAAACCGTAAATATTTCATCGAGCATGTAAGCGTATAAAAGTTTGCAAATTTTCCAAAGAATGATATAAAACAAATTTCGTTCAAATCGTGTGATTAATTTAGAAGTTATAAGAGTTTAAAGATTTGACCTTTGATGACATCTAGCGAGGGCATTGGTGAACTTATCGACAAACAAAAAATAGTTTAAGAAGATCTTTGTATGCTCTTTCTAATGGTACCATCCTTTTTGCTCTGTGTTGAAAGACCTTTGAATAAAGTGTCTGGAAATGGAAAGGGGTAAGAATAATAAGAATAATAATAATAAGAACTAGATGGCTACTGTTGCAAGCAACAGACGGATTCCTCCTTTATTAGACCTTCCTCGGAACTGAAGTGTTAAAATCCGAAAAAAAAGATGGAAAAAAGAAATAGTTGCTTTAGTACCATATTCATTTAAGCAAATGAGTCAAAAGAGCTTATGTCTATCTTGGGACTCTTATTTATCAACAAACTAGAAGAAAACAATAATAAATACCTTTCATTTTTACGAAAGCTTTAAATTCCATGCTCTATCAATATCAGATCCTTTAAAATTACTTCCTCAAAACAGAATTGCACAATGATTTTGTAATGAGATAATTTCTATTAATAGAGAATGACAACAACATGAAAGTACAGATATGTAATGCTACTAAGAAAAAAAAAAGAAACAGTGAACAAGAAGAAAAGAGTTATCTTTCTTATACTATATTAAGTTCAAATAAGAAGGACTACTTGTATAAAGAATAAATGATATAGGACAAAAAGTGTTAATTCTACAAGAGTAAATGATTGTTACGACATTGAGAATGATTATTTGACCTTGAACCAATGTCTTGCATGAAAAATAAGTATTGTGATTATTCTCTTCACGATTGATTTTAATCTGAGCAAAGCTCAATATCTAATCAAACAATTTCTGTTATGACCTTGAAATCGAACAAATGGCCTTGGATAAAAGGTCATGGTGAAAGGGTTTGATGCAAGGAATATTTGTGTAAAGTTTGAACTCCCCAGGTCAAACGGTCTTTGTATTATAGACTAAAGTTCGTTGTGACCTTGAGAATGAGAATTTGACCTTGGGTCAAGGTCATGGTGAAAGAGCTGGGCCCAAGCATTATATGTGTAAAGTATGAACTATGAAGGTCAAATAGTTTTTGTTCTATAGGCAAAAGTTTGTTGTGACCTTGAGAATCAAAATTTGACCTTGAAAGTAGGTCAACATTAAATGACCACCTATAAGTAACATACTATCAAAGTTTCAACTCAAAATCTCAAAAACTGTAGAAATTGGCACTGTGCCAATTTAAAGTTCCATTTTCAACTGGGAATAGCGCGAAAACCGTAAATATTTTATCGAGCATATAAGCGTATAAAAGTTTACAATTTTCCCAAAGAACATTTTAAAACAAATTTCGTTGAAATCGTACGGTTACTTTAGGAGTTATAAGTGTTGAAAGATTTTACCTTTGATGACCTCCAGCGGGGGCATTGGTGAGCTTATCGACAAACAAAAAATAGTTAGAGAAGATCTTGGTATGCTTTTTCTGATGGTACCATCCTTTTTGCTCTGTGTTAAAAAACCTTTGAATAAAGTCTCTGGAAATGATGAGGGGGTAAGAATAAAAATAAGAATAATAATAAGAATAAAGAAAAGACATTGCAATAACAGAAAGAATTCCGACGGAATAGTCGGAATCCTTAATAACTAGATGGCTACTGTTGCAAGCAACAGACGGATTCCTCCTTTATTAGACCTTCCTCGGAACTGAAGTGTTAAAATCCGAATAAAGAAGATGGAAAAAAGAATAGTTGCTTTTGTACCTAATTCACTTCAGCAATTGAGGCAAAGGAGCTTATGTCTAATTAGGGACTCTTATTTATTTATCGACAAAATAGAAGAAAAAGATTATAAATACCTTTCAAGTTTAGGAGGGTTTTAAACTCCTAGATCTATTCTATCCATTTTGATTCCTTTTAAATAACTATCCCAAAAAGAATTGCACAATAAATTAGCAATGAGAAAATTCCTATAAATAGAGAATGACAACAGCATGAAAGTACAGACAAGTAATGCCACTAAGATAAAAAAGGAAACATAGAACAAGAATAAAAGAGTTATATATCTTACTATGTAAAGTTCAAATAAGAAGTACTACTTGTGTGAAGAATAAATATTTAAGAGCAAAATTCTCTCAATCCTACAAGAGTAAATGTTTGTTATGACCTTGAAAAAATTTATTTGACCTTGAACCAAGGTCATGGATGAAAGATAAGCATTTTAGTTTATTCTCATCAATATTCCTTTTCATCTATTCAAAGCTCAATATTTTATCAACAAAAATCTTTTGTGACCTTGAAATCGAACAAATGACCTTTGGTGAAGGTCAAGGTGAAAGGACTTGATGCAAGGAACATTTGCGCAAAGTTTGAACTCTCAAGATCAAATGGTCTTTGTTCTATGGGAAAATTTTTGTTGTGACCTTGAGAATGAGAATTTGACCTTGGGTCAAGGTCAAGGTGATAGGGCTTGGATCAATGATTGTATTTATGAAGTTTGAACTGTCAAGGTCAAATAGTCTTTGTTCTATATGCAAAAGTTTGTTGTGACCTTGAGAATCATAATTTGACCTTGAAACTAGGTCATCATCAATGACTACCTATAAGTAGCCTACCATCCAAGTTTCAACTCAAAATCTCAAAAACTGTAGAAATTGGCACTGTGCCAATTTAAAGTTCCATTTTCAACTCAAAATAGCGCGAAAACCGTAAATATTTCATCGAGCATGTAAGCGTATAAAAGTTTGCAAATTTCCTAAAGAACAATTTAAAACAAAATTCATTAAAATCGCACGGTTAATTTAGGAGTTATAAGGTTTTAAAGATTTTACCTTTGATGACCTCTAGCGGGGGCATATGTGAACTTTTCGACAAGAAAAAAAAATTAAATGAAGATCTTTATTTGCTCTTTCACATGATACTTTCCATTTTATCATATGATGCGGTACTTTGTTGTAACGTCTCTGGATTGGCTTGGGGGTAAGAATAATAATAATAATAATAATAATAATAATAATAAGAATAACTAGATGGCTACTGTTGCAAGCAACAGACGGATTCCTCCTTTATTAGACCTTCCTTGGAACTGAAGTGTTAAAATCCGTATAAAGAAGATGGAAAAATGAATAGTTGCTTTTGTACCTTATTCACTTCAGCTAATGAGTCTTAAGAGCTTTAGTCTAATTTGGGACTCTCATTTATTTATCAACAAAATAGAACAAAAAGATAATAAATACCTTTCATGTTTACGAAAGCTTTATACTCCATGATCTATCAATTCTAAATCCTTTAAAAGTACTACCTCAAAACAGAATTGCACAATGATTTTGCAATGAGAGCAATTCTATAAATAGAAAATGACAATAGAATCAAAATACAGCCAAGTAATGCTACTAAGAAAAAAAAAACAGAGACCAAGAGTAAAAGCGTTATGTTTCTCATACTATGTTATGTTCAAATAAGAAAGACTACTTGAGTGAAAAATAAATAAGGTAGGACAAAAACTGCTAATTCTACAAGAGTAAGTTTGTTATGACTCTGAGAATGATCATTTGACCGTGAATAAAGGTCACGGAAAAAAGATAAGTATTTGAGGTAATTCTTTTCAAGATTGATCTTAATCTGATCAAAGCTCAATATTTTATCAACTAAAGTATGTTGTGACCTTGAAATCGAACAAATGACGGTCAAGGTCAAGGTAAAAGGGCTTGATGCGAGGAATATTTGTGTTAAGTTTGAACTCTTAAGGTCAAATAGTCTTTGTTCTATAGGCAAAAGTTTGTTGTGACCTTGGGAATCAAAATTTGACCTTAGGTCAAGGTCAAGGTGAAATGGCGTGGCTTAACGATAATATGTATGAAGTTTGAACTCTGAAGGTCAAATAGTCTTTATTCTATAGGCAAAACTTTGTTTTGACCTTGTGAATCAAAATTTGAATTTGGGTCAAGGTCAATGTGAAAGAGCTTGGCTTAACGATAGTATGTATGAAGTTTGAACGCTGAAGGTCAAATAGTCTTTGTTCTATAGGCAAAAGTATGTTGTGACCTTGAGAATCAAACTTTGACCTTGGGTCAAGGTCAAGGTGAAAGAGCTTGGCTTAGCGATAATATGTATGAAGTTTGAACTCTGAAGGTTAAATAGTCTTCGTTCTATAGGCCAAATTTGTTGTGACCTTGAGAATCAAAATTTGACCTTGAAAGTAGGTCAACATTAAATGACTACCTATAAGTAACCTACCATCCAAGTTTCAACTTAAAATCTCAAAAACTTTAGAAATTGGCACTGTGCCAATTTAAAGTTCCATTTTTGACTCGATATAGCGCGAAAACCGTAAATATTTTGTCGAGCACGTAAGCGTATAAAAGTTTGCATATTTCCCAAAGAACATTTTAAAACAAATTTCTTTCAAATCGTACGGTTAGGTTAGGAGTTACAAGAGTTTAAAGATTTGACCTTTGGTGACCTCTAGCGGGGGCATATGTGAATTTTTCGACAACAAAAAAAATTTCAATTGAGATCTTTGTATGTTCTTCCACATGGTACTATTCATTTTATCACATGATGCGGAACTTGTTTGTAAAGTGACCGGAACGATGAGGAGGTAAGAATAATAATAAGAACTAGATGGCTACTGTTGCAAGCAACAGACGGATTCCTCCTTTATAAAACCTTCCTTGGAACTGAAGTGTTAAAATCCGAATAAAGAAGATGGAAAAATGAATAGTTGCTTCTGTACCTTATTCACTTCAGTAAATTAGTCTTAAGAGCTTTAGTCTAATTTGGGACTCTCATTTATTTATCAACAAAATAGAACAAAAAGATAATAAATACCTTTCATGTTTACGAAAGCTTTATACTCCATGATCTATCAATTCTAAATCCTTTAAAATTACCATCTCAAAACAGAATTGCACAATGATTTTGCAATGAGAGCATTTCTATATATAGAAAATGACAATAGAATCAAAATACAGCCAAGTAATGCTACGAAGAAAAAAAAAACAGAGACCAAGAGTAAAAGAGTGATGTTTCTTATACTACGTTATGTTCAAATAAGAAATACTATTTGTGTTAAGAATAAATAGCGTATGACAAAAACTGCTAATTCTATAAGAGTAAGTTTGTTATGACCCTGAGAATGATCATTTTACCGTAAATAAAGGTCACGGAAAAAAAGATAAGTATTTGAGGTAATTCTTTTCAAGATTGATCTTAATCTGATCAAAGCTCAATATTTTATCAACAAAAGTATGTTGTGACCTTGAAATTGAACAAATAACCTTGGGTCAAGGTCAAGGTAAAAGGGCTTGATGCAAGGAATATTTGTGTTAAGTATGAACTCTTAAGGCAAAAGTTTGTTGTGACCTTGAGAATCAGAATTTGACCTTTGGTCAAAGTCAAGATGAAAGAGCATGGCTTCACGATAATATGTATGAAGTTTGGACTCTGAAGGTCAAATAGTCTTTGTTCTATAGGCAAAACTTTGTTGTGACCTTGCGAATCAAAATTTGACCTTGGGTCAAGGTCAAGGTGAAAGGGCTTGGCTTAACGATTGTATGTATGAAGTTTGAACGCTGAAGGTCAAATAGTCTTTCTTTTTTAGGCAAAAGTATGTTTTGACCTTGAGAATCAAAATTTGACCTTGCGTCAAGTTCAAGGTGAAAGAGCTTGGCTAAACGATAGTATGTATGAAGTTTGAACTCTAAAGGTCAAGTAGTCTTTGTTCTATAGGCCAAAATTTGTTATGACCTTGAGAATAAAAATTCGACCTTGAAAGTAGGTCAGCATTAAATGTCTACCTATAAGTAACCTAACATCCAAGTTTCAACTCAAAATCTCAAAAAATGTAGAAATTGGCACTGTGCCAATTTAAAGTTCCATTTTCAACTCGGAATAGCGCCAAAACCGTAAATATTTTATCGAGTATGTAAGCGTATAAAAGTTTGCAAATTTCCCAAAGAACAATATAAAACAAATTTCGTGCAAATCGCACAGTTACTTTAGGAGTTATAAGAGTTTAAAGATTTGACCTTTGATGACCTCCAGCGGGGGCATATGTGAACCATTTGACAAGAAAAAAAATTTCATTCAACATCTTCATATGCTCTTTCACATGGTACTTTCCGTTTTTTCATATGATGCTGTACTTTTTTGTAAAGTGTCCGGAACGATTTGGGGGTAAGAATAATAATAATAAGAATAATAATAAGAACTAGATGGCTACTGTTGCAAGCAACAGACGGATTCCTCCTTTCTTAGACCTTCGTCGGAACTGAAGTGTTAAAATCCGAATAAAGAAGATGGAAAAAAGAATAGTTGCTTAAGTACCTTATTCACTTCAGCAAATGGGTCAAAAGAGCTTAAGTCTAATTTGGGACTCTAATTTATTTATCAACAAAATAGAAGAAAAAAAAATTAAGTACATTTCATCTTTGGGAAAGCTTTCAACTCCATGCTCTATGGATATGAAATCCTTTACAATTACTTTCTCAAAACAGAATTGCACAATGATTTTGCAATGAGATAATTTCTATGAATAGAAAATGACAACAACATGAAAGTACAGATATGTAATGCTACTAAGAAAAAAAAAGAAACAGAACAGAGAACAAGAATAAAAGAGTTATCTTTCTTATACTATGTTAAGTTCAAATAGGAATGACTACTTGTGTGAAGAATAAATAGTATAGGACAAAAAGTGTAAATTCTACAAGAGTAAATGATTGTTAAGACCTTGAGAATGATTATTTGGCCTTTAACCAATGTCTAGATGAGAGCTAAGTACTGTGATTATTCTCATCACGATTGATCTTAATCTGAGCAAAGCTAAATATCTAATCAACCAAAGTCAGTTGTGACCTTGAAATCAAACAAATGACCGTTGGTCGAGGTCATGATGAAAGAGTTTGATGCAAGGAATATTTGTGTAAAGTTTGAACTGTCAAGGTCAAACAGTCTTTGTTTTATAGACTTAAGTTTGTTGTGACCTTGAAAATCAGAATTTGACCTTGGGTGAAGGTCAAGGTGAAAGAGCTGGGCCCAAGCACAATATGTATAAAGTATGAACTCTGAAGGTCAAATAGTCTTTGTTTTGTAGGGAAAAGTTGCTTTGAACTTGAGAATGAGAATTTGACCTTGGGTCAAGGTCAAAGTGAAAGAGCATGACTGAACAATTATTTGTATGAAGTTTAAACTCTGAAGGTCAAATAGTCTTTGTTCTATAGGCAAAAGTTTGTTGTGACCTTGAGAATTAGAATTTGACCTTGGGTCAAGGTCAATGTGAAAGAGGTTGGTTTAATGATATTATGTATGAAGTTTGAACTTAGAATGTCTAGTAGTCTTTGTTCTATAGGCAAAAGTATGTTGTGACCTTGAGAATCAGAATTTAACCTTGGGCCAAGGTCAAGGTGAAAGAGCTTGGTTTAATGATATTATGTATGAAGTTTGAACTCTGCAGGTCTAATAGTCTTTGTTCTATAGGCAAAAGTTTGTTGTGAACTTGAGAATCAAAATTTGACCTTGGGTCAAGGTCAATGTGAAAGAGCTTGGTTTAACGATAGTATGTATGAAGTTTGAACTCTGAAGGTCAAATAGTCTTTGTTCTACAGGTAAAAGTTTGTTGTGACCTTGAGAATGAAAATTTGACCTTGAAAGTAGGTCAACATTAAATTACTACCCATAAGTAATCTAGTATCCAAGTTTCAACTCAAAATCTCAAAAACTGTAGAAATTGGCACTGTGCCAATTTAAAGTTCCATTTTCAACTTGGAATAGCGCGAAAATCGTAAATATTTTATCGAGCATGTAAGCGTAAAAAAGTTTGCAAATTTCCCAAAGAACATTTTAAAACAAATTTCGTTCAAATCGTACGGTTAGTTTAGGAGTTATAAGAGTTTAAAGATTTGAACTTTGATGACCTCTAGCGGGGGCATATGTGAACATTTTGACTACAAAATTTTTTTACCTCAAGATCTTGATATGCTCTTTCTTATGATACTTTTCGTTTTATCATAAGAAGTGGCACTTTTTTGTACAGTCTCTGGATCGATCTGGGGGTAAGAATAATAATAATAATAATAATAAGAATAATAATAAGAATAAAGAAAAGACAATACAATAACAGAAAGGATTCCGACGGAATAGTCGGAATCCTTAATAAAGAAAAGACAATACAATAACAGAAAGGATTCCGACGGAAAAGTCGGAATCCTTAATAATAATAAGAAGAAAGAAAAGACAATACAATAACAGAAAGGATTCCGACGGAATAGTCGGAATCCTTAATAAGAATAAAGAAAAGACAATACAATAACAGAAAGGATTCCGACGGAAGTCGGAATCCTTAATAATAAGAATAAAGAAAAGACAATACAATAACAGAAAGGATTCCGACGGAAATCGGAATCCTTAATAAATGGAAGGATGGAGGTTCCTGTGGACATAGCAGACGGATTCCTCTCATTTTCATCTTGTTAAGAACAGAAATGAAAATTGAAAAAATGCGAAAATGACTGGCCGCAGCTGGACTCGAACCAGGTACCTTCACCAAGGTAGGCCCCATCGTATCTTGTACATGTAATGTCAGGTCACATGGTTGAATTGACCAATGAAATTTGTAACACATCCTGGGTCATGCATATTAATTATGTGAGGGGTTTTCCAATGAATCATGACAATATAGCAAGTGTTTTCAAACTGGTACATGTATTCGATATTTCTTGATTCTGTTAGAAAACATTTTGAACTAATACATACTCGTATAAATTTTGAAATGAAAACAATGTTGAAGCACTGTACTTTATGTTTGCTTACGAATGAAAAAAATTGAGGGGAAAAAATGGCCGAGGCCGGTATCGAACCCCGGACCCTCCGATTCCAAGTCTGACGCTCTACCACTGAGCTATTGCAGAACTGACAAAGATTTGCATCAAAAGTCTTTAGAAGGATGAAATCTTGCGACTATGATATGACTCAACATGTCGAGCATGTTCCGAATGATAAATCTTTATCGATCGATTCTATTTACAGGTTTGTATTCAGGAGTAAACAACACAGAATTTCATAAAATGTATTTTTTTTATTTGACTTTCATTGACCATGTATGTAGAGAATAAAATCATGAATCAATAAAATGTGTTTGCTTATTTTGCAAGGGCGGATCTAGACAGGGTAGGTGAAAACAGGTATGTACACGTATGTAACATGTAAGTCGGAGGGGGGGGGGGAACTTATCAACCTCCCCCTTTCGAAGGACTAGCCTATGTCATTGGATAAACAAACCGTCAAAGATCTTGTACAGTTATTTCAAAGATTGACGAATTCAAAAAGAAACAGACAAACAAACGAGAGAAAAAAATGCCCAAGGGGGCCACATTGCTCCGTCAAAGGTCTTGTACAGTTGTTTCAAATATTAAGGAATTTAATAAGAAAAGACAAACAAACAAACAAAACAAATGAAAAAAAAAAAAAAAACAAGAGGCCGAAGGGAGCCATATTGCTCCGTCAAAGGTCTTGTACAGTTGTTTCAAAGATTGACGAATTAAAAAAACAAGACAAACAAACCAAAAACAAAAAAAAAAAACAAGAAGCCCAAGGCGCCACATTGCTCCGTCAAAGGTCTTGTACAGTTGTTTCAAATGTAAACGTCTTCATATTGAATTGAAAGATTGACGAATAAAAAAAAAAGAGGCCTAAGGTGGTCGTATATACACGTTGAAGTCAATGACAGTGAAATAAATATGCGCAATATGAAATGTGTTTTTCTTCTGAATAAAAAGCTATGAATAGGACTGACTTGTTGCATGAACGATCGATAATTCTTGTAATGCTGAATCAGCCATTTGTATTTCTCCGTCTGTATATCAAAAATAAAAACCACTAACATTCAGGAACTCCAATGGCTATGTGGATAGGGCGTTGGACTGCTGGCCCAAGGGTACTGGGTTCGATCCCCAGTCTAAACGCTTTTTTTCGCCGATCGTCTGCGTTTCTGTCTAGTACTCTCTCTATCTGTTCGTATGTCTGTTCGTTCTTCTATCGTTGTCAGTCTATCTAACACTGTCTATCTTACACTGTCAGTCTGTCTGTCTGGTCCATGCTGCAAATTTACCAGTTAATTTAAATGATGCTATTCAATTTTAAGACATTTTTAAAACATTTAATTAGAAAATGACAACAGCATGAAAGTACAGACAAGTCATGGTACAAAGAGAAATAGAAATAAAAGATTTATCTTTCTTAGATCATGTAAAGTTCATATAAGAAGGACCTCGTTTGTGAAGTATAAGTAGTGTAGGACAAACACTGTGTATTTAACAAGTAAATGTTGTTATGACATTGAGAATGAAATTTTCACCTTGAACCAAGGTCAAGGAAAAAAGATGAGTATAGAATATCATTTTCTTCAAAATATATATGAAATTGAATAAAGCTCAATATTTTATCAACAAAAGACTGTTATGACCTTGAAATCGAACGAATGACCTTTGGTCAAGGTCAATGTGACAGGACTTACTGCAAGGAATATTTGTACCCAGTTTGCACTCTCAAGGTCAAACAGTCTTTGTTTTATAGGCAAAAATGTTGTTGTGACCTTGAGAATGAGAATTTGACCTTGGATCAAGGTCAAGGTGAAAGAGCTTGGCTTAACAATTATATGTATGAAGTTTGAACTCTGAAGGTCAAATAGTCTTTGTTCTATAAGCAAAAGTGTCATGTGACCTTGAGAATAAAATTTTGACCTTGAAAAGAAGGTCAACATTAAATGACTACCTATAAGTGACCTAACATCCAAGTTTCAATTCAAAGTCTCAAAAATTGTAGAAATTGGCACCTTGCCAATTTAAGGTTCCATTTTCAACTTGAAATAGCTTGAAAACTGTAAATATTTTATGGAGCATGTAAGCGTATAAAAGTTTGCAAATTTCTCAAAGAACAATATAAAACAAATTTTGTTCAAATCATACGGTTAGTAAAGGAGTTATAAGAGTTTAAAGATTTGACCGCTGATAACCTCTAGCGGGGGCATATGTGAACTTTTCGACAAGAAAAAAATATTAAATTAAGATCTTTATTTGCTCTTTCACATGATACTTTCCATTTTATCATATGATGCGGTACTTTGTTGTAACGTCACTGGATTGGCTTGGGGGTAAGAATAATAATTAACCATAATAATAATAATAATACTACGTTTTTAGGCCCGCTTATGTATCGGACAAATAATAACGATTTAGCATGATTATATAGTAAAAAGGAATTAGTCGAAATCGGGACCCGATTCCGATTATTAACATGCACATAAGCGACCCTAACCTGTTTTGATAACCCCTTATTACAGCTAGTATGAATATAGCTTGTGCAGAAAATAATTATTTTCCATCTTTAAAAATTAGTACCATTTGATTATGAGCACTGAAACTTTGATTTAGCATGTTGAAATCTAGAAATTCATTTTCAACTATGTAGAGGAAATTCGCGGACCCAAGCGAGCCAGGCGAGCTAATTCTCCAAGGAAAACAAGATGGACGCCGAGGTTGCATTTTCCTCGCGACGTTGAAAATGGAGCTGAATATAACCTTCTATATGCTGATTTAATTCATTTCAAATAGGTAAGCTACTTGAAGGGAAGTTATTTTTTTGATTTCATTGGAGCTTAACAGAAATTGTAAGCCGAGGGAGACGGTGCAAGACATACCGGGTCAAACTCAATGATCGTCTGCAGGCTGACAGGTGCGAGTAAAAGTTTTCACAGTCATCGCGAAAACTCGCTAGCCCAACTGCCCTGGCTACCAAAAATTTCCTCGGGCTACTAATATTAGCTCAGGGGCCCCAACTGCATGCGGTCACACTAATGAACGCCAAGAGAGTAATGAATGCCAAGACTACGCCAAGACACGCCAAGGGCTATATAAGACAATATATTATTGATTTTCCTTCATAAACATATGTATTATAGTATAGATTTTAAACATTACCAAAATATCTTTCGAAATTATAAACGTATTATGTTTATTTTCTACATGCGAATATCTGTGTCAAGTAAACAACTTGAAGTCGCGGCGCCATATTGTTTGTTTATACATGGTAGCTCCTAGTAATGTTACCTGTGATTGTCTATAATGTTTGAAAATAATGTTTAAAGCCAATAAATGGGAAAATAAAAGCATTGTTATGCTAATAATATTTGGAAAAAAAAATCAATCAGGCCACAATTAAAAAATTGTTTGTTTCCCCTCCCCCCGGGTCTGTTTTTTCCAAGTGACCCGCCAGGCGGGTACTTTTTTTTTTTTTTTGCTGCCTGAACTACATGTGTCAAATATATCAAAAGTCGTTTGAATCCAAATTGCACATAACTGGACTCCTTAAAGCTGCACACTCACACTCTGTGTTTCAGAGCTAGCAGCCGGCGATTTCTTACCTCTTACTTCGGGAAAAATCGCCGCCTGCTTTCCGTAAAAAGTATCCGTTATGTCTCAATTTCTATCGCTGGTTAAGTATGAAATGTTTACTTATTTTATTGAACATGTTCAAAAGAAAACTTCGTTGTCCTGTTAAACCTACTCTATATAAACAAAATTGTCCCAAGATAATTTTTTCCGCAACAGGTGCATCAGTTGTTTCAGCGCGGCGTAACGGGTCTTTTTACGGCAACGTCAAATCTGCGAGAATAAGATGCACTATAGAACGATAACATCTCGACTTTTTTTTTACGACTTGTAAATATTTTTGTATAGATATTGACCAAGCGCAACCACTAGTCACGAACTATAAATGGCCGGCGTTTTCCAGTGCATGATAAAGATGAAATAAGTTTGTATACTTTTCTTTCTCGGTCTGTTTATTGTATGTAAACAGCGAAAGTGAAAAATATCTATACTAACAACATCAAGAACTCATTGTAATATTGAGTCTATTGATAATGACGTTCACGATGCAAGAAGTTAGCACGGACCGCCGACAACCGCTAGAGAAACGTAGGTAAAATCATAACCGAATACGTACAGTACTATGATTAGGTAGTAGTGTTCGTATATATTCACTCGATTTCATGCATTTAGACACTATTTAATTTTGGCCCACTCAGCGGACCCTTCGAAATAAGAGATGGGTTTTATAGCGTTCAAACGCCTATCCGTGAAACGAGATTTCACAAGTTTAGGAACTAGATTGGGCACATGCGTATACTATACATGTACAGATTGGAGCCCACAATACCTGCCGCACTTGCAGATTATGCTTGTTTGAAATTTTACATCCGTAGACCGAGCGCTCGACTATCATGTTCTAAAAAAAACTCTGGGAGGATATTTACAATTATCAATGTACCAATAATATGTAATTTATGACTGACGGTTCAAAGGCAACGGGAATGGGAAGACAGGGGAGGGGGGTTACAGCAAGATTTCTTATAATAATGTAGGAATGAGAAAGCTATACTGAGTTGATTAACAATTCTATTTGGATAGTCTCAATATTGTAACGTTGAAACTGAAAACGGACATGGCCGCGATTCGATTTCTTTACCCAAAAAAAAAAAAAAAAAAAAAAAAAAAATCGATTTTTTGGCTATAAAAAAATCTGACTCGGCAGCGTTTTCCTGACCCGGTCGGGGCGAGGGGAAACAAACAATTTTTTAATTATGGCCTCATTTTCGGAAGAAAGAAATTTTGAATGGTTTTAAATTTTTTTTTTTTTTTTTTTTTTTTTTTACAGTATACAATTTTTTTTACATTCTGAAGTAGGGTTCTGGAAATTTAAACTTGCCCATTTTCATGAGAATTTTTTTTTTGGGGGGGGGGGGATGAGAGGAATATGGGCTATGCATTATCCAGAGATGGGAGGGGGATGGCAATGAAAAAATATTTGTTTGTACTTTTTTTCTCAGTTGTTTATTTCAATCATATATCATGTTTTTGAATTATCATCTTTATGAATTGTGAATAAAATGTTACATGTGTGAGTAAATGTTCACATACATGTACAATAAAACTTCTTGTGTTCCGTTATTTTTATATATTCAATTTATTTCAATCTTATTTATAACTTTTTTTTGTGCGATACAAGTCGCAGAGTTAACGTAAATACGTAAGTTAGTATTCTGCCTTAAAAAAATTGCTGTGATACTGCAACACAAATTTTACTATATTTCAATTCAATTTTTGATAACTTATAATTACAAACATATTAAAGACATTGAAATTATTTATTCAAATTAGTGCTCATATGTCAAGAATATTCAACTTCAATTTATGACACCTCAATAATTACTTCGTAGGCTCAATTATTTAATTAGCAAACAAGGTAGTAAGCTGTTAATTAGACGAAAGCCGCTATACTACAGTTCACTTTGATCCATGATCAGACGAAGCCGACGTAATTACCTAATTATAGAGAACGTGTATAAATATCACCCGATTCTAATTCTCTTCACATTTGGCTTTTTTCTATCCTCTTATGTTCTTATCATAAAGAATTATTAGAAATGTTTTAGCTGTAAAATTTTGTATATATCATCAAACCATTGTTCATAGTGCTTTTTATAAATAGTTACGCTATAGTTGTTTAATTTTGTGATTTTTTTATAGTGCTTTATTTTGCAATAGTAGCTAGTTTTGCCTTTTTGGTAATTCTTTTATCATTCAGACATGTCGTCTTTTCCTTGTGGAAAGTGTTCTTTAGAGTGTAAGGGTAACAGAAATGTTGCCTGTGATAAATGCGATTTTTGGTTTCATCAAAATTGCGAAAATCTCACAAACGCTCAGTTTTCATTTTTGTGCAAGACATCTCTTTCTTATGTATGCGCTAGGTGTTGTTTAGATTCAACTGGAAATTTTGATTTTTCATGTGGCTTGGAGCGAATTGCTCAAAATGGAATTTCCGAGGAAACCTGCAAACTAGAATCCATTTTTATGAGATTTTTACCATCAAAATTGTCTCCACAAACCACTAGCTTTGACAAACCTTTGGCAATCGATAGTGTAGGAAATCATTTTTTGGGACAAAATTCTGACTTTTTGGCCGTGGAGACAACCGGGGATGGCAATTGTCTTTTTAATGCTATATCCCTAGGCATACAAAATAATGAGAATTTGGCCGTAGAAATAAGATATAGGACTTGTTTAGAGATGATCACGAACCGTGCTTTTTACATAAACGAACACAAACATGATGGGCTGACACTTGTCAGTGGCACGTACGACGATTCAATGAAATCTTGTTCAGAAAATTTGTCTTTTTCTTCGACATTCACAACTCGATCGGCATTTTGAACAGATTTTTTTTCTCCAAGAAATTCGAAGTCTCAAAAAAACCCTTTATATATTTTATGGTCTATAGTTGTCAATCATACCCCGGTTACGGAACTTGGACGCCAAACCATTTTGTTTTTCTTTCGAGTAAGAATGACAAACATAACGTTTTGAACATTTCGGACGAAAACGAATTTCCTTCTCTCTCAGTTGCTTCAAACGTGCCAGTGACAAAATCAGTACCCGATACTGACATAACCCACTTTGAATTCACAGAACATGCAGTCGCCATACATTCAGATACAGACATGTCACATACTGAGGAACATCACACAGACACATCAAAGTCTGACGTACATCATACAGACACGTCACACACTGAGGAACATCATACAAACATGTCACACAATGAGGAACATACAGACACATCCGACACAGATAACATTACACAAACTGACATGCACCAAGACACGCACACAAACACTTGTGACGAATCGTTAGTTTACATACAAGAACCATACAGAAACCCGAATGTAAATGGTTTAGACGGCAAATTTTTGAGTCCAGACACTTTACTCAACATAACACTACAAGATCATGCTGATGCACCACATACTATTCCTGACGGCACAAAAGAAAACGTATTTTTTGTCATAAACAACACTTCAAACAAACAAACAGAGCACAAACAAGCAAGGTCTTTTGTTGATGACTGTGGAGTATGGCAGAGAAACAAAAATTCGTTGAAAACAACAGATTATATTAGATCAGAAACAGGTACTTTGACCACGATTTTTGAGAAGAACAATGTTTATTGTCGGGAAATTAAGAGACAAATGATCCCTTTAGATCCTCAGCCAGACTCCTCAACAGTCATCAAATTAAAACGCTACTACTCCAAACTTGCAAAGGACAACAATTATCAGAGGCTGGTTAGTTGGTTTGAGAATTTGGTCGAAAATGAAGATTCAAATTTGCATCTAGAAATCGTAGAATACATTGGCACGTATCCTGGCGAAAGTATCCAAGGTAACTCAAAACATACATCTCAGCCTTACAAACGAGTTTCTGTTAAGCAAAAAGCAATCATTTCCGACGGAATTAAACACGGCAAAATTCCTATCAAAATTCTGAAAGATGTAAAGGACTATGATCCGGATAATCCAATAGATTTGAAAGTTGTCCAAAATGCTAAGTATAATGAACAAAAACATCAAAGACCAACTACCGCCTCTGCACAGAACAACATGGCCGACGACATACAAACAATCATTAACAATTTGCATCTTGACCCATACATAAAATCAGTCATCGCAAACAACAATTTAGAAAAAAAATATTCGCCAAGCATTATAGTTTACACTGACGAGCAGTTAGAAGATATGTGAAACTGTATATCTAATGGGAGTATTCTAGGGATTGATAGAACCTTCAATTTGGCACCATGTTTTGTAACAAGTATTGTATACCAAAATCATTATTTAATCAGAAAGGGTACTTCTACCGCCCCAATTATGATGGGTCCTGCTTTTCTTCACTGGGATGCACACTATCCGACATATAGTGACTTTTTGTCAAAATTTCGATCGGCTCTAGGATTTCATTTTCCTACGGATGAAATCGTTTTTGGAACTGACGGGGAAATTCCTCTTATTCAAGCCATACAAGCATGTTTTCCGACTGCTCAACATATTCTCTGTACAAGACATTTAGAAGAAAACGCACTTAGAAATTTTTCGTCTCAAAATGTACCTGAAAAAACACGAAATGAAATCATACGTAAAATTTTTGGAACATCAGGGTTATGATCTTCATCATCCCGTGTTTCGTATTTAGAGAGGGAACAAGAAATTCTTGAAGAGTTTGGGCAAATTGCAGGAAAATATCTAAGTGACAATCTTCTGCCGACACTTAAAAACAAAGTCTTTCTTCCAAGTCAGGCTAACTCCAAAATTCCTCGAAACTGGAAAAACAACAATTGTGAGTCTATGAATCATAAAATAAAGTTAATGGGTGAATGGAAAGTATCCAAACTTCCAGCTTTAGTGGAACGTCTTTCATGAAAGTCAACTTCTGGAAATTCGGGGTGCTCTACATGGACGAGGAAATTTGGAGTTAGCCTCACACGCACAACATCTCAAAGTGACACACAATGCTTGGACATGCCTCACCGATGAACAACGTAAAAAAGTACAAGACAGGTTTTTTTTAGATTTAAGCATTCTGACAATATTCAATCTACAGATGGGCAACTCAACATCCCCAAAACGTCTAAACTTGCTAAGAAACCAGGTCAAAAGAAGAGGGTCAGGAACGCAAAAACTACAACACTTACAAACAAGAAAATGAAACAAGTTTAAACACGCCTTTTCAGTCAAATACATGTACAGATTTTTTCTTTTTTCTATTTTTTTTTTCTTTTTTTTTTCTTTTTTTTTTCTTTACTTTTTTTTTAATTAACTCGCCTTATCTCCTACTCCGCATGACGGCTGTGACAGGAATTTGGCTAGTTTCAGTAAATTATTTATTTTTATTCTTTAATGCACTTGAGATAACTTTTTGTTATATATTTCAAAAAAAAATAAAAAAAATTAAAAACTCGCCCTTTATCCTCCTCCGCTAGACGGCTGTGACAGGAATTGGGCTAGTTCATGTTAATCTTTTTTTTCCAGGAAAAAATGTTATTCTGATATTTGAATTTCTGACAATTTTTCATAATTTATATGTATCTTGACAAACTTGCTATATTTATATTTTTGAAAATAAATTAAATATGGACCCATAAGTAGAACGTCCTCGTTGTTGGGTCTGGAAACATATATTTTTCAATATGGCCGAGAGTTCTACATTCTAATATATATCCAAACAAAGTTCAGTAAAACATTCATATCTTTATACATTCATCAAACTTGAAAGTAAAACCGTGTGACCTGTTGCCGATTGGTCAACTTGAATGCTGTTATATAGTCTTTTTTATTATTATTATTATTATAAAATTTCACATCATCCATGTTATAAAATTAAAATGCTGAAATAAAAAAAGAAATAGGTTATTCATACATGTAGAATGGAGAAAGAATACAGGTAGGAATAAAGTTAAGAGTTACCTTTCCTAGCAATGGCGGCTATGCGCCAAGAGAAATATTAACTTTGATTGTCTATAACATGAAAAGTTCTACAAAATTATATGACATATTGAGTTGTAAGAGTAGATATTTGTTAAGTGATTACAGATTAATCAATAGAATGAATAAAATTTATTGTATATAGCCCTTGGCGTGTCTTGGCGTAGTCTTGGCATTCATTACTCTCTTGGCGTTCATTAGTGCTACCCACTGCATGGGGGGCACATACAATTTTTGATGGGAAACACTTCCGAGGCCCAAAGGGCCGATTTGGGAGTTTTGTAGAAAGGCAGTGGCTCCGGATACGAACGTTCGTATCATTAGACCTATGTCTCAGCGTACGAACACAAATGGTAGTGAGCTTCTGCATATATATTTCAATTTGGTTCGTTTTTTTTCTCAAGGCATCTTGTGTTCAAATTGTATCTTTTTTGAGACAAATTCTGAGAAGTAAATTAAGTAAAAAGCACGGAGTTGCATCTACATGTTTTTGTACGTAAATGTATTTGTTATCGTCTCAAAACTTTCAAAAACTTCAACTTCCGCTGGAGCGACTATTACTGATCAGTGATCACTATAATGATTGAGAGCATAGAAAATAGCCTCTTGTCTCGGTTGCTAAATTACAGATTATGCAGAATAAACTCGTAAACCTTGGTATGGTTACAAAAATCTACTTTTTATTTTGTTATGGACACATGACCCGAGTCACGTGACAGTTACAGACCAATCAGAAACATGTTCGTACGCCGAGACATAGGTCTAAAGATACGAACGTTCGTATCCGGAGCCACTGCCTTGTAGAAAACACGAGACTACCCCCACCTGGGATCGAACTAGTAAGGTTCTGATTTTAAGTCTGATGCTCTACCGAATGAGCCAAAGAGATGTCCCACAGGCCCAGTCTAGGTAGGTGCCAGTTTACTACTGTCCGCGCAGCTCACTTCAGAAATCGGAAAATTGAAGTTTTCTTTACTTTGTCATCAATTTTTGCGTTTAAAATTTCTGTAGGGAGATAGATCTCGAACTCTCATAACTAACAGTGTTTGATATATGTCTGTACGACCAATACTATGCTCACAGTGAAAGAAAATAGTTTTAAATAGGGAGTTTTCTATGTTAATTTTAGTGCGACATCGGCGATCTTTAACACTGAGTCTATGGAGAATGTTGACAATGTTGCAGTAAAATTAACATAGAGATCTCCCCATCTAAGACTATTATCTTTCACTTTGAGCGTTATATAAGTATTGGTTGTACAGACATATCATACACGGTTATTTATGAGAGTTCGAGATCCATCCCCTTATATAAATTTTAACTGGAAAATATGCCGATGAAGTAGAGAAAACTTCAATTTTCCGATTTCTGAAGTGAGCTGCGCGGACAGTACACTACTCTCCCCTTTCAATTTTGGGCCTCTCTACCCCTCCTCGACAACCCTCCTAACCACCATCTCTCGTGGGATTTACGTTGGGCGCCAGTGTAGAAAACACGAGACTACCCCCACCTCGGATCGAACTCGCAACCTTCTGATGTTAAGTCCGTTGCTCTACCGAATGAGCCAAAGAGACGTCCCATTGGCCCAGTCCGTGTTTTCTTCATCACATTATTAGCCAATTATCTGCTATTTTCTCTTGATTAATTGACCTAAATTATTTTTTTCAAGTAAGTGACCTGAAATTATTCAGTTTGCTCTGAAAGCTTTTTTCAGCCACAAGCCCGAAGATGAATTTTACTAGTTTTTTGTATAGTTTCTTAAAGAATTTCTACTAGCCCAGAAAAAAATTGGTAGCTTCGGGCGTCACAGAGTTCTTGAAATCTTCCCATGAAATGTCGGATATTTTAAAGTTTTTAATGGTTCAAATAATGATGAAAATGAGGTTTTTATCGGTTCAAATAATTTTTAGACACAATGTGAGTTTTTATCAAACCAAATAATTTTTTATTGGCAAATCCGATAAAACCGATACATTTTATGAACTCTGGAGTTGGGCTAGTGAGTTATTGGAAAGACTGCTTGAAATTATTAAGATATTTTATGATGAATATATTATGTAACTATATATTCAGAACATGTAAATTGTTATGATTATTAGGCATTGAAATCAGTACAGGCTTGATTGAAATTCGAGAAAAATTATGGAACGGCTGATAAATGCATATTACATCTTCTGCCAAAATGAAGCTATTGCTTAAGAAATAACAACTAGCTAGCCATTGATTATTGTCCAGTAATTCCCCAGTTGCATGAACCAAACAAATTATCACTGAGCCGCGAAGCAGCGAGGCTAGGGATTAATCTACTTCTGCGTCCTGCGTTACTGACGCTTAAAAATTCCCCAGGACCCATTGATTCCAGATCGTGCGTCCCACCGTACCCATTATTCATTTTTGTACAATGTGTCCCCTTTAGTTCATGATATCGTTCTCAACATTGAAAGTTTTATGTAAAATTATTGTCTCGTGTTTATATTTTGTCTGGTCATTTAAACCTTACAGAAGGTTGATCATGTCCATGGTATTGTAAGAGACATTAATTGTTGCGCATCAAAATGTTTGGATATAACAGTTATATGCAGTCCGATGCGAGTCTAACGATCAATTTCGGTTTATCTTTTCTTCCATGCATTCTAAAATTTCTGTTATTTCTTGAAATTTCTAAAACGTGGGTCCTGTAGCATTATATCCTACCCGTTCTGCTACGTCTTTCGGTACCCTTTTTCGACAAAGTAACTTTCATACTTTTTATACGCCCGTCATTTGACGGGTCGTATTATGGTATGGCGAAGTCCGTCCGTCTGTCCGTCCGCCTATGGAACGCAATAACTTGATTATGCGTCAACGGATTTTCACGAAATTCATACATTATGATTGGACTGTGGAGAGGAAGCCGCCTTTCGATTTTCAGGTTCATCCAATTTGTCATTACAGAGTTATGGGACTTAGATTTTTAAAATACAGTGAAAAAATATACTAAAATTGTTAAAATTATTTAAAAATCTATTTCTGGTCGAAATGTTTTGAAATTTTGTATACTTCAAGTAGAAAGGATGTTCTTTGACATATGTAACGGGTTTTTAATTTTTTTGTCGCATAATCGAGATATTTGGTGTAATGGGAAGGGGGGGGGGGGGGTTTATATGCACATACATGTTTATGATGTTAAGCTAAGGGCAAAATATAGGCGCATGGAACGCAATAATTTGAATATGCGTCAACAGATTTTCATGATATTCATACATCATGTTTAGACTATGGAGAGGAAGCCGCCTTTCAATTTTCAGGTTCATTCGATTTGTCGTTACAGAGTTATGGGACTTAGATATTTTAAAATACAGTGAAAATATACTAAAATAGTTAAAAATCTATTTTTGATCGAAATGTTTTGAACTTTTGTATACTTCCAAGTAGAAAGGATGTTCTTTGACATATGTAACGGGTTTTTAATTTTTTGATCGCAAAACCGAGATATTTGGAATGGGAAGGGGAGTGGGTGATATGCACATACATGTTAAGCTAAGGGCAAAATATAGGCGCATGGAACGCAGTAACTTGAATATGCATCAACAGATTTTCATGATATTCATACATTATGTTTGGATTGTTGAGAGGAAGCCGCCTTTCGATTTTCAGGTTCATCCGATTTGTCCTTATGGAGTTATGGGACTTAGATATTTTGGTGTTGTGAAAAAAATCCAAACGGGAGTATCTTGCTGCGTGAGCATAGGCTTTATTTTGCATTGATCACTGACGAGGGTTAAGTACCCGAAACGTGCATGTCTGGTCCATGTTGCCAATTTATCTGTTCTTTCTGCAATGCCGAAGGGGACTCTTAGTTTCCTCTCGGTCTGTCTGTCCGTCCGTCTCCCATTTTCAGTTTTCCGGACTTTTTTTCGCTGTTGTTGCATATATTGAACTCATTTTTGGTATGAGGATATATCTCAATCAGAGTCAATGTGATACATATCAAGTTTGAGTTTGCTTTTGATTGACCTAATTTTACAAGAGTTATGGCCCTTGGACTTAGCAAATTTTATGAAAATTTCAGTTTTCCGGACTTTTTTCCGCTGTTGTTGCATATACATGTATTGAACTCATTTTTGGTATGTGGATATATCTCAATGTGATACAGATCAAGTTTGAGTTTGCTTTTGATTGATCTAATTTTACAAGAGTTATGGACCTTGGACTTCGCAAATTTTATGAAAATTTCAGTTTTCCGGACTTTTCTCCGCTATTGTTTGATAAATTGAACTCATTTTTGGTATGTGGATATATCTCAATGTGATAAAGATCAAGTTTGAGTTTGCTTTTGATTGACCTAATTTTACAAGAGTTATGGCCCTTGGATTTAGCAAATTTTATGAAAATTTCAGTTTTCCGGACTTTTTTCTGCTGTTGTTGGATAAATTGAACTCATTTTTAGTATGTGGATATATCTCAATGGGATACAGATCAAGTTTGAGTTTGCTTTAGATTCACCTATTTTTACAAGAGTTATGGCCCTTGGACTTAGCAAATTTTATGAAAATTTCAGTTTTCCAGACTTTTTTTCAGTTCTATTGCAAATAATGCACTGATTTTTGGTAAATCAATACATCTCAGTGTGATACAGACCAAGTTTGAGTTTGGTTTCCATTGGCTTATTTTTACAAGAGTTATGGCCCTTGGACTTAGCTAATTTCATGAAATTTGCAGTTTTCTGGACTTTTTCTTGCCTGTTATTGCAGATAATGAACTGATTTTTTGTACTTGAATACATTATAGTGTGATGCAGATTTGAGTTTAATCTAGATTGACGAATTTTCACAAGAGTTATGGCCCTTGGACTTAGTAAATTTCTTCAATTCCCAGACTTTACTTGGCTGTTGTTGCAGATGATGAACTGATGAACAGAGATGCAAGTCATAAATTTATGCCGCCGGTAGGGGACTTATATCGCACAGCGATCATTGCATTTTTAAATGATGCTATTCAATATGAAGACGTTTACATTCTTATCATTTGTATTCAGAGGTACCTGTAACGCAAAAATTCTTCCATGCCGTGGTAAACTTTGCAGGATAATATGAATCAACAAATTCAAATTCACACCTAAGTGTAGAAAGTACCGTCTTCATACACCATATATAATTGGTTTGCACTATACACATGTACGAAGCCTCGCTTGCATAAATAAAGCAACTAAATAAACAACAAATTACTTAATTTGGCAAATTTTACTTTTAGATGGAATTTTCTGAGATACATGTTTTATTTCTATTTTTTTTCTGGAATATAATGATCTCGCGGACATAAAACACCGCAAGCCATTCATATCACTTCTATTCTCGAGCTTAAGACGCAGCAAAGAAAAGACCCTTTATTATACGCCCGTCATTTGACGGGACGTATTTTGGTATGGCGAAGTCCGTCCGTCTGTCCTTCCACTTAAGGAACGCAATTAACTGAGTATGCGTCAACAGATTTTTATGATATTTGTACATTGTGATCAGTCTATGGAGAGGAAGCCGCCTTTTTATACGCCCGTCATTTGACGAGTCGTATTATGGTATGGCAAAGTCCGTCCGTCTGTCCGTCCGTCCGCCTGTCCGTCTGTCCGTCCGCCTATGGAACGCAATAACTTGAATATGCGTCAACGGATTTTTACGAAATTCATACATTATGATTGGACTGTGGAGAGGAAGCCGCCTTTCGATTTTCAGGTTCATCAGATTTGTCGTTACAGAGTTATGGGACTTAGATTTTTAAAATACAGTGAAAATATACTAAAATAGTTAAAAATTATTTTAAAATCTATTTCTGGTCGAAATGTTTTGAAATTTTGTATACTTCAAGTAGAAAGGATGTTCTTTGACGTATGTAACGGGTTTTTAATTTTTTTGTCGCATAACCGAGATATTGTGTGTAATAGGAAGGGGGGGGGGGGGGTGGGTTATATGCACATACATGTTAAGCTAAGGGCAAAATATAGGCGCATGGAACGCAATAACTTGAATATGCGTCAACAGATTTTCATGATATTCATACATTATGATTGGACTGTGGAGAGGAAGCCGCCTTTCGATTTTCAGGTTCATTCGATTTGTTGTTACAGAGTTATGGGACTTAGATATTTTAAGATACAGTGAAAATATACTAAAATAGTTAAAAATTATTTAAAAATCTATTTCTGATCGAAATGTTTTGAAATTTTGTATACTTAAGGTAGAAAGGATGTTCTTTGACATATGTAACGGGTTTTTAATATTTTGGTTGCATAACCGAGATATTTGTAATGGGAGGGGGGGGGGGGGGTTATATGCACATACATGTTAAGCTAAGGGCAAAATATAGGCGCATGGAACGCAATAACTTGAATATGCGTCAACAGATTTACATGATATTTTTACATTGTGATCAGACTTTAAAGGAGAAGCCGCCTTTCAATTTTCAGGTTCATCCGATTTGTCGTTATGGAGTTATGGGACTTAGATATTTTAGATACAATGTAATAATATACTAAAATAGTTAAAAATTCTTTAAAAATCTATTTCTGGTCAAAATGTTTTGAAATTTTGTATACTTCAAGTAGAAAGGATGTTCTTTCACATATGTAACGGGTTCATAAATTTTTTGTCACATTATCCGGAAATAATGTGTAATGGGGGGGGGGGGGGGGGTTATATGCACATACATGTTAAGCTAAGGGCAAAATATAGGTGCATGGAACAGATTTTCATGATCGAAGAGGAAGCCGCCTTTCGATTTTAATGTACACTGATTTGTCCTTATGGAGTTATGGGACTTAGATATTTTGGTGTTGTGAAAAAAAATTCCAACAGGCGTATCTTGCTGCGTGAGCATAGGCTTTATAGTACTTGGGACCCATAAAATTCTGCTGACCCATTGGTCAAATTTTTCGGGTCCAAAGGACCCATTTAGATCAAATTGTAGATTAATCTCTGGCAAGTTGATAATTTGATTGGTTCATGTGACAAGGGGAATTACTAGACAACAAATCACAGCTTGCTAGTTGTTATTTCTGTTCAAATATTGTTCTGCACAAACTTTATAGCACGTGAAGGGCAGAGCTTAGCAAACTGGAAGTACATGTACTCCAGGCCTTAAATAGAATTAAGTTTGTTTGTTGTTAACTGCCCGACCCACGTAAAATTTATGCCGCGGGTAGGGGACTTAAATCGCTCAGCGATCATAACATTTTTTAATATGCCTGATATTAATTTATACACTGCAGCGATCAGACTGTAGAGAGGACTGCTGCCTTTATATTTTCATGTTCACCTAATATTGTGTTACAGAGATATGGCTCTTAAATTTGTTTGGTTTGTGAAAATCAATTCTGACAGGCATAATTTACTGTGTTAGCATAGGCTTTATTCGAAATGATGGAGACATTTATCGGTATAAGGCATGTGTCATATACCTGTGCTTCATATGACTTAATAATATGTGCACACTTTTAAAATCAATGAGTCGGTATTCACCTATACATTAAGTATTCCCTTCTGAGTTGACTTTTTGAATTCATCCCTTCTTTTATCATATACATATTTTTTCTATTTTCAGTATACTTAGAAACTGAATGACACTTGATGCACTTCCACTCACAATTTCCAAATGTGACTCATCAGATGCAACCTGTTGTCGAATTTTTCTTTCATATCAAGTGAAATAATGAACAGGGCAACATTTGTCTGATTGATGAAAATTCTCAAAATCAGCATTTGTTACCTATTTGATATGATAGATAATTTCATCACATTTAATGTGACTGTGCTGCTAAATGAAGGTAAGTGAAGTTCAAGGCCAGGCCATAACAAATTATACATGTTGTTCATGTTGTCTGATTTCCTTCACTATTAAAACTAGAAAACAAAACATTCTTAACAGGTATTCCACTATCTGAACATATTCACTCAGAATGGGTTTGAAATGCATTTCACTTCATTGCACATTGATTCAAATGTGACAGTTTTGAAAAAACGAAATCTGATTTATCACTAAGTATTATGACACACCAATATTTAGACATAAATATCACAGTATCTGGATGTTTGTATCTCTGTCCACCTTCTCTTCTGTGTGCCATAGCTGATAAGATACTGACCAAACACCTAGCCCTATAGAAATTTCTTCAATTTACCATGTTCATTGACTGTAATGATGACCACATAGAAATCTTTCACATATGGACATGATGGAGGAGCATAAAGTCACCATACTGTCTGTCTGTCTTTCTAAGCTTATAATTATCTTCTAAACCTTACATCAGAATTTGTTCATATTTAATATTAATATTCATTAGGATAGATCCTCTGGGGCAAAGGTACTTAAGGTCAATTATCAAAGGTCAAGGTTAAATATTACAGGCTAAAAAAGTATATTCTTTTTGTGAAAGTATATTTCTTGTGCAGTAAAAACTTTTAAATTCATTAAAAATCAGCGTGTTGTCCAAATGATCTGAAATTTTGAATAATGATAGAAAAATGTATACTAGAAATCTCTTTTGAGATTTTTCATTGAATTGATGAGAAATTTTGTGCCAAAGGGGGAGGGGATGGTTGTTACACATATCTTCAGGTGAATGTATAATTATATATATATGCTGCTTATGAGTATTTCATCATGTATCCCACAATTGTTTATTGGGAAAGGTCACAGATTAGATTTTGCTTGACTCTGACTTCATATTCCATTTGTACATGTATTACCTATGTAGTATATATGTACTAATATTACATGTACCGCAAGTTAATCAGTTCCATAATTAATAATATGGTGATTTGAGATAGAAAAGAGTAAACCATGATCACCATGGATCATATGATGGAAAAATATAAACCACTAAAATGGAATATAGGCATTTTAGGGGATGTCATTGTTTCCAGGTTTCAGATACTTTTTGGTTAGATTTTTTTAAATCACCATATTATTATTATGGAACCGATTAGCTTGTAATAATAATAATAATAATAATAATAAGAATAATAAGAATAAAGAAAAGACAATACAATAACAGAAAGGATTCCGACGGAAATCGGAATCCTTAATAAATGGAAGGATGGAGGTTCCTGTGGACATAGCAGACGGATTCCTCTCATTTTCATCTTGTTAAGAACAGAAATGAAAATTGAAAAAATGCGAAAATGACTGGCCGCAGCTGGACTCGAACCAGGTACCTTCACCAAGGTAGGCCCCATCGTATCTTGTACATGTAATGTCAGGTCACATGGTTGAATTGACCAATGAAATTTGTAACACATCCTGGGTCATGCATATTAATTATGTGAGGGGTTTTCCAATGAATCATGACAATATAGCAAGTGTTTTCAAACTGGTACATGTATTCGATATTTCTTGATTCTGTTAGAAAACATTTTGAACTAATACATACTCGTATAAATTTTGAAATGAAAACAATGTTGAAGCACTGTACTTTATGTTTGCTTACGAATGAAAAAAATTGAGGGGAAAAAATGGCCGAGGCCGGTATCGAACCCCGGACCCTCCGATTCCAAGTCTGACGCTCTACCACTGAGCTATTGCAGAACTGACAAAGATTTGCATCAAAAGTCTTTAGAAGGATGAAATCTTGCGACTATGATATGACTCAACATGTCGAGCATGTTCCGAATGATAAATCTTTATCGATCGATTCTATTTACAGGTTTGTATTCAGGAGTAAACAACACAGAATTTCATAAAATGTATTTTTTTTATTTGACTTTCATTGACCATGTATGTAGAGAATAAAATCATGAATCAATAAAATGTGTTTGCTTATTTTGCAAGGGCGGATCTAGACAGGGTAGGTGAAAACAGGTATGTACACGTATGTAACATGTAAGTCGGAGGGGGGGGGGAACTTATCAACCTCCCCCTTTCGAAGGACTAGCCTATGTCATTGGATAAACAAACCGTCAAAGATCTTGTACAGTTATTTCAAAGATTGACGAATTCAAAAAGAAACAGACAAACAAACGAGAGAAAAAAATGCCCAAGGGGGCCACATTGCTCCGTCAAAGGTCTTGTACAGTTGTTTCAAATATTAAGGAATTTAATAAGAAAAGACAAACAAACAAACAAAACAAATGAAAAAAAAAAAAAACAAGAGGCCGAAGGGAGCCATATTGCTCCGTCAAAGGTCTTGTACAGTTGTTTCAAAGATTGACGAATTAAAAAAACAAGACAAACAAACCAAAAAAAAAAAAAAAAAAAAACAAGAAGCCCAAGGGGCCACATTGCTCCGTCAAAGGTCTTGTACAGTTGTTTCAAATGTAAACGTCTTCATATTGAATTGAAAGATTGACGAATAAAAAAAAAAGAGGCCTAAGGTGGTCGTATATACACGTTGAAGTCAATGACAGTGAAATAAATATGCGCAATATGAAATGTGTTTTTCTTCTGAATAAAAAGCTATGAATAGGACTGACTTGTTGCATGAACGATCGATAATTCTTGTAATGCTGAATCAGCCATTTGTATTTCTCTGTCTGTATATCAAAAATAAAAACCACTAACATTCAGGAACTCCAATGGCTATGTGGATAGGGCGTTGGACTGCTGGCCCAAGGGTACTGGGTTCGATCCCCAGTCTAAACGCTTTTTTTCGCCGATCGTCTGCGTTTCTGTCTAGTACTCTCTCTATCTGTTCATATGTCTGTTCGTTCTTCTATCGTTGTCAGTCTATCTAACACTGTCTATCTTACACTGTCAGTCTGTCTGTCTGGTCCATGCTGCAAATTTACCAGTTAATTTAAATGATGCTATTCAATTTTAAGACATTTTTAAAACATTTAATTAGAAAATGACAACAGCATGAAAGTACAGACAAGTCATGGTACAAAGAGAAATAGAAATAAAAGATTTATCTTTCTTAGATCATGTAAAGTTCATATAAGAAGGACCTCGTTTGTGAAGTATAAGTAGTGTAGGACAAACACTGTGTATTTAACAAGTAAATGTTGTTATGACATTGAGAATGAAATTTTCACCTTGAACCAAGGTCAAGGAAAAAAGATGAGTATAGAATATCATTTTCTTCAAAATATATATGAAATTGAATAAAGCTCAATATTTTATCAACAAAAGACTGTTATGACCTTGAAATCGAACGAATGACCTTTGGTCAAGGTCAATGTGACAGGACTTACTGCAAGGAATATTTGTACCCAGTTTGCACTCTCAAGGTCAAACAGTCTTTGTTTTATAGGCAAAAATGTTGTTGTGACCTTGAGAATGAGAATTTGACCTTGGATCAAGGTCAAGGTGAAAGAGCTTGGCTTAACAATTATATGTATGAAGTTTGAACTCTGAAGGTCAAATAGTCTTTGTTCTATAAGCAAAAGTGTCATGTGACCTTGAGAATAAAATTTTGACCTTGAAAAGAAGGTCAACATTAAATGACTACCTATAAGTGACCTAACATCCAAGTTTCAATTCAAAGTCTCAAAAATTGTAGAAATTGGCACCTTGCCAATTTAAGGTTCCATTTTCAACTTGAAATAGCTTGAAAACTGTAAATATTTTATGGAGCATGTAAGCGTATAAAAGTTTGCAAATTTCTCAAAGAACAATATAAAACAAATTTTGTTCAAATCATACGGTTAGTAAAGGAGTTATAAGAGTTTAAAGATTTGACCGCTGATAACCTCTAGCGGGGGCATATGTGAACTTTTCGACAAGAAAAAAATATTAAATTAAGATCTTTATTTGCTCTTTCACATGATACTTTCCATTTTATCATATGATGCGGTACTTTGTTGTAACGTCACTGGATTGGCTTGGGGGTAAGAATAATAATAATAATAATAATAACTAGATGGCTACTGTTGCAAGCAACAGACGGATTCCTCCATTATTAGACCTTCCTCGGAACTGAAGTGTTAAAATCCGAATAAAGAAGATGGAAAAAAGAATAGTTGCTTTTGTACCTAATTCACTTCAGCAAATGGGGCAAAGGAGCTTATGTCTAATTTGGGACTCTTATTTATTTATCGACAAAATAGAAGAAAAAGATGATAAATACCTTTCAAGTTTAGGAAGGCTTTAAACTCCTAGATCTATTCTATCCATTTTGATTCCTTTGAAATTACTATCCCAAAAAGAATTGCACAATGAATTAGCAATGAGAAAATTTCTATAAATAGAGAATGACAACAGCATGAAAGTACAGACAAGTAATGCTACTAAGATAAAAAAAAGGAAACATAGAACAAGAATAAAAGAGTTATCTATCTTACTATGTAAAGTTCAAATAAGAAGTACTACTTATGTGAAGAATAAATATTTAAGAACAAAATTCTCTCAATCCTACAAGAGTAAATGTTTGTTATGACCTTGAAAAAGTTTATTTGGCCTTGAACCAAGGTCATGGATGAAAGATAAGCATTTTAGTTTATTCTCATCAAAATTCCTTTTCATCTATTCAAAGCTCAATATTTTATCAACAAAAGTCTGTTTTGACCTTGAAATCGAACAAATGACCTTGGGTCAAGGTCAAGGTGAAAGGACTTGATGTAAGGAACATTTGCGCAAAGTTTGAACTCTCAAGGTCAAATGGTCTTTGTTCTATGGGAAAATTTTTGTTGTGACCTTGAGAATGAGAATTTGACCTTGGGTCAAGGTCAAGGTGATGGGGCTTGGATCAATGATTGTATTTATGAAGTTTGAACTGTCAAGGTCAAATATTCTTTGTTCTATAGGCAAAAGTTTGTTGTGACCTTGAGAATCAAAATTTGACCTTGAAACTAGGTCATCATCAATGACTACCTATAAAGTAACCTACCATCCAAGTTTCAACTCAAAATCTCAAAAACTGTAGAAATTGGCACTGTGCCAATTTAAAGTTCCAATTTCAACTCAAAATAGCGCGAAAACCGTAAATATTTTATCGAGCATGTAAGCGTATAAAAGTTTGCAAATTTCCCAAAGAACAATATAAAACAAATTTCATTCAAATCGCACGGTTAGTTTAGGAGTTATAAGGTTTTAAAGATTTTACCTTTGATGACCTCTAGCGGGGGCATATGTAAACTTTTCGACAAGAAAAAAAATATATATGAAGATCTTTATTTGCTCTTTCACATGATACTTTCCATTTTATCATATGATGCTGTACTTTGTTGTAAAGTCTCTGGATTGGCTTGGGGGTAAGAATAATAATAATAATAATAATAAGAATAATAAGAATAAAGAAAAGACAATACAATAACAGAAAGGATTCCGACGGAAGTCGGAATCCTTAATAATAATAATAAGAATAAAGAAAAGACAATACAATAACAGAAAGGATTCCGACGGAAATCGGAATCCTTAATAAATGGAAGGATGGAGGTTCCTGTGGACATAGCAGACGGATTCCTCTCATTTTCATCTTGTTAAGAACAGAAATGAAAATTGAAAAAATGCGAAAATGACTGGCCGCAGCTGGACTCAAACCAGGTACCTTCACCAAGGTAGGCCCCATCGTATCTTGTACATGTAATGTCAGGTCACATGGTTGAATTGACCAATGAAATTTGTAACACATCCTGGGTCATGCATATTAATTATGTGAGGGGTTTTCCAATGAATCATGACAATATAGCAAGTGTTTTCAAACTGGTACATGTATTCGATATTTCTTGATTCTGTTAGAAAACATTTTGAACTAATACATACTCGTATAAATTTTGAAATGAAAACAATGTTGAAGCACTGTACTTTATGTTTGCTTACGAATGAAAAAAATTGAGGGGAAAAAATGGCCGAGGCCGGTATCGAACCCCGGACCCTCCGATTCCAAGTCTGACGCTCTACCACTGAGCTATTGCAGAACTGACAAAGATTTGCATCAAAAGTCTTTAGAAGGATGAAATCTTGCGACTATGATATGACTCAACATGTCGAGCATGTTCCGAATGATAAATCTTTATCGATCGATTCTATTTACAGGTTTGTATTCAGGAGTAAACAACACAGAATTTCATAAAATGTATTTTTTTTATTTGACTTTCATTGACCATGTATGTAGAGAATAAAATCATGAATCAATAAAATGTGTTTGCTTATTTTGCAAGGGCGGATCTAGACAGGGTAGGTGAAAACAGGTATGTACACGTATGTAACATGTAAGTCGGAGGGGGGGGGAACTTATCAACCTCCCCCTTTCGAAGGACTAGCCTATGTCATTGGATAAACAAACCGTCAAAGATCTTGTACAGTTATTTCAAAGATTGACGAATTCAAAAAGAAACAGACAAACAAACGAGAGAAAAAAATGCCCAAGGGGGCCACATTGCTCCGTCAAAGGTCTTGTACAGTTGTTTCAAATATTAAGGAATTTAATAAGAAAAGACAAACAAACAAACAAAACAAATGAAAAAAAAAAAAAACAAGAGGCCGAAGGGAGCCATATTGCTCCGTCAAAGGTCTTGTACAGTTGTTTCAAAGATTGACGAATTAAAAAAACAAGACAAACAAACCAAAAAAAAAAAAAAAAAAAAAACAAGAAGCCCAAGGGGCCACATTGCTCCGTCAAAGGTCTTGTACAGTTGTTTCAAATGTAAACGTCTTCATATTGAATTGAAAGATTGACGAATAAAAAAAAAAGAGGCCTAAGGTGGTCGTATATACACGTTGAAGTCAATGACAGTGAAATAAATATGCGCAATATGAAATGTGTTTTTCTTCTGAATAAAAAGCTATGAATAGGACTGACTTGTTGCATGAACGATCGATAATTCTTGTAATGCTGAATCAGCCATTTGTATTTCTCCGTCTGTATATCAAAAATAAAAACCACTAACATTCAGGAACTCCAATGGCTATGTGGATAGGGCGTTGGACTGCTGGCCCAAGGGTACTGGGTTCGATCCCCAGTCTAAACGCTTTTTTTCGCCGATCGTCTGCGTTTCTGTCTAGTACTCTCTCTATCTGTTCGTATGTCTGTTCGTTCTTCTATCGTTGTCAGTCTATCTAACACTGTCTATCTTACACTGTCAGTCTGTCTGTCTGGTCCATGCTGCAAATTTACCAGTTAATTTAAATGATGCTATTCAATTTTAAGACATTTTTAAAACATTTAATTAGAAAATGACAACAGCATGAAAGTACAGACAAGTCATGGTACAAAGAGAAATAGAAATAAAAGATTTATCTTTCTTAGATCATGTAAAGTTCATATAAGAAGGACCTCGTTTGTGAAGTATAAGTAGTGTAGGACAAACACTGTGTATTTAACAAGTAAATGTTGTTATGACATTGAGAATGAAGTTTTCACCTTGAACCAAGGTCAAGGAAAAAAGATGAGTATAGAATATCATTTTCTTCAAAATATATATGAAATTGAATAAAGCTCAATATTTTATCAACAAAAGACTGTTATGACCTTGAAATCGAACGAATGACCTTTGGTCAAGGTCAATGTGACAGGACTTACTGCAAGGAATATTTGTACCCAGTTTGCACTCTCAAGGTCAAACAGTCTTTGTTTTATAGGCAAAAATGTTGTTGTGACCTTGAGAATGAGAATTTGACCTTGGATCAAGGTCAAGGTGAAAGAGCTTGGCTTAACAATTATATGTATGAAGTTTGAACTCTGAAGGTCAAATAGTCTTTGTTCTATAAGCAAAAGTGTCATGTGACCTTGAGAATAAAATTTTGACCTTGAAAAGAAGGTCAACATTAAATGACTACCTATAAGTGACCTAACATCCAAGTTTCAATTCAAAGTCTCAAAAATTGTAGAAATTGGCACCTTGCCAATTTAAGGTTCCATTTTCAACTTGAAATAGCTTGAAAACTGTAAATATTTTATGGAGCATGTAAGCGTATAAAAGTTTGCAAATTTCTCAAAGAACAATATAAAACAAATTTTGTTCAAATCATACGGTTAGTAAAGGAGTTATAAGAGTTTAAAGATTTGACCGCTGATAACCTCTAGCGGGGGCATATGTGAACTTTTCGACAAGAAAAAAATATTAAATTAAGATCTTTATTTGCTCTTTCACATGATACTTTCCATTTTATCATATGATGCGGTACTTTGTTGTAACGTCACTGGATTGGCTTGGGGGTAAGAATAATAATAATAATAATAATAATAATAATAATAAGAATAATAAGAATAAAGAAAAGACAATACAATAACAGAAAGGATTCCGACGGAAATCGGAATCCTTAATAAGAATACAGAAAAGACATTGCAATAACAGAAAGGATTCCGACGGAATAGTCGGAATCCTTAATAAAGAAAAGACATTGCAATAACAGAAAGGATTCCGACGGAATAGTCGGAATCCTTAATAATAATAAGAATAAAGAAAAGACATTGCAAAAACAGAAAGGATTCCGACGGAATAGTCGGAATCCTTAATAAGAATAAAGAAAAGACATTGCAATAACAGAAAGGATTCCGACGGAATAGTCGGAATCCTTAATAATGTGACCAGACGGGGAATCGAACTCGAGACCTTCTGCTATCAGGGCAGACGCTCTTAGGCAAGGTCCATTTGGTATTCGGGGGGGGGGGGGGGGGGGGGGGGGGGCTAGGGGGTTTTTTTGAAAAAAATAATTTTGCTCTGAATTTTGATGAAAAAAATAAATTAAAAATTTTGCTTATGGTGTGACAGAAAAGAATAATCTTGCTCTTACAAGTAATCTGAATTTGAAGAATAACGTTAGAATTCCTTAAAATTTCTCGGCTCGCTTTGCTCGCCAGTTTTCACTTTATAGAATTTTTTTTTGGCTCACTTCGCTCGCCATAGTTTTCTTCCTTAATGGAAAGTTCATATTTAAAATATCAAAAGTATACATGTGACTGAAGGGGCTTCCTTAGATGTTTAAATACATTATCAGTATCATTTATTACTTATTAATAGATACATGTATGATACCATAGAGTCTAAAAATTATACACAATCTTGGAAGGAGAATTTAATTATTTAAGTTTTTCACTAGTTTACATTTCTAAATTTAAAAATTAGTCTAGAAGACCTTCCCCTCAGGCCCTCTTAAATGTTACATGACATTATATACATTTTGTTTACTGAAAATTATATCATATTGTAAAAATCTTTTCTCTCTCTCAGTTAAAAGTGAATACAAGTTTTACACAAAAATTTAGTAATGCTTAGAGCAATTTAAGTAGAAATAAAGAATTTCCATTGAAAAAACACAAATATTCTTTTATTATTAGAAAAAATTTGCTTGCTCCAACTTTGCAAGAAAAAAATAATTTTGCCCCTATCCGGGGTGAAAAAAATAATCTTGCTCCGACAAGAAACCAAAGCCCCCCCCCCCCCCCAGAATATCAAATGGACCGTGCCTTACCAACTCTGCCACAAAAGTTTTTATTGTACATGTACCGGTAATGTTTAAAGTGTCACTTTTTCAAAGTACATGTACATAGGAAGGAGACATACTGAGGTACAGACTCAGACATAATAATCCAGAAAAGCAGTGATGTACAAGTTGTACATGTTGAAGAAGATCAAGAAAAAAACTTGCAACATCAAACATCGGTCATCACTCGCTCGCCTGAGTTACAGGTAAAAGAATAATAGTGGCCAATTTGGTTGATGCCCTTCAGTACTTGCTTCCTGTAAGATTTTGTGAAATTAGATCTGTGCATCAGTTTCAGAGATGTCGAAATTTCCTCAGCCAATCAGAGCCTCCAGGGCCATATTTGTTGACCAATCGGTATGAAAACTGAGAGGAAACTAAGGTACGAGAAAAACAGACCCAGGTTTCTTGTTGGGGCAAGATTATTCTTATCCCTGTAATTTTTACTACTGTCCGCGCAGCTCACTTCAGAAATCGGAAAATTAAAGTTTTCTCTAATTTGTTGGCATATTTTCCGATTAAAATTTATATAGGGGGATAGATCTCGAACTCTCATAACTAATGGTGTATGATATATGTCTGTACAACCAATAGCATGATCACAGTGAAAGAAAATGATTTTATATAGGGAGTTTTCTATGTTAATTTTAGCATGACATCGTCGACGTTCTCCATAGACTCAGTGTTAAACATCGGCGACGTCGCACTAAAATTAACATAGAAAACTCCCTATTTAAAACTATTTTCTGTCACTGTGAGCGTAATATTTGCCATACAGACATATATCATACACCATTAGTTATGAGACTTCGAGATCTATCCCCCGATATACATTTTAATCTCAAAAATTGCCGACAAAGTAGCAAAAACTTCAATTTTCTGATTTCTGAAGTGAGCTGATCGGACAGTAGGTATTAAGAAATGAATCTTATATTTTTTCTGTTGATGCAGGTATCACCCGAAAAATTGGACAGAAAACTGCATCAATGCGCGTAGCACGTTGATGCAAAAGTTTTCTGTCCAATTTTTCGGGTGATACCTGCATCAACAGAAAAAATATAAGATTCATTTCTTATCATTTAATTTCGGAAAAAAAACTGTTTTCTTGAATCTAAAAACAATCAATCACCGCACTATATTTCGTGAGTCGGAAGGTTTTGCAGTGATACGTCTGCCAAAACAAGTTAATATATGGCAGCCGCCATGATTCAAACAGCGAACGATCGTCTCTCTATATCTTTGGAATAAGGACTAGTTTGAGCAAATTCTACATGCAATGTTAATTTTATAGTAAGTAGAAAAGAAATGGTTCCCTTGAAATGATAAGCAAACATCTACAAATTTTATTTTCAGCAATGAGTTCATTCCTGTTTGAGGGAACCCCCAGTTCTAAAAATAGTTCTATAAATAGACTTCTGTGAAAAATTGTGTTGATCGATGTATCAACAAATTTTCTCAGCCAATCAGAATCTTTGTTTCTTGAAAATGACAATGGATATTAAATGATTATAATATCAATCAAAATTAGCACCCGCACATATTATTAATTCAAACTTAATTGGCTTAATGAAAAACTCAATCCATTTTCATACTCTGCGAGTCAGAATTTTCATCACAGGCCTGAGGGGCCGAAAACTCTCAGGTCCGGAAAAGGAAAAGGCTGAAACCTCTGGAAACCCGACAGTCTTGAACTTCTGCCCTGACCCCCTGGAAAAAATTATATTCCTCCATGCAATTTAAACGGTTACCTTAGATACATGTAAATAGCTCTTACAAACTCACTCTGCCTTTGTATGGGGGGTTAAATCACCAACTCGATCTTTCAACTTTATTTTCATACTGGGTTCCTTTCTCCAGAAGTCTTCTTTTAATTCCTCAACTTCAGTAATTCGCGAGCATACATCTGCATCAGTGAAAGTTTCATCTTGGAAATTATGGGACACAGTACACAGTTCTCGACTAAAATCCTGAAGTGCTTCACAAATGGGAGGTAATTTCTCGTATCCCCTTAATCTTATTTTTGCTGATGATTTCAAACGTATCATAAATTCAGAAAGGTCACTTGAGTTTTTTTCATACTGAATGCCTATCTCCTCTAAATTCGACAACTTCCAGTTGGATGCACGAACTGGGGGAGAGCTCTTAGTCTTAAATCCTCTACTTGAGCTAGATTTAGTTGATGAGAAAAACAATGAGGATGAATCGGATGTAGAACTAGAAGTCATGCTTGCTAAAGTTGCTCATCGACAGATCGAGTTACTTTCTACTTTCTCTTTACAGACATGTACGCTGAAACTGAAAGATTAATTCGCATTTGAGAATTTTCGCACTCAGACATTTTCGCACTCCGCCGTGTATACAACAAGCAGATTCAAATGTTTTCTTCCAGAGGGAAGGAATTATAATTTGAGTGTTTGTGTCTTTATTTGTATTCATAAAAGGTACCAATTCGCAGACAGTAGAATTAACCCTCAAGTGCCCCGCTTGAAGCGGAGCCGCCATAATTCATTTTAGTAGCGCCCTCTTCTTTCATTTTTTTTGAATTTACATATTTCTTCTTCTTTGGGGTTTCAGCAAAACTTCATGTGATTGAAGATTACTTGCTGTACATGGCCGATAGAATAACAAATTTAGAACTTTTTGAAAATGAAATAAATGAAAATTGTGCATATTTATTTACAAAAAGTGATTAAAAAATTTGGTCTCTTATATTTACTATATGTATTCGGAGAGAACAGCAGGCGTAAGCCGTTCTCTAAAAATATCTACAGTGGGTGAATTGACTACAGAGCTGAGGAGTATGTTCCATTGGACTATTGTGTAGGGAAAAAAGGAGTGTTTGTAAGTGTCTTTTGGTGCTTGTATGTGTCGACTGTAAGAGTGTGCATGATGTTGTCTAATTCTACTGTCTGTGGCTATAAGAATGTCTGAGGGAATTGCAATGAGGTTGTGTACTATTTTGTAAAACATCATGATCGAGTCTGGTCTTAAGTCTGCGTTCTATTAGTGTTGGCCAATTTATTTGCTTTACAGAGAGTGAGCAGCTCCGAATGCATGTACTTTAAGTTGTTTTGAAAAGAAGAGGAACCCGATAAGCATTAATCTTTCTAAATGATTGGTCTCAAGTCTGTGGTTGTATCCTGAAAATGGCGTATTGTATCAATTCATATATGGTACATTCGGCTGCTCAGACATTTATAAAAATCATGGGAAAATAAAATTCTTACAAAATTGCATTTATCTCTCAAATTGTATATGGTCATTCAATCTGTGCACATTAATAGTTTTAAAAGGCGATTGAATGCACACTGGAAAAAAATTAAACTAAAATTCGAAGCTGACTGCTATGGACCGGAGGTGGGCAATGATGTAAGAATTTTGAGACGGGTCAGAGAGGCAAGGACTACATCATAAGCGACCTCGAGGACAAGGTACATGTAACAATGGAGACTCAGTTTAAGAATGAGTCAAAGGATAAGATATAAAACCATGCACTTATTATATACTGACTCCCAAAAGAAACGTTACATATAAATGAATTGAAATCAATTTACCATATACAAACACACATGCATAAATTTTTGGATGAATTAAATTCAGATCATGCACAGTTCATTTCATGAAACAAATGTTCATTTTATCACATGACTATTACGCAATACCTTTGCTAAAAGCAAGGATAGCATAAAGAAAATAACAAATCTATCCATTTTTGGTAAATTCGACCCAGTTGCAGGTACACGGAGTCTTGAATCCGTTTTCTGCAGGTCTCCTACTGGTATCGCTTACGTTTACTCTATTGTTGGTGCGTTTACGCTACTGTTGAGTGAGCCGTAGAGAGATTACGTCGATGTGACGTCACATAAGGCTGTGGTGCTTACACAGGGTCTTACAGGCCGATGATTGATCCAATCATCCTGTAACGGCTAGCTAAACGTGAAATAATATTTTTCGTTTCTCGGAATTACGCGGAAACGTCAGAATGACGTAGACCTACTTCTAACATTCCAACTGCTTGACATTGCTATTCTTTGATTATTTTTTTGTGGAGAGAGACATTTTGCAAAATTTAATGATTTTTATACGCCCGTCATTTGACGGGACGTATTATGGTATGGCGAAGTCCGTCCGTCTGTCCGTCTGTCCGTCTGTCCGTCTGTCCGTCCGTCCGTCTGTCCGTCCGCCTATGGAACGCAATAACTTGAATACGCGTCAACGGATTTTTATGAAATTTATACATAGTGATCAGTCTGTGGAGAGGAAGCCGCCTTTCGATTTTCATGTTCATCCGATTTGTCGTTACAGAGTTATGGGACTTAGATTTTTAAAATACAGTGAAAATATACTAAAATATTTAAAAATTATTTAAAAATCTATTTCTGGTCGAAATGTTTTGAAATTTGGTATACTTCAAGTAGAAAAGATGTTCTTTGACATATGTAACGGGTTTTTAATTTTTTGGTCGCATAACCGAGATATTGTGCGTAATGGGAAGGGGGGGTGGGTTATATGCACATACATTTTAAGCTAAGGGCAAAATATAGGCGCATGGAACGCAATAACTTGAATATGTGTCAACGGATTTTCATGATATTCATACATTATGATTGGACTGTGGAGAGGAAGCCGCCTTTCGATTTTCAGGTTTATTCGTTATGTCGTTACAGAGTTATGGGACTTAGATTTTTAAAATACAGTGAAAATAAACTAAAATATTTAAAAATTATTTAAAAATCTATTTCTGGTCGAAATGTTTTGAAATTTTGTATACTTCATGTAGGAAGGATGTTCTTTGACATATGTAACGGGTTTTTAATTTTTTTGTCGCATAACCGAGATATTGTGTGTAATAGGAAGGGGGGAGGGGTGGGTTATATGCACATACATGTTAAGCTAAGGGCAAAATATAGGCGCATGGAACGCAATTACTTGAATATGCGTCAATGGATTTTCATGATATTCATACATTTTGATTGGACTGTGGAGAGGAAGCCGCCTTTCGATTTTCAGGTTCATTCGATATGTCGTTACAGAGTTATGGGACTTAGACATTTTAAAATACAGTGAAAATATACTAAAATAGTTAAAAATTATTTAAAAATCTATTTCTGGTCGAAATGTTTTGAAATTTTGTATACTTAAGGTAGAAAGGATGCTCTTTGACATATGTAACGGGTTTTTAATTTTTTGGTCGCATAAGCGAGATATTGTGTTTAATAGGAAGGGGGGGGGGTTATATGCACATACATGTTAAGCTATGGGCAAAATATAGGCGCATGGAACGCAATAACTTGAATATGCGTCAACGGATTTTCATGATATTCATACATTTTGATTGGACTGTGGAGAGGAAGCCACCTTTCGATTTTCAGGTTCATTCGATATGTCGTTACAGAGTTATGGGACTTAGATATTTTAAAATACAGTGAAAATATACTAAAATAGTTAAAAATTATTTAAAAATCTATTTCTGGTCGAAATGTTTTGAAATTTTGTATACTTAAGGTAGAAAGGATGCTCTTTGACATATGTAACGGGTTTTTAATTTTTTGGTCGCATAAGCGAGATATTGTGTGTAATAGGAAGGGGGGGGGGTTATATGCACATACATGTTAAGCTATGGGCAAAATATAGGCGCATGGAACGCAATAACTTGAATATGCGTCAACGGATTTTCATGATATTCATACATTTTGATTGGACTGTGGAGAGGAAGCCGCCTTTCGATTTTCAGGTTCATTCGATATGTCGTTACAGAGTTATGGGACTTAGATATTTTGGTGTTGTGAAAAAAATCCCAACGGGCGTATCTTGCTGCGTGAGCGTAGGCTTTATTTGTTTTGTGAGATCATAGTCTATCGAACACGTTGTTTAATTCACCTGGATTAAACTAAGATATCTTGGTACTGCATAGCTCGTGCAAATCATGACAAATGTAAATATTGACGTTCTGGATGAGTGGACAGCGCAAAAAGTTGCGTATATTGAAGTAATTAGACTTACAAAACAATTTCATCATAAAATTCTACATATTTCAAATATTGATTGAAAATTGTTTGGAATACAACAATGTATCGTTTCTTTTGGGAGACAGTATATATTATATGATACACATCTAAAATTGTTAGAGAGATATATTTTTCGGGGAAAAAATTCTTTCGGTTTAGTTCTTACATTTGGGTTACATATTATTCCACATAGAAAAAATCATGACAAACAGGTGTGGACGCTAGAGGGTTTTAAAAGTATGAGTATACATGTATACATGCAACTAAATCATATTTAATGTGGAATCGGTGTTGTCTATAAAACCGGACAAGGGGTAGATCGCAGGTACATACAATTACTTAAGTACTTCTATTCTAGATGATAAGGCTTTTTTATCTTCATTATTTATTATGATGTTTGGAATTATGAGTGAATGAAATATAATGAATAAAAGTGTATGATAGTGTTAGACAATGCGATGTGATATTATATCATGTTAATATATGTATACTTACAACTGGGGATTAATCAAAGTGGTCACTAGAAAAATGAATATAGAAGCTACCGCTGATTAGGCTAAGCCATTTCTTGATTTTACTCTCTTTTACGTCCTTTTGAAATTAAGAGAGCTACCATCAAGCCAACAAACATGAAACGAAATTTCAATCAATGTACATGTGAAATTAAAGACGAAGTCATTTATCCTCCACCTCAAAAAGTAGTCTGGTGCTATCGAGAAAGGCAAAATGCCTACACTCGATGATATTAAATTAAGGTCGTGTCAAATTTGTCAAGGACCTTCCACAAGAAGACGAAATCTTGGTGTCAGACCTGAACATCAGACATTTGTTGGTCTTTGACGACATGATTGGTGGCCATTATAGCGGTGAATACAATGTAGATTGGTTCACACGGAAATCATTTTAATTATCTACACTTCCGTCAGTATCAACATGACGGAGGCTGCGATCGTATCAAAGAAGATTGCTTTACCTAAAGCCCCTGTCACACCTTCACGTTCTGGCATGGCGTTCGCACTACGACCGCCAAAATTGTACGAATCGTGGCGTGAACGTAGTAAGGACGCGAAGAACGTAGTAAGAACTCGCTGATACGTATTGAGGTCGTAGTAAGGACGCCGACGATCGAACGTGCCCGTACGCCGAGCCACCACGACCGTTTTGAACTGTTCAAAACAGTCGTACTGAGGACGCGGTGATGACAGAACGTGTTAAGGACTACTTGCGAACGTATTGAACTTCATGGACGTATTAGAAACGTGTCACGAACGTAGTAGGGTCTTAGTTCGGACGGCTAAAACTTTTACATATAACCACATGGAGATCGTCACGTCTCTGCCGTCCTTACCACGTTCTTGGTTTTAGAGGTCGAAAAAATCAAAATAGACCTCGTACAAACAATTTATCCATTGAACGTGTTATGATCGTAGCATGAACGCAATAAGGACTTAGAGAACGTAGTAAGCACGCCGTTCTATCGTAACACAGACGCCCTCGTCGTAGTGTGAACTTGGGGTCGATCGTAGTGCGAACTTGACTAAACGTATTAAAGACGGGAAGGACGTGCTACTAACGTGTTACGGACGCTAAAGGTCGTGTTGCACACGTATTGGAGTCGTCAATTATTTTTTCGGAGAGTCCTTCTGGGTGAAAAATGCCACGTTCTCACTACGTTCATGAAAAATTTCAAGGACTTCAAGGACGTAGTAAGAACGTCTCGAGAGAACGTGTAGGTGTGACAGGGGCTTAAAAGCCTTTAGTAAACCGATGACTATTTTAAGAAAATTGTAGTGAAAAAAATGAACAAAACGTCAAACCTGGTAGATTTGGGACGCTGACCTAGCCTTATTGAGATGGTTCAGTAATTGGACGCCCGTAATATGATCAATGGGAGTTAACTGCGTTAAGAGAAATTTCGATCTGTTGAAAACGTTGGCCGATCCTAACCCGTCTGCAGACGAACGGCATCAACTTTTTTTTAGACGAGGAGGTGCCGGATTCCTTGGTGGTATCATCATTCGTAGCTAGCATGATACAATGGCCGAAACGTGAACCTAGATGTCAGAAATATTATACCAGTGGCGGATCCAGCGCCCCCTTTGCCCGGGGGGGTTAAGGGGCGAATTTTGCCAATTTTTACTGAAAACAGGCCAAAATATAGTGTTTTTTGGAAAATTTTGGGTCAGTGCCGGGGGGCGGACGCCCCCTCCGCTTCCCCTGAATCCGCCACTGTATACGGTGGTTTAAAAAAAGAAAGGAGGCTACAAAACTATATATGCCATAAAAAAGAGATCTGTACCCAAGAAAAAGAAACAGCTTAAAAGAATGCAGTACCCAAGAAATCACCCAAGGAGAAGAATTAAATACCCAAGAAAATGAAATCATCCAAGAAAAAAAAATCACGGAAGAAGAAGACCAAGAAAATTATTTTTGCGACACCAGTTGGATATTCGAATACGTACGAGTGCAACATAACTTGAAAGGCTACTTTTTATCCTTCGACGTCTACACCTTTAAGCGTACCGACAATGACGACTTCGAAAGCACTGGATCATAAAATACACAACCAATTGTGCCTCATTATGACATTCATATGAAATTTACATGAACTTTACATGAAAGTTCAGATGAAATTTATGTGAAACGAGCACGAACATGAAATTTACATGAAATTTTTCATATTTTTGTGATGTTTGGAGGACAGGTCTTCCAGCAAATTGTCGGAATTCCAATGCGGACCAATTGTGCCCAACTCCTTGCCGACATTTTTCTTTACTCGTTCATTCAATCTTTGGTCTCTGAAAAGGAAAAGATACTTAGCTTCTGACTTCAACTTCATTTACAGATACATAGACGATGTGTTGTCCATCAATAATCCAAAATTACCTGAGCAATATCTATCCTTCGGAGCTTGAAGTCAAAGAAACTACAGAGACAAATAATTCAGCATTCTATTTGGACATAATGTTGTCCTACGACACTGATGGTCACATGAACACCTCACTCTATGACAAACGTGACGACTTCAATTTCAGCATTACAAACTTTCCTTTTCTGAGAAGCAACATCCCTTCATCGCCTGCTTATGGCGTGTTCATATCTCAGTTGATACGCTATGCCAGAGCAAGTACGTACAAATATACGGATTTTGTTCTGAGAGCTAGGCGTCTTTCAGATAAGCTTCTCAGTCAAGGATATGTTTGTGACCGACTAACATTGTCATTGAGGAAGTTCTACGGTCCATATTGGGAACTCGTCGTACACTATGATGTCCCACTCTCCAGAATGGTGGATGATATTCTGTCATAGACCATTTAAACCATCGAACCAAAGATTGTACTCTATATCTTCCAAAATGGAAGTAACCGGATGTGACAGTTCTACCGAATTGAAGCGACGGGTGTTGCATGCAAGCAGGAGATGCTTACTCTTCCTGAGCACCTGGTCTCACTCCCATATCGGGAGTTCGTTTCTTTTCATGTGGTGGATGTTTTTGTTTGTTTGCTTTGGTTTCTGTTTTTTATCCTGATTTTGTATGCCTTCGGTTTCTGATTTTCTGAATTATCGATTTTGTACTGTATAAAGGGATATGGTCATTATCCATATTTGTCATTCATGTGAAGATTTTTACATGTATGGTATGTGAATTCAGTTTCCTGTGAAGGTCACTTAGAAAAATTCATGTGAAATTCATGTGAAGGAAATTTATGTGAAATTCATGTGAAATATTTTTCACATAAATCTTATGTGAAATTTATATGTATTTTACATGAACTTCCATGTGAAATTTACATGATGCTCATTTCATATGAATTTCATGTGAGGCACAATTGGCTGTGTACCCGATAGGTCTTCCTCTTCGTTTGAAAGCCATGCTTCCTTTATCCCCTACCACAGGTACCACTGAGCACGTTCGGTACGCAGGAAGAAAAAAAAAACGTCGTTTACGTCACAAAAGACATTAGGAGATGACGTACGGCGGTCTTGGAAAATGGTCAAACGTGTATAAAAGGATGTGACGTCAAATGAGAAGGTCATAGTATACAAAGACAAAGATAGAGTAACATGGGCGAGAGGGGATTAAAACCGCATGCAGATTTCCTGAGACTATTGGAAAACAAAGAATATTCCACCGCGTTTAAACAACGTTTGATTCAAAAGGTAACGACATTAAATTGTACGCCACCATCAGTAAATTGTACGAGTACATATACAACATCTTAAAAGCTGTTGCACCCTTTACTTGAGAGACGCAAGTTGGCACCTAGCAAAAACTGGTTCAACCAGGTCTTTCCAATTAACGCCGCAGAACACTGATCAATGCGTCAAACCGGAACAGGATTTCCCATTTTACCATAATTATTATTTTTATCACACCTTTATTACTGAGAGATATTTTTAGAAGAGATGGCCCGTAAGATGGTATTGGTACCTCAAAAGAAGAAATGCAACATATACGTGAAAAGGATATTTTATCCTTACCCCATCCTTTACCTTATTCACCTGAGGTGTTGGTCTAAGTTTTAGAAACGTGGAGAATTGATTCCAACACGACAAGCCGCTTTGTATAGACAATAATTACATCTGAATTGGACCTATTTACAATAGCTATACCAAAACGCGTGCGTGTTAGAAAACCTACAGAAGCAAAGGCATCCCCAAAATGACGCAAATGTAGAACCTCCGGCAGAAAAATTATTTATCCGATCGTGTCCAGTGCACCCGGCCAAGCCCATATAGACGCGTGGAAAAGCCGAGATGATGATTTAACATTAATTCAACGTCAACCTCAAGTTTCATCTTGGGATCCAGATGGACATGTCAAGTATCGGGGTAAAGTGACTTCTAATGCCAACATCATCGATTTTGTTAAAGATTCTTTGCGTTCTACGGAACTCTTTATTCGGGGGTTGAGTGAAATGGATATGCAGAGAGACTGCAAACGTCAGAATTGCTAAATTCATCAAACATTTTATGACGGCAATCTCACTCAAACCAGTAGAACCGGCCGCTAAATTCTTCTATACCCACCTTTCTGGCGTCGGCGACCAGAGGCAGTAAATATTCAGATGATGACGAGGCGTTTGTCGGCGCTTCCATCGTCTTGGCCACACCTCAACGTATAAATACGAAAGACACAAAGAAGAAAATCAGTCAGATTATGTTAACAAGCAAGAGGAAATTAAACGTCTGTATTGTAGATGTCGCCAGAAAAAATCACTTTGGCTTTAATTTTAACTGTTTGACATGAAGTACTACTGACGAGGATTCGATATCCGAAACACGTGTCTAGTACAATAAATTGGTTCTATATATGGAATATATACATGTATTTCAATTTGACAATTGTATACAAGATGGTTGAAACTACCCATTAGTTTTTCGTCTCCCCAGAAATGGTTGTTCGTTTGTATTAAGATCCGGAGAGTCCTGTGGCTTTTGCATGCACACAAGCATTGTACAGAGGGATCAAATGTCTCCATCGTAAATGGGTACTCAAACAAGAATTGGTGGATTTGATACGAGAACAATCGACCTATACGTTACAAAAAACCTAACAAACGTAAATTCAGGCGTACTCGTACCATTGTTACCACCATGGACGAGCAGTGACAAATGAGTTAAAGAAGATCCTGACGATAATCTCAACAGCAATCACAATAGAGCACCAAATTGAGCATAGATGGACCCCTAGCAAGCTAGAGGCTTGACCAGGTGCCCGGGAGGAGTAAGCATCCCCTGTTAGCTAGCCGCACCCGCCATCGATGCTAACGCACGAAAAGTGATTTCGCCGATCTATCCAGCGTGACACAGCTTTTTCAGTCGCGTCCGCTGGTTTTACTGTTTGAATTTAAGTTCAAATTGAGTTCAAATTTTGTGTAGGGTCGATTCAGTAGCATAGTTACATTTATGGCATAAAATCATTCAAGGGATGGTGCTAACCTCCTTTCCTTTCGATGATATTTTTGGATAAAATGCCAAGTTTCCGAAATAGCAAAATAATATATTATGATGTCAAATTGATAAAGGGCCAAATCAAAGCTCCTTTCATGCGACAGAAATAACAGAAATTATTATTACACCTTAAACATCCAGTCATAGGCAACAGGCTTAACTGTTCCACACTGCAAAAGGAAATACTAGTAAGCTAGTGTTTATATCAATAATACGGAAGAGTAGAATGACACAGAACATCAATGATAATTATCTTAGTAAGTCCATATACGAACTATGACGTTATAATCGATAAAAAAATCGTCCATATCTATAAACCCATATTAGCCTCTACTTTATCTCTGTACCAGTGAATTGTGTTACAGATAAATGCAATACGGTCATGCTCATACAAAATGGATAAAACATTATTTAAGATTCTGAGGTAAGAATATCCTTTTGAACATCAATTTTGTTACCTACTTGATTTAGGGCTAAAACGATTTGGTGTTTTTATAATGTTTAAACCTTCTAACAATGAACAAGGAAGAATATTTAATTGTGAGAGGGAAATGTGTTATTTTATAAATGACTTTCACCACCATAAAACCGTATAGCTGTGCACCTATCATTCAATTTGAAGACGTTTACATTTATACCACTTGGTGAGTGTCACTGCTGGTGGACCAGAAGTCCCCGAGGGCACATGTAGCCAAGTTCGATCAATTTCGGTTGATCGTTTCTTCAACGCATTCTAAATTTCTGTTATCAAAATTTCTTGAAATTTCTAAAAAGTGGGTCATGTAGCATCATATCCCACCCATCCTTCTACGTCTTTCGGTACACTTTTTCGACATTGTAACTTTCATACTTTTTTGGCATATTACATTGTTTAGATTTAGGATCACTGATGAGGGTTATGTACCCGAAACGTGCATGTCTGGTCCACGTTGCCAATTTATCTGTTCTTAAATGATGCTATTCAATTTGAGGACGTTTACATTCAAACATCCTCCCATCCGTGCAAGTCTGGTCCATGTTGCTTTATCTGTTCTTAAATGATCTTATTTACATCCAAACATCCTTCCATCCATCCATTCATTCTTCTAAACACCACAAACATGTAAACAATACACAGACAAGAACATTTTGTTATAAAAATACAGAACACAGAACGATGAGTATATGTCGACCGTCCCGTGGTCTTAGTAAGGCTCGAAAAAAAAGGCAACCTTTAGTTACTGGTCTGACGCCCTAACCTCTAGACCACGGCACCGAACATTACATATACGCATATCACTGATTCTGTACACTCACAATAGAGCACCAAATTGAGCATCGACGGACCCCTAGCAATGACAAGTATGGAAAAATCCAAATCCCTATCAAGAATGACCAAAGTGGAAAAACCATATCCCTATAAAGAAGTACAAAATAGCTAATCGGAAAATCATCAAAACAAGGGCATACAAAACCAGGATAAAACCAGAACCAAGGCAAAGAAACAGAAATAAAACAAATCTACCATATGAAGAGAAGTGAACTTTCTATGAAGGAGTGAGATCAGGTGCCCAGGAAGAGTGAGCATCTCCTGCTTGCATGCAACACCCGCCACTTCAATTCGATAGAAAGGTTACAATTGGTAAATCTTACAATTCGTTAGAAAGGTCGCAATCGGTAACTCCCACAAAGAAGTATAGATTGGCATGTCATGGCACAAAAGGTCTACGTCAATATATCATTTATGACTCTGGACAAGTGGACATCATAGTGTGCTACCATGTCCTCATATCGACCATAGAGCTTCCTTAGTGACGATGTAAGTCGGTCACACATGTATCCTTGACTGAGAAGCTCGGTAGCTAGGCGTGGGACCAGGTGCCCGGGAGGAATAAGCATCTCCTGATGACAAGCAGCATGTATCTTTAAGTGTTGTTGGACATGTACCCTGGGTGAGAACGGCAAGGGTCTTTACATGTAATAGCGAATGGTATTGCTTTCGTTTTCAATTATTTTCAATTGTACTGATTGATAATGACTAAAACAAAACAAAATGTTTTACCATAACCATAAATTTAATCCTTTTGATCTTTTGTAATTTAGCATTAATAGTATCTCAAAAGTATATTTATATATCCTTCACATCACAATCTATTCTTTCAGTTGGCATCACCTACCGTATTATCCCATCACCATAATAAGAGAATAATTACCATACTAAATTGTAAGATTTTTCTTATAAACAAATACGATAAATATGTTTTGAAGGTTGAACTGAGTGAACGACTAGAATGGCATTGTCGGAGTCAGAAAACTTGACACATGCACAGAGAGCTGTCCCATGCAATGTTTGCGAGAATGAGGTTCCTGGTGAATACTACTGTATAGAATGTAAACAGACCCTATGTCCTCAATGTGAGAAAAATCATAGAAGAATCGCTGGTACCAGAAACCACAATATAGTACAGAGGACCCAAGTAGGTGATATAAATACCACCACCTTGACCTGTACTGACCAAGCCTCCTGTCACTGTGAGAAATGTAACATACCCTTATGTACCAAATGTGTAACTGGGAAGCACAAAGGCTATACTATGTCAGATCTTGGTGACGTTTTGGAGGAAGAGAAAAGAAAATTCAAGCGTGATATCAGAGCGATGCAGAAAGCTGTACTAGCGCTGAAGAGCCAAAGAGATGAATTAATTACAGAAAAGGAAATATACAAAAAGAAAATCAAGAAGATTTTGAATGATATGGAGGACGAGAATCAAGCTGTCATGACGGAAATTACAAAGATTCATAATGAACGAAAATCTGGTATACTGAGCATTCAAGATTCTCAACTTGAGCTTTTTGCTGGATTTGAAGAAGAGATGAAAAGAAACATAATTTTATACGAGAAAAGAATTTCAGAGTACGAAGACAAGATAAAAAAGAATAACCTTTTAGATTTTAGAAATATTGCCAAAGAACGAAAGTCTCCCTTGCCTGAAATAGGGAGTAAACCGGAACTAGCAGAACCTCCAATGTTTGTCCCTGGTGTCTTGCAATTGATAGTGGAGAATCTAGGACAGTTGCAAACCTCCTCTATGCCAAAGCCAACGAACCATACAGCTCCCACCCTTGTATCAAGATTCGCATGTCCACTACCGGGAAATCCAAAAATATGTATTACCAAGGAAGGTGATGTATGGCTTGGTGGACATAAGTCTAGAGAGCTGGTAATGGTGGATATCAAAGGTCAAGTACTCAGGAGGAGGACGATACAGAACAGACCTATAGCACTGGCAGTGATGGACTGTGGTGACGCCATCATAAGTCCCCATCCATATGATTCAAGATCAGTCAGTAGACTCATGAAGGATGGCAGAGAGCAACATATGTTTGATACATCAGCGTCTTATAGTGTTGGAGTATCTGTTACAGCTGACCAGAAGATACTGATTTGTATTGTAGATGGGAGAGTAGTGAGGATCAATGGTGACGGTACTAACGTCAAACATATCTACAAAGGCTCTCGTGACTACTCAGCTTTGCATGCTGTAGAGAGCACTGACGGGAGCATCTACATCAGTGACCCTTCACACTCTGCAATAGTGATGAGCAGTAAATATGGTAAAGTCCTGTCAACAATAACACACACAACAGGAGGACAACAGTTAGGAGGACCATGGGGAATGGTGGTGGATAAGATGTACAACATTTTATGTGCGGACTTAGACAATAACTGTGTATATACCACACACCAGAATAAGCAGATAAGGGAGTTGGTAGGACGTTCTCATGGCATTCAGTCTCCAACATGGCTGGCTGTGGACAATGATAACAATCTGTGGATAACGCAGAAAAATGGAATTATAAACGTTGTAAAGTACCTATAGGCCTTTCAACTAAATTTTCAAATCCAAGAATATTCCTTTAAAAGTGCTTCACGACACTTGAATCTGTGTCTGGAGAGCATTAAAGAACTTTGAATTGATAAAGACATGCAAATTTTCGAAAATTAACTAATTTTAAATACCAAATTCTAAATAAAATCTGCCTAGAAGGGAAACAATTCAAACTGTTCTATTTGACAAACACTTGGTTCCCGGGACACCTCTGGATTAACCGAGTTTAACGGGCTCCTTTAAATTGTGAAACGCACAAGAAAAGAAATGAAAAGTAACGAAACGAAACGAAATATTTTTTGTTTTTTTTTTTTTTTGGCAAAAAAAAATATGTATACAGATTTTCATAACTGGAAATTCAAAACGCAGAAAAGGAGGAAAAGTAACCGGATTATTTACATGTACGTTCGGGTATGGTATCCATGAGTTCACCTACATGCGTATCGTAAATAATTTGAAAGGTCCGATACATTTTCTGTTAGTTTCGTTGTAAGCCCAGGAATACCATGAATAGGATCCGGATTCTCCTCAAGATACTTTGATACAGCAAACGAAGTTCCCTGGCCTTAACTCGAGATTCGTAAACAACGGAAAAAAGTTTCGCCGACCAAACGATTCGTAGAATTGAAAGAATACATGTAGGTCATCGATGTTCATTTGCTCGAAAATTGCATGAATTTTTTGCTTTGTTAACATAAAATTACTTAAACAAGACACTTAGGTTGGATGGAACCCCCCCCTCCCCCAATACGTAACATTAAACATTAACGGAGAAAATAGTGATGCCAACCGAACAGAGCTTTTTTAGAAGTAAGGACAAGCTCAGTGATAGATTAGTTTTGCCAATTCATCCGTTCTTTGCATGTACTAAAGAGCGAATTCTTATCATTTTGTGGTAGAAATATTTTCTAGACTGTTTTGCCATGCATAGGAGTATCTTCCCAGATAGCATGACTACGTTGGGCCAATGTTGGTAATATGTTGTATGGTTGGCCGGTGGTTGGCGTTGGCATGTCAACGTTGGACCAACATTGGCCCAACGTTGTATTTGTCGGACATACCAATGAATTATCGCTGTTGTTGGACTGGGGTTGGGCCAACGTTGGTCCAACATCATATGTTCAAGATAAAAGCACCGATCGAATTATATAATTTTACAAATGAGATTTAAAATACACTCCATCATTGAAAAAGATCAAAATTTTGTTTCAAAATAATAAAACGAAGCCATATAAGAGTCAAAAGAATAATAATCTAACTTACGACGTTGGTTTAATGTTGGGCCAATGTTGGTCCAAAATAAAGAAGAGATGTAAACATTCAAATGAAATCTAATTTAATAAAAAGTCAGTCTGACTTTTGTAACTGGACAACATTAACTGAATTATTCCTCTTTAACATTTTTACATTATTTGCAATAATCGTATGAATAGGTTGACGTTGGGCCTACGTTGGACCTATGTATGTTATACCAAGGCCAATTTTCAAAATATCGTTTATTTTTCATTTCCGAAAAGTCTTGAACTATGAAGTTTTCAAAAATTTTCAAATACTTAACAAGTCTTTATAGATAAGAAATGTGTGTCCGTCAAAAGAGGACATACTTTTTGCGGTACTGTAAGACGTTGGGTCAACGTTGGACCAACGTAAACATTGGGTAAAGAAAACATGAAAAAATTCTTAAAAAATATTATTATGTCTATAATGTGCATAGTTATTTCACAATGATACAAACAATATATAATATGTCAGTAATTCAAGGTTCCTGTATTACTTTATAAAATTCAACTTATCATAAAATTAACTACCGAAGTAACTGCAGAGATAAGATCTAGGTCAGTGCTTGGTCGGTCAAGTCATAATTAACACCAGATGTCTGACCAGTTTCTAAGGCAACGGAGCTAGATTGCACAACCTGATACCGGACGTTTCTTATCTGGGGCGCAAACTACAAGGTTTTAAGTAAAGATAAATTTGAAATAGAGCGAGAGCGGTCAGTGGACGCTAAAGTTTTGTAAAGAATAGGCAGCAAAAAAGTAAGTGCATTATATATTATCATTCATGATTGTTGGCAATTCGTATGTATTATTTTATTTATTTTTCTTCATATTGCATTTTTAGAAATCAAATTAACTAGTATCATTAATCATGTTAATTTACTTAAATATCTGGTATTTTTGTATCTTTTCTCTTTTGCAGTAATATACCACGTACAATGAAATGGAGATCGGTTGATCGAATGATTTGGAGATGGTATTCGACTTGATGAGAAAGAAAGGAAAAGTTGAGATACTAAAGGACCAGAGTTGTGTTTGAAGTCGGATAGTTAACATTGAGTGATTTATGTTCAGACTTGTGGATCAATAAATATGAGGATATTTATTTTCTACTTTCAGATCACCAAAGGAGCTACGGCCAACGATACCAACATAAAGCCAACGTTTAGCCAACATATCATTACAATGTTGGATTGACGTTGGACCAACATAAATCCGACATATATGTTAAACTGGGCCAACGTTGGGCCAACGTGTAAACATCCGAGGTCTGACATCGGCCCAACAGCGACCCAACTTGTGGGGCCAACGTTGGGCCGATGAGCAACATTGCATTGGCCCAACATTCACTGCCGATATTGGCCCAACGTAAATGTCACCGATGGACTTGCGTTGGGCCAACATCAGCATGCTATCTGGGTTACTTATTGAACTTATATCATCCCTTTTGGTTACTTTTTAGTGGAAATATCAAATATCAAAACCCAATCGAATTTTAAAAAATCGATTAGAATTCTGATTATGAAATTTGTACGATTATACAACACTTATGAAAATAAATAAATGAAAAAAAAAAAATACTCTGAATTGTCTCATGGTAGACAAAAAAAAGTCATTCAGTGGCGCCATATACGTGGGACACTTTCTCTCATGGGAATGCAAGAAGAACCGGTTAAACCATATGATTTTTTATTCATTTATATTTTTTTCTTTCGCGTTTTGTGCTCATACATCCTTTATTTATCTATTACAGCTAGATTATTTGTAGAATTAATCTATTATCAGGAAAGCCGTTACAAATGTACAAGTACTTTGATGTCATTTCGTTTAAAAATAACCATTTACATTAAAATCCAAATTTCGGTGCGTTTTTTGGGGGATGTATCTATTACAAGACAGCTAGATATGTTTTTTCTACATATTTCTATCCCCTCCTCTTCCACCAGATATTACTCCTATTCTGTAAAATGAAATTACATGTACGTCTGTCAGTCTTTTAAGGGTAAACACTTAACAGTGTCGGTATAGCAAGTTTATTAAGTCTCTGAAAAATAATCAAACAGGTGAAAATAATCAAAGAACTAACCGACCCCCAGATATTGCAAATCCAGTCTTTTCAGTTAAGTATGAAAAGAAGTCAAATAAAAGTCTTTCAATTTTTTTTTCTTTTGCGTTTTGTTTTTATTTGTTTTAATTTGTTTTGTTTTGTATTTTTTTTTAAAGATACAGCATCCCTGAAAATAAATTTATTCGAAAACGTAAATTTTATTCCGAATGGTCTAGATTGAGGAAAAGAGGAGCCATAAAAATATGCAAAAAAACGACCATAATATTGCCGAATTTGTATTATTAAATCTCCATATATCTCTATTGTAAAAACGCAATACATTGTAGGTGGCGCCAGTGGAATGAATTAGAGCTGCGCACCCCAAATTCAAAACGATGTTTTGAAACGGCTATAACTGCGAATGTATGCGTTAGATTCGTCTGAAAATTTGAATTTATACAAATGAGAATGTAAACTTTCATATGAAAAGAAAGATTTTGCATTATGGAATTTTGTAAAATTAATTAATTTTCAGGAACACCGTACCTTTAAGAAAATGAGAGGCACCGAGCCCCATATACCTTGAGAAAATAAATATATATAAATAAGTAAAACCTGATTTTTTATCAGAGAAAGTGTATTTCAACATTAAGCCTTTAAAAAATCTACAGCAGCAAAGCCATCCCAAAATGACGCAAGTGTAGAACCTCTGGCAGAAAAAAATATTTATCCGATCGTGTCCAGTGCACCCGGCCAAGCCCATATAGACGCGTGGAAAAGCCGAGATGATGATTTAACATTAATTCAACGTCAACCTCAAGTTTCATCTTGGGATCCAGATGGACGTGTCAAGTATCGGGGTAAAGTGACTTCTAATGCCAACATCATCGATTTTGTTAAAGATTCTGTGCGTTCTACGGAACGTAAAGGATACCGTCTTCAAGGTCTTGAACTCTTTATTCGGGGGTTGAGTGAAATGGATATGCAGAGAGACTGCAAACGTCAGAATTGCTATATTCATCAAACATTTTATGACGGCAATCTCACTCAAACGAGTAGAACCGGCCGCTTAAAACTTCTATACCCACCTTTCTGGCGTCGGCGACCAGAGGCAGTAAAGATTCAGATGATGACGAAGAGATTGTCGACGCTTCCATCATCTTGGCCACACCTCAACGTATAAATACGAAAGACGCAAAGAAGAAAATCAGTCAGTCTGTATTGTAGATGGCGCCAGGAAAATTCACTTTGGCTTTATTTTAACTGTTTGACATGAAGTACTACTGACGAGGAGTCAATTACCGAAACACGTGTCTAGTACAATAAATTGGTACTATAGAGCATATACATGTATTTTAATATTGACAATTGTATACAAGTTGGTTGAAACTACCCATTAGTTTTTCGTCTCCCCAGAAATGGTTGTTCGGGAAAAAAACTTCTGTCTTGCATCGTTTGTATTAAGATGCGGAGAGTCCTGTGCCTTTTGCATGCACCCATGCATTGTACAGAGAGGACAAACGTCTCCATCATAAATAGGTACTAAAACAAGATGTGGTGGATTTGATACGAGAACGATTGACGTATACGTTACAAAAACCTAACAAACGTAAATTTAGACGTAATCGTACCGTTGTTACCACCAAGGACGAGCAGTGACAAGGTGATTTCGCCGATGTATCCAGCGTAACACAGCCAAATGTATTTCAGTAGCGCCCTCTGGTTTTACTGTTTGAATTTAAGTTCAAATTGAGTTCAAATTTTGTGTAGGGTCGATTCAGTAGCATAGTTACATTTATGACATAAACTCATTGGATGGAAGGTGCGATGATATTTTTTGATAAAATGACAAGTTTCCGACATAGCAAAATCATATATTATGATGTCAAATTGATAAAGGGCCAAAACAAAGCTCCTTTAATCCGACAAAAATAATTATTACACCTTAAACATCCAGTCACAGGGAACATGCTTAACTTTTCAACGCTGCAAAAGGAAATAAGCTAGTGTTTATATTAATAATACGGAAGGTAGAACAACACAGAACATCAGTGATAATGATCTTAGTTTATGTCCATATACAAACTATGACGTTATTCGATAAAAAATCGTTCATATCTATAAACCCATATTAGCCTCTACTTTATCTCTGTACCATTGAATTGTGTTACAGATAAATGCAATACGGTCATGCTCATACAAAATGGATAAAACATTAAGATTCTGAGGTAAGAATATCCTTTTGAACATCAATTTTGTTACCTACTTGATTTAGGGCTAAAACGATTTGGTGCTTTTATAATGTTTAAACCTTCTAACAATGATCCAGGAAGATTATTTATAAATAACTTACAACACCATCAAACCATACAACTGTACACCTATCATCCAAACACTCATCCATCCATACATTCATTCTTCTAAACACCACAAACATGTAAACAATACACAGACAAGGACATTTTGTTATAAAAACACAGAACACAGATCGATGAGTATATGTCGACCGTCCCGTGGTCTTAGTAAGGCTCGAAAAAAAGCAACCTTTAGTTACTGGTCTGACGCCCTAACCTCTAGACCACGGCACCGAACATTACATATACGCATATCACTCATTCTGTACACTCACAATAGAGCACCAAATTGAGCATCGACGGACCCCTAGCAATGACAAGTATGGAAAAATCCAATTCCCTATCAAGATTCAAGAATGACAAAAATGGAAAAACCATATCCCTATAAAGAAGTACAAAATCGTTAATCGAAAAATCATCAAACCAAGGGCATACAAAACCAGGATAAAACCAGAACTAAGGCAAAGAAACAGAAATAAAACAAATCTACCATATGAAGAGAAGTGAACTCCCTATGAAGGAGGAGTGAGATCAGGTGCCCGGGAAGAGTAAGCATCTCCAGTTTGCATGCAACACCTGCCACTTCAATTCGGTAGAAAGGCCACAATTGGTAAATCTCACAATTCGTTAGAAAGGTCACAATCGGTAACTCCCACAAAGAAGTATAGATTGGCATGTCATGGCACAAAAGGTCTACGTCAATATATCATTTATGACTCTGGACATGCAAGTGGACATCATAGTGTGCTACCATGTCCTCATATCGACCATAGAACTTCCTTAGTGACGATGTAAGTCGGTCACACATGTATCCTTGACTGAGAAGCTTAACTGAAAGCCGTCTAGCTAGAGGTGGGACCAGGTGCCCGGGAGGAATAAGCATCTCCTGATGATTAGCAGCATGTATCTTTAAGTTTTGTTGGACATGTGCCCTGGGTGAGAACGGCAAGGGTCTTTACATGTAATAGGGAATGGTATTGCTTTCGTTTTCAATTATTTTCAATTGTACTGATTGATAATGACTAAAACAAAACAAAATGTTTTACCAAAACCATAAATTTAATCCTTTTGATCCTATGTAATTTAGCATTAATAGTATCTCAAAAGTATATTTATATATCCTTCACATCACATTCTATTCTTTCAGTTGACATCACCTACCGTATTATCCCATCACCATAATAAGAGAATAATTACCATATTCTAAATTGTAAGATTTCTCTTAGAAACAAATACGATAAATATGTTTTGAAGGTTGAACAGAGTGAACGACTAGAATGGCATTGTCGGAGTCAGATAACTTGGTACATGCGCAGAGAGCTGTTCCATGCAATGTTTGCGAGAATGAGGTTCCTGGTGAATACTACTGTATACAATGTAAACAGACCCTCTGTCATCAATGTGAGAAAAATCATAAAAGAATCGCTGGTACCAGAAACCACAATATAGTACAGAGGACCCAAGTAGGTGATATAAATACCACCATCTTGACCTGTACTGACCATGAAGATCAAGCCTCCTGTCACTGTGAGAAATGTAACATACCCTTATGTACCAAATGTGTAACTGGGAAGCACAAAGGCCATACTATGTCAGATCTTGGTGACGTTTTGGAGGAAGAGAAAAGAAAATTCAAGCGTGATATCAAAGCGATGCAGGAGGCTGTACTAACGATGAAGAACCAAAGAGGTGAATTAATTACAGAAAAGGAAATATACAAAAAGAAAATCAAGAAGATTTTGAATGATATGGAGGACGAGAATCAAGCTGTCATGACGGAAATTACAAAGATTCATAATGAACGAAAATCTGGTATACTGAGCATTCAAGATTCTCAACTTGAACTTTTTGCTGGATTTGAAGAAGAGATAAAAAAAAACATAATTTTATACGAGAAAAGAATTTCAGAGTATGAGGACACGATACAAAAGAATAACCTTTTAGATTTTAGAAATATTGCCAAAGAACGAAAGTCACCACTGCCTGAAATAGGGAGTAAACCGGAACTAGCAGAACCTCCTATGTTTGTCCCTGGTGACTTGCAATTGATAATGGAGAATCTAGGACAGTTGCAAACCTCCTCTATGTCAAAGCCAACGAACCATACAGCTCCCACCCTTGTATCAAGATTCGCATGTCCACTACCGGGAAATCCAAAAATATTTATTACCAAGGAAGGTGATGTATGGCTTGGTGGACATAAGTCCAGAGAGCTGGTAAAGGTGGATATCAAAGGTCAAGTACTCAGGAGGAGGGAAATACAGAACGAACCTAACGGATTAGCTATGATGGAATGTGGAGATGTCATTATAAGTCCCCGTAGTTGTGATTCAAGGTCAGTCAGTAGACTCCTGGAAGATGACAGAGAGCACCATTTGTTTGATACATCGCCGTCCTACAGTGCTGGAGTTTCTGTAACCATTGACCAGGAGATACTGGCTTGTACTGTAGATGGGAGAGTTGTGAGGATCAATCGTGACGGTACTAATGTCCAACAGATCTACAAAGGCTCTGGTGAATGGTCAGCTCTACATGCCGTAGAGAGCACTGACGGGAGTATCTACATCAGTGACCCTTCACACTCTGCAATAGTGATGAGCAGTAAATATGGTAAAGTCCTGTCAACAATAACACACACAACAGGAGGACAACAGTTAGGAGGACCATGGGGATTGGTGGTGGATAAAATGGACAACGTTTTATGTGCAGACATTGACAATCACTGTGTATATACCACACACCAGAATCAGCAGATGATGGAGTTGGTAGGGCGTTCCCATGGCATTCAGTCTCCAACATGGCTGGCTGTGGACAATGATAACAATTTGTGGATAACGCAGAAAAATGGAATTATAAACGTTGTAAAGTACCTAGCTTCATAAGATGTAATATGTTTAGGAATTTTAAATATAATAAATTGAATTAAATTTCAGACTCTAATATATAAATTCAATAGTGCTTATGTTGAATATCAAAGGGGTAAGACCGATAATGATAAAATTTGATCCTAATTTTGAATATTGTACTTCATAGAATTTGGATACAACATTTTTGTCTCTTCAGAATATTGTTCACATTATCAAACTAATTTGGTTTTGGGAAAAGAAACTTTTATAGTTATATTTTATCACCTCTAAAAATGGATTTTTCTTACTTTTCCCATAGAGTCTAATGTTAAAGTTCAAACGGCAAAGTTCTCGGTGTAATCATGAAACCACGAATTATATTAAATTTTGTTTGCATATCAGGTTTAACATAAACTTTGAATATATGGACATGAAAATCGTGTAAAAGTTGTGATTTTGGAAATATGAGCATCTGAGACCCGAGGGATGATCCACCTTAAATAAAAAATCTATTTTTGTAAACAATACGTTTATCAATAGTTTCTAGCCCTCTGAAAACACAAAAAATCGGCACTATTACTCAAAATTGCTACAAAAACTACTTGTTTCCACTAAATTAGCAATGACCGCATGCATAAACTTACATGAAAAATTCATATGCAGAAGATTATATCTTTTTACATAAATGTTTTGTCTTAGTTACGGCATGCGGCAACATCAAATTCTTCACAAAAAGGCAAATTTTCCAGCAACTTCGAACTTCAACTTTCCAATAACGTCAAAATAACATCACTTCTTTTGTGTTATCATGAGAGATAACAGAATTAGGAAAGGCTATAAATATCGAATTCAAATTTTATTTTTACTATTTAATTGACCTTGTAAATTGTATGTACTTTGTCTTAAAAACATGTACATCTCACCCCTTTCCTTGAAGATATTACCATACACGCTGGCAAAGTCAACTAGAATCTATCCACCCTTTGGCAGCTTTGACTGAACTATGTACAAAATACCCTGATGCATTTGTTCAAAATTAGGCATGGAAGCAAGTTTTGGCTAATTCAGAAAAACGGCAAACAGATAGTCATTTGACAAATTTTGCCTGAAAAAGAATTAGCCATATTTATTTGCGCTCATTTTCAAATCAGAGAAAACCCAAGAAAAAAGTAAAGCATAAAAAATATACAGATTAACGTACAGCCACTCCTCTAATATCAAGGGCGTAGGAGAAGGGGGCAGGGGGGCACATGCCCCCCCCCCCCCCCCCCCACACTTTTCAATCACAATATTTTATGATGCATTAACATAGTTTTAGATATCAATATTTTGTAACATAAATCTACATTTTTTCGGTCAATTTTCAAAATTTTTCTTCGGCTCGCCACCGCTCGTCATGATAAACTTTCTTAATAGTTTAGTTATTCTGATCCATCCTATATCTATATTACTTTATAAATGTACTTGGAGACATTGTACTCTAACTAAACAGTATATTATTACATGTACTTATTACATGTACTCTTATGATAGAGAGTAAAGAAAGTATTTTCTGACGAGTCTATATTTTGCCCCCAAAAAAATCTGGCTCGCTACCGCCTGCCAGACCATGTTAATCATGTACTTATAAAAACAGATCCAACATTCAGAACTGCACCAGATATATCTAAATTCGTGCATACAGAACATGAAACCCCCATTCTTTATCTCCACCCCCACCCCCCTTTTTTTTCCTTTTTTTTTTCTTTTTTTTTTTTTTTTTGCTTGTTAGAAATTTTGGGATGTTGTGGCCCTTCACCTTTTCAGGCAGAGCTACGCCGTTGAATGTATATGACGTAGCGGACAATATCGATTTACAGTATTATCATACATGGTTTTAACAAAATATGTGATCATGTGACAATTTGTTTCACCCTCTAAATGAAAATGTATTGGATTAACAAGGTTCGAGGCCGGAATCGATGGCGATTTATCCGGATTTTCCCCGTTCACAAACAGTGCTAAACGTCTTCAAATTCAACAGCATCATTTAAGAGCAGATACATTTTCAGCATGGACCAGACATGCACGTATACGAGGGCTTGTTGATATGTTGTGAGCCTCGGTTTTATACGTTGCAGAATGTATTTTGCTGATAGATTATCTCCCAAAAAGGACAAACAATCAATGGCACATACTATGCTTCACTTTTGACACAGTTACGGGAAAATATTAAGCTCACTAGTTACAGGTATGTTGTTCCATTATGACAATGCTCCTGTTCACAGTCTGTCACTGCCATGGCTGCTATTCATGATTGTGGTTTTTGATTGAGCATCATTTTTATTCACCTGATCTTGCTCCATCAGACTTTCATCTATTCCCAAAACTGAAAGCAGCTATTTCTGGCACCCACTTTCAGTCCAATGATAACGTCATATTTGCAGTGGATGGCTTTCTGAACAGTCAAGATAAGGAGTTCTTTAAAATGGGTATTGAGGCCCTGAATCACCGATTGCGAAAGTGTATAGATACTGATGGGGATTATGTAGGAAAATAATGCAAAATGTCTGATATTTTTTTTAATTCTTAAACATGAGGCTCACAACATATCAATCAAGATTCCGTTTGGCCTAATTAATGTTCACTTTAGTCAAAAAGGTCAACTCAAACAATTACTCTGATAAAAATACATGTTCATGAAGTATGTGGAAGCCAAATTTTTATAAATTTTGGAATATTGTTTTTCAAAATAAGACCGATATTTGGGTCAAATAAGTTTTTTTACACAGAAACCAATGGAAAAACGGAAAAGTTTTTATACAACATCGTTCCCCCTCGCTTTACAATGTCACTTTCAAAGAAAGGTGTATATCAATAAAACACATTTTCTGGCAAAGTGGGGTTTTTAAATCGAAAGGGGGGGGGGGGGGCAAGGTCCCAAAGAATAAAGACAAGAAAAGTGGGGTTGGATGACTATTCTTAAATTTGTCTCTAGAGCGATAAGTAGGTCATAATTGTCTTTTTTTCTTTTTGTATCATGGAACAATCTTCTATCAAATATGAAACCGTTTGGACGGAAATAAACGAGAAAGTTATCTATTTCTACACCGTGTGTTTTTGAAATAAAACCGTTTTTCAGTTTACGGATATCAGATTTGATATAAAAGCAAGGAGGGGATCTCCAACAACACTAGGTTGCAGCACCCACAGCAAGACCCCAAAACACCCCATACAAAAACACAGAACAGACACCCACAGAAAGAGACGCAAAAGGGACAAGGAACACCAACTCACACCATTGTAACTTTAAACATAAAAGACCACACATAAACCAACGAGACCAATGGGCAACCGGTGCCGACTTAGGATGGCCATCTGCCACGTTAATAGCAGATGGTGTGGTTATCCTGGATTACGTGCGCACAACCCTCCCACTATTCCGATTTCTCAGAGGTCTCGAAGAACGCACAGTTTTGGTGTAAAACAACCTCCTAACTCTTAGATGACCACACACAAACAAGACCGTAAAACACAGGGGTCCAAGCAACACAGATGAATATGTAAATGGTATAAAAAGAGGACGCGCGTAATACAGTCCGTGCTCTGCCGGCTGTAGCGAGCTCATATATGTTATCACCCGAGGAGTCCGACTGACATTCAGAAAGGACAAATGGTCGGGGCCCTGTCTTCTCTAAAGAGGTTTGGACAGGGCCCGTCATGGAGTCCCGTCGTCACAGTCAGTCGGAGTGCGCTCGTATAAGACTGTGCATAAATTGGTCAAGTACCAAGCTTGGTGTTCGTCTGGTGACATTAGGATCATATCCACGGTATAATAGGCGTTTGATGAGTTAAAGAAGATCCTGACGATAATCTCAACAGCACTCACAATAGAGCACCAAATTGAGCATCGACGGACCCCTAGCAAGCTAGAGGTGGGACCAGGTGCCCGGGAGGAGTAAGCATCCCCTGTTGGCTAGCCGCACCCGCCGTCGATGTTCACGCACGAAAATGAAAAGAATATATAAAATACATGCACTGTCTGAGGTCACATCTATATAGAAAGTGCTATGGCGACAATGTCAGGGGAAAATATTCAAAACACTTACTGTCAAACCCCTCGCGGGGAACTTTTTTACGAGCTCCACACGGCAAAGGGCATAAGTGTGACATAAATGAGTTAAAGAAGATCCTGACGATAATCTCAACAGCACTCACAATAGAGCACCAAATTGAGCATCGACGGACCCCTAGCAAGCTAGAGGTGGGACCAGGTGCCCGGGAGGAGTAAGCATCCCCTGTTGGCTAGCCGCACCCGCCGTCGATGTTCACGCACGAAAATGAAAAGAATATATAAAATACATGATGACTATGATGCAGTTTCGATAGCTATGCTGTCTACCTTTGATCCTTTTTATTTTGTTAACTATGTCACTATAAAATGCAGGTTTTGAAATATCTAAAGTAATATACTCTTTCGCTTGTATGGGTCCGAATTTCAAAAGAAGTTGATCATAATTTTTGTAAAATTTCCATAAAGTCTTTACTAGTTTGTGAAAGCGCAAACCTTGACCTAAAAGTTTATTTGTAATTTGTAAATTTCTACTATGAAAATCCAAAAAATCAGTACATGCTCAAGCATACCGGATGAGCTGTGAAATGTAGATACCGTATGACGGTAATCTAAGAACATCACCGTCAAGCCAGGGGAAATTACTATATTGAATCCAAAACCATCTCGTTTGTCATACACACTTATATGAATTTCTCCATTGACAATTTTGATATTTAGGTCCAAAAATGGTGTTTCTGTGTCTGTAATGTTTGCCTTGTTTAGAGTCAATTCTTGTGGATAAATAACATCTTTATACTTTTCAAAAACAGGATTATCGATAGTAAGAATATCATCCAGGTACCTAGAAGTACCAATGAAACATTTCACATCATCATGTTTTCTTTGCTTTTGAAGATTTTGAATAAACTCTTTTTCATATGTGTATAAAAATAAATCTGCAAGAAGAGGCGCACAATTTGTACCCATAGGAATCCCTACAACCTGCTTGTAGAGATTCTCACCAAATCTTACATAAATGTTGTCAAAGAGGAAGGACAAGGCACTCCATAGTTCGCTACATGTCCATGATTTGTATGATTTGTATTCTGAAGCGGAATAACCTCAAAGTTTATTTCTCTTATCTAATTTGACATGAAAAGGTATAAGAAGCATGATAAACATAAAAAGAATGTGTAAAATAAGGCATTTTTATGCATTTGCGTTCGTTATTCGACGTTTTTCCGTCATCTGTACTCCTACCTCTTCAACCCGTAGTTAGATCATCTTTCTCCAAATTTATTTAAGGTTCGTCATAGTTCACGATTTAGGACCAGTCTTGCGAATCTCCTGTTTTAGCACTCATTGAGATTAAATAGTATAGATATTTCAATTTATTATGGCCAATGTACCGTATCATTTCTGACTTTATTGAAGACTTAAATTTATTACATATCTAAAAGCTTAAATTGAAAAATTAATAAGATTTATTGTACTTAACAATAAATCAATTTATATAAGCATGAATCCGAATTTCTTTTTCATCTCTTTCCGGAATCCGGAACGACATGCCCGACTTATGTTTAGAGTTATATAGGCTCTTCCTCTTTTGAACACTTTTCATGGCGTAAGGCGCGAATAATTCAACAAAATTCTTTTTCAGATATCTAAGAAGCAAAAGAGAAAATAGGATTGAAACTATAGAGATTGATACTTGAATATCTTATTTATAATTCTGTCAAAATAAATTGCATTTAATTTTAAAGAGAAAGCTGATGTTTATGGATTTTTAACTTAACCCAATCGACGCGGGAAATACTCTATACTTTGTTATTGATAATCACTAGCCGTCTTTTAGTCTATAATTCCAGCGATACATACAAATAGAAAAATATGCCGAAAGCGAAGAGGTCCAAAAGAATTGCAGAGAAAAGAAAACAGACGTCTGTGACGAAACAGGGAGCACCTATTGACAATGTGGAGGATCATCAGCCAGACGAACAGGGGACAACAATGGACATTCCTTCTACTATGACTAATGATAGACCAGAGCAGCCCATGATAATTGATACTTTTGAAGAAGAAAACACAAATGAAGCAGGTGAGACTCCAAAAATGGTTGAGAGCTATCAAAATACAATGGGCTTGAATGTTTCAAGTGAAATAAAAAACAAAATAACAAGTGGTCAATATGTAGATTTGAGAAAAATGCTCAATAACAAGAATGATGTGAAAAAACAAAAGATAATAGTAGTCAACGGGGAGTTACAAACCACTGAAAAAGAGACAAAGCAAATTAATGATATTGAGAAATGGACAGATGCTTTTTTAATCTTTGCTAGCATCTATTTAACAGCGCATCCTTCAAAAAATTTGGAAATATTGAAATACATAAAAGATGTCAGACTTGCAGCTACAAGGTCGAGCTCGGGTTTTTTGGAATATGACCAACAATTTCGTTTGAGGGTGGCACAAAATCCATCAAGGTCATGGGCGGAAGTAGATTCAGAACTCTGGCTTTTGTACATTTTACCACACACAAATCAACTGACTGCTGCAGAACCGAACCAGAGTCAGACTAATGTTACACATACAATTACAAAGGGTCGTGTTTCAAATCCCCATGTATCTACTTGCACGTGTGCATAAGATGCAATAAAAATCACCCAGAAATGTACTGTCCAAATAGGCAAACGAGACCGGATACGAATAATTTTCGTGGCCAATATAGAGGACACAGCCACAGGGGTTCGTACCAAAACACAAGAGGAACAAGAACTCAGTTCAGAGGAAATAGAGGGGGGTACTATTAACATTTGGAAATTAGGAAAAACACCGATAAAAGTTGACAATTTAAAAGAGTTATTAAGCATCTACCCAGAAACAGAAATTGCAAGTGAATTATTGAGTGGTTTTAGATATGGATTTAGATTAGGCTACAATGGTCCCAGACAAGGGGGAGAAAGCAAAAATTTAAAATCGGTTTTTCAGTATCCGGAAAAAACAAAAGAAAAAATTGAAAGTGAGGTCAACTTGGGGAGAATTGCAGGCCCTTTCAAAATAAAACCTATTTCAAATTTAAAAATATCACCTATAGGAATAATCCCCAAAACAGAGGGTCTATGGAGGTTGATTAGTCATCTTTCATACCCAGAAGGCGACAGTGTGAATTATTTTATTGACCCTGATGAATGTACAGTAGCTTACACATCTTTTGACGAAGTAACTCAAACCTTGGTAGAAATGGGGAGGAAAACACTGTTGGCAAAAATGGATGTTAAATCTGCGTTTAGACTAATGATTATAAATCCAGGAGATTTTGACCTTTTAGGCTTTAAGTTTCAAGATGAGTATTATATTGATAAATGCCTACCAATGGGATGTGCAAAATCATGCAAATTATGGGAAAAATTTTCAACCTTCTTGGAATGGTATCTACGGAAAAAAGTTGGACTTGATACCGTGCACCACTATTTAGACGATTTTCTATTTATGGGGAAACATGATACAAATGAATGTACGAAACTGATGACAGAATTTGTTACAATTTGTGATTTTATAGGGGTTCCCCTCGCTCACGAAAAAACAGTAGGACCCACAACAAAACTTGTATTTCTGGGAATTGAGATAGATACCATAGAGATGATGATAAGGATACCCTCTGAAAAAGTTGAAAACCTGAAAGTTTTGATCCAAACCCTTCTTGGGAAAAAGTCTGTAAAGCTCAAAGAAATGCAGAGCTTGGTTGGTTCCTTAAATTTTTTTAGCAAAGCAGTACCTAATGCTAGAGCATTTAACAGACGTTTTTATGATGCTACAATCGGAGTAACCAAACCCCATCATCATATTAAGTTGACAAATGAAATAAAAGATGACATGAACATGTGGCTAGAATTTCTAGAAAAATTTAATGGGGTGAGAATTTTACATGACCAAGAGTGGTTTGGAAATGACGTCATAAACCTGTATACAGATAGCTCGGGTAATCAAAATTTAGGTTGTGGAGGATACTGTGATGGGTCATGGTTTTACTGGCAATGGCCAAATGACTGGGAGGAACCTGTATTTAAGGAAATGACATTTTTAGAATTGGTACCCATTTTATTAGCAGTCAAGGTATGGGGCATGACATACTTAAAAAATAAGAAAATCATAATGCATGTAGATAATCAAGCATTAGTTTCAGTTATCAATAGACAGTCTTCAAAATCCAAGACAGTAATGAAATTGGTAAGAGCCATGGTACTGTACCTGTTAAAGTTCAATATATTGTTTAGGGCACAACACATATTTGGTAAGCAAAATAATATTGCTGATGCTCTATCTCGTAAACAGTTCGAGTTGTTCAGGGAACTAGCACCACGAGCCAATACAAATCCAGAGGAAATACCAGCCGGATTTCTAGAGACCATATTAGAGCAGAAGTAGAAAATTTACTCCAATCCGCGACGGCACAGAGCACACAAGAAACTTATAGTCGTAGTCTAAAATGTTTTGAAGAGTTTTCACACAATTTCGGGGGTCAATCAGCATGGCCACCAACATTAGAGCAAATTGTCGAGTTCATTGGTTATATGTCAATGAAAGGTTTTTCTGAATCGACAGCTAAAACCTACATTTCAGGGATTTCATATTATCTTAAGGTACAAAACCATGTAGATTTTACTCAGAATTTCATTGTTAAAAAGCTATTGGAGGGATACAAAAGAAAAGCAAAAACTAAAGATAACAGAATGCCGATCACAGGGAAACTTTTAAAGAATTTAATCGATAAACTTCCAGTCGTATGCCCAAATATCTATGAAACGGGCCTTTTTACAGCAGCGTACACTACAGCATTTTTTGGATTCTTTAGAGTGGGCGAAATAGCCACAGTTAAAAAAGGAAACGTAGGTCACGAAATACAATTTGATAGCATCAAACTCTCTCAAAATAAACAGTCAATAGAAATTAGATTAGATCACTCTAAGACAGATCAAATGGGAAAGGGAACGGCAGTGACAATTAACAACTCAAACGCGGGAATAAATATTAAACCCGTAGATATCCTATTGTCGTTCTTAGGAATGAGACCCAAGTTTACTGGAAATCTGTTTTGTCACTACAATGGCGAACCACTCACCAGGTCACAATTTACAGGAGTACTAAAGAAAACTTTACGATTAATAGGCGTAGATGTCACTAAATATAAATCACATTCTTTTAGAATAGGGGCGGCTACTCATGCTGCGGCTACGGGCATGTCGGAAGATGAAATATGTAAAGCTGGCAGGTGGAAATCTCATGCATACAAAACATATATAAGATAAACTTATATTGTACTCTATATTTAATTGCAGAAACGGTAGTATGGTGTGTAGGGTCATCGATAATTAAAAGAGCTTTTGTAGCGACATTTGACCGGCCTGATGGTATTTCCCTTGGCCTAGATAGATTTGGAATTGAGCTTTGGTGGCAAGGGAAAGGAGGTTTAGTATGGAATAAGTTGCTCCCTAGAATTAAATTGCTGTTGAAAGTAAGAAATCAACCTAATTATCTTCTTATTCACTGTGGTGCTAATGATATAGGCGCTACGCCACTGAAAAATCTAATGATTGAAATACAAGGTACATTAGAAGTTTTTAGAAATTTTCTACCGAACACTAAACTTATTTGGTCACAGCTATTGCCAAGGTTAGAATGGCGTCATTCACATGACAGGGACGCTATGAACAAGACAGTTAAAAGACTGAACAGCTATGTCGCTGCAGAAGTAGTGAAAATGGGCGGCTACTACATAAAGTATCCAGACATAAAGGTGTCTGAAAAACTGCTGTTTGATGAGATTGATGGCGTTCACTTGTCAAAAACGGGCAATGAAATATTTTTGAATACAATTTCTGGAGCTATGGAGAGATTTCACACCTCTGACGATCATACTTACCCTAGAATATACTAGTCTTACTGTCTGAAGGCATGGTCATTGGCGGATCCTGGCCGCTTCCCCCACATGGTGGCGGTGGCATAAGTAATCACATTTGTAATGTGACCACTTCTGCCATGTGGAAGATTGCGCGCCCAGGCATCGAAACATAATTGATATATCTGATATTGAATATACATATTTGACATTGAACTTGAAGATACATCTTTGTATCAGATTGCCGATTACCGGAATCTCAATTTGTGCAACTTGTATTTGACTTATCTTTGATCTTTGATTGAATTGTTACTCAATTTGGGTATGGGGTATATAATTTTCGTTAAAAAGGAGTAAATGCAAATTTGGTCATTGCCGATTACCGGAATGACTAAATCTGCATATATTTGTCATTGAATTTAGAATTTTTGGATTATATGTACATTAGGCAATGTTGTGTTGTTGGCCTATGCCTATTTGGGCGTCAACGCACATATGTCATTTACATTGTAAAATTTGTTTGCAATTTGCAGATATTTTACACATTGCCTAATTGCCAAGACCAAATTATGCCAATTTGGGGGAAAGGGGGGTGCCAAAAAATTGTAATTCAAAAAATGAATGGTTGATAATATGAACTGAATATTGAATTATAAAGATTAGACAACAGTGAACTCTTTCTTATTGATTCGGAACTGGAGCAAAGATAGTGGAAAATTCAAGCTGAAACCGTCTCTCTCTCAGTCTGTCTTCGAGGTCAACTGAAAATCTTCAAGGTCAAATAAAATGTTTTGTCTAATTCAGGTCTGGTTTTCAAACAGATGTATTGTTGATCAAGAATACCAAATAATGTTTTCTGTCTGTCTGTCTGCGAATACTGGTCAAATATATTGTTTTACAGTTGAGCGATACAGGTCTTAGATAATCTAAAAGAATGAAGTATCCGTAAAAAATGCTTCGCGGTAATTTCTATAAAAATAGAGCTAAAGGTACCCTTTTGAGTAGTTCGAATTTCTCTTACGTAAGTAGTACCCCAGGAATTTCGTTTTATTATTGACTTAAACTAATTTACAAAGTAAAGCTGATGGATACCGAAAAATTATAAAGTTTAAATTCCATCCAAATTTAAAGGCAAATTTTACCGCGCTGACGCTTTTTCAAGAAAAGCACAAATTTTAAATGGCACTATTCTTGAGCGTTTGTACGCTCTTATTTGAACACGGACATATACTTTTTTTTCAATATTTTGAAAAGTCTTACTCCGGAACACATTTAACAGTGTGTTTGAAAAAATCTTTGATATTAAGTATCTGATATTTTGACCTTAATTTCGATAATTTTTGTGAAAAATCGAGAACATTTCAAAAGATTTGTGTATTTGGTACCTACGGTGAAATTAATCAAAATGAAGTTTTATACAAAGTTTCTAACCTGTTTTACTGTATGTTAACAAAAAAATCTTAATAAAAATCAAATGAGCGCATTTTAGCACTTTTTGTTTGTTTGGTTTTTTTTTTTTTCATTACAAATATGCTATTTTTTGCAACAAATTTTACCCTGTTTTCCAAATAAGCAAAAGTCTTGATTTTAATGACCGACCTATTAATTTTTCTTCATAAAATGATGAATTGACATGAATCCTATGATTTAATATGGTTTTCATAAAATCGCTGAAATTCCTAAGATCAGAAATGACATGCCTTAAATAAAATACCTACTAGGAATCTTCCAATACTTTATATTGTTATTCTGACCAACTTTTATCTAAATTGGAAGAACAGCGCACGAGAAATAATCGAGTGATTTCAGGGCTAAATCACGCCCTTAAATTCTTATCAGCTCCTTCCCCGATGCAGAACTGTATCACTCTTAGATATATTACATACCAATGAGTTAAAGAAGATCCTGACGATAATCTCAACAGCACTCACCATAGAGCACTATGTTGAGCATCGACGGACCTCTAGCAAGCTAGAGGTGGGATCAGGTGCCAAACTCATTTAAATATGCAACCTCTGCAATGTAGTTTTTTTATAAATCAGGAAAACTAAAGGGACTGACAGACAAAAATAATATCAAAACTCAGAAACAAAAAAGTTCGGATGGAGACCAACTCAAAGCAGAGCATCTGAAATAAGGACCGACGGAGGTTGTTCACTCCCTTACCGACTTATACATGAAAATTATACAAGAGTGTGAGATTCCATAGACATTTCAGAACGGAATTATTACACCAATATATATAAGAAACAGAACAAGCTTCTTCAGGATCAAAACTCTTACAGAAGAATAACAGTTGGAAGTGCCATTGGAAAGGTATTCGAACACCTAAATCTAGCGTCTGTGGAAACAATTACAACTGTCATTGGCTAGTGCTGTACTTAATCTCAAATGTTTTTCTATCAAAGTTTTCAACTTGTATTTATATATTTCCACCGTTTAAATGGATTTGGAGCATCGATATATACAGTATTCGGCAAAAATATATTTTGTTTTAAGAACTGAATGTTTACTTTTGCCATTTGATTAAAATAATGAACTGTCAGTCGTCGTACCACAAATTATGTAAAACCGCTAATGCATAGCGTAGCGAAGCGGTGTTACGCAAAATTTCCCTTATGAAAAATTTGGCCTTCCTGCACATAGTTGCTGCAAGTTTGCAGCACTAGTTGCCGCAAGCTTGCTGCAACTATGGTGAGATTTGGCATGCAAATGAGGTCTTGCTGCACACATTTTCCTGCACTCCTCTGGCACGTATGTGCGGCTAGCGGCATCTGTTTTGGCACACTTCCTGCACATAGTTGCCGCTAGCTGCATCTGTTCCAGCATACATTCTGCACATATATGTGCTGCTAGCTGCAACCCTTCTTGCACATATAGTGCCGCTAGCAGCAACTACCCCACATACGTTTGATTTACACATACATGCTTATAAACACTTGTATAAATGGAGTAGAAATAATGGTTTGACCACTTGAAACAGAAGTTAATTATGCTGACTACTACAATGTCGAAGAGAACATCCCAAACTTCATACAATTGTTGCATACTGAACACAATTTTATCAAAGTACATGCAAATATCGACATCCAGAAGGTCGCATGTATTACAGTGTAAAAGTTTCTGCAAGTTAATTCAAGCAAATTAGTGACATTTTCTTACAATAATCTTAATGCTTACCTTCTTTTTCAAGCACATGCATAATGATTGATAATTAATCCAGCTGAATCATTTCTCATTTTAACACATTTTGAACAGCCATTAAATTCGATCATCATCTAAAAGATATGTATTCCATTTTCACTTTTCAGTCATTGAAGTTCTCAAACCATCATTTGAAGTATCCAGACTTCATTCAGTATCAGTATATTTCCATTACATGAATGTGGCACATCTCTTCCCACTTGACTGTTTCAAAGCCAGAGCTTTGAATGTCAGCGGCCTTAAATTCTATTGGCTGTGACTTGTGCATGTGACTTATACATGACTGTGCAGCTTCTGGCACACACTCTTTTGTTTCTGTTCTATAGTTGCAGCTAGCTGCATAGAAAACTTTACCCGATGCTCCTTTTTTGCTTGAAATGAATTGATGCAGCTAGCGGCAACCATGTGCAGCTAGCAGCAGCTATGTGCGGCTACCTGTAACCTAATTTGTATTCAGATTTTGTGTGCAATCTGTGTGCAGGTAGCGGCATATACCTGCACACGTCTTTCTGCACGCTTTTATGGTTGCAGCAAGGTTGCTGCAACCTTGTAGCTAGCTTGCTGCAATTTTTTCTTTTCGTAAGGGTTGTGATAAGACAATTGACATGTCATTATTCAATACTTATAATGACCAAACATATGAATTTTTCCTGAATGTGTACAAATTTTAAAGACAATAAATGTTTGAGTACGTGGTATATAAAAAATCAAACTGGTATGACTAGTTCCCTAACAACTAAAAATGTTGCAGAGGAAAAAAGCGAAGCCGGCATTTATTCTGGAAAAAATAAGAACTTTTGATTCTCACGTTCACATATTAGGAAAATATACACTTTTAACAATATCTCTTATCTCTATCATCTTACAAGATAGATGCTCATATTTCACAGTTCTTCCTCCATGGCTTGTGATAAGAATCAGGCAGGGGTGATACATCATTTTTTGCACATTTTTTTATGCCCCCGGAATCAAAGATTCGGGGGCATATAGTTTTTGGCCTGTCCGTCTGTTTGTCTGTTTGTCTGTTTATCTGTTTGTCTGTTTGTCTGTTTGTCTGTCTGTTTGTCCGAAAAACTTTAACATTGGACATAACTTTTGAATGGGAAGTGATAGGGCTTTCATATTTCACATGTGTATTCCTTGTGACAAGACCTTTCCATTGATACTAAAATTGTTGACCTCGTGACCTTGATCTTGACCTTTGACCTACTTTTCAAAAACTTTAACATTGGGCATAACTTTTGAATGGGAAGTGATAGGGCTTTCATATTTCACATGTGTATTCCTTGTGACAAGACCTTTCCATTGATACCAAAATTTTTGACCTCGTGACCTTGACTTTGACCTTTGACCTACTTTTCAAAAACTTTAACATTGGGCATAACTTTTGAATGGGAAGTGATAGGGCTTTCATATTTCACATGTGTATTCCTTGTGACAAGACCTTTCCATTGATACCAAAATTTTTGACCTCGTGACCTTGATCTTGACCTTTGACCTACTTTTCAAAAACTTTAACATTGGGCATAACTTTTGAATGGGAAGTGATAGGGCTTTCATATTTCACATGTGTATTCCTTGTGACAAGACCTTTCCATTGATACCAAAATTTTTGACCTCGTGACCTTGACCTTGACCTTTGACCTACTTTTCAAAAACTTTAACATTGGGCATAACTTTTGAATGGGAAGTGATAGGGCTTTCATATTTCACATGTGTATTCCTTGTGACAAGACCTTTCCTTTGATACCAAAATTTTTGACCTCGTGACCTTGACCTTGACCTTTGACCTACTTTTCAAAAACTTTAACATTAGGCATAACTTTTGAATTGGAAGTGATAGGGCTTTCATATTTCACATGTGTATTCCTTGTGACAAGAGCTTTCCATTGATACCAAAATTGTTGACCTCATGACCTTGACCTTGACCTTTGACCTAATTTTCAAAAACTTTAACATTTGGCATAACTTTTGAATGGTAAGTGATAGGGCTTTCATATTTCACATGTGTATTCCTTGTGACAAGACCTTTCCATTGATACCAAAATTTTGACCTCGTGACCTTGACCTTTGACGTTTTAACCCAGTGACCTCACATACATGTACTTAACAGAAAATAGTGTTCATACTAACAAAGATGCCACCGGGGGCATTCGTGTTTCACAAACACAGGCTTTATTTATTTCTACATGTATGTGGTACAAATCAAACATATGATATTCATTTCTCAAGGTAGCGATGGTGAAGCGAGATATTCACCTCATAATGTATGAAGGATTATGAAGGGGAAAAAATGGCGAGAAATTTTTCTCTTTATAATTCAACCAAATTTGCTTCCCCTATAACTTTCTTCACCATCCAAGTATGAGGAAAATTCCTTCAGAATATTCATATGGAGGCTGATCTGAACATATTTCAAGAGAAAAAAGTTCTGCAAAAAATTTAAGGTTTTTCAACTGTCTGATCCTTACGTGGACCTGTACTTAATACCATTATATCTGACCACGTGACCTTGACATTCATGACTGACCTCAGATTAATCAGAAACTTCAACCTTGGCCATAACTTTTCACCATTTCAAATACAGCTAAGATACCTCTCGAGTAGATTGCATAGGACAAGATCTTTCATTTGAAAAATTGACTTTTGACTCCCTGACCTTGACCTGCAGTTTACCTCTTTTTACAGGAAAATCCACTTTCAGATATTTTACTCCTTAAATAATGGCTTAAAAATGACAAAACTCGAATTTTTGTAATATCCATCCAAGATGAAGCTGTGTATCATATACATGTATCATACTAATATGAGGGCTGATTGATAAGTTGTGAGCCTCGTATTGATGGATTTGAATTTTATCAGACATTTTGTATTATTTTTCTATATAATCCCCTTCAGTATCTGTACACTTTTGCCATCGGTGTTTAAGGACCTCAATACCACTTTTCAAGAACTCCTTATCTTGACTGGTCAGAAAGCCATCCAATGCAAGTATGACGTCATCATTGGACTGAAAGTGGGTGTCAGAAATAGCTGTTTTCAGTTTTCAGAATACGGTAGATAAAAGTCTGATGGAGCAAGATCAGTTGAATAAGGCGGATGCTCAATCAAATTAAAGCCACAATCATGAATGGCAGTGGCAGACTTGTGAACAGGAGCATTGTCCTGATGGAACAATACACAATACGCGTCGCTTAAGTTTAATATTTTTCCGTAACTGTGTCAGATGTGAAGCATAGTATGTTCCATTGATTGTTTGTCCTTTTTGGAGATAACCTATCAGCAGAATACTTTCTGCATCCCAGAAAACCAAGGCTCAATCACAACATATCAATCAGCCCTCGTATCTCTATCTATTTCAGAACATTTTAGTCCAGGAAACTGACATAATTACAGACAGACAGACAGACAAACACGTCCCCTTTTATAATACAAAACTGATTCAAATGCATCTGAATTAAGACAATTATGTGTGTCATGTATCACAACAATTTAATTAATCACTTTGCATTCAATTTAAAAATTCAACATACACGTATTAATAATTTCATTTTTTTTTACAAAAATTAGAACGATTTCAATTTCAATTTAGGTAAGTCACATAGTATTCAAATTTAAATGCAAATCGTAGTAAAAAAATATTGGCATTCATCATAAACAAGATATATGTTTTTTTTTAAAGTACATGGAAAAACTTCACTTAATATTTTCTCCTAAACTTGAAAATTCATGACACTCAACAAACTATTGTTAACTTTGATTTATTTTGTTTTTAAAATGGAAAATATTAATTTAATTTCATTCCTGGCCGTTACTTATTTTCAGCTTCAGAAATTTTTTATACATAAAGAGGCAAAAAGTCATTAAACAGATTTCTAGAGGTGAAATTTACAAATAAATTATAATTAATTACAAGAATCATCATAACATTTATGAAACAGTGAAACAAAATTCATCTATCCTTTACAAAAGCATGAAAAGGGAAGAACAAATTTGGTGTAAACTTATTACTGTCCGTGCGGCTCACTTCGGAAACCTGGATAATCGCGATTTTGACAATTTCATCATGCAAAACTTTAATTAGAATTGATACCATTCAGTATATCTCGCTCAGTCGTAAATTTTGGTATAAGTTAAATGAGAATCAGTGCACACAATTAAAATTTACAGACAAGATGAATTTTAGATGGGCCATTTCCCATGCTAATTTTTCCTGTGACGCTCTCCATGGGCTCAATGTTAAACTCGCGACGTCACGCTGAAATTAAATATTGAAAACGCCCCATCTAAAATTTATATAGTCTGTATAATTTGATTGCATAAACCCTCGACCATTTAACATTTACCAAAATATATGACTAAGCGAGATCTATTCAATGATATGGATTTTATCTTAATTTTTGCATTACAAAGTTATCAAAATCGTGTTTATCCACTTTGTGAAGTAAGCCGCGTGGACAGTACAATGCTGTGCTAGTGTATTTTGTGCGTTATACTGGTTTGGTCATTGCAGACATGGACAAGCAGCCAAAAATAAGATGCTACATATTCTGTTGATACAGACAGGGTAAAAAAATCGTTTCAAATGTCTGAATTCAAATTGTACAAATGCTGTGTCTTGGCAAACATAATGATATTAAAACAATTAGAAGTTTGTGTATATGAATAATTCTATAAAATGCACGGCATTTCTTGTAGCAAAAACATATAAAACATCGCCATGGAATGTACACATATTGCAACTTAAACAAATCACTAACAGGTTTGTCAACCTTCAAGTCAATACATACATGTTTTTTAAAATACATTGAAATCTTTGGTATTTCTGATTGGTTGAAAGAAAGTCAATATCAGTTGATAATGACTTCGATAAATCTATGGTGTATTGTAGGTGGAATGTACATGAAATAAATACAGAATTAAAGCTTCTTACATCATGTCTTGTTTTTTTATATATATTCTAAAGTTATCACAGAAATGTATTAGATTTTCTAATTTGTAATAATAAAAGTTTTAATTTAAGGTCAAAATGAGAATAAAAAAATCTAATTCAAAGACTTGACGATGGACACTTGTGAAAAATTAAACTGAACACAGATTCAACTCAAAAATCGGTTTGTCAATCTAATTTAGTAAGAATCAAAATCTTTTAAAAATCAAAACAATTTCATTCAAAATCATAATACATTTCTCTACGGCTTCCAAAGAATGGCTTACAATAAAACAGTAAAAAATAATTAGAAAATAATATGGCGGGGGTATAATGATAGAAGTTTTTGTTGCATAAAATACAATCTATGAATATTCCTTGTACTATTTATGTATGTTTGGTTCTTTCATACCGTAAACGTGAAAATTTTCCCGTGGGGGTAATTTTCGCGATTTTCGTGAATCTATGGACATCGCAAAAATTCCCCCGCGCTAAAATGTCCACGCTGCATTCTTACAATGGGATAAGCATTTTTCCCCCATGCGGAACGTCTTGATTTTATAATCGTGAAATTTTCCTGCAGCGAAAATAACCATGCTTACAGTAATTTTTTAGTTAATGTATTAAATGCCTAACAAAAAGATGAGAAATTGTAATTACAATGGCCAATACTAAACGCATAAAAAATCTGCATTATATATGCAACATGAAAAATAGGGATAAGAGTAAAAAAAGACGTCATGAGGTAATGGATTTAACAGGACTGTATCACAATTCAACTTTTTGTCCAGAAGTACATGTATATAAAAGCAAGATAACTTTTCTTGTAAGGGTGAATTATAATTATACAAAAGCTTGATAAATCCGAATTCTATGGAAACCCTTTACGGACATACGTTTTGCTCTTTGCTTTTGTGTCACCTCCTTACAGACCTGCCTACCTGTTTTTCACTGTAAGTGTAATATTTTGTTAAAGAAAAACTTCAATTTGCTAAAAATATAATTTTGAGCATAAAATTGAATAGCAAAAACATAGGGCATTATTTTCGGTCTTAAATCGTAAAAATTACACCAAAACTGTAAATGTAGGCATGTCTGTCCTTACAAGGAGAAGGAACACCACTTTTGTGAAATTCAGATACAATGATAATCAAATTACCAAGCCTTCTGCACTGCAGAGACCCCCTTCCTTTTTTAAGTCAAATTCAGAAAAAAAAAATAGCCAAAGAGTGAAAGAAGCGATTAACGTACACACATTTCCTCATTTAAATTTAATTGTCAGTTTATTTATTCATTGTGTATAAGCCTGATGACACGGTCTTTTAACGTACAAGGAAAGTTGTGCACAGCACAAAACGCAAAGAGTAAAATGCAAAAAAGCATTTAAGAGCAAAATGCATATCAGTTCTGGGTTTCCATAGAATTCATCCAAATAATCTTTATAAAAGTCATGTACATGTACATGTATATCAACAAATAACAGTGTATAATAAATATAATTGTGGTAAAATCAAGTATAAAAGTCTCCATAGAAAAACATCACATACATTCTGGAATGTTGATTCTTTTTACATACTAATACTTGTGTAATACACCATTTTCCGATCTTGTAAATAGAACTCAAAATGTCCGAGTCAGCATCTTTTGGTATAATTTTCTATAATGAAGTCACTGTTAGAAGACGCAATTCCATTGTTGCATTACAATAATAAAGAGTGCAAAAAAATCCTACCTCGGACATTTTGTCTGCCATTAACATGATTAATTAATTTCGGCTTACCAAGTAGTCCTTTCAGAATTATGAAATACCACAAAAAGGCAACTTTATGGTACATTTCATACGAAAAGGTCTCTGTAAATCAACATAAAGCTTTTCTCAGACAGGTAGGAAGAAATTTTAATATAGGTTCTGAAATTTTTTTATTCATTTCAAGAAAAAGTCATATAAATTGATGCTTAATGGTACAATATTGAATTTCTACTTTGACCTTTGACCGGTGGCCATGACGATTGATAGGGTCAAACTCTGTTGATCCTTACAACCAGTCAGACAATCCTGTCTGTATACTTCCCACAAGGTTTTACTAAAGCAGTAAGCTTTGACCTTGACCTTTGACCTTGAAAATCAAACTAGTTCTTCATTTTGTCATGGTTCTCCATTGTTGTGTACACCATCAGACTTGCCGATTATATTTATTTCAGTATTTAAGGATATATCGGGACAAGCAGACAGATTAACAGACAGCACAATACTATAAAATGCTCGTGTAAAAGTGTCACAAATATTTTCTGGAAAATGGACTATCATTACATTTTTGAAATAAAGGTGTCCTCTTCCACAATTATTACATTTTTAAAATAAATTTTAAAGGAATCAGACACATTGACTCAACTGAACAACAAAAATATGAAGGGGGTAAAAATGATGATTTTCACAAGCTAAAGCACTTCAAAACACAACTCTTAAGTCCAAATTACTGGCTTCTTCATAGACTATTTTCTAATTTTGTTAGGGAGCTCAAATGTTCGAGTCAACATCTTTTGGCGTTGTTTTTCATTCCGACGTCACTGTTAAAAGACGAAATTTCATTGAGACGTAACAATGAAAAGCTCGCAAAAAGTTCCTACATGTACATTGTACCTCGGACAAAGTTTGTCATTTTGGCGGCCATTATGAATTTCGGCCAGTGGTCTATTTTGCCGGTCAATTCTATTCTAAAGTAGGGAAAAAATCATGCATGTGTCTGAGGAATATAGTGAAAAAGAAAAACAGTCTTGATTATATTTCTAAGTCCTAATTACCAAACAAATGTAGTGACTCAAAAAAATTCTACAAAATGTAAAGGTATTACATGTACATGTATTTCTTTCAATACCCTGTTGGCTTACATACATGTAAAACAATATACATGTAATAGTAAAAATATAAATCTTGGCAAAAATGTACCAAAAATCAAAAATCTATCATACATGTATCACATTTCAAAACATACGTATTAAAAATACAATGTAATTAAAGCATTTGACATGATTGTATAAACTTGCATTTAATCGTCAGTTCTGGATTTTTCTTTTTTTTCTTCTTTAGTATCTTGGGAAAGCAGCTCTTTGATATGTACTATGATAAAAAATATCTGAAAATAAAATCAACGTACACTGTTAATACGAGGGTGTTGTAAATGTTCAATAATAGAGCAATTTCAAACTCCAAATTTCAGTCCAATATTCTCTACAACTGGAAAAAAATTAAAAGTCTGGAGAATTAAAATTTGACGGACAGGCAAATGACTGGACGAAAGAAATTAGGAGCGGAAAATCTAAGTCCCTCTGGCTTTGCTGGTCAGGGACTAACTAGAACTGCCCTAAAGTGGACGAATTATACCCCCCACGGGACGTTTTTTATAAATGGGACCATTTATGATGCAATGTGAAAAGCCTACCATTTATAGTATGAGACAAATCTGCTTTCAAATCATCTTAACTTAAACTGCAACATACATGTAAGTTTAAAGTCAAGGTCAAGGTCAGAAGGTCAAAAGTCATGATACCAAACTGTAGTACTCTTTGTAGTGAATGTGTATATGAAATATGAAAGGCCTACCATTTACAGTATAAAAGAAATCAGCTTTCAAAACATTTTAACATAAAATATTGTACAGGGTGAAGGTCAAGGTCACAGGGTCAAAAGTCATGGTACCAAAATGTAGTACTCTTTATGGTGAATTTGTGTACGAAATATGAAGGCCTACCATTAATAGTATAAAAGAAATCTGCTTTCAAAACATCTTAACATAAAATGTTGTATAGGGTGAAGGTCAAGGTCACAATGTCACAGGGTCAAAAGTCATGGTACCAAATTTAGTACTCTTTATGGTGAATGTGTGTATGAAATATGAAAGGCCTACCATTAAGAGTATAAAAGAAATCTGATTTCAAATCTTCTTGACCAGACGGACAGACAGACAGACGGACGAACAAACAGACAGACGGACAGGGTGATTCCTATATACCCCACTTAACTTCGTTTACCGGGGGTATAATAACACACAAGTAATATTGAGCTGGTTTTCAAGTGAGGTACCCCATTGTCTCTTATGAAGCTAATGCAGAGAGGCCCAGCAGGGGGAGACAGGCTTCAAATTTAAAAGTAAACAAAATGGATATAAAGCTAAGCGTTACCTCTACCCTGAGAGCCAGAAGTCTACATAAAACAAGGATCAGTGTAATAACATGCTGGGCTATCCATGGAATGTGTAGTACAGTGTATGACACATTCATCTCGTACATGTATAACCAGATTGGCAAGAAGTGGACTCCTGTGATGGCGATGAATCCTAGAGGTGTCTTAAAACCTGAAATCAAAATAATAAATAATTCTATGTATTACAGTAACTATAGTTACCCAGTCATCTAGTGACCAGCGGCCATTTTCACAAAATTAATTACCATACATTTGAGAATTTGTCGTAACTTTCAAGTACATTTATTTCTAACAATCCATTTCAATATTTAAATCTTATGCCAGATCTTGGATACTTCAGTAGTTAGAGAAAGAAAATCAAAACTGTTTGAATATTGTGATTTATTTGTCTGAGATATGATGAATTGAAAGTTACGACAAATCCATCTTATGCCAGATCTTGGATACTTCAGTAGTTAGAGAAAGAAAATCAAAACTGTTTGAAAATTGTGATTTATTTGTCTGAGATATGATGAATTGAAAGTTAAGACAAATCCTCAAGTTTATCGTAAGTATTTTTGTGAAAATGGCCGCAGGTATAGGATGATACTAGGTCACTAGGTTTTATGTCGGGCAAGGCGAAGCTCCGATGACCAACGATGACCTACATATATTTTTAAAATATTCATGAAGCATTTGGACATCATTGTTGATTACACTAGGACGTCAACAAGAAAAATAAAATTGTGACGTCACAAAAGCTTACAATAAATCTCCAGGCACCTGGGGTAAGATATATCATGTCTTCATGGACCGTTATGAGCAAATCAATATTCAGGATTTTCCGACTTCTTGTCAAAATTGGGAAATAATACATGAAAAAGGGGTCTCTCCCTTTTTTGTCGGTTAAAGTAAGATTCATGACTGCTTATCCAACCTAAAACTATTGTTAATTATTGGCTTCATGTTTACTATTTCGTAAAATGGATTTTACAACAATGTTTTATACATGGTATACTGAGTGAATGGACTACAAATGTATTCATTTCAATTTTCAAAAATCTATCGATTTTCATACCATATGTGCACTTACATGTAGCTTAGCATAACCATATTTTAGCAGAAAACATGCAAAAAGGTAACAAAGTGACAATATAACCTATTATGAATTAATCTTGCATGAGTAGTTGAATTATTATGAATCATTGCAAATGAAGACAATTGAGGAATCCCCAAATGTCGGACATCTCACCTTACTGTAAACGTGGAAATTTTCGTGTGGGGCTAATTTTCGCGTTTTTCACGAATCAAGGAACTTTGCAAAAATATCCCCTACGTGAAAATATCCCCGCTGCATTCTTACAATGGGAAAGACATTTACATTGCGAAAATTTCCCCCACGCGTAACATCTTCGTGTTATAATCGCAAATTTCTCCCAAGCAAAAATAACGTTTACAGTATTTTCCAATTTCTACATTATGATGGCACTATCTATGACCTGTCAAACATTGTAGTGCATGATGGACATTTTGATAATTATGTCATAATGAATAAATCTGCCAACCCGACCACTGTGATGTCGGACATTTTGAGATCCTTCAATTAGTCTTAAAATTAGCCCATTCATGATAGCTTCAATTATATGTACGTACATCAATTCCGTCTTTTCGATTTTACAGGCCTACGTTCGATTTGTGCAGGTATCTGACTTAAAAAGCATTGTGACGTCATTAAATTCCTTTGAAAACGTCATACTTGTAACCCTGTTTCCCTGAATTCCATGCTGGTTTCCATAGAATTTGATGACGTCACAACGGTTGACGTCAGATACCTGCACAAATGGGAAGTAACTCTGTATTTCGAAAAGACCGAATATATGACTCCTACTAAAAATAAGTGCACATACAGCGTTCATGTTGAAAATCAAACCTTTTTCCATGACTCTCCGGCATATATCTGGGAACTCGTTATCGGGTATTTTCCAAGTTGCCCCTCTGTTGTGGGTACTAACAAACGTTAGCCACTCCACCAGTATCACAGCATATCCCCACTGTAACGAAATATAAATATTGACTTCGAAACTGAAAAATCAGGGTCGTCTTCCCAAAAATTGGGAAAAATACAAATAACGCTTCCGTTTTGATAATTCAATTTCAAGCAAATGCTTCTTTTCACAGACACAGACCTCTTCTCAAATATCACTTGGAATTTAGCATTTTTCACTAATTCTAACTAATTATTTTTAAACTTTTCCATAAGGTATTAGTTGGGAAAAAATGTCAATAAATTGGGTAACAAAAGACACCATTTTGCATTGAACATGGGGCCGAACATCGGTCAAAAATCAGGGCAATAGAGAGCCTGGATAGACAGTACATGGCCACTTACCTCTAGAACCTAAATCTACTGATAAAGTGTGTATTTCGCCTAAGCAGACATATGAACTGACAGACATGCGGACAGTGAATGGTCAATGTAAGTAAGTTACTTACTCTATACAGCCCACACCAGAGTCCACCTCGACAGATAAGGTCTATAACAACATCAAACTGAAACAAAATTAATTCATTTTGATATGATATTTTTTGCTAAAAATCAAAAGGACAATTTGATTCTATAATTTCTCCAGAAATCACTAGAACAGGGCGTTTTCTCTAACTTCTATTTTTTATCCCTACAGATCTACATTCTTTATCATGATAAGATGGAGATCAATGCAGAGATTGATATCTGCTTTTAGAAACTCACCCAAGCTCCAAATGATGATGTTTGATTTAATTTCCTTGCAAAGTAACCATCAAAACCTGTAATTCAAAGAATAGTAAAATTAAGTACCGTGTATCAGGAATTTTTCATGTGTGTTTAATTTTCGCTAAGTTCGTGAGCATCATCAAATCGCGAAAAATGAAAACAGCGAAAAAAGACACAGACATTAACCCTTGATCTTATTAAAAGATTAGCAAAAGTAAGCCTCAGCAAAAAATAGACACACCTTTTTGGGGTCATTTTCGCGAAAGTTACCCGATGCGAAAATTACCCGATATACGTACAATACCTCTAGCACAATTTTCTGGTTTTATATTGAGGAGGATTCTTATATAAAGACTGCGAAATTAAATTCAATTTAGGCAGGTTACTATACCAACAATGACCTTGACCTGTGACCTCAAACTTGATTGTAATTCCCTCATGAGTCTTGACCATGGCAAAAATTTATGTTATTAAAAGCAACAACATAACACTGAATCAAGAAATTGTGTTTAATGCCTGATACATGTTTTACAACAATTTGACCTTGACCTTTGAGAATCAAAATGGGCCTTTTAAAAGGTCATATGAAAACTTTGCATGAAGTAAAATTATTGTAGTTTAACAAATAATGCAAATTACAAATCACTCAAAAGGAATCTCCCTCAGCATATGACATGAATGAGCATATTTGTGTAAGTAATATTGCTACTTTTAGGTCAAGAAATAGTACAATTGTTTCATGCATTTTCTTTACATTCTGCTATGATCATGACCTTCGACCTTTTGACCTCAAATAGATATAGATTCTTCCTCTATCATGTCAGGTACTGTATACATATCATTTTTAGTATCATGCAATTCTATACATGTAGATCAAGAAATATATGAATCATTAAGAGAATGTATTTAACTTCACACATTGTAAATTTTGACCTTGACCTTAAAATCTTGACCACAAAATCAAATAGGTCCTTCTCAGACAAACCAATGACAAACTAGAGCATAATTTTAATGACAATACTAGACTAGTGGATCTCGTGGAATGAAATTTTATATAAATGGACAGACAGACAGACATGATAGAAAGCGAAGCTCAAATGGATGCGAACTCGTAGATATAAATGTGACTCAAAAAGGATAAAATATATAAAACCCCCTATCTACCCCCTTCACGTGCTGCCATTACTGTATACTATTGTACCTAAATTTTGTCTCGAGTGAAAATGACATCATCTTAAAGGGAAATGACGTATTTACATCAAGGCACATGTGCGTCCAGATTTTAAATAAAAATTTGAGCTAGTCCATTATTTTTTTTCATTTGCACGAAAATAGGCATTCCTGAAGATTGAAATACTTGTAAGTAAATACTGCACTCTCCTGGTTTTGTTTAGTAATTGATCTGCAATAAAGTAACTTACCATCTAATATTGCGGACAGACAGTATGATGACAAAAACCACTGTGGATCCCAAAAGAAAAATACACTGACAGCAAACAGAAGTAAACGGAAATATCCTGAAATTTACATTAATTACGTATGAGAAAAGCCTATAAGAAATCAAATAATAAATTACCAAAGTTTAACTCCTTATTCAATCCTTTAAGTTGTATCCCTTTCATGTTATAATGTCCATATGCTCACCTTTTTCTCAAGACATTTTTGACCACCCAAACAATCAAATGACGTCATTCAACTCCAAATCGTTGATTACATATACTGTTATGGATTATGTCATTTGATTGTTCAGGCAGGAAAAAATGTCCTATTAAAAAAAGCAAACTGAATGAACATTATAGCATACACTGAAACTCAGAAAGGATCTATTGCAAAATACATGCAATATGTGAGTTAAATGAGGAAACTGCAATAGAATTTAGAATTTAAATGGACTTTGTTACTGGAGTATCTGTTAAGCATACTTCTATGTGATTTAGGAGTTACCAAGCGTGTGTTTTACAAAAACTGACAGGGTATCAGGAAATCCCCCGTAAGAAATTGAGTTTTACGTAAAACAGATATTTCTGACAGGGGACTTGCTGATACTGTGTCAGTATTTGTAAAACATCAGTATGGTAATCCTATCCTAATGCTTTGATCTGATAATGCGCCAGAAAATGTCTGCTTATAACGATGTCGCTATGGGAACGTATATTAATTGACGTCATAGCAAAAACTGCAGAACTGCGGTGAAACGTGAATCCCCTTGCAGTTTTTTCATCGCTCAACCAATCAAACTGCGCATTACAAACAGAGTTAATTAGAATTGGCGTTCCTTGTACCATTTGTGCCTCTTTCTGTACGTCTACGTATCTGCTTTGTGTTTTTGCAGTTGGTGTTTAGCTGTTGGTGCTGCAACAGGGTGTTGTTCGAGATTCCCTCTTTTTTTTTTAGCAATTACCATATTTAAAAATGTTAAACTTTTTCCCATCAGCAACACTACAATTTGTATTGTTGCCGTTGGGAAAAATGTAGTACACGTAGTCTGCAGTGCTCAGATCATTAGACCAATAAATTAGGATCCTGTGAACAGATTGGACTTTTGTTAAAAGTTAAAAATATACCTATAAGATTTGGGACATAAAAAAGTATTTCAGTATTCATTTTGGTGGAATGACATCACTCTCTAAGGAATCAAATGACCTCGATATCTTTTGGCCTTCTTGTTTGCTTCTGCTCCAGATTTTACTTTCACTTCGTTGTTTCTAAAATTCTATTTAACAAAACGAAATAAGCGATGGTTTTCGCATTGCTATTATAGATTAAATTGAATTTTCGGTAGAAAATAAAATTTTACAATAGATATACAAGTATTGAAGGATTAAAATAGCATATAGTGCTGAAATTTTCTTCTATTTTGACTATTATCTTTTTTCGTTTTATTATAAAACAGGTACTTATTCGTAAAATTACATCTGACGTTTCATCGTCAACATGGAGGAGAAAAGGAAAGTTGACATATGTAAAATGTCATATTTAACTTATTTTGCCATAGTTTTATTCTCTTTATCTCAATTTGTTAATTCAAAAGAACATTCTGTTGACAAAAGAGGAATAGACACCTCACATTATCACTCCTTCGATCAATTAAAGACGTTTCTTAACGAGATGCATTCCAAATACCCAAACATAACAAAAATTCATAGCATAGGTAAAAGTGTTCAAAATAGAGAGCTTCTTGCAATACAAATAACTGACAATATTGAAGGTGTAGAACCTGGGGAGCCTATGTTCAAATATGTCGGAAATATGCACGGGAACGAAGCCATAGGACGGCAAATTCTGATTTATCTGATACAGTACATTCTGGAAAATTATCAGACAGATAAACGAATTGAAAAACTTGTTAGAGAGACGAACATTTACATTATGCCAACAATGAACCCAGATGGATTTGAGGCTGCACGGGTTGGGGATTGCAATGGGGTACAAGGAAGGCCAAATGCTCACAGTTATGACTTGAATCGTAATTTTCCTGATCAGTTTGATAAAAATTCCGGACATCATATTCAGCCGGAAACTCGAGCCATGATAGACTGGATTGAGCACAATAAGTTCGTGTTATCTGCTAACTTGCATGGTGGAAGTGTCGTTGCCAGTTATCCTTTCGATGACTCTGCGCTGCATAGGGGTAGCACATACAGTGCCGCCCCAGATGACGCTATGTTTAAACATTTAGCTCATGTCTACTCTAACAATCATAAAACTATGCATAATCCACCTCACTGCGGAGATAATTTTGAGGATGGAATCACCAATGGGGCTCATTGGTACGATGTTCCAGGTGAGTAAATGCATTGTAACCTGCATGCCTGTTTAGGTGACATATTGTAAATTTTAGGCATGTTAGAGTATTGAAATATTTGTTGTTTTACATTTTATAACGGTCCCATTATAGAATCTTTCAATCATATACATGTAATGCTCTTCCCATTGTTGATATTCTCTCAATGAATGTATTAGTGTAACCAAAAAATTGTAATTATAAGAGAATGAGACTTTGAGTTTGAGAGTATCGTAACTAGAGAAAAATTAGTTTGTGATGTACTGGTAATCATGGTATGGATATGTACATTATGTACATTTTTGTGCGAATAGCACATAGCGATTGCCTGATTTCTTCACTCATGGGAGCCCCGTCTACTGAGTATGTATAAACGATGTTACTCTGTTTACATGTACCTTGGGACTGTGTCAGCGTCATGATAGGTATAAAGTCTGATCACTGTCTGAATCAATGAATTATATCTATATGAATCGAGCTGTCGTGTAATGTACATGCATGAAGTAATGAAAAATTGCATCTGTATGTACTGAGATGAACACAGGCTGTGTGTTGGAAACCCCTTTCCATTACCAGGTGATTATCTGTTTTAGTGGACAATATATAAATGAAACGGTGCTATCGATAAAGATAATAAGTTGAATCATTGAAACGTAAAACTAACTTCAAGTAGGCTTATTTTGCCCCGCTTCACAAAATAAAATCTGTATACGACGGAAAAATTAGTAACTTTCATCATGAAATATGATATTAACAATTATGAAAAATAAAAGATCAAAACATTCCCGTTTAGGATGTATCGTGTTTTTATATACTAAAAAAGAAGTGAATTTTCCTTCAAATTCGTAGGACACACCTAACATTGAACATGAAAGGTTAAAGAGAGAGAGGGGATCAAATTAGAAAATAAAATTCATCTTCTTTGCTTGTATATGGAACTATCAATCGATAGTCATATTGGATTGTTTTATTTTTAGGGGGGGGGTAGATTTAATGTGATGTTATTTAATTTACATGTTCACTGTCAGACATCATCTTTCAAATCATTACGACAACATTATGCATTTGCATTTTAGTTCTGTCTTTATACGTCCATAAACTGGCCTACGAAGGTGTTCAGGAACAAATATAACTTTGAAAACACAATATTTTGTCAAACATTATAAGTGATATTATTCTGGCTATTCGCACTCAGTACCTTTAGTGCTTTGATTTGTATATTAAAGTTATTTGTTAATTAGTGCAATGTGTAGGCATTACAAAAAACATGATAAACAAGTAAAATTTATCTTCAGGCTTGTGGTTTTCAAAAGTTTTCGTGAAGACTGTTTACAATGATTTTAAATATTTAATGAAATTCTATTGTTTTTGTAGGAGGAATGGAGGACTACAACTATCTCCATAGCAACTGTTTTGAAATAACTATAGAACTTTCTTGCTGCAAATATCCACATGCCAGTGAATTAACGAAGGAATGGGACAACAATAAAGAGGCTTTACTGTCATATATGGAACAGGTTAACATTACTCTATCACATGTATTTCTGAAATACATGTATGTCTTTGATGAAAGCTTCTTAATAAATAATAAATTTGAATTTATATAAAAAATGTAGATGCAATTGTCGACTCTGAAAATTATTTCCAGATTTTGAGCAAATCGTCAATATTTCCAAATAATTTGACCAAAGTGCTTTGAACTCCCATTTCTAGACTTTTACTTATTTTCCCAAAAAGAATGTATGAAAAATATCCTAAGAAGAAAATATTCACCCTTGTTTATGGCTTATTGAAAGGAAATTTGATCATCTTTGCCGTTGTTTAGAATTTTGCACTCTGTCTATTCAGAATATATATAGATCTATTAAAGCGTTGTATTTATGTCAATTGAAGGTACCAGTATACACAAATTTAAACATACTGCATGAATAGAATCATTCACTGGTACTTTCTTTCACAGTTTGATAAAATTGTGAACCCTTTCAATTGTACAATGATTTGCAGATCCACTCCTGCTGCTATTGAATTATGCTTTTGATATTTCTATTCACTGAGACAATTTAGACTTTTGCCGTATGAGGTTGACCGCAAAAGTAGCGAAGGTTAATACACAGCGAATGATTCTACGTATACAGTACACCTGCCTTTGTGAGGTAGAAGTTATCATTTGTTAATTATTTACAGGTTCACATCGGTGTGAAAGGTTTTGTAAAGGACGATGAAAACAACCAAGGAGTACAGAATGCGGTTATAATGGTTGAAGGAATCAAGCACAATGTCACTACGGCAATGTTTGGAGATTTTTGGCGGTTATTGGTCCCTGGAAAATATAACATTACGGCTGTTGCACCAGGGTATGAATAAATGTCAAAATTTGTAAACAACAGACAGTAAAGTCAGGCATGTAAACAGATTGCCCCTGTCTTAGTTACCACTTTAAGGCTTTTAAGCATGATAGTGATGTTATCGCTAAAATATCCCCATGTGAAAATACGACCAGTATAAAGGTCGTTAGATGATCTGTAAAAAGCACGACTGTACATATAAACGTGGAAATTTTCACGTAGGGGCAATTTTCGCTTTTTCGTGATTGTGTCGTTATTGCAAGAAAAAAAAAAAACCCATGCCAAAATGATGGCCAGTTTAAAGGACTATTGGGAATACTCCCAATTCGCCAAAATCACCCCTATACATAATGTTTCAACGGTCATTTCGCGATTTTTTTCTCCAGCAAGAATAACCACGTTTACAGTATTGGTTTATTATGTATGATTCTTTAAACATGATAAATTTATCTTTGTTTGAAAATAGTATCCAAGCAATGTATTTCAGTCTAAGTTTTCATTTGGGCCTGTTTTCCATGTTTACTTCGCAATCTTAAGTTTGTGAATAGCTACATTGTACAGCGTTGTATATATGGTAATGTGTTACATAATTTCAATATAAAAGAATTTAATTTAGAATTCATTAAATGAACTTCATTTTCTTAATTTTCTTCAACTTCATTTTCGCTTTTTTTTTTTGTAAGATATTTACCGGAGACGAAGGCAGTTGAAGTTAACAAAGGTCCAGCTCTGGAATTTAATTTCCGTCTGAAACGCAGTACAGGAACTAAGTAAGTAGATGAATCTTCATGAGGATCAGTTTCTTTCTGTACATGTAAGCCCATATGGCATTTATCGGATAAGTATGGAAACCCTGAAGGGACATGCACTTTGCTCTTTGCACTTTATGTTTTGCTCTCTGCTTGTCTGACTGAGGTGACACAAAAGCAAAGAGCAAAAAGCAAAAAGCATGTTGGTTCAGGGTTTCCATAGATAAGGTTAACAAAGTCTTTTCCTAATCATTATCAGTGTTCCATACAAAAAAACGGAAAGGGCAGAGTTCCAAGAAAAAAAAATGGATGGGAAATTAGGTCTGAAGGCAACACATGTCATACAGCTCTTTGATAGGAATTTAGAAGAATTTGTAAATCTGTTATTCTCAAAAAGTTATAAATATTAGACTGTTATCATTAATCTTGTTCATTAATATTTCTTAAAACAGAATAACGTTTTGATCATGATTTAAATGATACATGGCTGTATGTGATTGTTGTAGTAGTCCAAGTTCAAGTAGCGTTGGATCCACCCCTAAAGCCTCAGAATCCTCAGTCACCTCAAAAACACAAACTACGGAAACCTCAAAATCTGAAAAAGCCTCCGCCACCTCATCTGCCACGCCCACTTCCTCCCCCACCCAACCCAGCATCGAGGAACCCGATACGATCGAGGGGTTAGTAAACCATATCAATAAACTACGTGATGCGGAACATAGAGAGAAGCAGAGCTTCGTAGAGCCGTCTGATTTCCGCTACCATCATTACGACGATATGGAGTCGTTTATGAGGAAATTAACGAAGGACTACGGCCATATAGCTCAGATGTACAGTGTGGGACAGTCGGTAGAAAGTCGGCATCTATGGGTGATAGAGATCAGCGATAACCCGGGCAAACACGAGCCAGGTAAGGGTGTTAAGTTTTCAATTTAAAAATAAATTCATGTAGATTCTGTAATTTTTTTTCAGAAACTTTACTCCGAAATACATATAGTTTACATGTAAGTAAAAAAAAGGCATGAGAGAACAAAAAGGTTGAAATTGGCACATTCTGTCAAGTACTTTAACTGTAATACACAGCCAATTGTGCCTCACATGAAATTCATATGAAATGAGCATCATGTAAATTTCACATGAAAGTTCATGTAAAATTCATATAAATTTCACATAAGATTTATGTGAAAAATATTACACATGAATTTCACATACATGTAAATTTCCTTCACATGAATTTCACATGAATTTTTCTAAGTGGCCTTCACAGGAAACTGAATTCACATAACATCCATGTAAAAATCTTCACATGAATTTCATGTGAAAAGTTTCATGTAAATTTCATGTTGGTGCTCATTTCACATAAATTTCATGTGAACTTTCATGCAAAGTTCAAGTAAATTTCACATGAATTTCATATGAGGCACAATTGGCTGTGTAAGTAAGCACAAGAAATGCTTAATGTATGATGGTACTAGTATGGAGTAGTGTAATGTACATAATTAAGAGCCATGGTAGAAATGTAATTTTAATATATTGAAGATTGGTGTTGAAATGTTGGCAAGTGGATTGGCAAATTAGATCAAACTTTGATCTAATGAAGATACTTGCAGACCTGCCTACTTTTACAATATTGGCGTAATTTCTACGATTTTTTATCTTCAAATACGCTCTGTGCTTTTGCTGCTCATTTTTACGCCTAAAACATATTTTCAATCAGAATTACCTTTTAAAGTATTTAAAACAAACATATAGACTTGATTATATACATGTAAATTCATTGTAAGCTAAGGGTTTGATATCGTAAAAGGAATTGTGTAAATTTATGATTAAGATTTGTACAAATGTCAAAGTATGGAAAAGACCATGCTTTTTTTCTCAAAAATTAAATGCAGTTGTTTATATTACGCCTGCTGTCCTGTTCACTAAATCCAGAGCACCCTGTTTTGGCGATTTATTCTGTCATCTGAAGATTTTTTCTATAAATTATAGTTTCTGAGAATTGACCTCAGTTAGTTGTAACTGGAAATTAACTTCAACTTACCCTATCAGCTGCCTTAAAACCATAATGGAAAAAACAAAATGTCTACAGGAAATTTCCATTTTAATTTCAAGCCGCCGCCATATTGTTCTCCGTGTCAACAATAGTAAACAGTGTCGTCAAAGCTCCCGACGTCACACATTTTAAGCGATTTTACTATAGAAAATCCCCGTAGACTTTTTATTTTCCGTCCTATTTCTAACTTAATTGACGTACAGCCAAAACAATGGTATTTTCTGTTACGACTAAAGAAGTACTATAAAAGTGATATCTTTTTGGAAGATGACAGTTTCATATTTTAGAGAAAACCGGTAAAACAGGGTGCTCTGGAATTAGTGAACGGGACAGTAGTATCCCTAAATTACACTTTCTTTAGCAACATTTGACACTTTTTGTAAGAAACAGGGAGACAGGTCTGTACAAGCAAAAGCAGGACAGCTACATCTTCGAAAATGTATGGTCAAATTTTTAGGAATCCATATCACATTTATTTAGCTGTAAAACTATATACTGATTTTCATATTCCAGGCGAGCCAGAATTTAAGTACATTGGTAACATGCACGGTAACGAAGTCGTAGGCAGGGAGATACTGCTATATTTAGCCCAGCTGCTGTGCGAGAATTATGGGAAAAACCATTTTGTCTCATTGCTCGTCAACCATACTAGAATCCATATAATGCCCAGCATGAACCCTGATGGTTTTGAAAAGTCTACTGAAGGTAAATGGAATGGAACTCGGAACTATCAATAGATTTATTACCTACATTTGTATACCGTATAACCAGAAATTTTCGTGAGTATCAAATTTTGCAATTTTTGGGTTAAATAGGGTGTCTTTATTTACGTGAGTACAATTTTTTGCGATTCCGAAATTTCAAACAAATATGTACATACATGTATGACGTCACTACCTTCCATTATTGAAGTTTCAGTTATTTCTATCATAAGAATACACTCGATTTACTTCTCTTCATGTTTAATTGGGATATGTAAAGAACGACACATGTACAATAAAAACAAAATGACACTGTTATACCAATTCATGTTAAAACCTTATCAAACACCGTTTTTCGCGATGTTAATTTTTCGCGTTTCCAAATCACTCATGAATATAGCGAAAATTAGTACATGTATCTCGCGAAAATTTTTTGGTTATACGGTATCTAGCAATTAGATTTTTACACTGCTATGAATATACAGTAGTACAGACTACATACAGAATTTCCCTAATGGATAGAAAAACATGAGGAAACATCTGCATTTCCAAAGCTGGAATATTTCAGCACCTTTTTCGTTATCATGAAATTGCATTCTTGAACTATGAAATACTGAAAAACTGAAAGGCCAATGCGTTAAAAGTCGCATGGAAAAAAATTGACTTTGAGAAACATTGATGGCAAGATGATAACACAAGCCTTCAATATTTTAAGAACTATATTGGATAGATGAATATTAATTAGAATTGTTAAATAGATGCTCTCTGATGACTTGTGAAAGAAACCAAGTGCAGCAGAATGAGCTATGCATGTACATGTACATTACAGAAATTCTCTTGATTTGGTTTAGTTGTTATTTACATGTACTTATCTTTTAATATTTGTTTTATCATACCAGGAGACATGCAGGGAGTCATTGGAAGAACAAATTCACACGGTATCGACCTGAACAGAAATTTCCCCGACCAGTTTGAAAACACCACAATCAATCGCAAACAGGAGCCAGAAACCTTGGCAGTGATGCACTGGGTGGAAAAGTTTCCGTTTGTTCTTTCCGCAAATCTCCACGGCGGATCACTAGTGGCTAATTATCCGTGGGATGACTCTGTGAAGGGATACACGTCATACAGTAAATGTCCCGATGACAAAGTGTTTAGACAGATCTCGGAGTCATATTCTTTGGTAAGCATGTCTGAAGATTATTGTTAAATGCCAGATGAAGTTTGAGTTTAAGGCAGAGCATCCCTCAGGTCTCAGATACTTATATTTCCTAAATAACAACTTTTACAATATTTTCATTTCCATACATTCAAAGCTTATGTTAAACCTGATATACAAACAAAATATAATTCATGGTTTCATGATTATACCGAGAACTTGAGCCGTTTGAACTTCAACATTGGACCTTATGGAAAAAGTAAGAAAAATTCCCATTTAGACGTGATAAAATATAACTATAAAAGTTTCTTTTCCCAAAACCGTATTAGTTTGATAATCTAAACAATATTCTGAAGAGAAAAAATAGGGTATCCAGGCAAAAAATTACCAGCAATTCTGACCTGAGGGATACTCTACCTTAAGGCTTTAATGTGAAGGGGAGACTCTAAGCAGCAACCGTAAAACAGATCATACATGTACATGTATTTCTTTCAGGCTCACTCATCGATGCATAAAGGACACCCATGCCCCTCCATCAGTCAGGAGTATTTCCAGGATGGAATAACTAATGGTGCTCAGTGGTACAGTGTGTCAGGTAAGAAAACCAGTGGAGATGTTAATATATGAAAGGAGTAGGTTCGGTAACCATGGAATTCGGCCCTGTCGTACTTTTCAATGAAATTTTGTATGTCAAATAACTTATGTCTGCAGTTTCTAAAACTGTTTTCTCTTTTCTAATATCTTCAAAATTGACGAAAATATGTGGAATCGTTTAGGGCATGGTAGAACGTATTGAGCGACATCAATGACGTCCTCACATGACGTCCTCACAACGCTGTGTCGCCATAAGAAATTTATGAACACTAGTTATAACGGAAACAATAAATGAAAAATAAACCAAGGAGAAAAGAAAGTATTACATTTACGATTAAATTAGACGATTTGAAGAGATAGTCACCCACGCAGTTTTTCCCAGTAACATCGGTCCGCCAGTCCTGACAGGCAAAATTACGTTCTGACCGGTACGTTCCTCTCTGTAGTCGGTCCGAATGACCGATGCCTTCTGGCGAGTCTTTTCCTTTTGTAATTAAATGTTTATAATTTTCGGTCCCTCGTGAGAAATTGATCACGCTCTTGTAAACATTTCATGATTGTAATTTTAATTTCTTTGTTTTAAAGCATACGTGAACGTGATTGACAAGAATTCAGAGGTTGTTTGAGCCGGGGCTGTGCTACCGTATTGCCGATGTTGGCTAAATTTAGACCAGGTTTTTTTTTTCGTTTTTTTTTAATAGGTTCATATGACCTACATGTATTTGAGTTGAAAGTTTTTGGGAAAGATACAGGCAGGTAGCCTCAAGGTACAGTGTAGAGAAGATGCGTCGCGTATTTTCATCGGAAATCCTTTGAAGTACTCGTGCACACGCAGACGGGACCGTACGTATTTTTCACATATTGGATTTTTCTGCAGAAGTTTATTCCGTTACATAACAGTTATTACGTCGAAAGATCCTACCATTATTAAAAAAAAGTCGTATGAAATTGTTTTGGTATATCCCATTTGATTCTGTTCTTGTTATTATTTTTTTCCTCTCATATTTTTTTTTACTCTGTGGGTAATTTATACATTGTGCATTACCAATGTAGATGTAGTGATAGCTTCAATATTCCAAACATCATTCACGTTTTTTTTTTCTAATCTTAAAATGCCCAAGATACATAAACAGTGTGTTGGTCAGGTGACATACGGAAGCTATTTCACCCTGTACACGCAGAGGCCGTAGCCAGATTTTTATTTTTTTTTTTGGGGGGGGGGGGGGGGAGGGGGGTGTTTGTTATATTATTATAAGAGGGAAGGGGGTGTGGACCGTATTTTTCACATATTGGATTTTTCTGCAGAAGTTTATTCCGTTACATAACAGTTATTACGTCGAAAGATCCTACCATTATTAAAAAAAAGTCGTATGAAATTGTTTTGGTATATCCCATTTGATTCTGTTCTTGTTATTATTTTTTTCCTCTCATATTTTTTTTTACTCTGTGGGTAATTTATACATTGTGCATTACCAATGTAGATGTAGTGATAGCTTCAATATTCCAAACATCATTCATGTTTTTTTTTTCTAATCTTAAAATGCCCAAGATACATAAACAGTGTGTTGGTCAGGTGACATACGGAAGCTATTTCACCCTGTACACGCAGAGGCCGAAGCCAGATTTTTATTTTTTTTTGGGGGGGGGGGGGGGGGGAGGGGGGTGTTTGTTATATTATTATAAGAGGGAAGGGGGTGTGGAATTTTGATATATGCGGAAAAATTTTATGGAAATAAGAAAAACAAATCTGGCTACGGCCCTGTGGATGTGCACGAATGAAATGTATCATATTAAAATATCTGAATAGATAACATATAAAACATTTGCTTTATAGATAGTTTCTTTGGCTAATAACAATCCATTTTAGCGCCTGGTAAATGTAATTTTTACATTCTACAGAACTTAGATGTAGATTGTGTTCCATTTCCAGTTATTTTGTATTTAATAACTAGATTTGAAAATCAACATATTATATCATTCACATTATAGCACCGTCCATTCATGTAATCGTTTGTGAACTCTAGCTTAAAAGTCAACATCCGATGCGGTGATATTTCATTCTCACTTTGATTCAATCTCTTTTATTAATATCATTATTCATTCATGCATTTAGCATATACTAGTATAAATGTAGATATTGCGCAAATTTGATAAAGATCGAATTTCAAACCGGAAGCTGCGTATTACAAAATTGATTGAAAAAAATAAAATAGATAGAAACACAAAAACAAAGAATGTTGTGTTATACCTACTACCGGTCAAAATTTCGGGGCTATTGAGCGATGAACATGTACATTTGTACGTCCATCAAACTTCCTAGTTGCGCTTCCTTTTCAGCGGAAACAAATAGGTAATTAATTTATGGAAGAAGTAGGTCCATCCGTGTGTGTGTCCGTCCGTCCGCCCCACACATGGTTCTGAACATTTCAAACAAACCCTTACAGCGAATCGATTTACTTCCTTTATATAGCCTTTACAAAAAAAGGTCATGTTCGAGTATGACCCATGTCGCTCAGTTATGTTCAAATTCACTCCTTGAAACTTGGAAAAACTCGAAATTATGTGATCTTCGGAAATTTCAACAAAACCCGTCGTAGACCAAAAGATACAGAATTTGAAATAAAAAATGTTTTAGGATTTATAGATATGCGGTAGTACTGATCTCTCGATCAACATCTCTATTTTTGGTTTGACCGTATCCTATTCTTGTACTTTGTTAATTCTCGATCAATTTCGCCGGAAGAAATAATTTTCAGCTCGAGGCATTTATTTACCTCAAATTCAATATATCACCTTATACAGATACCTTAATATAGTTTTGCTTGCAAAGATGATAAGACACACAGGCACTTTTATATTAAATGATATCTTTTTTTTTATTTCACAAATTTTTTCAACATTTTGCAGAAAAAAATGCAACCTTTTCGGTAAATCTCATGTCGTATTTTTCTTGAAATATTTTTTTCCCGAATTTAATCGATTTTGATTATTTACAAAAATATTTTCGAAATTCCGACTTTCGATTCCTAAATGTCTTCAAGACTAGTCCTTGCCCAGCCCATGATCTCTCTTTAGATCAGTACTTACAGATTGATGTTGGATTCATGAAAACACAATAAAGGACAGTTTTATTTCCTTCCTCTTGATACATTACGAACTCAGATCCCGCGTACATTATGTATCAAACATGACAACGACCTAAGTAATAAGCTAGAGTATCTTACATCATACATATATTTGCATAGTTTAAATTGGAGTGTATAAGTCATACCAATAGTAATAAAATTTTCCGATACTCTCTCTCTCTCATTTTCTGAATAGAAATTTCGTCTTTCTTTTTGTCGTTTTGAATTTGAGAATATATGTTATATTCATAGCGATATCAACTGAATCTGGATTACCATTTCTGTTTAGAGATTTGGAAAAAAATTAAAATAAATGCCAATACATTGTATTTCTTCATTTTATTCAATACATAATTAACCTTCTATTACACTTGCAGTATGTATGAATTCTTAAATGCATTCTTTATTCAACTTACTTTTTTCAAATTCACATAGATCTATTTACCTATCGTCTATCTTCTTTTTCATAAACGACGTACTGAGCCTTTACATTTTTTTAACTTATAAAGACGCCGTATAAAACTTAATTTCTGGTCCTCGTAAATATCTTATATTTTCACTTATGATCGCTGAACTTATGTTACGAGTTACGAGACATCAAGAACGATCAAACTGTATAAGAATTATTCTCAAAATCTATAGACATTGAAAAAGGATCTCGATTTTCTTATTTCTAAAGTGAGCTGCACACGCAAATTCTCTCTCAGGTTGGTAGAAGTACAACACAGAAAACTTTAGAATAAATGCACAGCACAGTGCGTCACAGAAACGAAATTTTCTGTAGAGCAAAATTTGAGAATGATCTTCAATTTGATATCAATTCAATTTCTGTGACAACGTGTGCTATGGGTTAAATTTCAGGATAAAGACTCTTAAAACATGTTAAAAACACGGAAATCGGCATACCGTCATGGATTAACAACGTCATAGATGACGTCACAGCACGTGCAGATTCCCGAACGTCGCATTTTTGGGAACTTTCAAAGTTTGTCATTGCTTTCATGAAAAAATAACATGAAATAAAACGATTTTGAAATCCAGGTAATAACAGGGCCAATATCAGTAGTTTCAGAACCTACTCCTTTTCTTACGCTACTTTTTCTCCAAAATTACTGGAGAACTCAGCATTCTTGAAAGTCATTTTATTTTTACTACATTACCCAGACACATAGTTATAACAAATTTCAGGTAAATTTTACAAACATTATTTGTAGTGCTGGTAGCGTAGTGGTTAGCGCGGTGGACTACAAATCCATAGGTCATGGGTTCGAGCCTCACCGTCGCCAATCATTGCAAACCAGTGTAACCTTGGGCAAGTTACTTTACACTACGTTGCATTCCTTCCACCCAGGAGTAAACCGGGTACCTGGCACATGAGACGAGCTTGTAATGTGAATAAAAAGCATTAGCCCCTAAACGGCAGCTCTGCTTGTATACTCCCAAGAGAGTTGAGAATGCACTAGATTGTACAGGTCTCGCCAGGGAGGTGATTGTAGAAGTCATGTGAGGCTCAGGCAAACGAGACTATAAGCCCTACCTTTAAATTTTTTTTTTTATCTTATTTATTATGTTTGACGACTTTTCAGATAAAACCTCTCCTGGGAAAGAAGCTCTGCTTTGTTTTTAGCAAGGATTCTTTATACATGTAAATTTGTTCATTTTAAGTGTGTTTTACAGCTTTGATTCCCCAAGTCTTACTAATGCCCCTCAGAGATATAAGAATAGAATTTCAATTTGCCTATTTAGAAATGTGTTTGTATAGTATAGAACCGCCCAGTATTAACTGAAACAAAAGGGGGCAAACATTTTCAATATTTAAAGTATTTTTTACATTTATGTTAAGGTGGAATGCAGGATTGGAACTACGTAAACACAAACTGTTTTGAGATTACAATCGAGCTAGGATGTTATAAATTTCCAATGTCCAGAGATTTACCCAAATACTGGAAAGCCAATAAATACGCCCTGCTTGTATACATGGGGCAGGTAAGTGAGAATATATATGAATATGAAAAAATGTTAAGAATATTAAAAGGTAGAATATATTAGGGCATTTTTGAAACTTGATTTGAAAAGAGGAGTAGGTCCCTCTAAATTTGGACAAAGTAGACAGCAATCAAAATAAAGGAGGTGTCAAAAATTTGCTGTCGATGAGAATCCTTGCACTCGCCTCTAGTCTTTGACATTTTTCAGGTGCAGTAAGTTTGATCATTTTAATGAAAATCGATTGATTCAGAAGTGATATTATTTCCAGGTACATAAGGGGGTCAGAGGTTATGTGATGGACAAGGAAAACATGACGCCCCTAGTAAATGCTCAGATATCGGTAGAGGGTATAAATCATACTATACACTCGGCATCAGACGGTGATTACTGGAGGCTGTTAGCTCCTGGTGTATACAAGATCACAGCATCTCATCCTGGGTTAGTATTGAAATAATTGTTAATTTACTGGTAAAGTTTCTGGTAAACACTGTGATAATGGTAGAGGGTATAAATCCCACTATACACTCAGCGTCTGACGGTGATTTCTGGAGACTGTTAGCTCCAGATGTATACAAGATCACAGCATCTCATCCTGGGTTAGTATTTAAACGATCTTTAAATTACTGGTTAAGTTACTGGTAAACGCTGTGATAATGGTAGAGGGTATAAATCACACTATACACTCGGCATCAGACTGTGATTACTGGAGACTGTTAGCTCCTGGTGTATACAAGATCACAGCATCTCATCCTGGCTTAGTATTTAAACGATCGTTAAATTACTGATAAACTTACTGGTAAACGCTGTGATAATGGTAGAGGGTGTAAGTCACACTATACACTCGGCATCAGACGGTGATTATTGGAGACTGTTAGCTCCTGGTGTATACAAGATCACAGCATCTTATCCTGGGTTTGTATTTAAACGATCGTTAAATTACTGATAAAGTTACTGGTAAACACTGTGATAATGGTAGAGGGTATAAATCACACTATACACTCGGCATCAAACGGTGATTACTGGAGACTGTTAGCTCCTGGTGTATGCAAAATAACAGCATCTCATCCTGGGTAAGTATTTAAACGATCATTAATTTACTGGATTAGTTACTGGTTAACACTGTGATAATGGTAGAGGGTATAAATCACACTATACACTCGGCATCAGACGGTGATTACTGGAGACTGTTAGATCCTGGTGTATACAAGATCACAGCATCTCATCCTGGCTTAGTATTTAAACGATCGTCAAATTACTGATAAAGTTACTGGTAAACGCTGCAATAATGGTAGAGGGTATAAATCCCACTATACACTCAGCATCAGACGGTGATTTCTGGAGACTGTTAGCTCCTGGTGTATACAAGATCACAGCATCTCATCCTGGGTTAGTATTTAAACGATCGTTAAATTACTGGTAAAGTTACTGGTAAACGCTGCAATAATGGTAGAGGGTATAAATCCCACTATACACTAGGTATCAGACAGTGATTACTGGAGACTGTTAACTCCAGGTGTATACAAGATCCCAGCATCTCATCCCGGGTTAGTATTTAAACTATCTTTAAATTACTGGTAAAGTTTGTTAAGTTACTGGTAAACGCTGTGATAATTGTAGAGGGTATAAGTCACACTGTACACTCGGTAATTGACGGTGATTACTGGAGACTGTTAGCTCCAGGTGTATACAAGATCAAAGCATCTCATCCCGGGTTAGTATTTAAACTATTGTTAAATTACTGGTAAAGTTTGTTAAGTTACTGGTAAACGCTCAGATATTGGTAGAGGGTATAAATCACACTATACACTCGGTATCTGACGGTGATTACTGGAGACTGTTAGCTCCTGGTGTATACAAGATCACAGCATCTCATCCCGGGTTAGTATTTAAACTATTGTTAAATTACTGGTAAAGTTTGTTAAGTTACTGGTAAATGCTGTGATAATTGTAGAGGGTATAAGTCACACTGTACACTTGGTATCTGACGGTGTTTACTGGAGACTGTTAGCTCCTGGTGTATACAAGATCACAGCATCTCATCCCGGGTTAATATTAAACTATCGTTAAATTACTGGTAAAGTTTGTTAAGTTACTGGTAAACGCTTTGATAATTGTAGAGGGTATAAGTCACACTGTACACTCGGTATCTGACGGTGATTACTGGAGACTGTTAGCTCCTGGTGTATACAAGATCACAGCATCTCATCCCGGGTTAGTATTTAAACTATCGTTAAATTATTGGTAAAGTTTGTTAAGTTACTGGTAAACGCTGTGATAATTGTAGAGGGTATAAGTCACACTGTACACTCGGTATCTGACGGTGATTACTGGAGACTGTTAGCTCCTGGTGTATACAAAATCACAGCATCTCATCCTGGGTAAGTATTTAAACGATCGCTAATTTACTGGTAAAGTTACTGGTAAACGCTGTGATAATGGTAGAGGGTATAAATCAAATTCTACACTGGGCATCAGACGGTGATTACTAGAGACTGTTAGCTATTGAAAAATGAAGGTTTTGGTAGGAAACAGATCACCGCACACAAGTTAAGGCTTTAAAGATAAACATGTAGTACCTATATTTATACATGTATAATGTATTTTCTGTACTTTATCATGATCTTGCATGTAACATGTATAATAACTTATCAGTTAATTTCTTTCTTCATCAGGCACAAGCCACAGACTGTCCAAGTTAGAGTGACGTTTGACTCCGCCGTAGAAGTTAACTTCACGCTCGAGAGGAGTGAAATCGACCTGTGGTCAAATCAAAAAGATTTCGCCATAAAAGAAAATATGGAGCAGAAATTCCAGGAAAACTCAGAAAGAGATGAGGAACTGAAGAAATTAGCTGTCTCTAATAGCAATATTATGCAACTGGAAACACTATCCAAGACTTCTGAGGGAAACGTGATTTCATTGGTCCATTTGTCTGCTAATCTGACCAATCACGATATCAATGAGCCACATGTGTTGTTGATGGGTGGTGTCCATGGAAACGAGCCAGTTGGAGCAGAGATTTTGATAAGACTTATACGGCACATTACAATTGGTAATTTTAAATTTCATCGGAGATTTTATTGAAAACTTTTTGCTTTCTATGCACTCACCTACATTTGTCATTGGAGTAAGGTTTACCTCAATTACATGAAAAGATAAATAGTATTATCATATTGAAAATCAAATTGACGTGTATGATTGTATTTAGTGCTGATTTATAATGTACATTGTATGGCTTTGGTGCCAGAGATGAAAGAAAAAAAGGGTCCGCCTTAAGCAAAGCATACAGGATCTTATATTTGATATTTAGGCAATTGACTTAAAGCATGTACATGTATCTTTCCCAACCTTTGATGAGCACTTACAATGACTCTAAAACATGTGAAGGAAAAGCTGTTGAAAAGAGGCATAGTGATTTATCACATGATACACCCATTATTCAGTTACATAAAGCCATTTCATAAATAAATTTTATGATAACACTTTACATATCACTTTGGGCGTGTTGTCATTGGACAAAGCTCTCCAGATTCTCTGTGAGGTAATAATAGAAACGGCAACATGGGCGCATTATTTGTAAGAAATCAAGTCGATATTATAACATTTTGACGTTATTTTAATAAATTAAGTTGTATTTTATGTGTTAAAAAGAATCTCAAATGATGTTTCTATTTCATACGATATTTATGAAACTTGTTGTGTGATTTTAATCCCCTCGCCAAAGCTCGAGGATGTAATTTAAATCACGCAATTCGTTTCATAAATACCGTATGAAGTAGAAAATCATTTGAGATCCTGTATTTACATGTATTTCAAATGTATTTGTTATATTATTGAATAGTAGTATGATTTTACATGTAGTATTAAAAGTTAGTAAACTCATCTCTTTTACAGGATTTAGAGAAAAAGATCCAAACATTGTGAAGATGCTGAATGAAGTTCATTTACATATTATTCCATATCTTAACACTGATGACTTCAAGCTTCCAAATAACTCGGACTGCAAGTCAAAATGGCAGGACAGAATGTTACCTACAGATGTAAGAATTCTCTGTAAACAAAATAGAACATTTAAGGTGGCTCAATAATCCAAGAATTCTTTGTCAGAGGAGAAAAAAATATTCTGCTTATTTAACATTAATATCTGATGATTTATATTTGTAATTAAGATGACATATCATCGACCATTTGACTGACCAGTGGTCCTCTGAATATACATATGTAAACCAACCCATAGATATGTCGCAAAACAATGAATTTTGATAGATAAGCACATGAATAATTGATAATGATTCCAGATTGAAACCATTCTTGTGATCATTTTCACCATAATATCATCAAATATGTATATTTCTTTATATATAATGCTTTCAAAGAATGAAATAGCTAAAACTGTTCCAGAAAAGTACATTTTGGGTACCCCCCACCCCAAAATGGGAATCTAAAAAAAAAGGGACTCAGAACCCTTATTTGACATCAAAGTGATAAGAAATCTTTGTCAGAAGTTATTTTCTTTTACATATTTCTCAACGACAAACTCTGTCCTTCGAAAAGAAATATAAAAAAGTACATGTTATCGTTCATTCTGATTTAAAATATTTGGTTGTCATAGTAACGATTTTGTAACCATTAGCAACAAGTCAAATTAAAATGCCCTGTTCCCTTAGTTGACATTATAACAATGAAAATATTTGTTAAAAACTGTTATAATTGACATATTTTTCAAGATCAGACTCTAATCTTTTCACAAAAGTACAAGACATTCCGTTTTACCTTGTTTCCATATTGTAAAGATCTACTTGGTTTATGCCGGAGAGACGACGGACGGACGGCGCGCTACAGTGTACAATAGCTCAGGCGAGCTAAAAATCAGATATTATTCTTTCCCAACATTCAGTGAACGTTTCAAATTCTGATACAAGGAAGAATACTTACACAATTATCATTTATCATCGAAATTAAATAAGAATAAACAAGTTTACAAATGATTTGTCGAAAAAATAAACAAGAAAAGGAAAGTAACATGTGTACTTCTAAATATCCTTGGCAAAGCGTTATTCGACCTTGTCTTTTATAAACTCACCTTTCATGTTTTGTTAGTGTAAGTTAAATGAGTTTTGTCAAATAAAGTTCAAGTTCAAGTCAGAGCTTAAAAAAATGTTTTGTTCAAAATTTCATATCTGATTCCATCAATCTAATTAGAGATACGGAAATATATAAGAGAGATAGAACTAAAGTAAACGGAAGCGTTTTTAAACATTTTGACGTTCAAGGTCAATAAGTGGACGTCAATCCCCTCCCTCGTTCTCGATAATGTGTGAAGTTATCTGTGAAATGGATATATCTTTGAACAAAGCAGGGTTAACACTAAAATTCATTCGCTTAAATTTTTCAAATAGGGAAACTTTTTTCGATAACTGTAACATCTTGTTACAAAGTACGAAAGTTGACAAAATTGAAAAAATATCTTATCTATGATATCGCTAAAATCTCCAAGAAATATCTTGTTTTATCATATACTTAAGTTTACCTTTTTAAATTTGTTCATAGGCAACAGGCGGTTGAATTTCCGCCAATGAAGTTCTAAAAACGATACATGTATGTTTACGGCGTTATCCAGGGTGTCTCACTTACGGGATATTTTTGTATATATAAATTAAACGATATATTTGACTAAATATTTATTACACTCAGATTGTAGATGATAATTTTCTGTTTCCATCGATACCAAACATGTCGAAATCCGTCAAGAAACAAGCGAATTACGGAGGAGTTTGAAGGCCGAAAACTAAAAAGTACTGCACTCGATATGTGATGACGTCAAACGATTATTGAGCCTCCTTAACTAACCTGTGAAAGTTTAAGGGGGATTATATTGATTATGTTCAGTAGAATTTTTGCTGTCTTGAGTATAAAAATGCTAGACTAGGCTTACATGTGTATTTGATTTGAGGAATGGACAATGCATGTAATATGTACAGTATTCAGTTTTATCAATTTGCCCCTCCAGTCATTGCTGATAGAACTTGACTTTGCTTAAGATATTCTTAATTTTTTTATGACCCGAAGTGCTAAATGTAACTTACTGTTATGTCATAAGTTTAAACAATTTTTAAACTATTTTTATTTTGTTCCGAATTTAATTTTTAAAAATGATCAATGTTGATACAAATGTATGTAAGAATGTGTAAGATTTATATTTCAATGAATCCATGTTCCAGAGCGCTGTTAGGCAAAACGAAAATCAAAATTTAACTGATATCAAAGATGAAACAAATCCAAATTCCACAAAAAAAGTACATCATCTCTTAGATAATGACTTCACATTTCTATTCAGTTTTTTTGGTCCCCAAAATCACTTTTTTCATAAAAACCAATTTTTTTCAGGAGCACCACTCAGTTTGTCCAACACATTTAAATACTGTCTTCAATCCCTCTTGATTTTAACATGTTTAAAGGATCATATGGATAATTATGAAGATTGTTTAAAAATTTATGTTTCAATGATTCCGTTTTCCAGAGCCCTGTGATGCAAGAAGTTTTAAAGACGATAAAGAAGCACAGAATCAGTACGACAATCTCCTTGGACAGTGGCGGCCTCTATGTCATGTAAGCACATTTCTAACATTATTTCATGAATAAGGAGTAGACATATAGGGAAAAAAGATGATAAATCAGACAGTAACAGAGCAAAAAATTTTACTAATTGTTAGTCCTTTTAGAAATTTCATATTAATGCATTTCCCATCATTTTCTGCATCCTGTCAGTAAACAGTTTTGTGTTTTGATTTTGAATTGCGCATGTTTGCCACCTGCAATACAGGGCAACATTATACAATTAATTACCTTGTGTGAGGTAGATATAGCAGTATAGCAACCCGAAGGATATGTTATTTACCGAGGCCGCAGGCGGAGGTGAATAACATATGCTGAGGGTTGCTTTACTGCTATATCTACTGAACACAAGGTAATTAATTGTTTTATTGTATGATCATGAAATACAACGATCAGCTTGATAGAATCCATTGCTGTAAGTAATGTATAGGTATTCTCTGTTGGCGCGAAATATAGCGATATATTTCGAATCTCCAGACATGTTTTCAGCCAATCAGCGATGGACATACATGTATTTTCCAGTCATACAATAAATAGGGATAATAAACCATTTTCACATTACCGCTAGACTTGCATTTTAGACACTCCAGGCATAGACCACACATAACAACTTTTGACGTTATTTTTCATTATGACCTCACAAACCTGTTTTGACGTCACAGTAAAAAATAACGTCAAATGTTGACATGATGTCGGGTCTTAGATTGTCTAAAATTCAAGTCTACTGTATTATTGCGAAGATCGTCTATTGAAGAGGTACATGTAGTTATGAAAAAAATTTGGAATAATTTGCTTTTTAGAAGAAGGGACATGTAACATAATGACAAGCATTTTAGCATGGCGTTTTATACTCCATACATTGAAGTACAGTTATTTATAAAACTCAGACAGGGGGCAATTCATGATGAGAAAAATCCATGGGTCTCACGATGAATTGTTATAGCTGCTGTTAGAAACTCACAATAACACCTTTCTTACCTAAATCCACTGTTGCAAACTTGATATTTTTTCTATAGATTATATAGAAATATAGCAATTTGGACAATTGCCAATATGCAATAAGCAATAAATTCTTCATAATTGATTGAAATTGAAAAGCTAGTATCTCAAAATTTGCAACAAGATAGTGAAAAATGAAATTGTTTTCAATCAAATGTTGGCTTAGCTGATTAATTCTATGTAAATGTATAATATAAGGGAAAGGGTACATGTAATGTTGCTAAACTTTTGCCCAATTCCTATTTCTGCATTTTAAGAAATGAAATATGGTTAAACTAAACTTTATGTACTATTCATTTCCGTGGGTATTTGTTTTGCATGAGTCGGTATTTTCTCAAACTACCTGATTCTTACACGGATACATGTACTTAAATAATAGAACTTCAAAATGGATCACTATCCTTTGGTCAAAATTAACTTTGTAGAATACCGAGAGAGAAGACAGTTGACAGTACGGCGGTTACTGAAGACGAAGAGGTGTTCCAGTCCTTGGCTCACGCGTTCGCTGATGCGTATCCTTCCATTTACCAGCCTGATTCCTGCCTGGCCTCCCCTCTACATGGAATATTCCATGGGGCTGACCTACACTACAACTCAACAGGGCTGCTGGATAAACTGTATAAAGAACATCACTCCTTTATGGTTTGTAGCAGAAAATATTAAAAGACCATTTTCCGATCTTGTTAGAGAGCACAAAATGTCTGAGTCAACATCTTTTGGCGTTGTTTTTCATTATGACGTCACTGTTAAAAGATGCAATTCCATTGTGACGTAGCATTGAAAAAGTGCGAGAAAATTGCCTACCTCGGACATTTTTAGTCTTTTTGTCAGCCAGTATGAATTTCGGCAAGTGGCCTATTTTGTAAACATTTTGATATTTTGTTGAAATACTGTATGTGTACTAACACATGTATTTTAGCCTGATTCATATTTTAGTCGAATTAGCGCTGTTAAATGTGCATTAAATCAAGACTACACTAAATCATCAAATTCTCAAAAATTATAACTGAGAATAAGTTGATTGTGTATATTCATTAATAAGCTAATATGACAATATGCATATTTTTGCCATGTTTCAGCTTATATTTGATTGCACTTAAATTACATGTATCTATTATTATCTTTTGTTTGTTTCAAGATTTATGAATAAAGGAAAAGTTCTCCTTATTTATACTTGTTCTTCAAATGTTAAAGATTTGAAGAGTGACAGAATTGAAATAAGTTTAGTAAAATTGATTTTTAGAGACCTCTTAACATGCTTAAGGGAATGCCATATCAAGGTCACATAAGTTACCTGGTTTCCTAATACAGGTTTATTTGTATGAAAATTGTAAATGTGGGAAAGCCATAGTCACATACATGTAACATACAACGTTTCTTTACAAAGTAGGTTGCTAAAGCAGGTTTAACTGTAGTATAATGTAACTGTTGTAACTTCATAATTTTACATTTTTCGGTCAATGTAAGTTTCTGTGAAATTCACACCTCTAGCGCTTTACAGCCTTTAAATACAAAATTATGCAAATTAAAAATTTTGCTTTTTCTGTAGTTGTCACTCCATGTAAGCTGTTGTGAGATGCCACCAGCCAGTGAGTTACCTAATATCTGGATGAAGTCCTTACAACCCTTGATGAACGTTATAGTCAGAAGTAAACAAGGTAATTAACACAATTATCTTTATCTTAAATTATTACAGGTATGTTGTAACAGTACTTTTCTATATATTTAATTTACATGTAGCATGTTTAGCATGTATGGTATTTTAATGTCGTCTTCATTGCAAGGGCAACATTCATGTTTATAGGGATCACTCTGTCGGCTATCTGTCAATTAAGAAATGACTGTCTTACTTTTGGTGTTCATGGGTGTATGAAGCGATTCTCGGAAAATTTGCACGTGTCCAACCAGAACTATACACCCATGAATACCAAAAGTAAGACAGTCATTACTTATATTTACATTTTTTCTAAATATCGTTCATTTTTATTTACATGCACTTCGCATATTTTGCCTGTTTTAGCGTCAAATGTATTTGAACGTTGGTAAATTCTCCCTACATGCAAAACTTGAACGTGAGCAACCCAAGTTATTGGAATATACATTGTAATTCTAGTTGCCTAATGGGCGTTTAACATGGGGAATCTACTAGTAATGTAAATATTGTTAAATGTCTTCAAATTCGATAGCATCATATAGGAACAGATAAATTTGCAGCATGGACCAGACATTCACATTTTGGGTACTTAACCCTCGTCAGTGATCCTCAATCTTAATAAAGTAATATGACCAAAGAATGTGAAAGTTGTTACACATACATGTACATGTATGTCAAAAAATGAACTGAAAGATGTAGCCGGATGGGTGGGATAAGATGCTTCATGAATACTTTACTTTATATACATAGTGAACATTATGCTACCATCAAACTTACAGGAATGGTCAAGCATAACGAGACTCAACACCTATTTAGGGTCAGGGTCACCTTCAAGGTCACATATTCTTTGATTAAACATGTTCTTGAACAGTGTATTATATTGGCACTAGTCAGTACACGTTTATGAGAGCCGTAAATTAGCACTAACAATATTTCATTCTCAATTAATTTTTAGCTTGCCGGGACGAATGTCCGGAGAGCTATTGTCATACCCCCGGTGTCGGCGTTGGCGTTGGCGTCTGCGTCGGCGTGCGCGTGCACAAAAACTTTAACCTTGCTTATAACTTTTAAACCAATACAGATTGGGCTTTCATATTTCACATGTGCATTCCTTGTGACAAGACCTTTCCATGGATACCAAAATTTTTGACCTTGTGACCTTGACCTTGGAGATTGACCTACTTTTGAAAAACTTTAACCTTGGCCATATTTTTTGAATGGTAAGTGATAGGGCTTTGATATTTCACATGTGTATTCCTTGTGACAAGACCTTTCCATGGATACCAAAATTTTTGACCTTGTGACCTTGACCTTGGAGATTGACCTACTTTTGAAAAACTTTAACCTTGGCCATATTTTTTGAATGGTAAGTGATAGGGCTTTGATATTTCACATGTGTATTCCTTGTGACAAGACCTTTCCATGGATACCAAAATTTTTGACCTTGTGACCTTGACCTTGGAGATTGACCTACTTTTGAAAAACTTTAACCTTGGCCATATTTTTTGAATGGTAAGTGATAGGGCTTTGATATTTCACATGTGTATTCCTTGTGACAAGACCTTTCCATGGATACCAAAATTTTTGACCTTGTGACCTTGACCTTGGAGATTGACCTACTTTTGAAAAACTTTAACCTTGGCCATATTTTTTGAATGGTAAGTGATAGGGCTTTGATATTTCACATGTGTATTCCTTGTGACAAGACCTTTCCATGGATACCAAAATTTTTGACCTTGTGACCTTGACCTTGGAGATTGACCTACTTTTGAAAAACTTTAACCTTGGCCATATTTTTTGAATGGTAAGTGATAGGGCTTTGATATTTCACATGTGTATTCCTTGTGACAAGACCTTTCCATGGATACCAAAATTTTTGACCTTGTGACCTTGACCTTGGAGATGATTGACCTACTTTTGAAAAACTTTAACCTTGGCCATATTTTTTGAATGGTAAGTGATAGGGCTTTGATATTTCACATGTGCATTCCTTGTGACAAGACGTTTCCATGGATACCAAAATTTTTGATCTTGTGACCTTGAACTTGGAAATGATTGACCTACTTTTGAAAAACTTTAACCTTGGCCATATTTTTTGATTGGTAAGTGATAGGGCTTTGATATTTCACATGTGCATTCCTTGTGATAAGACCTTTTTTATTGTTGTTGTTGCAATTTACATATGGTTGTCACCGGCGAGCTATGTTGTCATTCTGACAAGTCTGGTTCATACTTGCTACGTATATGTACATTTGTACTATGTCTATCACTGCCTGTCTAGAGAGTCAATGTCAAAGTTGGCAACTCCTACATACAGTAATCAGAACAGGAACAGCGTTCTTGTGTATTAAAAATAATTAGTATGTACATTTGCAGATATGAACTAGTGAATTATTATTTACAGCTGTATATGGCAAAGTTCTGGACAGCTCTCAGAAAGTTGTTGCCATGGCATCCATAACCATTGACAACCAGAAGCAAGCTTTACAGACTTCAGAATTTGGAGATTTCTACTTCCTGTTGACAGAGGGTTCTCACACGATAACTATTCAAGCTGAAGGTATGATGTCGAAAAGATAAACTTAATTTTCATTGCATTTCCTTCGGTGATTTTATCTGAAATTATTATACTCTTTTTGAGACTTTCAGTCAAAAAATGATCTTTTCTTCAAAGAATGATACTTTGTGTAAACTATCAAAAAGTTTTTTAAAAATGCTCATTCTTGATGTCAGACTAGTCACATGACCAGATTTCCCCCATGTTTACTGGGGGATGTGTCTCTAGATTTATCACTGTGCCTTATGAAAAATCTGTAATTTTGTTTACTCTTTCTTCATATCTGCTACATGTATTACATTTGGTTTTAAGGAGCTAAGACCTAATTTATCAATGGTTTCTTCAATGAATTCTAGTAGTTTTGTTCTTGTTATAGACGTTAAATTCTAGATATGTAGCAATTTCCATGTAGTACGCTCTATGATAAATTCCGAGTTTATCCCCCAATTAATTTCGGGACTTCTCTGTGCTTATCTCTAAGAGAACCTTTGTGTGACATCATGCCCACGTTGAAAATTCTGACTTGGTCTGTATTTTATCTTTTTTAAGTAAAATTTAATTTGAAGTGAATCAAAGGAAAGCCCATAAATACTCATACAGATTGTCAGTATTTGTATGGAAATTTGCATATAGCACACTGTATACATTTTTAGGTTTTCAACATTAACAAATATTGTGGTTGAAAATGAGAAATTGTCACTGGAATGATATGAAGGGTCTGTTTCTTAGTAGAAGAAAAGATCTCTAACCAGACAATCATGCAGTGAAAAGAGCAAATTTCGAGCTCAAAAAATAGAAATATAGGGACTACAAATTACAGTGTACTCTCTTTCCTTGACATTATTACAAATTGAAACTCTCATCAAAGTACCAAACTAAGCATTTAGTAACAAAGAGAGAAATTTGATAATTTCAGGTTATGAACCACAGACACAGCAGGCTATCGTTCACCGAGATGCAGCGACAGAGGTCAAAGTCCACCTCAATAAAGAGCTTGACACCATTAATTATCACCGTCCCCAGGATTTGGTAGCATTCCTTCGTAATATAACCCAGCAGTGTAAAGATCTGACTAAACTTGTAAGGTAATTATAGAAGTGTGTACTAGGTATATGCATATAAACGTGCAAGTGCAGCAATCTTGCGTGAACTCTTCTTCGATTGACCTTTTGATGTGTGCAAAGTATTTCAGACAATGTTACTTCCCATTTTGGATGGTATCTGACGTAGACTAATTATGACGCCATCAAATTCTATTGAAACGGTCCCTAAACTCTGGGAGTTGACTGTACAAAATTGATGTTACCAAAATGATACCATTTTTATGATGTCATAATGTCTGAAATGGGAAATAGCTCTGTATTCCTCAAAGAATCAATAAGCTACAATCCTTCTTTGGAAGCCTGATTGTGACAATGACTTTTTCAAACTAATTGATCACTTGCAGAATTTTATAACAAATGACAAAAACAGTAAATTATTTGAGCTAGGAACTTTTACCCACTTCTTTACTGTTATGTTACATCACGATGAAATTGTGTCTTTGATAGTGATGTATCAATGAAAATCAGTGCCAAAAGATTTTTGGACATTTTTTCATCCAAATCCGTGATTGGAATTTGGTTTATTTTGATGTCATTTATTCTTGGGAAGGTCATTTAATTTATGGTTTCATGTAAAGAAAAAAAAACTTACATGTACATGCAATTCTTTCTATTGCCTTTACAGCCTGGGTAAGACAGCACAGAACAGAGATATCTGGATGATCGACTTCGGCCCCAAGGACTCCGAGACCGACCCTTACACTACACACATCCTGTTTGTGGCCGGTATCCATGGTAACGAGGCCGTAGGACCAGAACTACTCTTACAACTCTCCTATGATCTCTGTGAGAACTACAACCAGGATTTCATAATGACCAAGGTAAATAATTAGGGAATAACTTGCTTCTGAAGTTATGTTTGTGGACGGTAAATGCTGATTTTACAGTAGCAAACAGAGTTTTTGGCTGAATTGCAAAGCAATTCCGGCCTATAGATTGACTCTGTCCGTTCGTCTGCCACCAACATTTTGGTTAAAGTTTCTGGTTGAGGCAAAATCTGAGGAACTGTATCATGTGTATGCAGTAAAAACTTTATATTATACATGAAGCTTGCCCATGACAAGACCTTTCAATTTATGCCATAACATTTGACCTAGTGACCTTGACCTTGGACTTTGACCTAGTTAAAGATTTTGGTTAAAGTTTCTGGTTGAGGCAAAATATAAGGAACTATATGCAGTAGAAACGTTATATTATACATAAAGCTTGCCCATGACAAGACCTTTCAATTTATGCGGTAATATTTGACCTAGTGACCTTGACCTTGGACTTTGACCTAGTTAAGGATTTTGGTTAAAGTTCCTGGTTTAAGCAAAATCTATGGAACTGTATGCAGTAGAAACTTTATATTATACATGAAGCTTGCCCACGACAAGACCTTTCAATTTATGCCGTAACATTTGACCTAGTGACCTTGACCTTGGACTTTGACCTAGTTAAGGATTTTGGTTTAAGTTCCTGGTTTAAGCAAAATCCATGGAACTGTGTGCAGTAGAAACTTTATTTTATACATGTAGGTTGCCTCTGACAAAACCTTTCAATTTATGCTGTATTATTTGACCTATTGACCTTGACCTAGTTAGTTACAAAAACTTACTTTGCAATCCGGCCATACCGTCTTTAGCGGTGTTTTATTCTGGTGATGTGTTAGCGGAGCCATGAAAAATGTATTTTTGCACTGTAAAATCAGCATTTACTCTCCCCAAACATATCGTCAGTATCTGGTTTTTTTCATTCTAATGCAATCTACATTTTTGTGAATATAAGGCGAAATGTGACATTAGCAATGTCAAAGCCTAGTATGTACTCGTTTTACAGCCATTTCTTTCCTTAAAGTTTATAAATTATGAGGTGAATATCTCCTTAAAGTTTCCTTAAAGTTTATAAATTATGAGGTGAATATCTCTCTTCACCATCACTACCTTGAGAAATGAATATCATACATGTATGTTTGATTTGTACCACATATACATGTATGTCTCAAAACAGAAATAAAAATTTTGATGTATCAACCCTGTCTGATTCTTACGTGGACCTACATGTATACTTTAATAAACAAATTTTTAACTCCACACTTAACGTCTTGATGTCATAATCACGAAATTTTCCCCCAACGAAAATAACCATGTTTACAGTAAGCTGTTATTCTTTTAATCCATTGATTGGTTTACATGTACATGACAGGTATGGAGTTTTCTGTCGTATACTTTTGCTCTGTGTGCTGCGTATACATGTATATTCTTTTTGAATTAAGTACACTGAGAATGCATTTATTAAACTGAGGCAAGAGGATTATTATATAACTTGTGACAATTTCATTGTAGATTATCAATAAATCTCGAATCCACATTCTGCCGTCTTTAAACCCTGATGGAGCCCAGATAGCGGCAGCCGGAGACTGTAACGGAGGGAAAGGCAAAGAGAATTCCAAAGGCGTGGATATCGACAAAAACTTTCCAAGTAAGTATGATTTACATGTATGATGTAGAATATAGAACAATTCTATCAGAATGGAACAAGACACATTTCCAATTGTTTGATAATTTTGGTGAGAGCATATAATAAAACGCTATGAAAGTAGCATTTTTCATAGCGTTTACTTCTTACATGTACATATACAAATACCTCTAAATCTGAAAATTTTTACACAATTTTTATGCCCCCGGAATCAAAGATTCGGGGGCATATAGTTTTTGGCCTGTCCGTCTGTTTGTCTGTTTATCTGTTTGTCTGTTTGTCTGTCTGTTTGTCCGAAAAACTTTAACATTGGACATAACTTTTGAATGGGAAGTGATAGGGCTTTCATATTTCACATGTGTATTCCTTGTGACAAGACCTTTCCATTGATACCAAAATTTTTGACCTCGTGACCTTGACCTTGACCTTTGACCTACTTTTCAAAAACTTTAACATTGGGCATAACTTTTGAATGGGAAGTGATAAGGCTTTCATATTTCATATGTGTATTCCTTGTGACAAGACCTTTCCACTGATACCAAAATTTTTGACCTCGTGACCTTGACCTTGACCTTTGACCTACTTTTCAAAAACTTTAACATTGGGCATAACTTTTGAATGGGAAGTGATAAGGCTTTCATATTTCATATGTGTATTCCTTGTGACAAGACCTTTCCACTGATACCAAAATTTTTGACCTCATGACCTTGACCTTTGACCTTTTAACCCAGTGACCTCACATACATGTTCTTAACAGAAAATAGTGTTCATACTAACAAAGATGCCACCGGGGGCATTCGTGTTTCACAAACACAGGCTTTATTTACCTATGCTCACCATCATGCCAGATACACGTTCATTTTCTCCTTGTTGAAGATTTCACCACACTAGAATTACGTCTTTAACAATGACATCATAATAGAAATCAATGCCAAAAGATGTCTACATGCACATAACAAGATTGAAAAATTTCAAGTACATGTATATAAAATTTAAAAACTTTTGAAACTCTACAGATGTTCGCAATATTTGTGATATAATACCTTTCGTTGTGTTCTTTCTGAATGTCACTTATTTCGCAGCTACATGTAGTAACATTGTATTAAAATGTATTATTTTACAGGTATAGATGCCGTCAATGCCACAGATGACTTAGCTGAGGAGACCAAGCTACTCTCACAATGGTTACAGAAACATCCTCCCTCCATGACGTACATACTGAGGGACGGACAGGCACAAGGAGTTGCCTACCCTTACCATTCTATGTCACATAAAGGTGGGATTTACAATGTATTTCCTTGAAAATAACTCGCACTTAAGGTATTCAAATGCTAATGCACATGTACAATATCCATGAGAAATACCACAGATTAAAAATGTCATTCTCTTGATAAAAAGTGTTACTGTAAACATGGAAATTTTTACGTAGGGGTAATTTTTACGTAGGGGTAATTTTTACGTAGGGGTAATTTTTACATAGGGGTAATTTTTGCGTAGGGGTAATTTTAACGTAGGGGTAATTTTTGTGTAGGGGTAATTTTTTCGTAGGGGCAATTTTTGCGTAGGGGCAATTTTTACGTAGGGGTAATTTTTACGTAGGGGTAATTTTTACGTAGGGGTAATTTTTGCGTAGGGGTAATTTTTGCGTAGGGGTAATTTTTGCACTTTTCACCATTGTATTATTATCGCGAAAATAAACCCCGTTCTAAAATTAAACCAGTATAAAGACTTAAGGGAATTCTCATCTGATTTCGCCAAAATTACCCCCACACGTATTGTTGCAATGTTCACTCAGCAAAAATTTCCCCCAGCAAAAATAACCACGTTTACAGAATTACGTTAAGGGATGAAGGTATCTGAGATTTCTGTTTTTTTAAATGATTTGAACTTTGTGCAGTAAAATCATTGTACTATTTAACTGCAATTTTAGAACTTCAGAACTTCCAGGTTATTTGATTCCTCAAATTCTTTTTGAAATTTGGTTTTGAAGAATTCTAGTTCTAAGAATCACAGTTGTGTTAAAGAAGGTACACAGCCAATTGTGCCTCATATGAAATTCATGTGAATTTTACATGAACTTAACATGAAAGTTCACATGAAATTTATGTGAAACGAGCACAAACATGAAATTTACATGAAATTTTTCACATGAAATTCATGTGAAGATTTTTACATGGATGTTATGTGAATTCAGTTTCCTGTGAAGGTCATTTAGAAAAATTCATGTGAAGGAAATTTATGTGAAATTCATGTGTAATATTTTTCACATAAATCTTATGTGAAATTTATATGAATTTTACATGAACTTTCTTGTGAAATTTACATCATTTCATATGAATTTCATGTGAGGCACAATTGGCTGTGTATATATATGTATAGAGTGAGAAAAAATGTGGCTTTGGAAATTATGTACAAAAAAATAATCAAATGACTCAAAAAATTTCATTAAAAGAGGATTAAGGGAAAATTTGACAATAATCATTTCCTGTTTTTAGCACCAGATGAATAAAATGCTCTAACTTACATGTATGTCATAAAATGTCAGGGCAATGATTGATTCTCTGCCTCTTCGTTTCAGTCAAATTGGGAACTACAGAAAAAGTTTCCTTTTCTCACCTGGGGTCAAGCTATACAAACCAGGTGTCGTCATGGAAATCAATAAACAATCATGGCTGTAATAAGACAGGTAAGTTCATCGGCATTATAATAATAGGACTTTCATATGAAACTAGGAGACACAATTTTCCAAGTGTTTTATTATATCTGTTTCTAATTTTCCTCAATAATACACGTACCTCATTTGTCTAACAGGATTGTTATAATTCTGTATTCATGGGTGTTTGGAAGAAAAATATATACAATGTACATGTACATGTTTCATGATATTTTTAATCTCCCATCTGTAAATGCTCAGGGCATGTACAATGGAATATCCTATCAGTTACAACTTAAACCTTTGTTATTAATTTTTGATGGTACATGTAGCTGATAAGACTTTCATTTTTCACAATTTTTAACTTGTGACCTTGACCTTAGCGTTTGAGTACATGTATTAGATAAATAAATGTGATTTTGAATCTGCTTTCTTTTAGATATGAAAGATTCCGTCTTCCAAGCCTGTCATCTACATTCCCATACAGGAAGTCTCCTGGTGAGTTTATTGATCTTTAAGGGACGTGATTTCTTTTTTACATTAAATAAACACATTTTGATGATGAGATGAGAATTTGATATTCGAAACACGTATCTGGTGCATGGAAATTGGTTTGAAATTTTCTTCAAAAAGGTATGGACTTGGAACCCTTCGACAAAATTACTCTGACATAAACTGATAAATTGATGATTGCTTGAAAAAGCATCGAAGCAGTTTATAATTTTAGAAGTTTGGGATAAAAGAAAAATTTGAAATGAGGAACTTTCAAACAAATTCCACAAAAACAATCAAAGACTAAGACTTTTGCTTTATAGATTTAATACATGCATACCTAAAGATTTTGTTTTATTTTGGCAGGATTATTTATACGACTACATACACAGTACGTCACTTATCATTCACACTGGTTGCTGTGGTTACCCAGATGGCCACACCCTTCTGGATATGTGGCATCAACATAGACAGCCCCTCCTTAGTCTGATCAGAGAGGTAAGTGTTCATAAACATTTTCACACTGGTTGCTATGGATACCCGGATGGCCACACCCTTCACAATATGTGGCATCAATATAGACAGCCCCTCCTTAGTCTGATCAGAGAGGTAAGTGTTCATAAACATTTTCACACTGGTTGCTATGGATACCCGGATGGCCACACCCTTCACGATATGTGGCATCAATATAGACAGCCCCTCCTTAGTCTGATCAGAGAGGTTAATTTATATTTACATTCACATTGCGCTATATGTGTTTACTGTTTTAACAATTTTTTCCAACATCGTGGAATTAGATACAAATGTAAATGTAACTATGAAAAAAGAAATTATAATATGCATAATTGATTGAACAAATTGTTTTCAGCAAATTAAAAATTTCCATCTTGTTATTAATAAGTAAATGTAGACATACATGTACACGTATACGTAGCAAAGAAGCTGATTTCACTGTGATGTATAAAGTCCTTATCATACACTTACGCAGTGCTTGGATATGCAGTATATAATAGCAAAGGCAATTAGTTTTCATGATGATTAATTTGACATTAAACGTAAGGTACGTATAAGTTCTGTCAACAAAAGGAGACCAAATACAATGTAAACATAAATGATGCATTATACTTTATAAACAGAATCATTCGCTGGTACTTTCTTTTGCAATTTTATAAAAGTAAATCGCACGGACAGTGATTCACAGGTGCATTTCTGGTCCCATTGAGTTATGGCTTTGATGTTTACCTTCACTGAGACAAACATTGGTGGTAGGAGGCCGACCATGAAGGTAGTGAAGAGTTATACACAGCGAATGATTTTACGTAAACAGTATCATAAAGTATTTTATGTATCTTGTAGGCACAGAATGGCATCAGTGGAGTAATACAAGCAGACAAAAGCCAGTCCCCTCTAATGAACGCTACCATCAAAATCAAAGGTTCCAACCACATCTATCCTGTCAATAACCGCGGCCGATTCAATATCTATCTACCGGCAGGTCAACATGAAATCATGGTGGAGAGCAGAGGGCATCAGAAATACAAAAAGGTAAGATTTTCTGAAATTACAATAGAGACTAAAAATAGACCACTTGCCGAAATTTATAATGGCCGACAAAATGACAAAAAAATGTCCGAGGTAGGCAATTTTTGCGCACTGTTTCATTGAAAGGTCCCAATGGACTTGCGTTGTTTAAAAGTGACGTCATAATGAAAAACAAAGCCAAAAGATGTTGACTCAGACATTTTGAGCTTTCTGACAAAATCGGAAAATGGTCTATTAAAACTGTTATGTGTGCATGTACATGTGTAAGTTTGTTGGTCATGGCCTCTGCTGTTTTGAACAGCTACCTGGATTTGTCAAATTGGCATACTGTATGTTTACTTATTTTAGCGGAATAAAGACTGCGCTAATTCGAGACTACCCTAAATTACTGAACTTTTATAGATTAATGTTGAAAATAAGTCAGGTGGGCTAATTCATAAATGCACTAATATGTCAATTTGTCCTATTTTACCTTGCTTGCGCTAAAATTTGGTTGTGCTATACATGTTTCTGCATTTATAAAGAAATTAAAATTATCATGGGTTAGAGATTTTCTTTTTAAAGACAAATCTTGGAAATACATTGTATATTCATAAGAAAAGTATAGATAAGAATAAACTCTTTAATTGTGGACCTGAATATGCCATCCAGAAATCTAATTCCATTTCTAACTGTTTCTGGGGAGAGATTTTAAAAATTTGGGGGGAATTTGTAAAAAAGTTGAATCTGAGTGTAAATTTGTTGCTTTCACGCCAATCTTTTTTAACAAAAATATCAAAGTAAACAACAAATGCATATATTTTAAATCTTGGGCAGATAAACAAATATATTATGTTAATGACAATTTCAATTTCATTGACTATTATAGTGTAGTATCATCCATCAAACAATGGTTACGGACTACTGTTAAAACAAATAGTTTATGCAAATTACCATATCCTATATACGAATATTCTTAACGAGGATTTTCAGTTTTCAAAAAAAGAATTCATAATAGGAAGTAAAGTTAAAATTCCGAAAAATATTCTTTGTTTACAATTAAAATACTATACATGTATTTATGTTATGAGATGTAACAACAAAAGTATTTCCCTTATGGGCACATTATTTTTCTTTAAAACTTTCTTGGCATCATTAAAATTTGCAGCTATCAAAGAAAACAAATTTGACCAATTTAGACATTTCTGGGACAAGTGGTTGAAATTAATTGAAAATAGTGAATAATTTATCTTCTTTTTACCTATTTTCTCTTCATTTAAGATGAAAGCTATTTGTTTCTCTTTAGTATTTCAAAAAATTAAACTTTGACAAAAAGAATATTATAATTTTTTTTAATAATATGTATACTTTTTTTTCAATATCGATATATCCAATTAAACAATCACGTGTGAGTGTGTGAGCGAAAGGTGTCCTCTGTCCCTTTTATTTGTGTATATAATTTATATTTGTGAAAACATATGCGAACAAAAGCGTAATAAAAAAAAAAAAATTTGGTTGTGCTAGAATAAGTACACATACAGTATGCCAGCTATCATTTGGTACTGGTAAACTCACTTTATTGTCTATCTCTATGACCGCACAGGCGATCGGCATTTCCGATTTGATGTCGGATGAATATGAACGGGACAGATCCAGACATGCTATACTGGTCATGTGATGGGCATATCTTGTTTGTCCACAGCTTTCAAATCAAGGTAGTCATCAAAAAAAATTTTGTTTTCGATTTTGTGTCACCACTATATTATCATCATTGCATTATACCCCGAAAAATTAATGCCAAGGTTTTATCGTCTTCAAACTTTGTCATGGTACCATCCCCATTGCACTCATCAGGCTATGTTCTTCTGTAAGTGTGATAATGAGCTGCATGTCCCTGACAGGATTCCATAGTATTTTCTGTAAGTGCGATGATGAGCTGCATGTCCCTGACAGGATTCCATAGTATTTTCTGTAAGTGTGATAATGAGCTGCATGTCCCTGACATGATTCCATAGTATTTTCTGTAAGTGTGATAATGAGCTGCATGTCCCTGACAGGATTCCATAGAATTTTCTTTAAATGTGATGATGAGCTGCATGTCCCTGACAGGATTCCATAGTATTTTCTGTAAGTGTGATAATGAGCTGCATGTCCCTGACATGATTCCATAGTACTTTCTGTAAGTGTGATAATGAGCTGCATGTCCCTGACAGGATTCCATAGTATTTTCTGTAAGTGTGATAATGGGCTGCATGGCCCAATCCTCCATAGTATTTACAGCATTTTCTCCTTGGTTTGTAGAAAATCACAGTTGGAGGAAAAGAAAAGAAAGAAGACATGGTGATATTCCTGAAGAAAAATCCAGAAATATTTGGCATGTCACCGTTTGTTGTAATATTAATTATAGGTGAGTTATCTTTATGATTACAGAGCATTTTGAATGTTTTGATTAGTGCTTTGCAATAAAACCAGATATACTGCAACATTTACTTTGAATCTTGCCTCCAGATTTCTGTTTTAAGGGTCCCTGCTAACGAAAATTGGAGCATGTAAAAGGATAAAAAAAGTTGTTCACATTTCCACCAAATGTTTTCTCAATATAAAGAAAAACTATTATGCTATTTTTCATTTTGAAAAATTGACAAATTCACCAATTTTCAAAATATGTATGCGAAATTTACAATGCAATGGGAAGCAATGAGTTTTGAAAACAATAGTTCTCAAAATATGTGTATAGATATTTCTTTTTCTAAAATTGATAACAAAATTTAATTTTGGAGAAGTCTTATTTTATGGAGCCAATTTCAACAGAAATCATACATGATCCTAATGGGACAAAAAATTGCATTGCTATCCAATCTTGTTGTGCAAAGATGTATTTCTGTAATTGACATGGTATTACATAACAAAAATGTAATTGAACATGTAAATCTTTTGCAGCTTCCTGTGTTCTTGGCATTATACTAATTATAACCGGAGTCATCTGCATCAAAAGTCGAAATAAACGGAAACATATCGGATTTAGCCGACTCAACTTCAGTGACGACGAAGATGACGAGGACGATTTTGACAGCATGCTGCCGGCAACGAACGGCAAATTAATAAAACCGCGAGAGTATAGAGACTACAGCAGTTCTGACGAGGAAAGTCATAATTTATACGATAAAAGATTCATACGGAGATAAAGTCATTAAAATGTAAGTGCTTGTGTGGAGAGTGAGTGAATGAGATTAAGATTTCAAATATGTCAAACATATTATTATGGGTTTTTTTTTAATTATATGATTATATTTTTGTATGTTTCACAAATTTTACAAATTTATAAATGATTATAATGAAGTATTCAAACTGAAGAAGTAGCAAAAATTAACACTATAATACTATATATACATGTAACAGTGAGGCTTGGGGTGAACAAGTAATTGTAAACTAGAAGCATATAGAAGTTTTAAAATCAATGGGTTTTTTTCAGAGCGCTGTGAAGAATTTCCTAAAAGACTTACATGTCTGTGATATTAGATTTATGTGAAAAAAAATATTTCCCTTTCAAACAAAGCATCAAAAAATAATTTTGAGTCTGCAAACATTACAGTCATGTACCTCGATAGCAAATGTTTTTTGTTTTTCTATTTTTATTGAATGAAACCAGATAAGAATTGTGGAGTAACATTTCTTATATTTGATGAATAATGTTGTATTCATCCATAAGTGAACATATACATGTACAGTATGTCTAATGATTACTGTTCATGAATTTTGTAATTGTAATCAAATGCAGACCTGCCTACTTTTACGATTTTAGCGTAATTTTTACAATTTTTAACCTATTATTATGCTCTAGGCCTTTGGCTGCTCAATTTTACGCCTTAACATATTTCCAAGTAAATTACGTTTTGAAAATACAGTATGTTTGTTCACTTGCAAACATAATTCTTTGTAAGTAGATCATTTGATATCTTAAAAGCTGATGCAATAGCATAAATGATTATTCAGATTTAAACCAAGCCTTTTTCCTCAACATTACAATCAGTTGTTCATATTACGCTTTACTCCCCTAAATTACACTTTCTTGAGCAAAGTATTACCATTTTTGAATATTACAGGTAGGCAGGTCTGCAAATGTGATCAAACCCATTACAAAAATGGTACATTAAATGCATAAGCACAATCATGACGTAGCCCATGTGCCTTGTTTTGTCGCGTACAGTCCTAGAGTGATATAATGATAGGGATCACTTTATCAGGCGTTTGTACATTCATCTGTTTGTCCGTCCATCTGTCCGGTAGTTAAATTTTAACCAAAAATGGCTGTAACTTACTTTATACACAGTGTACTTCCTCCAAATTTGAAGGGATGGTCGAGCATACTGAGAATCAACATCCAATGAGGGTCAAGGTCACATACAAGGTCATATTTAGGGTCAATATACTACAGGCGACATAACTGTTCTCAACCAGTCTAGATCTACTATAATAATAGAATGATGACAGTCAGTATGAAGTGATTGAGTCATGACTTTTAAAATAGCTTTGACTAAACTATGAAGCTTGCCAAAAAATAGGTCACACTTTGCATATTATTCAGAGAGTATTTTTTACATTTTTGATTTTTGTAAGAAATTACATAATTGTAGAAGTTTGAATTGGTCAATAATTATAGCAAATTATAATAAAATGTTACTTAAATTGCTATTACATGTAAATAAAGTAATGGATAAGTGAACATGCATGTGCATATACATGTTGATTTCAAGGAATGATAACTGTATGATATTTTGCATTGTTTATTCATTGATGATTTATGTACAAGTATGTATCTTTAGATATAGACATGTTATGTTAAAATACATGTATATTTTTTATAACACTGTAAGATCATTCACGATTATAAGTTTTATTATTATAGAAAGGGAATGATTGTGCACTTTAAGTTTTCTTTAGGTTAAACAGGGTGTGCACTATACTACTTACTGTACATATACATGATATATACATGTATCAGAGCTAAAATTTGAAAATTTAAATTTAAAAAAATCTAAACTTTATTTTATTACGTTTTTAAACAACAAGTTATGGAGTTCAAATTTACTGTCATCTGATTTTAAGGAGACTACATGTATATAAATTTAAGGAGGTTTTTGTGTCACCAGCAAAGCATAGCGACACTTAGGGATCACTTTGTCCATTGTCTGTTTGTCTGTCTGTCTGTCACACTTGGATGTCTGTCACACCCTATATAAAAGTGATTCCTAAGTGTCGCTATGTTTCACAGGTGACACATGCATTCATTGGAATGATTTTTTTTGTCATCAAAAATTTACAAAATACAACACAGCTTAGAATATAATCAATACGATTAATCGAAACTTTACAAATTAATGTACATGTATATCACTTTACAAAATCTTACATATTAAGGTACATGTACATGTATTATTTATTGAGCTCATTACATTGGTGAAATGACATTTTGTACGGAAAAATATAACAAATTTACCTCACTCCGCACATTCCCTAATTTTGGGGGAATTTGGCCAACATACGTAATTATTATATATTTATTCCGTAGTTTTTTGAATTTTATAGAATAGTGAGAATTTGCGTGAACCATAAGATATCCCAATACATGTTTATTTATGAGTTTTGTATATACATGTACATGTAATTGTAGGACATAATATTTTAGGGATTGTACCATTTTCTCTATTTTTTCGCTCCCACCTTCCACTTAGCATGCTTATAACGTTTAAATTAAATTACAGAATACATCTACATGTACTTGTACATTTCAATAAATATACATTTACTTTTCTCAAACCAATTTTCTTTCGATATTTTCCCTTTCTATAGATTTTCTAGCTTTCTTCTCCCATTCTTCTTGAAATTGATCCCATTCTACACTGCTATCCATAAATTAGTATACATTCATGTTAGGGTTAGGAAATGAACAGTTTGGAATCCATTGCTGTATAATTCTGAAAATGAACCATTTGGAGACAGTTTGACCCAAAATATTTACATTTTTTTAATTTTTATTCTTTTTTACATGAAAATGACAAGAAAATTGTGCTGATAAAAAAGTTTCTATTTACATTTTGGTATCACAATTCATAATTTTGAATGAAGTGAAGCCAATTATTATGAATCTTGCAAGTTCAGAATGGAAAAAAATAGGATAAAATTATGTAGAATTTAGAATGATGTCTTTGTTTGTCTAATTATGGATGACAGTGTATTTTGTATTTTCTACATGTATATCATCCAGGTTTATGTTTTAATTTTTTTTTCTTGTAAAACTTGTAACAGAGGAAAGTGTGTGTAATATGTTTAAAATGTCTACGTGGGAATTCTAGGTCATTCATTGTAAATTTTACATTTGATATTGTAAGATATATTAATTCATTTATTTCATTCAAATTCAGAAAATGTGAATTGACCCTTCCGAACTCGGGAAAAAAATTGAGAAATTTTATGACGTCACAATGCAATTACGATGTTTGACCGAGGTTCCAAGCTTGTTTGTCCGAGGTAGAACCATTGTGATGTCACGAAATTTTGCATTTTTTTCCCACAATCGGAAGGGTCAATTGAACTTAATTTGTAAGAATTAATGAAACAATTAACAATTAACCCTACTGCCTTACACTATGTCATTATTATACAATGTTTTTTATTAAATGTTGTTTTATTTTCCTCACCCTTTAAATATCAGGTGATAGCTTTAATCTTAAAACAAAAAATCGCTTTAATATACTTAGTATGTGAAATGAATAAATATATGTCCAATCTTCCTAATGATACACAAAAATATCTCAATATCAAATTTGTTGTTGTCAGATAGAAAGCAATATTAGAGATACAATGTACATGCATGTATATACACACTGCGCAAAAAAAAATTAGGGAACAAGGTTTCTACTTTCATTAATCAGATATTTGCAGTTGCTGCCTCTATTGTGTCTATGTAAATGAACAAAAATGCATTTAGACAATTTTACTTTTCATTTCTTACTTACCTGTATACATATTGGATAGAGAAATGTTACAGATGATTAGACACGGTTACATAACCTTGCCGATACCAACTAATATGTCATTCGGAAAACAGAGTTATTTCCCATTTGAGATGGTATCTGACGTAAAACCATTATGACGTCATGAAAATGGTATGGTAACGTCAAATTTTTACCGTCATTTCCCAGAGTTTGAGGACCGTTACCAGAATTTGATGACGTCATAATTACTCTACGTCAGATACCGTCCCAAAGGGGAGATAACTCTGGTTTTCAAAAATAGGAAATATTACAATGTAGAAACTGCTCCTTTAACTTTTCTTGAGCAGTGTATACATGTGCATGTATCTTTGAACTTTGATTAAAAAAAAACCCTCATAATTATCAATTATTTCAATCAATCCCATCCTCAAAGCTACTAAATCAATGAAATAAGGTCAGTTGTTGAAATATCATGTAAAAAATACTGATATTTTCACCAGAATCATTGAACTATTGAAGTGGTCACATGTAATATATCCCATATGAATTAAATATAAACTTGGTCCATTCCAAGAGACTCGGTATAATTTTTGCTAAATTGCCTTTATTTCAACGTGAATATGGATGTTAGAATATTTTATGATTGGCTGATGAAACTATGCAATAAGAACTGTGATAATAAAAAAGTTTATGTAAAGGATGTAGATAAACATAATTATAGAAATATAATGAAGAAAAGCTATATGGTCTTATTTGCCTAAACATGTAACCATGATTGGCTAATTTACCTATACATGTACGTGTAAATGTTTACGCTGCTTAATGTAGGAAATTAAACAAGCCAAGTCCCCTTCTTTGAGAAAAAAATGTAACGAGTAGAGGCAATTCTGTCTGATGAAGACGATTTTATATGTCGTGAAAATATGTCACTTCTACGAGTTTTATATGATCATCTGTATATTGCCTATTATATGGATAGATGATAATGTTATATCTATATTATGTATTATGCTTAATATTAATTTCAATACACTATCATATGCAAATACTGTCATGTATTTAATAAAGTTTAAAGCAATGTTGGCCATATCTCTGGATAAAATTTCCAACTTCTAGTTTATGATTGAAACCCTTAATTATATTCATATTAATGATGGTAAAAAGTTTTATGGGGAGAAAATTGCCAAACTATTTCTAATTAGATAGATACAAACCTCTTTTCGTTACAATTACATGCATTACTTTCCCCCTCCCTAAAGAAGCAATAATATATCACATGCCTTATGGAAGTGACCCTAACTTGCTATGTGAAAATAATGGCGGATAATTGCTGATTTATCAATGTTTTTTCTTTTATCCAAATCATGGCAGATAATTGCTTTCGATGGTGGATATTGTCTTTTATCCCATAACCTACTATATCTATTGACACTTTGCAGAATTTTTTGAGGAAAAAAATAGACATATAAGATATCGCTGTGATATGTACACTGCCATCCATAAATTAGTATACACTATTTCTGTTCATGTTGCTGTTAGAAAATGAACAGTTTTGAATCTGCATATTGCTGTATAATTCTGAAGGTGAACCTTATAGAATTCATTTGTAACAAACCCAACTAACATTAAATTTTTAATCTTTTTTATATACATGTAAATACGACAATTTTTGAAAAAAAATTGTGCGGATGAAAAATCTTTCTATGTGCATTTTCAATATCACAATTCATAATTTTGAATTATTGGAAGCCAATTATTATAAATCTCTCAAGTTCAGATCGTAAAAAATAAGGATAAGGCCAAACCAAATTAATTAAATGTTCTTTGGATTTCCCGCACCATATTTTTCAAAATTCAAAAAATAATATTATAAAAATAAAATGCTCGCGCGCACCACAAAATTTCTGGCTCAAGTTTTTTTTTTTAGGATTGGTTCTGACTTCTGCAAATCTTAAAGCTTCTAGAAGTCTGGGATTGTGCAAATTTCGAAGAAAATGAAACTTCTTGTGTTTGAAAAATTATGTTGGGAGCAAATTTGTTGTCCCATCGAAAGTCAAGGAGGGGGGAATGTTCGAGCTACAATGTATGTGCCAGGCTTCCTAGTCACCAGATTTCTATGGATATTCCTTTTTGAGTACGAAAAACATCAGAAATGTATAACTGTTGTAACCTATATCAAAAATGAAATTATTTTACTCGCCCGCACCTTAAAAACTGCAATACTTTTAAAAAAAATAAAATAATTATATTTTCGCCCGCTCGCACCTTTTTTTCACAAGAAAATCCAAGAACATTTAATTAATTTGGTATGGCCTTATCCTTATTTTTTGGCCTAAAATTATAAATAATTTAGAATGATGTCCTTGTGTGTATAGTTGTTCAAGGATGGCAGTGTATGTATGTAAAATCTTTATATGGTAGCGAAAAGTAGAATCCCTCTTTAATATTATATTATCATGATTATAGTTTATTATACTTTTCATATATTTTACTGATCGTTATGTTTGAAATTAGAAGAAAGTAAATTGTTGGTACATACTGTAGTAAATGCATATTAGCGAGATTTTCAAAATTAAAAATTTCGTCTTTTTCTCCATGTCTAGAATCTGTTGAAAACTCTGCCTTCTAAATTTAGAAACGTTGGAAATTGTACTTCCTAATATTAAATTATAGATTAAAAGTTGTCGTACAATATGTTACAGAATTATAAGTGAATTTGAAGATGCTTCAAATGCTTAGTACATTGTATTCGTTAATTTGTTGAATGAAGTTTGTGTCAAAATTTGTTGTGTGTACATAATCTCTCTTGCAGTTTTGAGAGTTTTTAAGGGATGCGTTATATTGTGATATACTGTTTGTTACTTCCACATTAGTAATAATGTTACAATTGCCTGTCGATGCCAAACACTATATTATTGATACTGAACGTCGTAAATAATTCTTATCAATTTACATTCACCCTGCTTCACACCTTGTTTATTTTTCACTATATGCTTTATTGTTGACACAATGTTATACATTTTTCCTTGTTGGTTAAGGGAAATCTAAATGTAAATATCTATTTAATAAATCAACTAAACTTCAACTTGTATGTTTTACTTTCTCGTTTTAGCAAACTCTTTTATGCTCACTGTTGTAGAGTAAACTGTTTTGTGCTCCCCCTCCAACCCCCCCCCCCCCCCCCCCAAAAAAAAAAAAAAAAAAAAAAAATCGGAGTACCATTTAGTTGCAATTGTGTCCATGTAACTGTCCCAAGGTCATATCATTCTGTATGAAGTTTAACAGGCTGTTGATTTCGGAAAAAAGTTGGTCTATAATTAAGACTGAATAATTAATACCACATGATACATGTAAATAGAACTTGCATGTACAGTATCTTTTCTGCAACTTTCCTTAGAATGAGATAATTGATCACCAAAATGTTTTACAGGATGTGAACTTTAGACAAAGTTACCTCAAGGTCATTTTCAAAAGGTCAAGGTCATATTTCTGGATTGAGAATGCTATCTACAAAGTGACTACAGCTTTCAAAAGATACAAACTGCAAGATACATCATCATCTGTACCCCAGGCTATTTGCGCTTTGGCTGAATACCCTGGGTCATATCGTACTATTTTTAGGAGGATTTCCATTTATATGCAAATGTTGCTGATTGGCTCCCTCACATACCTTTTTATCCAATCGCATAATTGTTTACAAACGTCTTTTAAATAGCGATGATATATAGTGCATGTTTGACTAGGTATTACATGTATTAGATACTTCTTGATGCCCTGAGAAATTATCGAATTGTAAATTAGATGTTTTCCATACAAATATTCAGGTAACGACAAAAATTCCCTCTTGTGTACGATTCACATACTGTCCTCACTGGTCTGTGTGCAGCCATTACCGTCAGTTTTTAACTTCACGAAGAAGAGCTAATTCTTTTAAAATCCCCGAAATAGTACGATCTGACCCAGGGTATTCAGCCAAAGGGCAAATAGCCTGGGGTACCGAGGATGAAGATACATGTACATGTATCATAACACAGTTGTACACATACATGTATGTACACAGGCCATGTGACCTTGACCTTATCAGTGCATCTTCTCGAAGCCACATGTACATTGACCTTTTAAACTTTTAACTACATGTACATGTACATTGTATATGATCTAGACTGTACAAACTCCTCAAATTTTGGATACCTTTGGAACAATTTCACAAGAAAACCCTAAGGCTAAAGAATGGAATTCAGGAGGCAAAATTCAATGCTTCTTGGTAGTCTCGGAAGTAGAATTCCTTTTTAAAGTGGGGAAAAAAATCCATTGACTGACTGCCAATTAAGACTGCATTTCATTAAGTTTTTCCAGACTTCCCATCTTCTTATGCTTCTATAACGAAACATTTTTACTATCCGAAATCTCCATTAATGCAACAACAAAAGTGTTAAACAGATCATACAAAATAAATACTATAAGTACATGTATATTCAATTTTTAATTTCAAGTATTCTCAAAGATGTAACATTTCAAAATGTCTTGCAACGTTCAAATGAATCTCTCATTTAGATATGATACAGTAAAGACCTCTTCAATCAATAAGTTACAAAAGTTTCTGACATGGGACGTAATAAAATCTTCCTTAAAACGACACAAGTTTCTAGCTAACTTAATGGTGTCCACCATGGTGTTTCTCGATTTCAGCCATTTCTTCTGGTGTCATCTCTTCGTAGCCGTCCGGTAGACGGTTTATCCATTTGTTGTGGAAAAGCGTTTTCGTAGTTCCCCATGGGAATTCAGTCTGAAATTGACAGAAAAACAAGTTGAACATGCAGTGTTACGAAGCAGTCTGAGAAACCTCAGCACAATTTCTTTGTTTTTGTTGTTTTCCCTATCATATACAATGTATATAAAAGCACAAGAAAGGTTCAAGCGACCACGACATTAAACGTGTTTAAACCCAGCAGAAGGGACATTACATCCCTTAAGCTGTCTGGATACACGAATATGTACTTATATCCAGTCGGAACAAGGGACAGTACGTCCCTCATTCCGATCAGACACAAGCACATAAACCAGAAGTCTCTGACGAGACTGTAGCTCTCCTGGTTGTTTTTTCTAAAACATCAATTTCCTTTCTTTTTTTTTTAAACCAAGACCATAGGGAGCGGGCGCTCTAACAAATTATAAGTAGCATGACAAAACTACATATCCATTATACTGCAACTATAATAGCACTCATATAATTCATAATATCCGAGATAAAGTATTTCTAAACAGAATGTCACACCCTTTTTCCAAGATCCTAGGGGCCAAGGGCTGCTAGCTCAAATGAACTATCAATGACACATCAAGACTACAGATCCATAATATTGTATAAAGAATTAACTCCCCATCATTAATAGCTTTAAACGAGTAGAGAGCACAACTATACAGGAAAAATTACCACACCCATTTTCAAAGACCCTGGGGGTATAGGGCTGAAACAAAATATCAGGTGCACAACTATGCCAAAGACCAATCATTGCAAAAAGAATTAATTCTACATCATTTATAGTGTCAGAGGATTTGCAAGCACAAGATTACATTAACTTATATAGGAGAAAATGACCACACCCATTTCTAAGACCCTAAGGGTCAGGGGCTAAAACATAATATCAGGTGCACAACTAGACCAGAGACCAATAATATTGCAATAAGAATTTAGTCTCCATCATAATAGTGTCAGAGGAGTTGTGAGCACAAGATTACATAGAGTTATATAGGAGAAAATGACCACACCCATTTCTATGACCCTGGGGTCAGGGGCTCAAACAAAATATCCGCACAACCAGACCACAGACCCATCACATTGCAAAAAGAATTAAGTCTCCATCATTTATAGTGTCAGAGGAGTTGTCCGGACAAGATTACATAGAATTTAATGACCACGCCCATTTTATAAGACCCTGGGGGTCAGGGACTGAAACTAAATGTCAGGTGCACAACTAGACCATGGTCCAAGTAAAATGCAAAAAGAATTAACTTTCTATCTCTAACAGTTTCAGGAGTTGTCCGGACAAGAATTGTTTACGGACAGACGGACAGACAGACAGACATACGGACAGACGGACGCCGGACGAAGGGTGATCGCATAAGCTCAACTGGTCTGAGACCAGTAGAGCTAAAAAACATACACACACTCTCATGCTAGTCAGAACCTGTACTGTACTGAAGTTCGAAAGGCTATAACTAGTACACAGGTAGGTAATATTCTCAATCCATGAACCAAAGCAGATCCCGTGAGGTATATACAACGTACAATGTATATATATATATATATGTTTGAAATTTCCATAAATCCACAAGACACTGACCAAATCCAACAGAGATTGTCAGCATTCAAGCACTTTTCCTTAACACTGACATGAGTTTGTGAAAGTGTGTCCTGCAGCCCCATATGCAGCTTTAAATTACGCGAACTTGTGCATTTGTTCACCAGTTCCTTAAGAATGATGTATAAGTGTTCAAGAATTGTTTGATCGAAGTATATAAAAAGTTTATAATATAAAGGTCAAGTTACAAGAAAGATAAGTAAGATTATTCTATAAACTATAAATAGCGATGCTCCGATTGGCTGATAACATCGCAGATGCTCCTGGACAGGGGTCTAGAATTTTTTTTTCAAAATCAACTTGCCACAGGAAACTTAAGGATTAAAATTTACTTGCCCGACTCAAAAATCACTTGACCGAACTTGGCCAAAGGATGGGTCTTATACTGAAACGGCATGTTTAGTCAATCTAGTACTTGATTCTTCAGAATATTGAAATTAAAACCCTTTCTATGGAATAAGACAAGAAAGAAATCTGAATGAAGTGGAAAATGTTCAACAAGTCTACTTGCCCATGGGCAAAAGAACACCTGCTTTGCACTTTCCCGACATAACTTTTCACTTGCCCTGGGCAATGGGAAATGGGAATTCTAGACCCCTGACTGATTAAATTACCATATACCACAGTGTAATCAAAGGACTAAAGGTCCTGAGAGATACTTCTTTTCAAAATTTAATGTCAGCAGATGAAAGTTGAATCATTTTATTCACAGTTTAGGTATTTAAATAATGATGATGATTTTTTTTTTTACATAGGATGCATATTCGATTTGAAGCTTAATTATAAAACATAAATTTTTCATTTGTCTTTGCATGCTCAATGTGTTCTATAAACAGCACAAACTGTTTATATTTACTAGAAGTGGTATACTTTAAATTACAAGTTTTTCTCATGACTTAAACCTGGAGCAGTGTCTAAAATTAATTAACCCGTTTGGCTCTATAGAAACTTAAAGTCCATGCATGCATGTCTACTGTCTGCGCGGCTCACTGCGGAAACTGGATAAACCTGATTTTGATAACTTTGTCATGCTTTATATCATTGAATAGATCTTGCTTAGTCGTAAGTTTTGGTATATGTTACATGGTCGAAGGTTTATGCAATCAAATTATACAGACAATATAAATTTTAGATGGGGCGTTTTCAATGTTAAATTTCAGCACGACGTCGCCGAGTTTAACATTTATTGAGCATATGGAGAGCGTCGGGACTGACAGTCTACCATATATTTAGTTATATGTAGTTTCAGCGTTACTTTAAGTTTATTATTGCTGGTATTTTCCAAAAGTTCTCATTTCAATTACCAGAATTTCCTATTTCTTCCAACAAGATCATGCTTTGTTTCTACTTTCGTTTCTCATCGTTTCGTCTTAATATAAGGGAGACAACTCTTATAAGTTACTCTTATCAAAAGTAATATATTATTACACCACCAAAGAGCAGTGAAAGCAAGAAATGTATCGTTGATTTTTTGTGATACATTTACTTTTATTAGATGAAATTTAATTTTTTCAAGAAGGACAATATCCTTGTTCTTGCATTTTGAATGTGTCAGACAGCAAATTCTTAAATTAGAAAAAGCACTATATTTTGAGGTAGGTTGCAAAGCGGCGGTTATCCAAATTGTAGCAGTTACGGTAACAGTAAGAGACTTTCTGAAAGGGAAATGGGAATTCTAGACCCCTGACTGGATAAATCACCATATACCACGGTCTAAAAATAGACCGGGACTACCCCACTAACTTCTGTAGATGGCGACTTTATTTATTGTGAATCAAATATGAAATCATAGAATAAAACAATTATGGACTTTAAACTCAGTATATATGATGTGATATTGACTTACTATGAAAATATAGACCTTGGCTTTGCTTCGGTCTATTAGTTCAACCAAATTAAATGAGCTTATGACTTTTTTTTTCCTTCAGGACATATGCTTGGTGGTTGACCTGAGTACATTTCCGAAAGAGAAAAGTGTTGCAAAAATATGAAAGTATTTCACCTGCCTGATTCTTAAGGGGACCTGTACTTAAACGTTGAAACAGAAATCATTGACCAAAACGACGCCATTTACATTAATCGCACCCCCCTCCCCCCACACACCCCTGCCTCATCTAATCGTCATCTGAACAAATCCTTTAAAATCCCAATTATAATTACTACTTCCTTGAGGATGTTGAGATATTCATCAAAACCTAGAAAATGAGACACCATATTGAGCCTACCTAAGTTTAAGTCGTTACATGATCTTGTATTTGCTATTTTCGAAAACCAGAGTTACTTCCCATTTGAGACGGTATCTGAAGTAGACTCATTATGACGTCATCAAATTCTATGGAAATAGTCCTAAACGTCTGGGAAATGACGGTATAAAATCGACGTTGCAGTACCATTTTCATGACGTCACAATGGTTTTACATCAGATACCGTCTGTAAGGGGAAAAATCTTTGTATTCCGCAAAGACTCAATTTAGATCACGTGACAACTGACCAGCATCAGTTGGTTTTAGTATCGATTCATTTTCAATTTAAATAATACTGTAAATGTGTAAATTCTCGTATGGAAATAATTTTCGAGCTTTTTGCATTATTATAACGAAATTAATCCCCTTGTGAAAATTACTTCTAGTATAAAAGACTATAGGAAATTTTAAGGATTTTCCCAAAATTACCCCCATGCGTACTGTTGTAATGGTTAATTAAAATTTCGACCAGCGAAAATAACGAAAAATATATTAGTATTAAATTTTTTAAACATACAAGCAAGGTAACTCTATTCCTTGTCATTTATACATTTAATGATTTACTAAACGCTTTACTGCCTGCATCGATACGGTACCAACTACATGCAGTGCTCTCACGCCCACTTTTGGGACTGGGGCCTTTGAAATTAGGAAAAATAGCATCATTTTCTCAAAAATTGGGAATAAAATATAGATAGATTTGGAGGCCTTTTTACTAAAATTTTACATTTTTAACCCATATATTTCAAATTTTCCATGAGGTGTCAAATTGGAAAATATTGGTCAATAAATTGGAGAAAAAAAGATACTATTTTGCATTGGGAATGGGTCCTAATATCAGCCCAAAATCAGGCTGATCGAGAGCCCTGACATGGTTGAACTTCCTAGCCTTATTGACCCTTCCGAATTGCGGGAAAGGATTGAAAGTATCCTGACTCACAATGCTTTTACTTTGAACCTCAGTCAAACATCGAAATTGCATTGTGATGTCATGAAATTTCTCAATTTTTTTCCCACGTTCGGAAGGGTCAATAATTACCCTAGTTCTAATCTGCATATGATCGTAGCCTTTGATGTACTCTCTCGTTGGATGGACATCTTCTCCAAAGTGCTCACAGTATAGGTACATAGCTAGAACAGGTAATGGGCCCAGCACCAGGTACAGGTTTCTCCAATATGAAGTTTCTGAAATAGATACGAAAAATTGGGTAATCAAAGATTACATACATGTAGCTTGCCTATACAGGTTTTTGTCAAAAACCAGGTTAAAGTTTTTGAAAAGTAGGTCAAAGTCCAAGGTCTAGGTCAAAGGTCATGGTCTCAAACTATAACTATTGATAACAGATTGATTATCGGAACTATCAAGTTTCCAAAAATCATGTTCAAAACCAGTGATATACATATATCATTGAGGCTGTGGCCTTTTAAGATATAAACATTATTATACACTGCAATTGCATAGAAATACAATTTTAAAGCACAACCAACAATTTTTTTTTTCTTGACCGTTGTTATTTTTGTCCACTTTGCTCAAGGTGTCATTTGGATTCCTTTTCAAGTAAATAATTTGATCATAATAACTTTTAACTCTGAGTGACATTCGATTGTCAATTTTACACTTGATTATAGAAAATCGAAGGGGTTCAGCGATGGACTATCGAAAGTCGGCAACTACATGTATCGTCACATCACTATTTTTCTACAGCCTACAGGAATTTCAATAGGAGACAGAATCCTGCAAAATATTATGCCTCAAGTGACATGAATCACTGGTTTGAAATTCCTCGGACCCTGTATTTGCTCGTAAAAAGTGCTAAAAAAATCTGCCTCATTTTTCAAAATCACTGTCTCAAATAATCATGATCATCATGATGATAGACCTTATTGAAAACCCTGCAGTGTAGAAAAGGAAAGCTTGCGACCATTAACATACATGTCGTATCAAAAGTTTAATTAAACAAGATCTGTAAAATAGTTATGATTTTATTATAAGTGGACAAAATCACAATGTTATGGTATCAGAATTGAACTGCGCAGACGGTAAAATTATAGCCTTCATTCATTTCCCATTTTCCCAACTTGATGATCATTTTGTAACTTGATCTTGGGCTTGTAATACACATAGACTGGGCCAGAGTCTAGTCTTTGGCTGTCTCGGTAGTGCATCAGACTGAAAATCAGAAGGTTGCGAGTTTGAGCCACATGGAGGTAGTCTGGTGTTTTCTACATTAATTTTGCACTTGCAGCTATTGCCAGAAGGGGAGAAGAGTGTAATAATCTGGCTCTTGTTCTAGACTGGGCCACAAGGATAATTCTCTTTGGCTCATTCCATAAGAGTGTCACACTAAAGAATTGAAGGTTGAGAGTTGTGTTTACTACAATACTGTTGTGGAGTACGATCCTCTGATACTTGATAGGCTATCATGTTGACCATTTAGCTCACTCGGTAACGCTCTGGAACTCAAATCGCAGTAAGATCCACAGTCAGGGTGTAATTGAGCTGTGGCCGCATGGATAATCATTATCATAAATTCAGAAGATAGTTCAAGATACCCACTTTAGTAGCTTCTGGTAGTTGCAGGTACCGATAGTTCAATACAAGTTGACTGAGCTATCAGGATGTCCCTTTAGCTCACTTGGCAACGAGTCTGACTTTCACCCGGCCCCGGAAGGCTGGGGTTCGACTTCCAGACCGGGCACCTGCAAACTACTTCAACACCCAGCCACGAGCGGGACCAGGGTTTTGTTCTTTAATTATTTTCTTTCTTTCAAATGCTGCGATGTATCTTTAAATGTTTACTCTATTAGTATAAAGAAAACAAGTATTTTTTACTCAAATGACCTTGTCCTTTGCCTACCATTGAATTCGTCCTGTCCCCCTAACCTCGGAATTGGTCCAACCTCATCGCCGAAACGCTTTGCTAGATAAGGAGTGCCATCGGGAGCTTTTTGAGGGGTTAGATCATAACTACCGTTTCTAGCATTTAACAAATATAGTCCTTTATTCAAGTTTCTAGCTTGTCGAAACGGACGAAGAAGCAAGGACATTTTGAATGGTGGAATTATTTTGTGAGGTCGAGCGCGATATTTCCTTTTTTTTTTTTTTTTTTGGTCATTTCTTTTACTTCAGACTAGAACACTGTGACTGCTTTTAGAAATGCTCACTTCTGGAAAACCATTGCATGTCAAATGTGCAATTTTACCGACTTGCCTCATTTTTAACAACAGTCTTAAATAATAAAGATTTTTTACTCTACTGTAAATCATTTAGATATGTGTGATTGCATATTTTTCAAAATATAACGAGACCAATACTGTAGGCGTATATTGTTTTTCTAATGGTATTCCGCCCGATTGTTATTTCAATGTACATTTTGTAATCGTGAAATTTCTGAAGGTAATAATTTTTTTTTTTAAACCATTAGTTAACGGGATTGTGCAAGAATGTTAACGTCAAGTTAACTTCCCGTGAAAATATTGTGATCATAAATTAGAAATCCAGTTAGTTATTGGAAACAGAACGCATGTATAGTGAAGCGTGCACATACGGTGCACTGAAATTATTCCATTAGGTGATAATGATATCATATTGATTTAAAACACTCGACCAGGAGAGGGGATCTTTTAAGGTGGCCCCCTACCTGACCGTTTCAGGTTTCATTTTCCAGTTGTCATTGGTTGAATCCAAGTATTTTTACAGTAAACATTCCATATTGACCAATATTTGTTGTTTTAACTGACAATTTTGTCTATTGAAGTATATTTTGAAAATGTGACTATTTTTTCATGAAACCGTTTAAAATTCGACGTTTTATGGGTGCCCTTATGTAATACCCCAAATATTTTTCATATAGGGAACATATGTAACACTTATGTTTTGTCTTTTTCTATAGTTAGCACTTTAATCTAGTGATAGAATGTCAAAAACATGCTTAAAAGGAGTAACAAAATGGTATACCTGCACGTGTGTTTCCCTTATCTATATACATTATTTGGGCCTTTCATATGGTCATTATTAATAATTATATGATGGTAATTTATTCTGGTAAAGAACAGAGTTTACAAGTTTATTTCAATCTCATCATAAAACACATATTGAGACAATTTACAACAAATACATAGTCAAATGGAATAGATATGTACAACGATGCGCTGGTAACGTGTAATTGCACTTACATTCAAGTATTAGTCATTTTCTTTGCGTATTCTTTTATCTGAATACATTCTATTTATTTATAATTCTATTCATAAGATATACATCTTGTTTTCATCGCCCCATTTCATTCTGGACCGTTTTTATTTCTTTATAAACTTGATTTGACGTTCAAATGGCCAAATGCATCACGTGACGTCATTTGCTTAAACCTGTTGCAGGCGTTGATATTACTGATATAATGGGTAAATATTATAAAATGGGTTACAGAAGTCACATTTTGATCAGTTCTATTTCCAATTGATATATGGATGATAAATGGAGTAATTTAGATGAAAGGTTCAGGAGATATAAATCCAAATAGAGCACGGAGGGGATATCTTGCCAGCATTTTGTGACAAAATCTGGAGGGGGGTAAGGTCATAATTTTGTACCAAACTTAAAATTTTGTTCGATGATTGCAACATTTATTTTTATTGTTGAAAGATATGTTAACTTAGATTAAGATAGCAAATTTTCCGCTCATTGGCATGTTAACGAAGTACTTAAACCCGTCATTTACTGGTTGGACTCTAAAAATAATGACGTCAAGAATAGAGCCTAAAATGGTATAATATTTACTATTTCGTAGAATTTGACTTACCAGCATTGATGTATTTTCTATTTTTTATTTGTTTCAGACCTTCTTTCGTTATTAAAAGAATGACCATATTCATTCATGCATCAGGTTTATAATAACAGGGGTCTATTGATGATATGATGCAAATTTGGGGAAAATTAAAGAAAAGTTGGACATGTACTTCTTTGGGAGGTCATAAATCAATTGGAAGCTCGATGACATATAATTTTTTCATTAAAATACTATACATTACATTGTTCTCTAATCTCTACCAATAAAATCAATAAAACTTAACCTGGGATGTTTAATAGTGTTTTTGGGGTGTTTTGGAAAGGCTGTAACCATGAACCTTAATTGAATGAAGTTTTCAATATTTCATCAACAGAAATTCGATCATTTATAAATGAACTATCATCAAAACTAACATCCAAATCATCATTTAAAATAACATCAGGTCTTTCTTCAATATCATTTTCATTTGCTTTTGTAAAATACTCATAAAAATCATCCATATTTGTTTAGACGTATTATTGGAGATCACTTAATTAAACATAAAATTTTGTATCTGTCCGTGCACCATATCATAACGTGGTGAGCATTGAAAAAATTCTGTTATTTTTTACAGTGTTCTCCGAATACACGTCTATTCTTGACCAGAATAGATAACCATCATATCATTGATGATAATGGCCATATGATAGGCCTAAAGTAAAATCATATAAATTAAGGTATAAAGGTAATTGGAAATAAGAAGGGGCTTCGCTAACGTAAGCTCCGTCCACTTCTTATCAATGTAGAAGCTTTAAAATTCCTTCTAACCTATACATAATCTTAGGGAGCAACCATTAGATTTTTTATGGGGAGGGGGGGGGGGGGGGGCAGGAAGACTTTTGCCAGCCGGAAATCTTTTTTCGGCCATTTTAAGAGCCGGATTTTTTTTTATAGTAAAGCTTCCCCCATATATATATATAGATATCCTTTTCCCGGAAGGTTTTCTATAATAGAGAAGCTTCCCCCCTGGGGGAAGTATTTCTACATAGAGAACCTTCCCCCTTTGTTACCATTGAAAACCTTCCCCCATACCGTTCTTGGTTTGACTTTCACTTGTTTTGGAGAACCAGAGACAAACTGAATGGGACTGGAAAGGGGGGGGGGGGGCAGTGGCGGATTCAACCGGGGTGGTGTGGCACGGGGGCATGCATGAGCCCCCTCCCCCCGGCAATGCCCAACGAAGGGGCACTTATGACATGCTTTTGGAAGTATTAAACTGTTGTTTCCTAACAAAAATCTATGAAATTAGTCAGAAATAGTCCCAAAACACCCCAGAAACTAAATTTTCTCGGGGATAGATTACAAAGTCGGGAAGGATGTCCATCGCCTGTACATGCACGTGATGTCCATCGTCTGTACATGTACGTGATGTCCATCGCCTGTACATGCACGTGATGTCCATCGTCTGTACGTGTACGTGAAGAATCATGTTTATAAGGACTTTCTCCATCTGAGGGTTTGAATTGTGAATAGCAGTCAGGACTATGCAGGTCATAAAACACACATATTTCTTTTAAATCTTCGATATAACCTTCCAATTTTATTTATTTATTTTTTTTTTTATTTATTTATTTATTTTTTTTTTTTTACTTTTTTAAGATTTTTTGGGGTTTTTAAATTTTTGTTTTGTTTTGGAGGTCATTGAACAATTAAAATTGTTTGAAAAGATTCGGACCGGCACCTCAAAGAATTTTGCAAACAGTCAAAAATGCATGTTTTTCTTTGTTTTTAGAATCGAATTGACAATGAATAATAATAAATATCTTTCTATCTGGACGATGCAGAGCAATTTTCTAAAATAAACTAATTAGGCCATTTTTTTTGTTATTTTCTGTTTTGCGTCCTCGTGCTGGTAGGTTTTGAGCCCAAAGTCATAAATCAAAACAAAATTAAAATGATAAATTCTTTCGAAAATTAAATGTAGTTTCTTCAAAAATTTAGATAAAATTGTTTGATTTTTTGTTGACATTTTATGTAAAAAAAAAAATGCAAGAGTACTGCAAAGATTTAAGACATTGCCTTATCTACCATTCTTCTCTTGACTAAAATCTCTATCAGATTTCACATTTCACATAGTCACATTATATGAAATTACAACTTTGTTTTATATGCTTGTTTGTTTTTCTCCCTGGCTGGCTGGTAGGTTTCTCAATTTCAAAAGGACGCAAAACAGAATAAAAACAAGAAATGGCCTTACCGTTATTGACACTGACTGAATCCCTTCTAAATTCAGTTCAAATACGCTTCAGATGCCACCAAATTGCTTCATTTTTTCAAAATTTTCCAAACCCCCCCCCCCCCCATGGGAGGACTGTGGGATGCTAATATTCCTGACGGGCGCCTGGTCTCATCTCCATTGGGAATAGGCTTTAGGTGCAGTCTCCACGAAAGTGTTAAATTACGATTTGAAAATAGTGAAAAATAAAGTTTCGTATTTGATAAATATTTATATTTTTATTGAAGGATACATATCTTAGGTATTTGAAATGGAACAGGGGAAATATCTACTTGGTCTACTTCTGGTGATATGCTTTGTTCAGTAGAGGGGCCTGGATTGCAATTTAACAGCTACGTTACAAGTGGTAGCCTTTTGTTCATTCCGTCGCTGAAGGAACAAAAGTAGTTCCAGTATAAACTTTTGTCATCTGACGTATTACTATGCATAAGAAATCTTTTAAAGTATAATAAACCTTTTTGATTTCGTACATTATTTGAAAATTTGACGTCTGAAGAAGGCATAAATATTTCTGTATTAAAAATTTTTCGCCCTCTGTACATTCCATCTACGATTATACAAAACACGCATCCCGGGTCAACTAAATATTTATTGCTTGTTATGCAAGATGGTATCATATGTGATCCTGCACATTATAATTTTATGTAAATTGCTTAGAAAATCGTTGGCAGCATTTTTACGTTGGTATACCAGTGGTAGAGCATTTGTTATAAAAGTACCAATTATCAAAATATATATGGTAAAAATATCTCTAATTGTTGTAATAAGTAAGCAGTGTATATGAGTAACCCATTATTTTATGATATTCATCTTAGTTTCTCTTAAATAATACAAATACTATCGAAACAGATACGTCACAATTTGAAACAGATATGTTACTTTCAGTTCTAAAGCCGTATTTGAGTACAGTACAAAGGTTATCCCCTATGAATCTCAATACCGTGACAAATTAGTTATGTGACAACAATTTATGGCATAAATTATGCATCTGTATTAGGACATTTATTGATTTTCAGAGAGAAATGCTGTTTCTCGGGATTTTCCATAAAAACACAAAATTTGCCTTGCAAGATATGGTTTTGCTTTATTTTCAACTGTTATATGTTTCTTCTGACAAAAGCTAAAATACAAGTATTAGCTTTTACAAAAAGCTTGCCGTCAGTTAGCTGACTTTATATTCTAGTAAGAAAAAGTCGGATGCGTATAATGCATTGTTTCCCTTTTTAGACTTATTCCGATTCAAGCGACGGAAAGTTCCGAGGATGTGCGATTCTTCTAGGACGTATCACTACAAGGACTTTTCGATGCATCTCTCGGAAGAAAATGCATTGATACGATATGACTTCCAATTGTTAGGTCACCTAGACTCTTGAGCCAACCTTATGAAAGAATCGTATTTACAGGGATTGAATAACCTAGACAAATATTTGCATCTTTTGCAATTGTCAACCAATCATATTGCCAAGAGGTATTATTTCCGTGCAAGTAGGTCACGAATGATTACAGAATACCGTCAGTCATGACTGACGGTAATCAGCGTCAAACCAGTAATATATAACTTCTATATGGGCCAAAAAATAAATCTAGTTAACGTATCTGTCGGTAACGTATCTGTTTTTAGCTGCATTTTCCGTGTTATTTTGTATGTTTCTTCATTCTTATTAAAGGAGCCGACGTTTTTAACCAATATTCACTCCATCTAATCCATAAATAGGACCAAATCGGTTGAGTTCTAACTGTAGAGCTAGATAGTTGGTAACGTATCTGTTGATGTCAAAACGTCCAAATGCCGATTTTAAGTACTCCCGATGAAACAGATAAAATATCGTTTGCTATAGAATGGTTGAAGGACTCTGTTTGCTGATAGTACCCATGTATACGCTTTCTTTTCTACTCAAAGATTTCTGATATGTCATTATTGTCTTACATTTCTAGCAGCTTGAAGTGTGGTAACGTATCTGTTCGCCTTCTAACGGACAACAGAATAGTTCTTATTTTAAAAACAACATTTCTCATGCAGGAAAAGTTTTAGTCCTTATGTAAAAGTAATACTTTGGGGTTTCAATTGGGAGTAAAAAGAACACTGATGATACATTTCTACAATGTATTTTTCTACATCAAAAATGTAGCCTTGTGCAACGGACAAGGCAAATTCACTAAAAATTAACCCTTTGTGAGTCCAAGGAAAAGAACCACGAATGTTCTGGTTGTAATTACTATTGTGGTAAGTTGGAACATTGTGAAAGGTAATCAAAATCGATATTTTTGCTTAGTTTACCATTAAAATATTTCTGTACAGGCTGCGGACGCGAAAATTTAGTAATGTAACACTTTAACGGAGACTGCACCTTTTGAATAGATCCGTTTTAGATTGCCTAATAGGTATGAAAAAAGTGAATTTAGAGGAAGGGATATCAAATAAAAACATTAGAGTTCAAGAATTCAAGCGCGTATCTAGGGGGAAGGGGTGGGGGTGCCCCCCCCCCCCCCCCCCCCTGGAATTTGCCAACAGTATTTTTTTTTTTTTTTTTTTTTTTTTTTTTCGTTTTACATATATACTTTTCTCAAAATATGTTTGACCGCGATTCATGGAATTTGCACGTGACCAACCAGAATTATACTACCATGAGCACGCGAAGTAGGTCAGTCATTTCTTAAATATCAATTTGCTTATTTAACATGTTTAAAATGCGTTTATCAAATTTGAACTGCAACCAGATAACTGAATTTGTGCGACACCGTATTAATTTTCAGTGGTGCCCCATACAAAAACTTATAGCTACAATCAGATAATTGAATTTGTGCGACACCGTATTAATTTTCAGTGGTGCCCCATACAAAAACTTAAAGCTGCAATCAGATAATTGAATTTGTGCGGCGCCATATTAATTAAATTAAGTAGCGCCATCTACAACAACTTCAGTTTTAATAAAGGGACACTGCATGTAGATATCATTAATTTTTCACTCATGTCTTGTGATTGATCTCGCTGTCTGTCTGTTTGTTTATCTATCTGTCTGTCTGTTCCCCTTTTCTATTTTCCTGCGTGTGTGTTTCGCTGTGATTACCGTATGGTGGTCATGTTGGAGATCTCTTCCTTAGCATCACTGATGAGACATAAAGTAAGTGAAATGCGCATATGGTGCAATGAGGTTTTGTAGTAGAAGATATCTGTCAATATTGACACTTATTAGCCATTGGAAAAGCTGCTGCTCCGACTTCACAGCCATTTGTGCCTCATATGAAATTCATGTGAAATTTACATGAACTTTACATGAAAGTTCACTTGAAATTTATGTGAAACGAGCACGAACATGAAATTTTTCACATGAAATTCATGTGAAGATTTTTACATGGATGTTATGTGAATTCAGTTTCATGTGAAGGTCACTTAGAAAAATTCATGTGAAGGAAATTTATGTGAAATACATGTGAAATATTTTTCACATAAATCTTATGTGAAATTTATATGAATTTTACATGAACTTTCATGTAAAATTTACATAATGCTCATTTCATATGAATTTCATGTGAGGCACAATTGGCTCTGTTCAAATAGAGGGCTAAGATGATATAAAAAAATATGGCCAAAATTTTTTAGATATTGAGTTTTTATTTATTTGTTCATCGTGTATACTTTTGGCCTTTGGATGGGTTACATTCTGATCATCTCACCGAGCTTACACTGATAAAAGTGCTCTGATATTATTAAGATCGGCTTAAGTCGAGAAGGAAATAGTTTAGAGACAATGTCATATCCAAAAAGCATAAAAAATCTAAACAAATGAACATCATATTTGACATTCTTTTATTAAACAACAATTATAACATATAACAAAGAAACAAATAAAAATTCAGATTTATTGTTTATCGTTCAAGCATCGCAGTAATTACATCTGTATTCATAGTGACTCTGAAAGAAATAAGGAGAAATAAATGCCATGGTTATACATTTGTTTTAATTTCATAAAATATAATTCCGTCTTCTCGATTTTACAGGAATATGTTCAATTTGTGCAGGAAACATTGTGACATCATTAAATCCCTTTGAAAAACGTCATATTTGTAACGCTTTTTCCCTGATTTTCCCTAGTTTGAGTAGAACTCGGTGACGTCACGATACGTTTTACGTCAGATATACCTGTACAAATGGGAAGTAACTCTGATTTCGAAAAGATCGAATTGTGATTTCTTCTTCAGTTTTGTTCGTACCCTGTGAGACACATAAGTTGTCTCAAAGGCTACATCATCCAATCATTAAACGTTATATACCAATCAGCCATTCCAAACGACCAATCAGAGATATCATACTAAAGACACGTGCGGCTTGTGAAAGTACTTGCGGTAAATGGCAATGAAATGTTGACGAAGCTAGAGTTTGACATCGGGGGGTTATCATGTCATTTTGCAAAAGTGGGACGAACTATTGTGAAATTCCATTTATCAGTAAGAAAAGCACGATCGTTGTCTAGTCTACCACTATTTTCTACCGGTCGGCATTTTGTCTCGACAATGCGTAGTAACCGTTGTCAAGGAGTAACGACAAGAGTGTAGTTATAAGAAATGAAAAAGAAATAGATTCTTTCACTTTCTACTGAATGAGACATAAAAATTTACACCCGTGACGGAACTTTTTCATCTTTTCCCTAGTTCCGCTACGCTCAACTCGGGAAAAGATGAAATTTCAGTCAGTCGTATAATTTTTTTATGTCTCACTCAGAAGATCGTGATAGAACCTTAGCTATTAGTCTTTCATAAGACGAAGGTTCAGAATTATGATAATCATAGACTTACTCCAAAACAATAACAGTAATGATCACATCTCCCATAAAACCCACAGCAACCACCGTGAGTACAGGTGGAACAATCACAGTATTGGTAGTATCTCTCTGTGAGGTTATGTGCTTCAGATGGCATGTCGACTTGATCTTTTATACCTAACGAGAAAAAAATGTATGCATATGCAAGGACTTTTTTAAGGGAATTTAAGGTAGTTCAGAACCTTAAAGCTTATAAGTCTTCTCTGATGCTTCTAAAGAAAGAATCTGCTATTGAAAGAATGATCACCCCTCATGTGATAATGATGATAATTTTTTTTATATACATATATTCTCTTAGAATAATTCATTATAGATAAACTTCGAAGATTTTCCCCATCAGTTATTCGGTCTCAATGTCGAGAAGGCAAGGCAAAATTATTAGAATATGCAAAGTCCGGAATAAATAATACTCCGAAGTGAAACCAGGTGCCCGGGGTGATTCAGCGTCTTCTGTTTGCATGTAACCGGATGTGACAGTTCTACCGAATTGAAGAGATGGGTGTTGCATGCAAGCAGGAGATGCTTACTCTTCCTGGACACCTGGTCTCACTCTCATATCGGGAGTTCGCTTCCTTTCATATGGTGGAGGTTTTTGTTTGTTTGCTTTGGTTCCTGTTTTATCCTGATTTCGTGTGCCTTCGGTTTCTGATTTTCTGAATTATCGATTTTGAAACCCCCTCATTTCATTGATGTATATATCATGTAAAGATATCTTGTCTGGTGATGTTGACAGCCATTCAATTGCAATCCAGAATGTCATGTCAGAAGAGAAAAGTTTTAACTCTGACCAGTGCCAGAAGACAGCCTTCTTAACACTTCTAGGATCAATTTTGATGCATCAGACATCCATGTTTCGGAAAATGAATAGTTATTGAAGATGATTAAAAAAAGATTCTTTAAAAGGCCTTCCATGACGTCATTGACAAAAGAGGTCAAAAGGAAGGACGGGATCTCCAATAAGACTCAATTGCCTCACCAACAGCAACACACCAAACACCCAAGTGAAAACACAGAGAAGACGCATACAGCAAGAGACAAGGAAAAGCAAACGAGACATCAAACATCGAACGTAAAAGACAACAAATAAACCAACGAGACTCATGGGCAATCGGTGCCGACTAAGGACGGCCATCAGTCAAGTTAGTAACAGAAGTTACTGTATTCATTATATTAAGAATATGGAATAAAAATGTAATGATTGATTTTCAGTTCAAATGTTTATTTCATTTCAAGCTGGAATTAGAAAAAAAATCACTATTCGCTTACTTACTTGCAGTGAATACTTGCACATATAAAATGGCTAAGATGGATACGATTAGAAATTTCATTGCTAAATTTTGATTTCCTTTGCAGTAAGATGTCCCAGTGGAATTCTAAAAAAAGCAAAGGAATACATTACTAAAGTTAAGTTTTCATATATGATCCTTTGAGGGAATACCTACTAAGTTCTTAAAGAACTTAATTATTTGATGAAGGGAGAGAGAGAGAGAGAGAGAGAGAGAGAGAGAGAGAGAGAGAGAGAGAGAGATGAAATATTACTCTTACCTCTGTAGGTAGCTTTGTGGATTCGCAGAGAAATTTTGGTTTATATACAAATTGTAGAGTGCAAGATAAGATACACAACTGCGTCACAATTTGTTAAGGCGCAATTTGAGATTCAATCGTCCAATCAATTCCAATGTCTTTATTTCAGGGCTAAAAGTCTTCCTGATTAAGTTCATAATATAACTTATGACGTTTTCGAACACGTGTACCTAATAACTTGAGGAAGAACTTAAATTTAGATGTGCAATACTATTCAATGATCTCTTGCTGATGCTTTAAGTTATCGAATAAAGAATCAATCAATTAATTATTTAATCCTTCTTCTGTAGAATTTAAAATATAAGAAAGTAATCATATTTGAAAATGTAAACAATATCTGCAGACCCGGTACGTTTTACTTCTATCTTAAGGTATCCGTTGTACAAATAAATATCAAGTGTTTTATATAGTTAGAATCATGGCATATTTTTACCTAAATATACCTAATACAACATAAATAATGGTTTCCATCATCAAAGGTCAACATGCCAACCATCGCTCAAGCCACGGAAACTATCGAGACACTGCCGAAAATTACCGAGATAATTTTAACACTGTTTAAATGGACGAGACGTCCGCGAGATCTTCATTTGTACATTGGATACGTTAAATGGGAGGGTTGTGCGCACGTAATCCGGATAACCACACCATTTGCTTCGAACGTTACCGATGACCGTCATAAATCGGTACCTATTGCCCATTGGTCCCGTTGGCTTATAAATGTTTTTGTGTGTTTGGTGTTTGTTCCTTGATCCTTTTGTTTCTCCGCTTCGTGTTTTCATATGGGGGTCTTTAGATGGTATGTTGTTGGTTGGAGTACTCTTCCTTTGTTCCATGACAAATACGATAAAATTGTGACAAAATATTAAAAATTGGAAGCACCTAAAACTTAAACTCCTAAAATGGAGACATTAACGTTATCAAAAAGGGCTTACATGTACAAACTACAAATTAACAGAAACTAACATGATACTGAAAAGAGCAGCTCTAGGGTTTCCATTTATCGGGAATAGATCGACCCAAAGATGGGGAATGGGAACAGATGCCCGGGAAGAGAAGACATCTCCTGCTTACTGTCAACAATGATAATTCAGGAAATTTAATAAAAAAGGAAAACCCCAAAAACGAATATTCAGAGTTCATAATAAAACCAGTTCTATACAAGATTTTTAGAGTACTTCATAAGGAATGTTCGTGTCGCGATAAACTTGTCTAGCAATCACGGTCTCAGTTACTTACATTATACGCCCCTTGGAAAGCGGGGAAGAAATCTACAGCAAGTCTACCCTGAACTGACCACCGCGGAACACACCCACACGATGAAACGAACATAAAAAATCTGTCTGAAAGATGCTTTACTATGGGAGCAAAACTTTGATAATATGAATATACATTCGCAAATATGATTCCTTTAGAATTGGATACGCAGTAGGAAGGCAAGAATTTAATGTTGCTGTTTCAAGGTTCCCGACAAGAAATTATAATAAACACACAAAAACGACGAAAAAAAGAAAGGATCCCTAAAAGAACGTCTATGGTTGGAGCAGATTTGCAGCAGATTTGCAACAAACAAATTTGTTTTCAGGATCGAAAAAAAGATCTTCGCAAGTGTTTACGGCAACGGTTTCTGCAAACATCACATCTTTTTGCAGCAAACTGGCAGCAAATTCGCAAGGTAATGTTAAAATAGGCTAAAGATAAGCAAATGTGGAAAAAGCGACCATAGAATTTCCTTGGTGACATCTTAACCCTCTGGCTGCGGTAGGGGTCATATGTGTCCTTTTACCGCTCGCTGCGGTAGGGGTCATATGTGTCCTTCTTTAGTTTTCGGCATTAAAACTCCTCTAATTCGCTTGTTTCTTGACGGATTTTGACAAATTTGGTATCAATGGAAGCAGATAACTATCATCTACAATCTGATGATAATAAATACCTAGTAAGATTTATCGTTAAATTTATATGTGCAAAAATATCCCATAAATGGGACACCCTGACTACCGCCGTAAACGTTTCGTATTTTTAACGTCATCATCGCAAATTCAACCGCGTGTTGCTTTGGAATAAAATCAAGTACAAATACTTTAGTTAAATGATCAAACAGGATATTTCTTTGAGATTTTAGCCATATAATAGATAAAATATTTCAAGTTTGCTATCTCTAGGTATCTTAGGTAATACGAATTTTTCTACAATTTTGTCAACTATCGTACTTTGCAACGAAATTTTATCGAATGAAGTTTCTCTATTTGAAAACTTTGAGCGAGTGAATTTTAATTTTAACCCTCCTTTGTTCAAAGATATATCTATTTTATAAATAACTGCACACATTATCGAGAACGAGGGAGGTGAATGACGTCCATTTATTGACTGGAACGTCAAAATGTTTAAAAACGTTTACGCATACTTTTTCCCTTTTCTCTTATTCATATTCCCGTATCTCTAAATAGATTTATGGAACCAGATATGAAATTTTGCACAAAACATGATATCTTTTTAAACTTTGACTTGACCTTGAACATTTTTTGCAAAACTATGACAGATGAGTCTATACACCAACAGAAAAGGGCGAATAATGATTGGCCAGGGATATTTAGAATAACACGCGTTACTTGTTTATTTTTTCAACATATTTTACACTTGTTCATTTTGATTTTATTTCCATGATAATCTGTAAAATGAACATAGTTGTGTAAGGGAGAAAATCATTCATCGTCCATGAGAGTATTCTTCCTTGTACCAGAATTAAGAAACTTCCGGAAAGAATAAGTCAATTGTGTGTGTGTGTGGGGGGGGGGGGGGGGGGGGGGGTTGTCATGCAACCGTTAACATTTTCTTAGTTTGCATACATGTAAATCAGAAATTCAGAATTTATGAGAAATGCATGGGGACAGATCAAGACTCTCTCAATTCTCTGTGGTATGTTTTCCTTTTTTGCTTTCCAATGTCAATTTCTTTTGAAAATAAAATGGTTAAACTACATTTGTGCATGTGATACAATCATGCATATTTAGATGAAGGAGCTCTACTATCATGACTATCTTTGGTAACCGAATACCAAATAACGCACGAAAATGGATGATATTCAAACTAAAGATACTTGTAACAAATATAATATTGTTTTAATTAATTTACATGTACATTCAATTTGATGAAAAAATCAACATGAATAACATTGTCAGTCCGTTTATTTGCGAATTTATATGAATTTGTGAAGACGGAGATTTTGGAGAAATCTTGTACAGATAATATATAGGATCAGGGAAAATAAGGCAAAAGGAGGAAAAGGATCTTGAGATAAAATACCTCCTAATCCGGGTCAGCAAGAACGATAACTTTTTCCCCATTAGATGTATAAAGAATAAGGTTATCATGTTTAGAATTAAAGCAAGTCAGAAAACTCTCTCTCTCTCTCTCTCTCTCTCTCTCTCTCTCTCTCTCTCTCTCTCTCTCTGAAAAGAGTTTTTGACGATCACAATCATTTTGCAGTTTATCTTTTCTATTTACTTTTTTCGAAATATTGCTTATACGCGAATGTGTAATAGTATTCCTTCTCCCTTGACCTTTAGAATTGTCTTCGAATTTTGTTTTGATTTTTTGAGTCATATATTGTAGCAGGAGTCGAATATACATGGATAATATCAATACAAGTCCATGTCCTCATCACTTCTGGTCTCGCAAGTCATCCCAGCAAAAGTTGCACGTGCACTCGATAGTTGAGTCTCTGGATATGCTCCTGAATCTGACTTGGACATGTTCCTGATTCTCCAGTTTAGTCATAGAAAAGTGTCTTCCTAATTCTGAAACGTATTTGATTAACCCCCCCCCCCCCCCCGCCCCATTATTAGCCGACAACAGGCGATTTGTCTCTACATCCTTTGAAAAAACGCCGCTTATTTCCCGTTGTAAAGCATTAAAAAAAATCCCTATATCTAGAGATGTCACCTTCTTTGTAACTTCTTTCAGAAGGTCCCCCTTTTTAAACATCATTGAGGACCATGTCCCCTCCCTCAACAACAACAAAAAAAAAATCCCAGGATCAAAAACCTTACATCTTAATTCCGAGTCTGACAGTTGGCATCTGCAATGGTATACTGACAACAGCATGACATGAAAAACATTAAGAGAGGGGAAGGGAAAGCGTTTAAAAATGTAAAAAAAAAAAAATGTTTCAGTACACATTAATGATTAAAAACAAGACGAAAAATCGACATGATCTAGTGTTTCTAAATCACAGTCCAGTGCTCGATGTCACGGGTCTACAATCGCATCTTCCTTTACTTAAAGGAGCTCGAAGAAGCGTACATAATTGAGGGTTGTTTTATTTATTTATTTCCTTTATTTATACAAGATAGTACATTAATATTTAGCTACAAAATTAACTAGTTTACAATGTTGTCCTATGTTGATGTCTACCTCCTGTGGTTCTGAGTGAGTGTAATGAAAAAAAAAAAAAAAAGATACAAATAATGCAATTCAATTATGCAATCTTAAATCATACATTGTACAATTTATGTACATTGTAATAAGTTTTGCAAATTAGGTTTGGGTACCCATACATTTTGTCTGCATCAAATTTTCAATTTTGTTTCATTTTGAAATGATAGAAGAGTTTGCATATTGTATAGTAGATGATTTATACATACAAAGTGACTGGGACAGGGCTGTGAACTAGTCCGAACTAGTCCGTAATAGGTATTAAATAAATGTACATTTATTCATCATTTGAATTCTTTTTTTTTAAGATTCCTGGCCCCTTCTTTGCATTTCAATTCGCTATTTACGTTTTTGCACTAGATAAAATCAGCAAGAAAAAAGGTAATTTCAGACGTTCTTTCGAAAAGATTTGTCGAAATTAAAAAAAACTATAGGATACTAGAAAACAACGGTATACATATATGACGACTTAAAAAAATGTTCCATTATTTAATCGATTATCAGTGTATCCATCAAAGAGACGATAAAATTGTGTACGATTTGACAATAATTGTGTCAGTGATTCAAAGCATAATATGATCATACAAACAGGCTAATTAAAAATTGACCAGATAGAGTTTAAAACATTTCCCAAACTGAAATTTATTAGACAAAGATAAGGCGGAACTATAAAGATTAAGAAGTGCGAGACGATTTTCCCTTCACTTTCATTTCGACACAAATGGTAATTAGGCAAATGATAGCATACAAACGATCTAGTTTTTCAAAAAAAAAGTGTCATTTATTTATCATTAAAATTGTGTGTATTAGATTAGAACTTCACACAAACTGTAAAAAATTCCAGGAAGTTTTGTTACTTTCGTCATAGATAGAAAACCTTAAAGACACAATGTATAAAGTCTTCTGTCTGTAATTTTGTATTTTCTCTTCCCCTCCCCCCTTTCCCCTTTTTTTCTTTGTTTTTTTTTTTCCTGTTTACAAATTATTTAAAAAAAAAAAGACATAAACACAGCATGCACATAATAAACGGAAATCTAGAGATGAATTGTCGTGAATTGAAGTTTTAATAATATTAAAAGGACGAAGTGATGAAAATTGAGAGAATTTTTTTTTTTCAAAATCTAGTGAGAATTTCCATGAAAAGTTTCAAAGATTACTTGTAGCAAAATTCTGCCATCGTCTTCTGTGAGAAAGATATGAAATACATGTACTATATTATGATTCAAAGATGAATTATTTGACTCGGCTTTGAGATTGCAGATACAGTTCCTTTTTACATATTTCGTTGCGTTTCAGATGCTTTTGACATCTCTCGGGAAATATTTTCCCGTTTCATTTCCCATTGTAAATCCAAATAAATTCGTAAACAACATTGTATGTTTCAAATTTATCTTCTGAATTTATGTAACTTAAAAGAAAAAATCGATTTGTTAATGCTGCATCCCTGTCCTGCAGCGTAACACTTCTTTTAAACCTGGCGGGAAGGACGAACGTCGTTTTTGCTGCATGACGTCAAAATTTCTCGCAGTGACGTAACGATATTTGAACAAGGTTGTCGCAGCCAGAGGGTTAAGCAGTTTCTCTAAATAACATTGAGCAAGCAGCTTCCTGGCGAGATTTCTTGCTCTCAACAATAAGTCTTCGGGTTTAGAACATGCTCTCGTACAGCTTATTAGTTGTGAAATGAATACGCTATAGGCAGGCGAAGTGGGAATGCTGCTGCATATGAAGGGGATGTTTGTAATGTTGAAATTCAAATCGTCGCATTTCTCATAAAGAGAGGCATTAAAAAAATAGTTGTCACTTATCAAAATATCGAGAAGCTATTTTGGTTTCACATCCCTGAACGGAATTAACATGTCTAAAATTGTTTGTCGCATTGCAAAATTAATGGTAATGAATCGTCAAAATTTCGATAACAAATCATGAAATTAAAAGAAAGGAGGGGATCTCTAACAACACCTAGTTGCAGCACCAACAGCAAAACCCTAAAACACCTAGTAGCGTACCAGACCTCGCCCGTAATGACCTTTACATGCACCTATTGAAATATAACTTAACGACATTAATTTCCATTTTCATAGAAATTACCTTGGACGACGGCTGGCGTTCACTTGAATTTTGAATATTTGTGTGCAAAATACATTGATTTTACATTGTTTATCCTCGTTCATAGTAAGTGACGTCAGAAAATAACGTCATATTTCACTCACGTGACGTTGTGACACACGGCTCAAATTATGACGAAGAATTTCCCCAAACATTCTACATCGCAATAGGTTATACGTCATTATGCCTTAAATGAAAAAAAAATTAAAATTATAGGGCAAATTTTTGGGATAAGCGCACCTGCTCCTTTGATATGCAATAATTAACTGCGAAGTGAGTTGAAATCGGCAGGTCTTTCGTAATGAAAGTTCTCTAAGTGAACATTTGCGTCAATTTGTCATCGTATAGGTATGTGTCCACTCTTTTTCAAGACATTTGATTTAAGTTTACATGAATGATCATATATGAGGAAGTGTGTTGTACATTTTAGAAAAGTAGAAACGTTGAACTTGCTATTATTTCTCTTAAATGTAAACGTCTTCAAATTGAATAGCATCATTTAAGAACAGATAAATTGGCAACATGGACCAGACATGCACGTTTCGGGTACTTAACCCTCGTCAGTGATCCTCAAATCTAAACAATTTAATATGCCAAACAAGTATGAAAGTTACTATGTCGAAAAAGCGTACCGAAAGACGTAGCAGGAGCTTTGTTTTGGAATAATAACAGGACGGAGATATTTTCCGATCTACATGAACAATGTCATACATTTTGTGTAGAAAAATTCATACTAGATGTTTGAGCAGAAAAATTCATACTAGATATTTGGTGTTCTCAGTTCTTTATCTCTTGGTAATGGTTCAGGTAATAATATAACTGCGCACTTATGCATATGTCTGTATAAACAATCATGTAGCAAGGTCATAGTTTAGGCTAAGTACTTTATCAGGAAGTGCCTATATCTTTAGATAGAGACGCGAACATTAATAGGTAGAGCGAACTTCGCGCACTGAATGATAAACGTTCTATTTAACTTTTTTTGATTTTTTTGAGAAATTGGCATTGAAACTTTTGTGACATATATCGCATGCTAATTCAACGCATACATCAAATTTATGGCACAACATAAAAATAACTATTTATTAAACATCGTTTAGTGCTGTATGTTTTAAACATTAAGAATAAAATGTGTTTTTCTGTTAATGAGGTGAAAGGTCAAGGTCATGTGGTAAAAAAAATTGGTTCAATGGAAAGGTCTTGTGATTTGATCCTTCTGTCACCAGACGGACACGTACTTGGCTTGGTACTGTACCAATCAACATCCTTGTACCAGCGCATTCTTAGGAATTGAACTCTGACAGTGACGACATGACTCCATGGCGGGCCCTGTCCAAACCTCTTGAGAGATGACAGACATCGACCACCTGTCCTCTCTGAATGTCAGTCGGACTCCTCGGGTGATCACATGCATGAGCTCCCTACAACTGGCGGGGCACAGGTTTTATTTCGAACGCCCTCTGTTTTTTATATCCATTTTCATATCCATCTGTGTGAGTAGTGTAGTATATACTTTACACCCACTTCCTGCCCCCCTGCCATAGCACATTCCGGAACTTCCGATATACTATACACCCACTTCCTGTCCCTGCCATAGCACATTTCGGAACTTCCGGTTTAGAGTTCATTTCCTACTTCCTGTGCCATCAAAACACATACCGGAACTTTCGGTTAAGGTTCCTTCCTTCCACTTCCTGTATTCATTTCGGATATTAGAGAATTGTAATTGGATACGTGTCATTTCGCTTTTTTCGCCATTGCCAATTAACAACTTCCGGTTAAGCTCTCTTCCTCTTTTTACTCCTTCTGGACATAACCCTACTTCTCTACGTTTCTTACACACCCGTTACTTTTATTTGTGCCTTTTTAAGTGTATTTCAATGGAGTCTTCTCGCACAATTTTATTTGCTTGTATTCCTTTTCTTTAATTACGACCTACTGACAATTCTTATTAACAAAGAAAATCATATCAAGTTGAAGAACATTTTTGCAGTGTATTGGTTATGTGCAGCACCCTTTGTGCAATTTGCAAAAATCTATAGCACATCGGATGTAATGTGCAAAAATGTGTAGCATGCTAAATATAATGTGCTAATCAAACAAAGCATTGAGCGGAATGTGTAGAACATCTGATATACCATGTGCATCAATGTGTAGTACTGATACACGCACTAAATTTTAAGTGTATATCGATATCTTGAATAGCGAAGGTTTACAAAAATAGGTCGAGGTTGAGTTAAATACCCAGTATAACATGTACATCCAACGGCATCGGGTATGGCCTATATTTACCTGTGCAGACATGTTTCTTTTTGATTCACAGGATATAAATGAAAATAGCTTTCTAAATTTTGGAGATCAATATTTACACAAAAAATTACAAAGTATCACAAACCCTTTTTGGCATGAGGTAATTGTAAATTTAATAGAATTTAATATCAATTTAAGAATTAATGATGATTTGAAAGATGTACTAAGAAAACCATTGTGGAATAACTCCGAAGTTAAAATTGGCAACCAATATGCATCCATTATAAAGAATGGAATCAAAAAGGGGTAACAATAATACAGGATTTGATTAATGAAAATGGTAAATTTTACACATATGAACAATTCTGTCAAAATTATAATATCCAATGCCCTTTTACCTTATATTTAGGATTAAAAAATTTCATTATGAATAAATGGCCAAAATTAGGAGAATTAGAAAAAAAGGAGATAGGACCATATAGACCAAAATTTATTGAGATACTGTGTAAAGATGCAAGAGGCTCGAGGACACTCTATAACATTTTAAATAAAGAACTCAAGAAGAAACAAGGTTATGAATTAAAATGGGAAACAATTTTTGAAACAACTGAGGATATAAATTGGAAAATAATTAATAGAAATATCTATAATAACACACTTGATTCAAGACTTCATTGGTTTCAATTCAGAATTGTTCACAGAATAATAGCCACAAATAAGTTTCTAAATTATATTAAAGTTAGGAATGATGCTCTGTGTACTTTTTGTAAAACTGAAACTGAAACTATAGAACATTTATTCTTTCATTGTCGCCTTGTTTCTTCTATGTGGGGCAACTTTGAATCATGGATAAAAGACAAAACAAATTTAGAAATCACTCTTTCTATGTTCGATGTGATCTTTTTGAAATATGGAAAAACATTTAAGAGGCCGTGTCAGTAACCATTGAGCTTTGGGCTATATAAACATGGAAAGTGCAAAAAATTAGATTTTCCTAATTCTTTTAAATTTTGTTACCCTTTGATTGTACTTGAAAAAAATTGATAAAGTTTGTCTTAACACCATTTCGTTACCATGGTAACGGGCAATGAAAGTATAAAAAACGTGATTTTATCTACTTTTTCAAATAATTCCCTAGATAAGAACTTTATTTATATAATAAATAGAATTATATCCCAAGACAACTCCTTTACATCGAAAGGGACTATTTTGATACACCAGAAAGTTATTTCGTAGAATATGGACTGTACTGAGAGGTACAATGGCAACTGAATGTTGCGTAAAATCGACAGATTTTAGGCCTTTTCGGAACATATTTTTTCAAATGCACAACAGCGCTGATGCATTTCGGCAACATCAACTGAAAGACCATATAATAAACTGTTTGTTTAAAAAGTAAAATTGGGTATACACTAATGCATAATAGTTGTATAAGTTAATCATGATGGCAGTGGTGAGTGGAGTCTTCTCTCAGAAATGCTTTTCTGTCCTCCTGGATGCAACCCCTCTTTCCCCTTCCATGTAGATCCCCAGCCTTTCTGTCTTTCTGGTGTGTATATATCATGTGGTATTTATTCATGTCATTGTTCGTGTGATTTTTGTATGGTTTACAAATATGTGATATATTTGTTCTATAGGTTATTTTTAGTGTAATCTTCCTAGTCTCTCATCCAATCTCTTATTTCCTGTGATACTTCAAGTGTCTTTCTCCTTTATTTTTTTAGCTTTTAGTGCTGATTACCTTGCTGTTTAATTTGATTTCTTAATTAGCTTTGTTTGCATGATTTTATTTTGTATAAGCTTTTAGCTCTTATATGCCTTGTTTATAGCTTTCAGTCAGTGTTTGCCATGTACATTTTATTTCCAGTGCTTGATTTAATTTTGTTTTTATTTTTTGCATGTTTACTCGTTCTTTTTCTTATGTACATGTTTTAGTATTATGTCCATGTCGGTTGTAAAAGCTCTACAGAGCTTATTTTCTTTGTTATTTATGTACACAGTGCCGACTTTAAATAAATATTACTTACTTACTTACTTACTTAATGAAATACGCTGATCGTGCAATTTGGTGTGGAACTCTCTAATGTGGAGAATACGAAATGTCATATTGGGACAAGAAAAGATGGTGAAACTAGACATAGAGCGCTAAAAGAGGGCTATTTACTGTTTTAAAAGGTTGAATTCAGTTAAATTTATCAATTTTTTAGATTCAGAAATTTTATTACAAAATCATTCATCTAGCATTCAGGAGTTGGCACATTTGTATGTCTACATGTATTACTGTATCATATGGTACTTAGTTCTCATTGAACCCTTCGTATATTCTCTTAGATTCCTTCCTACACAGTATGTTCGCCCTTTTAATTCACAGTCTAGATTTTCTAAGTGTCAACATACGAACAATGGTATGGTCATTTTGTATATCAAAATCTATTTCATAATTATTTTTCAATGTGTTTAAGTCAGGTTTGTAATTGCTTGCGTATACATTTTCAATATGAATAAGACAACACCTATATTTCTTATATTTCTTTTTTTTTAATGATTGTTTCAGTACTTTAATTAGTATTTTAATCTTTTGATTTATATTGACTCATTTACAGGGGTATACATCTTTCAATCTTTGATTGCTTCTAACTCAGGGAGATAACCCAAATAAAAAACGAAGAAATCAGAGATGGGTTATTTTTGTTATTGTTTGCTTGTTTGTTGGTTTATCGGGATAGTTTGTGGTTGTATGGAAATGTTTTTGGTGCGTCTTTTGTAAATCAGCTCCAAATCATATATAGTAAAACAAAAAGGGAAGGGGGGGGGGGGTATGAGTAATCATTGTTCTTTTATGATGTACTTGACTACTTGTTCATTTGAAGTAAGTGTAAGACAGATATTATAATGTCGATTCTCTTATCAAACTGAAAACATAACCAAAAGCTCAAATCTTCTAGGGAGAAAAATGAGGGACTAGGGTAGTGACAGTGGTTTTTGTTTTTGACAAAATAGCATTGTATAAAACACCTACAGATCGCGCGGCTCACTTCTGAAATCAGAAAATTGAATTTTGTCTACTTTGTCGGCAAATTTTCAAATTGAAATTTATATAGTTGGATAGAACGGTGTAAGTTATATGTCCGTATGTCAAATTACGCTCGAAGTGAAAGAAAATAGATGGGAAGTTTAGTGTGACGTCGCCAATGTTTAACATTGATGCCTCATTCACACGGTTGCGCAATTTTATTTCGAAATAGCGTTATTGCGCAGCAAATTTGTTTCGCAATAAGTTATGAACATTCACAAAAATCATGAATTAAAATGCACAACGGATAACTTAATGAAACATTGTTAGAATAATTTTCCTATAGTCTAAATTTAAGGCTATTTTGAGATGAAGCCTATGTAACAAAACATTCATTTATTTGTCATTTCAGTCTAGATTATGACGTCATTCAGTTATGATGTCATTCTCTACAAGGGGTCCAGACTAATAGATATACGAAAAATCGGAATCTCTTAATAGAATCTTATAAATAGAGACGTCGAATAGTTATATTCGTAAGTATAACGATCTCCTTGTCTTGTCATGATGATGCGCATGCGTCAGATTTATTGCGCAACAGTTTCGCCTAGCGTTTGATGCGCATTAAAGTTATTGCAAAAAATATTATTGCGCCAAAAATTTTGTCGTGTGAACGCAAACAAATTTATTGTGCAACAAATTTACGTTTATGGCGCAATAAACTCTCCGTGTTGAGGAGGCATGAGTCTAAGGCCACAATTAAAAATTGTTTGTTTCCCCTTCCCCCGGGTCTGTTTTTTCCAAGTGAACCGGCAGGCGGGTACTTTTTTTTTTGCTGCCAGAACTACATGTATCAAATATGTTTAAAGTCGTTTGAATCCAAATTGCACATTATACTGGACTCCTTACAGCTGCGCAGTCACACTCTGTGTTTCTAATTAATATGATAAAGACTAAGAGCTGGCAGCCACGGCGATTTCTCGCCTCTTACTTCGGGAAAAATCGCCGCCTATTTTCCGTAAAAAAATATCCGTTATGTCTCAATTTCTATCGCCGGTTAAGTATGAAATGTCTATTTATTTTATTGAACATATACAAAAGAAAATTACGTTGTCCTGTAAAACCTACTCCATATAAACAAAATTGTCCCAAGATACACGATAAATACTTCCGCAACAGGTGCATCAATTGTTTCAGCGCGGCGCAACGGGTCATTTTACGGTAACGACAAATCTGCGAGAATAAAGATGCACTATACATGCGCGGATCCAGCATTTTTGGTCAGAGGGGGTCCAAAATTGTAGGAAGTCTACCTAGGTATATTTCGGTGCACATCATGGGGAGGGAGCAACGTGTGCACTAAGGATTGATTTTTGAGGGCGGATATTGTTAGCTTTCCTTTCACGTTTATTTTTATGAAGAATTGGCGAGCTAAGCGAGCCTGAAATTGTTTTAGATATGAATATTTTTTTTGTCTTGCTTCGATCGAGATGATTATTTATAACATTGAATATTTTACTCTTTGTATCGGCGAGCGGAGCAAGCTGCGAAAATTTTGATTGATTCACAATTTGTCTATGTTTCATGAAATTAAATAAATAAGTCATTTTCCCAAATAATTTGTCATCTTAAAATGACAAAACCTTGAAAAAGACGAGGGAGGTTACATCCTATGAAGTTAGGGACTGTTGAAAATACGAGTTCATGAGACCCAAAATTATTTAGTATAAAAAAAATGAAAATGATTAAGGAATTTTGCAGGGTTATATAATATATTGAATTTGTATAGATACTGTCCACACGCAACCACGATTCACGGACTACATGTATAAAAGGCCGGCGTTTTCCAGTGCATGATAAAGATGAAATAAGTTTGTATTTTTAGCTCTACTGGTCTCAGACCAGTCGAGCTTATGCGATACCCCGTCGTCCGGCGTCCGTCCGTCTGTCCGTCTGTCCGTCCGTCCGTCCGTAAACAATTCTTGTGCTCGCAACTCCTCTCAAACCATAGGTGATAGAAAGTTAATTCTTTTTGCATCCTACTTGGTATGTGGTCTAGTTGTGCACCTGACATTTAGTTTCAGCCCTTGACCCCCAGGGTCTTAGAAAATGGGCGTGGTTATGAAAATCTATGTAATCTTGTGCTCGCAACTCCTCTGACACTATAAATGATGGAGACTTAATTCTTTTTGCAATATGATAAGTCTGTGGTCTAGTTGTGCACCTGATATTTTGTTTGAGCCCCTGACCCCCAGGGTCTTAGAAAATGGGTGTGGTCATTTTCTCCTATATAACTCTATGTAATCTTGTGCTCGCAACTCCTCTGACACTATAAATGATAGAGACTTAATTCTTTTTGCAATATGATGGATCTGTAGTCTAGTTGTGCACCTGATATTTTGTTTGAGCCCCTGACCCCCAGGGTCTTAGAAATGGGTGTGGTCATTTTCTCCTATATAACTCTAAGTAATCTTGTGCTTGCAACTCCTCTGACACTATAAATGATAGAGACTTAATTCTTTTTGCAATATGATGGGTCTGTGGTCTAGCTGTGCACCTGATATTTTGTTTGAGCCCCTGACCCCCAGGGTCTTAGAAAATAGGTGTGGTCATTTTCTCCTATATAACTCTATGTAATCTTGTGCTCGCAACTCCTCTGACACTATAAATGATGGAGACTTAATTCTTTTTGCAATATGATGGGTCTGTGGTCTAGTTGTGCACCTGATATTTTGTTTGAGCCCCTGACCCCCAGGGTCTTAGAAAATGGGTGTGGTCATTTTCTCCTATATAACTCTATGTAATCTTGTGCTCGCAACTCCTCTGACACTATAAATGATAGAGACTTAATTCTTTTTGCAATATGATGGGTCTGTGGTCTAGTTGTGCACCTGATATTTTGTTTGAGCCCCTGACCCCCAGGGTCTTAGAAATGGGTGTGGTCATTTTCTCCTATATAACTCTATGTAATCTTGTGCTCGCAACTCCTCTGACACTATAAATGATAGAGACTTAATTCTTTTTGCAATATGATGGGTCTGTGGTCTAGTTGTGCACCTGATATTTTGTTTGAGCCCCTGACCCCCAGGGTCTTAGAAATGGGTGTGGTCATTTTCTCCTATATAACTCTATGTAATCTTGTGCTCGCAACTCCTCTGACACTATAAATGATAGAGACTTAATTCTTTTTGCAATATAATGGGTCTGTGTCTTAGTTGTGCACCTGATATTTTGTTTGAGTCCCTGACCCCCAGGGTCTTAGAAATAGGTGTGGTCATTTTCTTCTATATAACTCTATGTAATCTTGTGCTCGCAACTCCTCTGGCACTATAAATGATGGAGACTTAATTCTTTTTGCAATATGATGGGTCTGTGGTCTTATTGTGCACCTTATATTTTGTTTGAGCCTCTGTCCCCCAGGGTCTTAGAAAATGGGTGTGGTCATTTTTTCCTTTATCATTCTATGTAATCTTGTGCTTGCAACTCCTCTGACACTATAAATGATGGAGACTTAATTCTTTTTGCAATATGATGGATCTGTGGTTTAGTGTTGCACCTGATATTTTGTTTGAGCCCCTGACCCCCAGGGTCTTAGAAAATGGGTGTGGTCATTTTCTCCTAAATAACTCCATGTGATTGAGACTTAATTCTTTTTGCAATATGATGGATCTGTGGTCTAGTTGTGTCATTGATAGTTCATTTGAGCTAGAAGCCTCTGGCCCCTAGCATCCTAAAAAATTGATGTGGCTTTCTTTTTTGAAATACTATATCTCGGATATTATAAATTATATGAGTGATTTTATAGTTGCAGTCTAATGGATATGTTGTTTTTTCGTGCTACTTATAATTTGTTTGAGCACCTGCTCCCTATGGTCTTTAAGAAAGGAAATTGATGTTTTAAAGAAAAAACAACCAGGAGAGCTACAGTCTCATCAGAGACTTCTGGTTTTCTTTCTCGGTCTGTTTATTGTATGTAGACAGCGAAAGTGAAGAATAATTATACGAACAACATCAAGAACTCATTGTAATATTGAGTCTATTGATAATGGCGTTCAAGACGCAAGAAGTTAGCACGGAACGCCGACAACCGCTAGAGAAACGTAGGAAATCATGACCGAATGCGTACAGTGCTATGATCAGGTACATTTGTAGTAGTTTTCTTATTCACTCGATTTTATGTATTTAGATAATATGCCTGAATTTTGGCCCACTCAGTGGACCCTTCCAAATGAGCCATGGGTCTTTATAACGTTCAAACGCATATCCGTGAAACGAGATTTCACAAGTTGAGGAACTAGATTGGGCACATGCGTATACTATACATGTAAAGATGGGAGCCCACAATACCTGCCGCACTAGCAGAATTCGAAAGGCACATGCTTGTTTGAAATTTTACATCCGTAGACCGAGCGCTCGTCTATCATGTTCTCAAAAAACTTTGGGAGGATATTTACAAGAGAGAGACATACTTATCAATGTACATGTAGCTATAATACATAATTTATGACAGACGGTTCAAAGCCAACGGGCATGGGAAGACGGGGGGGGGGGGGGTACGGCAAGATTTCTTACAATAATGTAGGAATGAGAAAGCTACTGAGTTAATTTACAATTCTATTTGGATAGAATATTGTACCGTAACGTTGAAACTGAAAATGGACATGGCCGTGATTCGATTTGTGGACCAAAAAAAAAAAAAAAAATCGGACTTTTTGGCTATATAAAAATCAGACTCGGCAGCGTTTTTCCTGACCCGGTCGGTGCGAGGGGAAACAAACAATTTTTTAATTATGGCCTAAGGAGAACGTCAACAATGTTACGCTGAAATTAACATAGAAAAATCCCCCTCTAAAACTATTTTCCTTCACTGTGAGCGTAGTATTGGTTGTACGGACATATAACTTAAAAGTTACGAGATTTCGAGATCTATCCCCCTATCGAATGGGGAATTAATTTTTCATACAGGTAAACCTTTATTTTATGCTTGAGAAATTTATTACTTTAGTGTTCACCTTGTTTTCGTTGGTTGCTAAGGTATACATTTTGTTGCTAAGGAAGTTTGTCTTTTGTCACAATATGTATCTTCATAAAAATTCACATATTGTCAGAAATTATCTTAAAATATTATAATTCTTAAACTCCTTTACTTTTTTATAGAATTTGTTGTCTTGAACATGTTGAATAAAAAAAAAGGTTGTCAACATCTAAATTGCACGAGGAAAAAAAAACCAAAATAATTGCAAATTTCGATTTGAACCCCCCCCCCCCCCCTCCCCCGAATGAATTAAATTGAATTGAAGACTTTGCTACCCAATTTTTTTTTTATAAATTATGAAATAATGATAGTTTTGACAACATCAAGGATTGTTGAGCTTTCGCAATTTTCATGTCATAAAATAGCATATTTTTGCATATACATGTATTCTAAAATTCAAAACATCATTTTCTGTTGCCAGAGCAACCATAAGCAAATTAATAAACAGAAAAAAAGGAATGTGATAAGGTTTTCACTTGGTAAAGTTCTTTTCATTACATGTTTAAAAATGTATGATACACCATTAGAATCTATCAAACCCTTGAAAAGAAAAAGCTCAAACACTACTTTTATTTTCATGAGATTATTACAATCCAAGTACAATAACTCTGCATAAAAATATTAAGATGACACCCATATACAAGTGACCTGTCACTTCCTATAACAGATTTACATCCGGCAATCATTAAGATTCATCAATTCTTTGCAGAGGAAATGCCCTGATGCAAATATCTGAAACATGAAATGACAGAAAGACGTAAGAGTGCAACAGCATATGCCCCCCCCCCCCCCCCCCCCCCCCCCCCCCCAATGAAATAGCTTAAGTCACTCTATTCATAGCCCATGCAAAATAATTCTTGATTTTTTTTTTTTTTTTTTTTTTTTTTGGCTGTAATCAACATTAACAACTGTGATTTTTTTTAACCTTCACTGATAAAGGAAGGCTGGAAGTGGTCCTTTTATGTGTCAAATAAGTGCCCGATGACTGGTTATTTTCCGGTTGCTATGGAAATATAAATGGTTGCTAAGGAGGTTTGTTAAGTAAATATTCATATGAGCATGCAGTGTTTATTTGCCAGTTTTAAATGACAAAAATATAATTATATCTGAGACATGTTTTTGTTTCATATTTGAATATTCAAATAAAGTAGAGGGGCCAAATTTGCTTAAAATTTGCTGAAATGCAGATGTAACTGTTTGAACACTTTTACCTGTATACCCAATTTTATTGCAGTTTTTCAACATTTAGGCATTAGTATTTACTGAAAAATAAGTAACACTATTGGCAGTGGTTGCGCACTTTAGATACACCTGATTTAAACTAACTACATTTTGCATATTATAGAAAACCTTAAAATACTCGTACTTTTGGTTACCATAGCAACCGTGTATGTTATTGAAAATGAATTATGATATGAAATTTCATCAGAACCAAACTTCTACTGTAATGAATGCTTCAGAAAATGTATGTAGAATTTTACATATTTCTGCTGTTGGAAACACAAAAGAGTGATTTTTCAGTCATTTTCACTGATTTATGTGCTTGTTACCATGGCAACGCTTCTAAAACATCTTCTTCAAGATTAAATGTTCAATATTGACATTTATATTGTTTAACTTGTTATGTTGCTGCATTATCAAGTCATTTCAGCCATATTTAAAATTTTGACTTTCCACCCAAAGCTTGATGCTTATTGGCAGGGCCTCTTAAAGCCTTGAATCTTTTGATCGTTATAATAAAAAGTTATATTTATCAAAAACGGCTCAGGGACAGTACCTTAAATTTTGCAGAAGTTAAACAGTTGCTAAACTATCATTACAATCTTGAAAGATATATATACTATAGTCAAAAGAGACATGACAAATTTCTTAACAAATGGAATAATTTGCAGGCTCTTTTCTCCAACTCCTAATCGGCTTTCTCATATTATTTACAATTTATGTACAAGCTATGTATATATGAATTTGAATAAAATTAAAAAAAAAAAAAAAAAACTTTAAAAATCAGACAAAACATGACCTTGACCTGTCAATATTTATCCATGTCTAGAACATCCCAATCCTAAAGTATGAATGTGTGAGTGAAAGGGTGTAAATGTGTCCTCTCTTTCTTTCTGTCAACTATCATAAAAACACTTGATATTTCTTTAGTACAAGTAGTACAAGTTTATTATTTCACATGCTATATCAAATATTATTATATAATACATGTTATATCAAGTGATAAAAAAAAAAATAAAAAAAAAAAAAATATTTACCTGTGCAGACATGTAATAGATATCTAATAATAACGGTACGCGGACAATGTAAAATAAAGCTAAGTAGGTTGTTAGAAACATTTTTGCAGTGTATAGATAATGTGTAGCACACCGACTACAATGTGCAGCACACCCGTTGCAATGTGCAAAATGTGTAGCAGGCTAAATATAATGAGCTGATTAAACAGAGTATTTAGTGGAATGTGTAGAACATCTGATACCGTGTGCATTAATGTTCAGTACTGTAATGCCCTTGCACTAAATTTTAAGTGTATATCAATATCTTGAATAGCGAAGGTTTACAAAAATAGGTCGAGGTAGGGGACACCCGAGGACGAATAAAGGAACAGCAACAAAGAGAATGACGAAACGTGTTAGTATTGTTATGGTTTATTGGTTGATATGAAAAAAATAATATTTACATTTATTTGAATTTTCTTATACATATGATATATATGAAATTACATATTTTATTTAAGTAATGCTCTTTTCGCATGAACTAATCACTTTGGGTTTGTGGAGGATCATATTCGTCGATCTTTCTGTTAATTAAAAACTTTCTTTTTTTAACTGCGTATTTCACAGATTCGTCTTCATCATAGTCTTCATCCTCGCGCAATCTTTTCGCAGTGTCCATTACCTTCTTGTGTATTGGATCGTTGCGTAAAGAAGTCATAAGCTCGAAAAAGTTTAAGTAATATTGTCTTAGTTTATTATCATAAAGTGGTTTCAACTTCTCAAATGTCTTCTTTTCCAATTCGTCTGTAGATATATTTCCTTTACTTTGCTGTAATTTCTTAAACGTGGTTTCATATTCCTCTTGCATGTCGCTGTAAACATCGTTCATAGCTTTGTTCCAAAACTTGTCATTGTTTGGTTCTTCATCGCTTTCCGAGTCTGTACCATTGTCTTCTATTTCACTTTCTTCTTCCTCATTACTAATCTCTGAATAATCTTCCTCATAATTGCCACATAAATCATCGTCACTTCTATAACTTTTGTCTACTTCATCTGAATGGCGATTATAGTTGGACGACATATCTTTACGATTGATTCTTTCCTTTTCACGACACACGAATGTCGTTTTATGTCTTTTTAAAGTGAAAGGTCTTGAGAAAGTCTTTAAACACCAGTTACATCGAAGTTGATCCATAAACAGTCGCATAAGAAATGAATGTCACAATTCCTAGCTTTAAGATTTATATATAGCATCTGATGCTATTGAATGCTATTTGCACAATACTGCAGATGTTTGCATCATCAGTCTAATCTTTATAGTACATTCAGACATTTCTGACACATTTGTTATCTATTTTGTGCTAGAGTACTACTGTTATACAAGAGTTGTAACTTTTACAAAATAAAAGGAAACTTATTGAAATGTAGACTTAGAGTCACTTCCACGTCTTCATATAATAGTGCGTTTCCATTTCGATCCTTTAGGGATATTTGAATCTGAAGCAAATGTCCCATTCTCATAGGAACATAATACGGTAACGTGAATATAACGTTTGAGTCTTTTTCAGCATCCAGAGTTATTCGTCTTAAAAGAGGAATTTCCTTCCCGCCTACTAATGTGCCTTGACAAATATCACACCACACGAATATTTCGTTATACTTCTGACTTCCTATATTTCCTTGATTGCTTTGTTTTACATAACTTATACTGAACTCGGTCAGAGCAACCATCCAGTAACCATCAAATTGTATTTCTCGGCTAAGCTGCACCGTGAAATTATTTGGTGTGTTATGAAATAAAGATTGGCTGTCTGACGACGATAATATCATCCGGAGACTCATGCTTTTCAAATGGTGATTACAACATTAAGTTTTGCATTTAATAGCTTTTGAGTCTATTGACTTGAATAAAATCTGTCTATTGACTTGAATAAAATCTGTATAATTTCATATATATCATATGTAAGAAAATTCAAAAACATATGTAAATGAAAATATTATTTTTTCACATCAACCAATAAACAATAACAATACTAACACGTTTCGTCATTCTCTTTGTTGCAGTTCCTTTATTCGTCCTCGGGTGTCCCCTACCTCGATTTTTTTTTTTTGGTAAATATTGTAGATATTGATATACACTTAAAATTTAGTGAAAGAGCATAACAATACTGAACATTGATGCACATGGTATCAGATGTTCTACCCATTCCACTAAATGCGCTGTTTGATCAGCTCATTATATTAAGCCTGCTACACATTTTTGCACATTGCAACGGGTGTGCTGCACATTTTTGCACATTGTAGTCGGTGTGCTACACGTTATCTATACACTGCAAAAATGTTTCTAACAACCTACTTAGCTTTATTTTACATTGTCCGCGTACCGTTATTATTAGATATCTATAACATGTCTGCACAGGTAAATATAGGCCATACCCGATGCCGTTGATGTACATGTTATACTGGGTATTTAACTCCAACTCGACCTTTTTTGCAATCCTTCGCTATTCAAGATATTGATATACACTTAAAATTTAGTGCGTGTATCAGAACTACACATTGATGCACATGGTATATCAGATGTTCTACACATTCCGCTCAATGCTTTGTTTGATTAGCACATTATATTTAGCATGCTACACATTTTTGCACATTACACCCGATGTGCTATAGATTTTTGCAAATTGCACAAAGGGTGCTGCACATAACCAATACACTGCAAAAATGTTCTTCAACTTGATATGATTTTCTTTGTTAATAAGAATTGTCAGTAGGTCGTAATTAAAGAAAAGGAATACAAGCAAATAAAATTGTGCGAGAAGACTCCATTGAAATACACTTAAAAAGGCACAAATAAAAGTAACGGGTGTGTAAGAAACGTAGAGAAGTAGGGTTATGTCCAGAAGGAGTAAAAAGAGGAAGAGAGCTTAACCGGAAGTTGTTAATTGGCAATGGCGAAAAAAGCGAAATGACACGTATCCAATTACAATTCTCTAATATCCGAAATGAATACAGGAAGTGGAAGGAAGGAACCTTAACCGAAAGTTCCGGTATGTGTTTTGATGGCACAGGAAGTAGGAAATGAACTCTAAACCGGAAGTTCCGGAATGTGCTATGGCAGGGACAGGAAGTGGGTGTATAGTATATCGGAAGTTCCGGAATGTGCTATGGCAGGGGGGCAGGAAGTGGGTGTAAAGTATATACTACACTACTACTTGTGTGGGGTTTTTTTTTTTGCCCCTGCGTCATGTTGTCTGTTTGTATGGTCATCTTACAGTGAAAAGGTTATTTTAGGTTTCCGCTTTCATAAACTAGTAAAGAATTTCTGGAAATTTTACAAAAATTACAGTCAACTTCTTTTAAAATTCGGATCTATACATGCAACAGAGTACATTACTATGGGTATTACACAACCTGTCTTTTATGGTGATATGATAAACAAAATAAAAAGGATCAAAGGTAGGCAGCATAACCATCGAAAATGCGTCAGAATCATCAAACGCCTTTTATACCGTGGATATGATCCTAATATCACCAGACGGACACTAGGCTTGGTACTTGACCAATCTACAGTCTTGCACAAGCGCATCCTTGAGACTTGCACTCTGACTGACTGTGACGACGGGACTCCATGACGGGTCCTGTCCAAACCCCTTTAGAGAAGACAGGGCCCCGACTACCTGTCCTCTCTGAATGTCAGTCGGACTCCTCGGGTGATTACATACATGAGCTCGCTTCAGCCGGCAGAGCACGGACTGTATTACTCATGCCCTCTTTTTATATCCATTTACATATTCATCTGTGTCTCTGGGGCCTCTACGTTTTGCGGTCTTGTTTGTGTGATGTCATCTTACAGTGAGGAGGTTGTTTTACACAACAATTGTACGTTCTTCGAGACCTCTGGGTAATTGGAGAAGTGAGAGGGTTGTGCGCACGTAATCCAGGATTACCACACCATTTGCTACTTGCTTGACAAATGGCCGTCCAAAGTCGGCACCGGTTGCCCATTGGTCTCGTCGGTTTATGTGTAGTCTTTTGTGTTTGATGTTTTCATGTCGTGTGTCTCTTTTCCGTCTCGTGCTGTATTCGTCTTTTGTGTTTTTGCATCGGGTGTTTTGCTGTTGATGCTGCAACGGGGTCTTGTTAGAGATCTCCTCCCTTCTTTTAACACCGCAATTGTGCGTTATTCGAGACCTCTGGGTAATCGGAAACGTGGGAGGATTGTGCGAACTTAATTCGGAGAACCACATCGTCTGCCCATTGGTTTCCTTGGTTTATGTGTAGTCTTTTGTGTTTCATGTTTCTATGGTGAGTTGGTGTTCCTTGTCCCTTTTGCGGTTCTTTCTGTACCCGTCTGCTCCGTGTTTTTGTATTGGGTATTTCGGGTTTTGCTGTGGGTGCTGCAACCTAGTGTTGTTGGATATCCCCTCCTTTGTTTTGTCGCGAAGAATACTCATATGGTATATCCTATCACTATCACTTACCATTCAAAAGTTATGTCAAATGAAAAAGTTTTTGAAAAGCAGGTCAAAGGTCAAAGTCAAGGTCGAGAGGTAAAACGCTTTGGTATCAATGGAAAGTTCTTTTCTCAAGAATTACACATGTGAAATATCTTACCCATCAAAAGTTGTGTCTAATGTTAAAGTTTCTTTTAAGTAGGTCAAAGGTCAAGATCACAAGGTCAAAAATTTTGGTTACAATGAAAGGTCTTGCCTCAAGGCTTACAAATGTGAAATATCAAAGCTCCATCACTTACCAATAAAAAGTTATGTCCAATGTTAAATTTTCTTAAGTAAGTCAATGGTCAAGGTCAAGGTCAAAACTTTTGGTATCAGTGGGGAGGTTTTGTCACACGGAATACACATGTGAAATGTGAAATCTCTATCATTTACCATTCAAAAGATATACCCAATTTTAAAGTTTTTGCCTCGGACAAACAGACAGACAGACAAACAGACCAAAAACTATATGTCCTCGAATACTTGATTCCAGGGGCATAAAAATTATTGAAATTGATGATTGGAATTCTTTTAATAATTCCGGATGAATGGGAGGATAGAATTCAGCAACATGGTCACTTCATCGATATTTAAGGTAGCTCATACCTCTCTGGTCGTGAGAGCTTATATTCTCCCTATGATAACTTCTTTTTTAAATTTTGTGCTTATCATCTTTGAATCTTTTATAAAACTTTTCATATAGATCCTACACTGTAGGGATATCTTTATTGTCTATAAATTCAAATGACCCCAACTACAACATTACATCCTATGGAAAATCCATAAATTGACATTTTTTAAACTGTAGAAATATTTTTAACCAAAAAAATATTTGAAACATGTATAAACTTTACCAGCCAAATGTGCAATAATATGATAAGAAAATATTGGGTATCCATGCATAATTTCCCCCGATTTGGCTACCGAGAGCTTTAAATCGGCTATAGCTGGTGTCGTTTAAAGTGGGCGCTGGATGCATATTGGTTTCCCTCTTATTATGTGTTAACTTTTCGGTGAACATTTTTTGCGTTATCTATTTCCTTCATCATCTCTACCTGTTTGTTGGTGGAATAGTTGAATTATTACTTTATTCCTAATACCTATTTTGTGTTCCTTGTCCCTGCCGTTTTCGCCTCTTTTTCTGCAGAACTCTGTGTTTTCGCATAGGGTACGTGTTGTCAGTATTTTGCTGTGGGTGTAACTGAGTCAATTTGGTGCTCTGTTGTGAGTGCTGTTGAGATTATCGTCAGGTTCTTCTTTAACTCATTTGTGTCACACTTATGCCCTTTGCCGTGTGGAGCTCGTAAAAAAGTTCCCCGCGAGGTGTTTGACAGTAAACATGGTAAGTTTTTTAAATATTTTCCCCTGACATTGTCGCCATAGACTTTCTAAATAGACGTGGCCTCAGACAGTGCATGTATTTTATATATTCTTTTCATTTTCATGCGTGAACATCGACGGCGGGTGCGGCTAGTCAACAGGGGATGCTTACTCCTCCCGGGCACCTGGTCCCACCTCTGGCTTGCAAGGGGTCCATCGATGCTCAGTTTGGTGCTGTTGAGATTATCGTCAGGTTCCTCTTTAACTCATTTGCTTTAAATCCCCTCCTCTTTCCCCGTGCTATGTTTGTGAGTTAGAGTCACATGTGTCAGTCTAGCTGGAGATCACCTCCTCTTTCCTTGTGCTATGTTTATGAGTTAAGAGACACATGTCTTCCTCTTTCCTTGCGCTATGTTTATAAGATGAGAGTCACATGTCCCAGTCTTGATGGAGATCGCCTCCTCTTTCCTTGTGCTATGTTAATGAGTGAAGAGACACATGTCTTCCTCTTTCCTTGCGCTATGTTTATGAGTTGAGAGTCAAATGTCCCAGTCTTGTTGGATATCCCCTCTTCTTTCCTTGTGCTATGTTTATTAGTTGAGAGTCACAAGTCTCAGTCTCAGTTTTGCTGGTGATCAACTCCTCTTTCCTTGTGCTATGTTTATGAGTTGAGAGTCACATATATCTTCCTCTTTCCTTGTGCTATGTTAATGAGTTAAGAGTCACATTTCCCAGTCTTGGTGGAGATCCCCTCCTCTTTCGTTGTGCTATGTTTATAAGTAGAGAGTCACAAGTCTTAGTTTTGTTGGAGATCCCCTCCTCTTTCCTTGTGCTATGTTTACGAGTTGAGAGTCACATGTCCCAGTCTTGCTGGAGATCCCCTCCTCTTTTCTTGCGCTATGTTCATGAGTTGAGAGTCAAATGCCCTCCTCTTTCCTTGTGCTATGTTTATGAGTTGAGAGTCTCATGTCCTCCTCTTTCCTTGTGCTATGTTAATGAGTTGAGAGTCACATGTCCTCCTCTTTCCTTGTGCTATGTTAATGAGTTGAGAATCACATGTCCTCTTCTTTCCTTGTGCTATGTTTATAAGTAGAGAGTCACAAGTCTGAGTTTTGTTAGAGATCCCCTCCTCTTTCCTTGTGCTATGTTTATGAGTTGAGAGTAACATGTCCTCCTCTTTCATTGCGTTATATTTATGAGTTGAGAGTAACATATCCCAGTCTTTCTGGAGATCCCCTGCTCTGTCCTTGTGCTATGAGTCACATGTCCTCCTCTTTCCTTCTGCTATGTTAATGACTTGAGAGTCACATGTTCCAGTCTTGCTCGAGATCCCCTCCTCTTTTCTTGCGCTATGTTTATGAGTTGAGAGTCACATGCCCTCCTCATTCCTTGTGCTATGTTTATGAGTGAAGAGACGCATGTCCTCCTCTTTCCTTGCGCTATTTTTATGAGATGAGATTCACATGTCCCAGTCTTGATGGAGATCGCCTCCTCTTTCCTTGTGCTATGTTTATGAGTTAAGAGTCACACGTCTTCCTCTTTCCTTGTACTATGTTAATGAGTTGAGAGTAACATGTGTCAGTCTTGTTGGAGATCAACTCATCTTTCCTTGCGCTATGTTTATGAGTTGAGAGTCACATGTCTTCCTCTTTCCTTGCGCTATGTTAATGAGTTGAGAGTCACATGTCTTCCTCTTTCCTTGTGCTAACAGCTTCCAATTTGATTTGACCAATTCCATATGGTCAAATTGCTTTGTGTGTTGTTAACAGCCTTTATCTAAACAAAATGATCAATAATTTAGATTTCTTATTCTTTATTTCAGTACATGTATTACAATGCAAAAACAAAGAAAAAGGATTCCATACATAATTAGTTATACATTTCAGAATCAAAGTTCCTAACAACTGGTTGTTAAGATAGACTACATAAAGTGATTCACAAGTACATGTACCTAAAAGCTGCATTTTAAATGCATCACAATGAGATTCAGTTTGTATCACTAACAACTTCTTGTTAAGATAGCGATGTGTTTCGACTTTAGAACTACATGATAGGTAAACTTCTTGACAATCAGTTGTTAAAGTGTAGAAGCTAACAAGCCATGTTTTCTTAACAACTGGTTGCTAAGAAATCTATCTTATTTAAGACAAGGAGTACTTTCCTAACAACTGGTTTTTAACTTGACAACTGTTTGTTAAGACAAATTGTGCAATGACTTCCATTTCATACTTTAAATTTGCATTTAAAGTATGTATTATAGTAATTTAGCATATTTGACAAGTAGATAAGTACGGAAACGTCCCAATGCCACATTCTGAAATTTGTTATCTCCTAATTAGGAGATACTATCACCTAATTAGGAGATACTATCACCTAATTAGGAGATACTATCACCTTATTAGGATTTAGCTATCACCTAATCAGGACATACTATTACCTAATTAGGACATACTATCATCTAATTAGGACATACTATCATCTAATTAGGACTTATCTATCACCTAATTACAACTTAGCTATTACCTAACATGGACTTAGCTGTAATCTAACATGGACTTAGCTATTACCTAATTAGGACTTAGCTATGACCTAATTAGGTGATAGTTTGTCCTAATTAGTTGAAAGTATTTCCTAATTAGGTGACAAATAAGTCCAAATGTGGTGAAAGTATGTCCAATTTAGGTTATAGCTTAGTCCTAATTAGGTAATAGCTAAGTCCTAATTAGGTGATACCTAAGTCCTTATTAGGTGCAAGTATCTCCTAATTAGGTGATAGCTAAGTCCCAATTAGGTGATGGTATCTCCTACTTAGGTGATATTATTTCTAATTAGGTGATATTATCTCCTAAATAGGTGATAGTATCTCATAATAAGGTGATAGTATCTCATAATTAGGAGAAAGCTTAATACAAATAAGGTGATAGTATCGCCTAATTAGGTAACAGCTAAGTCCTAATTAGGTGTGAGTATCTCCTTATTAGGTGATAGTATGTCCTAATTAGATGAAAGTTAAGTCCTAATTAGGTGTTAATATCCCCTAATAGGTGATAGCCAAGTCCTTATCAGGTGATATTATATCCTAATTATGTGATAGATGAAAGGTAAGTCCTAATAAGGAGATATTATCTCCTAATTAGATGATTGTATCTCCTAATTAGGAGAAAGTATCTCCTAATAAGGAGATAAAAGAATGCGAATGTGGTATTATGACGCTTCCGTAGATGATTAATGACATTTATAGAACAAATAGAAAGAATTTCCTACATTGAGTTATGATACAAAAGATATATTGATGTAATATATAGATATGATATTTTTTGAATAATGATATGTAATACTTTTGATATTTTTGACAACCAGTTGTTAAGAATCGGCCAATTCAACATAATATCTGATGTCGGTAACTACTGGTTGTTAAGATGTGAGTAATGACAAATATGAAAAAAAAAAACATTCCTATTAAGAAGAACAAAATCGTTAATCGAAAAATCATCTAACCAAGTGCATCAAAACCAGGATAAAACCAGAACTAAGGCAAAGGAACAGAAATAAAACACAAAAATAAAATCTACCATATGAAGAGAAGTGAACTCCTTGCAGAGCACTGAGATAATATGCACATGAAGAGTGAGCAACACCCGCCACCTCAATTCAGTAGAAAGGTCACAATCGGTAACTCCCACAAAGGAAGACAAACGTATAAATTGGTAAGTCATGGCACAGAAGGTCGACGTCAGAATATCATTTATGACTCTGGACAAGGAGACTTTATAGTGTGCTTCCATTTCCCTATATCGACTATAGAACTTCCTAAGTGTAAGTAATCTTGATATTTGAATCAGTGTTCTTTCGAAGCTCTAGAATACATGTCATGTACGTTTGCATACTTTTTGAATGTCCCGGTGAGCACTACATGTAAATGTAATTATGGTAAAACATCGAAGTATAATAATTACTAGACAATTTACTTACTGGTAAAATAAAGTAATGCACCAAAAAAGTTATGTATTTACGGCCATCGTTCACAGTTGTCTTTAACTATACATTTACATGTGCTGCATGGATGCCATCTTCTTTATTTCATCATATAATAATTGAAATATTTGGAAATCCCTTTTCCTTACTCTATTCTGTCCAAAGCTAGAGTTTTGTACAATATCTTAAACAAATGTTTCCAATTCCTCATTATGATGTCTTGCCATCGTAATTTTCCTTACACACACGGATCTTGTTAATGATCCTTGACATCCATTATATATATATCATTTCGTGAATTTCAGCTCATCTGATGTCCTATGTATCTTCATTTTTGGGCATCTTTCATTACTGCTGAGACACTATTTGTTGAAATGCCTATATAAATCACTGAGATATTATTGTTACATTATTCTTTAGAACTACTTGTTTGGTACTCCAGGTGTTTGTACCTTGACTCCTTTCTTTTTGCCTCCAATTATGTTCACACAAGATAAATTCATCCAGGTAATATTTAAGTTGATAAATCCAGTGCTCACAATGTGTAGATATTAAAGTACTCATTAAGGTACTATGTTCAATCCATTATTCTGAAGACTTTCGCAAAATTAAAACGGTCTCCCCAAAGAACTTGAAGTGAGCTGCAGATGTACTCCATAATCGTCTCTCCAGTTGTTGTTCTCCTGAAAAATTTAGTTTAATAATGATTTATTGAAAATTAAAGCATCTGTTACAAAGTGGTTGTAAATAAATATTTACCAAAATCTTCATGTTTTGTTATCGTGTACTCTAATATATTAAACATTATTCTCATGATATAAAGATACTAATACTACGGAAGTGTAGTAGTGCCAATTTGATACTCTTTTTTTAATTTGTTTTTTACACATAAAAGTGTACATTTTACACTTCTATGTGTAAATCTTACACTTTTTTCTGTAAATTTTTACATATTTATTAATAAGTGTAACTTTTACACCTTTCCTGTAAATTATATACTTTTCTGTGTAAATTTTTCACTTTTTTCTGTACATATTTAACTGTAATTTTTTGTTGTACATTTTAAAGAAAAAAAGTGTAAATTCAACACTTTTATGCGTAAAAAATAAATTAAAAAAAAAGTATCAATCTGGCACTAATACGCTTCCGTATGATAGTTTAAAGAAGTAGATGATAAGTATTTGAAGCATCCTACACTAATTAGCAAACATAGTGTAATCAAAGATCACAAAGCTCACCTCATGGCAGCATTCTATCATGACAGCAAACAGAGAGGAGCCAAAGATTTGAAAACAAGTATTATTGAGAAGCAACAAAAATTATACCACACAAAATAGAAAAGGGAAGTAGAGCATTTCATTTATTGACCCAAATTTTGCATGAATTGGTTTACTCTACTGATACCCAAATCTCCCTAACATATGCACTCAAGATGAAAATAAAGATAATGACATACATTTGAACGTAGATTTGTGATCTACTCATAAAGACGCATAATCTGTGCAAGTTTAGCCTTCCTAGGACTTCTAAAAAAATCTTAACATTGATACCCAAATCTTCCTAACATGTGCACTCAAGCGGAAAATGTAGGTCATGACCTACATTTGAATGTAGATTTGTGATCTTCTCTTAAAGACGCATCACTTGTGCAAGTCTTAACTTCCTAACACTTAACAATAGAGAAATAAAACTTCCTAACATTGATTCCCAAATCTTCGTAACATGTGCACTCAAGCGGAAAATATAGGTCATGACCTACATTTGAACAAAGATTTGTGATCTACTCTTAAAGACGCATCATCTGTGCAAGTTTGAACTTCCTAGCACTTATAATAGAGAATAAAATTTCTTTACATACTAGTGCGGACGTTGACGCCGACGACAGGGTTATAGCATTAGCTCCCTCTCACTTCGTGAGGTGAGCTTAAAAGTAAACGTCCAACTGTTTATTAACATTCAAAATGGTAGGTCATATTGATGACGATCTGGCTAAAATTGTATCATATAGAGTGGACAAAATTAATTAGAAAAGGATTCTGATAAATTCCAATACTTGACTTTTAATACTCTTGGCTTGTTAGCTTGACGCCATAAAACACCACCCATATTTCACTTTGACCTTTAAATTAGAGCATTCTTACGATTTCTTATAATACAAGAATTATCGAGACTTGGTATATTTTCTGTTGTCTTTTAGAATGTGATCTAAAAGTCTACCTAATGAATTTTGCTAAATCTTGTCAGTGACCTTAAACTTTGAACATCAAAGAGAAATAAAATTTCTCCTTATAAATTTCAAATTAATAAATTTTGATCAATGTATGTAGTAAAAAATCGGAAAACGCCCCCCCCCTCCCTAATTTCTAAGGCATTGCGTTGCTTTTGGGTAACATCAAGTATACTTCAATCTGATTACATGCTCCCGATTTTGTTATGTCGCGTAGAATACGTGATTTGTAATAAAAATAACAGCGTGAACACGGCCTGATTCAAGCATGTCACAGTGCTTAAGTTTTCAAAACCATAGGGTAGAATCCCCTCCAAGATGGCTTACCCCCCCCCCCCCCCCCCCTCCCCATGAAAAAAAATTCTAGATCCGGAATGAGCCAGAATATTATAAAAAAATAGAAATAGATAACAGAACAAAACACGGGATGGCCTCAGAACTCCGTACCACCTAATTTTCTATGGGGACCTGACCAGTGTGCCTTATCAATTTATATCCCCATTGGGTAAACAATTTAGCGGCTTGTGATTTAGTTAATTCAAGTAATGACCAGTATCCATCTTTAATTTATGGGAATGTCAATTTCCATCTGCAAACGCATGATACTGACCAAGTGATGCTCTAAGAGGCGGTTCAAGCAATCTGTATTAGATAACAGGTAATTGAGAAATGTAAAGAAAATGAAAGTCGAGAGTCACTCTGTCAGTTTTCATTGTCTACACGTTAAATGTTTATGCCATACTCGCTATCACAGATATTTAAATTTATTATTTGAAGTTTGAAATTTAGTATTCTTTTTTTCTAGCTTATCTATTTATTTTTGTAGGGGAGGGGGTCGTTAGTTCTTTCCCTTTCATATCTTCAATTTTGTCACCCCCCCCCCCCTTAAAAACATAAGGGGTGTATCTCCATTTGCCTAGATCCTGATCACGTCTCTTAGCATACTGTTGAACATCTTTTTTCATTAATCTGTTAAAGTACAGCTGCCACGTAATATGGGGGGTTGCAATCCATCTGGCTCTATCCGCCTATGTGGACATTACTATCCAAATGAATACTTTTTAATTTACATAAAAAAATTAAAAGAATTAAAGATAGTATGGAATTAATCAATGTCAAGACAATATCGATATTATTTCATCTTAATTGAAATTTTGAAAAAGGGTACATTAATTTGGAACAAAAAAGTTAGATTTTCAACTTCTGAATTACTGTTTTTAATTATCAACAAGATCCTATCCCATGCATCAGTGTTCAGACCTTATTATTAACTAATTATTCATTATTTGACAATTGATGAAATAAGTATGTCTCCGAGATTGTTTTTTTTTGTAAGCTATCATCGGGTCTGATTGAAATTTCAATTTTATATATGAAGTCTGATTTGTCATTTATGTACGTATCTTGCAGTAGGAAACCATAATGATCGATTCTTTCCGCTAGTGTTCCGATTTGAGAAATTATAGGTCTTCAAGGTGGTATAATTAAAAGTTCATAACCTGCACCTGGTCGGACATTTGTTACCAATTACTCATTTGATTTATGTACATGCATCTTCTGCAGCAGATACATTTATTACCTCCTTACACGATATGTCTGGCCACCTGTCAGGTACTTGTCTTTGTCAAGTACATTATTCATTTTTATTTCACCAATTTTTGTTCGAATTGTCTATATACGTATAAAAAATATTTCAGTTTTTACCCAGGATCTTAGATCCAATTACGGCTTCTGGTGGATACATTATGCGTACGCGACATAACAAAATCGGGAGCATATATAGATCTGGTTAAAATCAGATTTTTGCATAATGCAAACGTTTCTTAAGTCCGACAAATAAGATTTTTTTTCTCATTAAAATGAACGTAAAACATGCCCTCTCCGGATGGAATGTACCCCTAGTATAAACAATGGGTAACGATAATATCTTTTTAAATATCATCTGATGTGTAAAATAAAATTTATGTAGGTGGTGCAACTTATGTCATGTCTTGATGCATGTTTGATAGATGTGCGTGTATCATGACTATCAGGCAGACAAGCAGATGTATTCAAAAGGGAGGGGGTGTTCAGAATTATGAAGGACGCAAAAAAAGATAATACAATGTACATGGACGTTATTCTTATTTCTCACACCAATGCAAGAGTCCTTGATTAATCATGACATGAAGTTAAAAAGTTGGAATATATTTATCAGACAATCATACATGTATGAATTCATTTTGAGTCTCCTGAAGTCACTCGAGTACATGTATATAAAATTGTTGTATAATATGAAATTCATACATATAATGTAAGCGTAAAAGCTGGCAAGCGGTAGCGACCAGCTAGAATTAGATTTTTTTTAAATTCTTGCAAAAAATACACAAGAGAGACCTATAAGGAGGGATCCTCATGACTTCTTCATACCCTCACCGCTTCCTCTTGATCTTTCCCCTTTTTGTCAACTTTGTAAGCGGCCTTATCAGTGAGCCCTATTACATGTAATTTATATCTGCAGTGGGTAAATCAAGTTATTCAACTGCCCAGCGTTCACAGTGTGAGAATGAACCTTTGATTAATGGGATGTAATCCTTATCATGCGTATCTATCTGCAAACCCAAGAGGTCAAGTACGTTCCACTTCTTCAGACAACGCGAAACTTATAATCGAAATGTATTGAGTTGATTCACAATCTATTTGGATTGAATGTTCTAAAACGAAACGGACATGGTAGTGATTCGTTTCTGTAAAACAAAAATTGGACTTTTTGGCTACAAAAAAATTCGACTCGGCGACGTTTTTCTTGAGCCGGTTGGGGCGAGGGGAAAGAAACAATTGTTAAATTATTGCCTTAAGAGAAAATGAATGATAGAGAAAATGAATGATTGAAATGTTTTTATATGGCAATATACAATTTATGAAATATTTATCGGTGAGTGTTTCAGAATAAAACATGACAAGGTATATATAATTAATTGTAATTCAGTGATTTAGAATTCGGAAGATTATGTATGGATTGCAAAAATGATTATGTCATCGGTTGAATACTTGTAATATACGTTATTTACAAGCATTTCATTGTTAGCAATACGCCGTTTCCTAGATGTCGAAACTCTCACGTAAGAAGGCGCAAAAAGGTTACCGCGACTAAATTTAGGGCATATTTTGATTAAATTAATATCAATCTATATAAATGCCGTCCTAAATCGGAGAAATTAAAATTCATACGATGATGTGATGTGCATAGGATTGTTAAATGTCCATAAAATTATAGCATTTAAAAGTCCTATATCCCACACGGATGATGCGGAGGGAATAAAAGGGGCCGGGAGGTCCCGGGAGAGAATCTGGAGGAGTCGCTCTATTATTGATATTCATTTAGTATTATGCTATAAGTTCATTTTCGCCTTACTCTGATATATTGAACAAAGAATATGACCAATGTAAATAAGATCATCCCGGCAAGCTTAGAAGAAAGCTAATCGCGCCCGGGTGCTGCGGCCATCAACCCTTCCCCGGGCTATGCTCGATTTGTAGTTTCACAACAAAGTAAAATCTCTTATCAAACTTATAAAAAGAAAACTCTTACTAATTTTCAATGCACTGTGTTTTGAATCAATATTTAAAATAGTCTAATAGTGATAAACGGATAAAAAAACATATCGCCGCGGACACAGATCGAGACCGTATGATCGGAGATTAACATCTAAAGGGCTCAGCCATGCTTTCGGCGAAATAGATATTTTATCTCTTCAGTTTAGATGGAACAATCAACAATGATTCTAACAATATTTTTAAAACGGCGTAGAAAATTGGCCATTTGCCGCGGATATTTATACTTCAGATATCCCCCAACCTCCCCTCCCCCAAGTTTCCAGGATCTTTCAGTTAAAGTTCAAATTTGGGTCAAGTTGGCTAAATATATTTACATAAAACGGATTGAATGCATTGACTATTTTCTTTTTTAATTGAATGAATGATAGATATCCGAAAATAAATATCTGTTTTCTTTTCTTCTTTTTTTTTTTTCGTTTGTTTAATGTGTATACGATATACTATTTCTACAAGGAAAAATCATGTGTAGTTCCATTTCAGTAGAATAATGTATGAAATATACAAAATTAATAGATAAAAAATACGTGGTTTGTATTGCTATACAAATAAAGACGGGAAATTGACTTGCATGAAGAATGCTTGATGCACCTTTGATATGCCAATATTTAGTTGCAACATCGTCAATTATGCATTAAATATTTATATGTTTTTAATTTTATTCCTAATTTCTAAGAAGATGATTTCTGTATAAAACCAACCTCAAACACCCATGATCGATTGCGCAAAACGAAGTGCAACAGAGCGCGCATGGGTTACCGATGTATAAAATCTCAACCCCCCCCCCCCCCCTCCTTATCTAATCTTAAAAGAGGATCCAATGGTGACGGAGAGAGGTGTTTCTGTAGCTGACGTCTTCAGATATCTCTCATTTACCATATTATTTTTTGGTCCAATCAAATTAATATGAGAGGCCGGGGGGGGGGGGGAAGTACACTTGAACCGCGGGACTCTCTTTATTTATTTTTGTTTGTTTATTTATAAAATTCGTTACATACATCCATATTTATTTATTTATATTTATGTTTCTGATTAAATCTAGCACTTTCTTTTCCGTTTATATCCATCTATGGATGGTAAGTAATAAGTCATGGGCGGATCCAGGAATTAAAAAAAAAACCGGATGAGGAGGATGACCCCGTATCAACTTGTTCTATCTAACACTCACATTTTTTTAAATTTTTCTTGGCTTTAATCAAATCAATAAGAGCTAATTTCTTTCAAATACAATCTAAAACTTAGGGACTCAGCCCCCCCCCCCCCCCCCCCTCACCTTTTTTTAAAGGTACGTTGTCCCTGAAAATTTATTAATATTATAAAATTTTATAATGCAAAATCTTTCTTTTCATATGAAAGTTTACATTCTCATTTGTATCAGTTCATTTTGAATTTGGGGTGCGCAGCTCTAATTCATTTCACTGGCGCCACCTACAATGTATTGCGTTTTTACAATAGAGGTTTATGAAGATTTAATTATACAAATTCGACAATATTATGGTCGTTACTGCATATTTTCAAATAAAACTTTGTATGGCTACTTTTTTCCTCAATCAAGACCCTTCGGAATACAATTTACGTTTTCAACGAAATCTATTTTCAGGGACACTGTATCCTTAAAGGCCGAATTGACCGGTGAGGTATATGGGGCATTGGGCGGTTCTTATCTCACAGCGTCGATGAAAATAGCAAACAGCTTGCTGCGGCAGAGCGGTGCACGTGTAATTGTAGCAGACAAATCTTTTACACAAAATTCATGATTTACTTATTAAAGTCGAGTCAGAGTACAATATATTAAATGTGTAATATTATAAAACTCGTAGCCGTCTTATAAATGTCATTTATGATTTTATGTCTAGAAAGACAGCTTTTGATCAGTTTTACACATATACATGCATGAACTACATGTACATGTTCATATCTATTATGGAAGCTGGAAATTAGGATTGGGCAGGAGAGGCTGCAAAGGGTCATCTCGTCATGAGTATCGCTATGATGTAGAATTAAGATTATTTTTTTCCATTTTGTTTTATCATGTTTTGGAATTGTATATCTACACTTTCCTTTGAAAAAAAAATTACAAGGAATATGATAACATTTCATAAATCTGTCCGTCCCTAAGTAAACCTCTCGTTTTTGGCGGGTACTTTTGCGCGGAAGTAGACAATGGCCGGCGTTATACAGTATGTTTCTCCTAAGTGAAGATCGTGAAAATCTGGTTTAATAAAGTAAAATTACACATTGTGAAAAGTGTATTAGTTGTATATCACTGAACATAAAACGGATCTATTTGACTATATACCGAGGATATCATCTTTAAAAGATAAAACTTGGGACTTTCCACATATTGCAGCAACAATATAAGAATGTTTACGAATGGATGCACAAGTAGCAGGGAAAATGACAGAGAAATTATTTTACTGAAAAAGTACGTGTATACATATTTTTCTGCAAATAAAAGTTTTCGCATAAACACGACAAAGGCATATTGGATTATACTTTAATTAGTCACGTTGTCCCTGAAAACTCATAACATACATTATTAATGAGTTTTTGGATTCAATGTTTTCATCTAATGAAAAAAAATGGGAAGAAATGAGGTAAGAATTGTTTACGTGTAAGCGCGCATGTTGCATGTTCAGAATCTAGTATAATAGAAAACGCGCTATCGGTATGACTCAGCATCCGGTATAAACAATCCCCCCCCCCCCCCCCCCCCCCCCAATTTACCATGTTTACAACTCGCACATTTCTTTTCAACGTTTCCACTGTCATTGACGAAGCATCGTTCGGCAATCATGATATTTTATTGCACATATGTTACATTTTATAACTGTAAATGATCTGCTACAATAATCAACAAATTAAGAGACTTACCGAGCTCTCTGCAGACATCGTTTCCTTGTTTGAATTTCTGCTGTTAACAATACTTTTCCTTTTCTTTATTTATTCATTTATTATTTTTTTTTTTTTTCGTTTTGGTGCTTGCCGTTTTGACGAAAGGAAAACGTTTCGAATATCACAACTCATCCTCCATTAGTGCCATGTCCATTGCTCATTCAAATTCAAAGATGAAATTTCATTAGCTTACCATGACTTCCGGTTACCATTTCCAGCCAATCATTTCAAAGCAATTTCTTCTGAACCAAAATGTCTAAAACGGAAAGCAGCTCGGATCGATGCAGGGAGGAGGTAAGAAATATTCTACATCTTTATGATTGAATTGAAATAATAATGACAATGGAGTATTGCGGTGATTTCTTTTTTGATTGATAGCGCTTTGAATCCGGCTTAAATCATTCACTATTGATTGTAATTGATGCTTGTGTAGGGAATATCTTAAGATTTCACGTGTGATGTTTTCAGATAAGTAAAACATTTTTCGGGATGATAATCTTTAACATTGAAAATGATATTTATAATCTATAATAGTAGGTTTTTCGATACATTCGTAGACGGAGTTATATCGTTATCGTCAGACATTTTGTTTAAAATCCAATTTATTCCCAAAGAGTGTGTATTCCTATCGTGCAAAATTCAAAACAAGTGGCCAATAATTAAAGACATACGGTGTATATCGTGCATTTAATTTTAATACATTAGAATCATCCTAACAAAATGTTACAACCTTTATATGAATTAGAAAGTTTCATCGTGTCATACTTTGAGTTTTGTGTTTCTTACTACCTTTAATTTATTTTTGAAAATCATCATATACTTTTCATCTAACTGTTTTGGAGTTTCGAGTCAAATAAAACTGTTCCAGCAGGAAATCGGTATTTTTATGCACGTTAAGAAGCCCTTCTGTGAACGTCTATTTATGGGCGGAGATATACAAAACGTATAACGAATCCTAGTTATTACATGTACCTATATACGTTTACGTAACGGTTAAAGTAACCGCTTTATTGGTTGCTAAATATGTTTACGTAACGGATACTGCAGCCGCTTTATTGCTTGCTTAATACTTTTTTCCGGATTTTTTTTTTCTTTTTATTTTGCAGTCAGAACCCCATTTTCGTAATATGTTATTAAGGATTCCGATTTCCGTCGGAATCCTTTCTGTTATTGTATTGTCTTTTCTTTATTCTTATTATTCTTATTATTATTATTATTATTATTATTATTATTATTCTTACCCCCAAGCCAATCCAGTGACGTTACATCAAAGTACCGCATCATATGATAAAATGGAAAGTATCACGTAAAAGAGCAAATAAAGATCTTAATTTAATATTTTTTTCTTGTCGAAAAGTTCACATATGCCCCCGCTTGAGGTCATCAGCGGTCAAATCTTTAAACTCTTATAACTCCTTTACTAACCGTACGATTTGAACAAAATTTGTTTTATATTGTTCTTTGAGAAATTTGCAAACTTTTATACGCTTACATGCTCCATAAAATATTTACAGTTTTCAAGCTATTTCAAGTTGAAAATGGAACCTTAAATTGGCAAGGTGCCAATTTCTACAATTTTTGAGACTTTGAGTTGAAACTTGGATGTTAGGTCACTTATAGATAGTCATTTAATGTTGACCCTCTTTTCAAGGTCAAATTTTTATTCTCAAGGTCACATGAAACTTTTGCTTATAGAACAAAGACTATTTGACCTTCAGAGTTCAAACTTCATACATATAATTGTTAAGCCAAGCTCTTTCGCCTTGACCTTGATCCAAGGTCAAATTCTCATTCTCAAGGTCACAACAGCATTTTTGCCTATAAAACAAAGACTGTTTGACCTTGAGAGTGCCAACTGGGTACAAATATTCCTTGCAGTAAGTCCTGTCACATTGACCTTGACCAAAGGTCATTCGTTCGATTTCAAGGTCATAACAGTCTTTTGTTGATAAAATATTGAGCTTTATTCAATTTCATATATATTTTGAAGAAAATGATATTCTATACTCATCTTTTTTCCTTGACCTTGGTTCAAGGTGAAAATTTCATTCTCAATGTCATAACAACATTTACTTGTTAAATACACAGTGTTTGTCCCACACTACTTCTACTTCACAAACGAGGTCCTTCTTATATGAACTTTACATGATCTAAGAAAGATAAATCTTTTATTTCTATTTCTCTTCGTACCATGACTTGTCTGTACTTTCATGCTGTTGTCATTTTCTAATTGAATGTTTTAAAAATGTCTTAAAATTGAATAGCATCATTTAAATTGACTGGTAAATTTGCAGCATGGACCAGACAGACAGACTGACAGTGTAAGATAGACAGTGTTAGATAGACTGACAACGATAGAAGAACGAACAGACATACGAACAGATAGAGAGAGTACTAGACAGAAACGCAGACGATCGGCGAAAAAAAAAACAAAAAACGTCCAGACTGGGGATCGAACCCGGTACCCTTGGGCCAGCAGTACAACGCCCTATCCACATAGCCATTGGAGTTCCTGAATGTTAGTGATTTTTATTTTTGATATACAGACGGAGAAATACAAATGGCTGATTCAGCATTACAAGAATTATCGATCGTTCATGCAACAAGTCAGTCCTATTCATAGCTTTTTATTCAGAAGAAAAACACATTTCATATTGCGCATATTTATTTCAATGTCATTGACTTCAACGTGTATATATGGCCACCTTAGGCCTCTTTTTTTTCATTCGTCAATCTTTGAAACAACTGTACATACCTTTGACGGAGCAATGTGGCCCCCTTGGGCTTCTTGGGTTTTTTTTTTTTTTTTTTTTTTTTGTTTGTATGTCTTGGTTTTTTTTAATTCGTCAATCTTTGAAACAACTGTACAAGACCTTTGACGGAGCAATGTGGCCCCCTTGGGCCTCTTGTTTGTTTTGTTTTGTTTTGTTTTTTTTTTCATTTGTTTTGCTTGTTTGTTTGTTTGTTTTTTTTTCTTTTTTGATTCGGCAATCTTTGAAACAACTGTACAAGACTTTTGACTGAGCAATATGGCTCCCTTGGGCCTCTTGTTTTTTTTTGTTTTTTTTTTTTGTTTGTTTGTTTGTTTGTTTGTCTTTTTCTTATTAAATTCCTTAATATTTGAAACAACTGTACAAGACCTTTGACGGAGCAATGTGGCCCCCTTGGGCATTTTTTTTTTCTCGTTTGTTTGTCTGTTTCTTTTTGAATTCGTCAATCTTTGAAATAACTGTACAAGATCTTTGACGGTTTGTTTATCCAATGACATAGGCTAGTCTTTCGAAAGGGGGAGGTTGATAAGTTTTTGCCCCCCCCCCCCCTCCGACTTACATGTTACATACGTGTACATACCTGTTTTCACCTACCCTGTCTAGATCCGCCCTTGCAAAAGAAGCAAACACAATTTATTGATTCATAATTTTATTCTCTACATACATGGTCAATGAAAGTCAAATAAAAAAATACATTTTATGAAATTCTGTGTTGTTTACTCCTGAATACAAACCTGTAAATAGAATCGATCGATAAAGATTTATCATTCGGAACATGCTCGACATGTTGAGTCATATCATAGTCGCAAGATTTCATCCTTCTAAAGACTTTTGATGCAAAGTTTTGTCAGTTCTGCAATAGCTCAGCGGTAGAGCGTCAGACTTCGAATCGGAGGGTCCGGGGTTCGATACCGGCCTCGACCATTTTTTCCCCTCATTTTTTTTTTCATTCGTAAGCAAACATTAAGTACAGTGCTTCAACATTGTTTTCATTTCAAAATTTATACGAGTATGTATTAGTTCAAAATGTTTTCTAACAGAATCAAGAAATATCGAATACATGTACCAGTTTGAAAACACTTGCTATATTGTCATGATTCATTGGAAAATCCCTCACATAATTAATATGCATGACCCAGGATGTGTTACAAATTTCATTGGTCAATTCAACCATGTGACCTGACATTACATGTACAAGATACGATGGGGCCTACCTTGGTGAAGGTACCTGGTTCGAGTCCAGCTGCGGCCAGTCATTTTCGCATTTTTTCAATTTTCATTTCTGTTCTTAACAAGATGAAAATGAGAGGAATCCGTCTGCTATGTCCACAGGAACCTCCATCCTTCCATTTATTAAGGATTCCGATTTCCGTCGGAATCCTTTCTGTTATTGTATTGTCTTTTCTTTATTCTTATTATTCTTATTATTATTATTATTATTATTATCATTATTATTCTTACCCCCAAGCCAATCCAGTGACGTTACATCAAAGTACCGCATCATATGATAAAATGGAAAGTATCACGTAAAAGAGCAAATAAAGATCTTAATTTAATATTTTTTTCTTGTCGAAAAGTTCACATATGCCCCCGCTTGAGGTCATCAGCGGTCAAATCTTTAAACTCTTATAACTCCTTTACTAACCGTACGATTTGAACAAAATTTGTTTTATATTGTTCTTTGAGAAATTTGCAAACTTTTATACGCTTACATGCTCCATAAAATATTTACAGTTTTCAAGCTATTTCAAGTTGAAAATGGAACCTTAAATTGGCAAGGTGCCAATTTCTACAATTTTTGAGACTTTGAGTTGAAACTTGGATGTTAGGTCACTTATAGATAGTCATTTAATGTTGACCCTCTTTTCAAGGTCAAATTTTTATTCTCAAGGTCACATGAAACTTTTGCTTATAGAACAAAGACTATTTGACCTTCAGAGTTCAAACTTCATACATATAATTGTTAAGCCAAGCTCTTTCGCCTTGACCTTGATCCAAGGTCAAATTCTCATTCTCAAGGTCACAACAGCATTTTTGCCTATAAAACAAAGACTGTTTGACCTTGAGAGTGCCAACTGGGTACAAATATTCCTTGCAGTAAGTCCTGTCACATTGACCTTGACCAAAGGTCATTCGTTCGATTTCAAGGTCATAACAGTCTTTTGTTGATAAAATATTGAGCTTTATTCAATTTCATATATATTTTGAAGAAAATGATATTCTATACTCATCTTTTTTCCTTGACCTTGGTTCAAGGTGAAAATTTCATTCTCAATGTCATAACAACATTTACTTGTTAAATACACAGTGTTTGTCCCACACTACTTCTACTTCACAAACGAGGTCCTTCTTATATGAACTTTACATGATCTAAGAAAGATAAATCTTTTATTTCTATTTCTCTTCGTACCATGACTTGTCTGTACTTTCATGCTGTTGTCATTTTCTAATTGAATGTTTTAAAAATGTCTTAAAATTGAATAGCATCATTTAAATTGACTGGTAAATTTGCAGCATGGACCAGACAGACAGACTGACAGTGTAAGATAGACAGTGTTAGATAGACTGACAACGATAGAAGAACGAACAGACATACGAACAGATAGAGAGAGTACTAGACAGAAACGCAGACGATCGGCGAAAAAAAAAAAAACAAAAAACGTCCAGACTGGGGATCGAACCCGGTACCCTTGGGCCAGCAGTACAACGCCCTATCCACATAGCCATTGGAGTTCCTGAATGTTAGTGATTTTTATTTTTGATATACAGACGGAGAAATACAAATGGCTGATTCAGCATTACAAGAATTATCGATCGTTCATGCAACAAGTCAGTCCTATTCATAGCTTTTTATTCAGAAGAAAAACACATTTCATATTGCGCATATTTATTTCAATGTCATTGACTTCAACGTGTATATATGGCCACCTTAGGCCTCTTTTTTTTCATTCGTCAATCTTTGAAACAACTGTACAAGACCTTTGACGGAGCAATGTGGCCCCCTTGGGCTTCTTGGGTTTTTTTGTTTTTTTGTTTTTTTTTGTTTGTATGTCTTGGTTTTTTTTAATTCGTCAATCTTTGAAACAACTGTACAAGACCTTTGACGGAGCAATGTGGCCCCCTTGGGCCTCTTGTTTGTTTTGTTTTGTTTTGTTTTTTTTTCATTTGTTTTGCTTGTTTGTTTGTTTGTTTTTTTTTTCTTTTTTGATTCGGCAATCTTTGAAACAACTGTACAAGACTTTTGACTGAGCAATATGGCTCCCTTGGGCCTCTTGTTTTTTTTTTTGTTTTTTTTTTTTTTTGTTTGTTTGTTTGTTTGTTTGTCTTTTTCTTATTAAATTCCTTAATATTTGAAACAACTGTACAAGACCTTTGACGGAGCAATGTGGCCCCCTTGGGCATTTTTTTTTTCTCGTTTGTTTGTCTGTTTCTTTTTGAATTCGTCAATCTTTGAAATAACTGTACAAGATCTTTGACGGTTTGTTTATCCAATGACATAGGCTAGTCTTTCGAAAGGGGGAGGTTGATAAGTTTTTGCCCCCCCCCCCCCTCCGACTTACATGTTACATACGTGTACATACCTGTTTTCACCTACCCTGTCTAGATCCGCCCTTGCAAAAGAAGCAAACACAATTTATTGATTCATAATTTTATTCTCTACATACATGGTCAATGAAAGTCAAATAAAAAAATACATTTTATGAAATTCTGTGTTGTTTACTCCTGAATACAAACCTGTAAATAGAATCGATCGATAAAGATTTATCATTCGGAACATGCTCGACATGTTGAGTTATATCATAGTCGCAAGATTTCATCCTTCTAAAGACTTTTGATGCAAAGTTTTGTCAGTTCTGCAATAGCTCAGCGGTAGAGCGTCAGACTTCGAATCGGAGGGTCCGGGGTTCGATACCGGCCTCGACCATTTTTTCCCCTCATTTTTTTTTTCATTCGTAAGCAAACATTAAGTACAGTGCTTCAACATTGTTTTCATTTCAAAATTTATACGAGTATGTATTAGTTCAAAATGTTTTCTAACAGAATCAAGAAATATCGAATACATGTACCAGTTTGAAAACACTTGCTATATTGTCATGATTCATTGGAAAATCCCTCACATAATTAATATGCATGACCCAGGATGTGTTACAAATTTCATTGGTCAATTCAACCATGTGACCTGACATTACATGTACAAGATACGATGGGGCCTACCTTGGTGAAGGTACCTGGTTCGAGTCCAGCTGCGGCCAGTCATTTTCGCATTTTTTCAATTTTCATTTCTGTTCTTAACAAGATGAAAATGAGAGGAATCCGTCTGCTATGTCCACAGGAACCTCCATCCTTCCATTTATTAAGGATTCCGATTTCCGTCGGAATCCTTTCTGTTATTGTATTGTCTTTTCTTTATTAAGGATTCCGACTTTTCCGTCGGAATCCTTTCTGTTATTGTATTGTCTTTTCTTTATTAAGGATTCCGACTATTCCGTCGGAATCCTTTCTGTTATTGTATTGTCTTTTCTTTATTCTTATTATTATTCTTATTATTATTATTATTATTATTCTTACCCCCAGATCGTTCCGGTCACTGTACAAAAAAGTATCACTTCTTATGATAAAACGAAAAGGATCATGTGAAAGAGCATATAAAGATCTTGAGGTAAAAAAATTTTGTCGTCGAAAAGTTCACATATGCCCCCGCTAAAGGTCGTCAAAGTTCAAATCTTTAAACTCTTATAACTCCTAAACTAACCGTACGATTTGAACGAAATTTGTTTTAAAATGTTCTTTGGGAAATTTGTAAACTTTTATACGCTTACATGCTCGATAAAATATTTACGGTTTTCGCGCTATTCCAAGTTGAAAATGGAACTTTAAATTGGCACAGTGCCAATTTCTACAGTTTTTGAGATTTTGAGTTGAAACTTGGATACTAGGTTACTTATAGGTAGTCATTTAATGTTGACCTACTTTCAAGGTCAAATTTTGATTCTCAAGGTCACAACAAAATGTTGCCTATAGAAGAAAGACTTTTAGACCTGCTGAGTTCAAACTTCATACATAATATCATTAAACCAAGCTCTTTCACCTTGACCTTGACCCAAGGTCAAATTCTGATTCTCAAGGTCAAAACAAACATTTGCCTATAGAACAAAGACTATTAGACATTCAAAGTTCAAACTTCATACATAATATCATTAAACCAAGCTCTTTCATCTTGACCTTGACCCAAGGTCAAATTCTGATTCTCAAGGTCACAACAAAATTTTCCCTATAGAATAAAGACTATATGACCTTCAGAGTTTTAACTTCATACAAATAATTGTTCAGTCATGCTCTTTCACTTTGACTTTGACCCAAGGTCAAATTCTCATTCTCAAGGTCACAGCAACTTTCCCCTACAAAACAAAGACTATTTGACCTTCAGAGGTCATTCTTTATACATATCATGCTTGGGCCCAGCTCTTTCACCTTGACCTTGACCCAAGGTCAGATTCTGATTGTCAAGGTCACAACAAACTTTAGTCTATAAAACAAAGACTGTATGACCTTGACAGTTTAAACTTTACACAAATATTCCTTGCATCAAACTCTTTCATCATGACCTTGACCCAAGGTCATTTGTTTGATTTCAAGGTCACAACTGACTTTGGTTGAATAGATATTGAGCTTTGCTCAGATTAAGATCAATCGTGATCAGAATAATCACAATACTTAGCTTTCATCCATGACATTGCTTAAAGGCCAAATTATCATTCTCAAGGTCTTAACAATTATTTACTCTTGTAGAATCTACACTTTTTGTCCTATACTATTTATTCTTCACACAAGTAGTCCTTCTTATTTGAACTTAACATAGTATAAGAAAGATAACTCTTTTATTCTTGTTCTCTGTTTCTTTTCTTTTTTCTTAGTAGCATTACATATCTGTACACCCATGTTGTTGTTATATTCTATTAATAGAAATTATCTCATTGCAAAACCATTGTGCAATTCTGTTTTGAGAAAGTAATTGTAATGGATTTGATATCCATAGAGCATGGAGTTTAAAGCTTCCGTAAAGATGAAAGGTACTTAATCTGTTTTCTTCTATTTTGTTGATAAATAAATAAGAGTCCCAAATTAGACATCAGCTCTTTTGACCCATTTTCTGAAGTGAATAAGGTACTTAAGCAACTTTTCTTTTTTCCATCTTCTTTATTCGAATTTTAACACTTCAGTTCCGAGAAAGGTCTAAGAAAGGAGGAATCCGTCTGTTGCTTGCAACAGTAGCCATCTAGTTCTTATTATTATTCTTATTATTATTATTCTTACCCCCAGATCGTTCCAGTGACTGTACAAAAAAGTGCTACTTCTTATGATAAAACAAGAAGTATCATGTGAAAGAGCATATAAAGATCTAGAGGTAAAAAAATTTTGTCGTCGAAAAGTTCACGTATGCCCCCGCTAGAGGTCATCAAAGATCAAATCTTTAAACACTTGTAACTCCTAAACTAACCGTGCGATTTGAACGAAATTTGTTTTAAAATGTTCTTTGGGAAATTTGCAAACTTTTATACGCTTACATGCTCGATAAAATATTTACGGTTTTCGCGCTATTCCGAGTTGAAAATGGAACTTTAAATTGGCACAGTGCCAATTTCTACAGTTTTTGAGATTTTGAGTTGAAACTTGGATGGTAGGCTACTTATAGGTAGTCATTGATGATGACCTAGTTTCAAGGTCACATTATGATTCTCAAGGTCACAACAAACTTTTGCCTATAGAACAAAGACTATTTGACCTTGACAGTTCAAACTTCATAAATACAATCATTGATCCATGCCCTTTCACCTTGACCTTGGCCCAAGGTCAAATTTTGATTCTCAAGATCACAACAAACTTTTGCCTATAGAACAAAGACCATTTGACCTTGAGAGTTCAAACTTGGTGCAAATATTCCTTGCATCAAGTCCTTTCACCTTGACCTTGACCCAAGGTCATTTGTTCGATTTCAAGGTCACAACAGACTTTTGTTGATAAAATATTGAGCTTTGATTAGATTAAGAGGACTCTTGATGAGAATAAATTCAAATGCTTATCTTTTATCCATGACCTTGGTTCAAGGTCAAATTAACTTTTTCAAGGTCATAACAAACATTTACTCTTGTAGAATTCACAGGATTTTGCCCTGAACTATTTATGCTTCACACAAGTAGTACTTCTTAATTAAATTTAACATAGTAAGATAGATAACTCTTTTATTCTTGTTCTCTGTTTCTTTCTTTTTTATTCTTAGTAGCATTACATATCAGTAGTTTCATGTTGTTGTCATTTTCTATTAATAGGAATTATCTCATTGCAAAATCATTGTGCAATTCTTTTTTGAGAAAGTCATTGTAAAGGATTAGATATTGATTGTGCATGGAGTTTAAAGCTTTCGTAAACATGAAAGGTATTTATTATTTTTTTTCTTCTGTTTTGTTGATAAATAAATAAGAGTCCCAAATTAGACATAAGCTCTTTTGACTCATTTGCTGAAGTTAATATGGTACTAAAGCAACTATTCTTTTTTCCATCTTCTTTATTCGGATTTTAGCACTTCAGTTCCGAGGAAGGTCTAATAAAGGAGGAATCCGTCTGTTGCTTGCAACAGTAGCCATCTAGTTCTTATTATTCTTCTTCTTATTATTATTATTATTATCATTATTATTCTTACCCCCAAGCCAATCCAGTGACGTTACATCAAAGTACCGCATCATATGATAAAATGGAAAGTATCACGTAAAAGAGCAAATAAAGATCTTAATTTAATATTTTTTTCTTGTCGAAAAGTTCACATATGCCCCCGCTTGAGGTCATCAGCGGTCAAATCTTTAAACTCTTATAACTCCTTTACTAACCGTACGATTTGAACAAAATTTGTTTTATATTGTTCTTTGAGAAATTTGCAAACTTTTATACGCTTACATGCTCCATAAAATATTTACAGTTTTCAAGCTATTTCAAGTTGAAAATGGAACCTTAAATTGGCAAGGTGCCAATTTCTACAATTTTTGAGACTTTGAGTTGAAACTTGGATGTTAGGTCACTTATAGATAGTCATTTAATGTTGACCCTCTTTTCAAGGTCAAATTTTTATTCTCAAGGTCACATGAAACTTTTGCTTATAGAACAAAGACTATTTGACCTTCAGAGTTCAAACTTCATACATATAATTGTTAAGCCAAGCTCTTTCGCCTTGACCTTGATCCAAGGTCAAATTCTCATTCTCAAGGTCACAACAGCATTTTTGCCTATAAAACAAAGACTGTTTGACCTTGAGAGTGCCAACTGGGTACAAATATTCCTTGCAGTAAGTCCTGTCACATTGACCTTGACCAAAGGTCATTCGTTCGATTTCAAGGTCATAACAGTCTTTTGTTGATAAAATATTGAGCTTTATTCAATTTCATATATATTTTGAAGAAAATGATATTCTATACTCATCTTTTTTCCTTGACCTTGGTTCAAGGTGAAAATTTCATTCTCAATGTCATAACAACATTTACTTGTTAAATACACAGTGTTTGTCCCACACTACTTCTACTTCACAAACGAGGTCCTTCTTATATGAACTTTACATGATCTAAGAAAGATAAATCTTTTATTTCTATTTCTCTTCGTACCATGACTTGTCTGTACTTTCATGCTGTTGTCATTTTCTAATTGAATGTTTTAAAAATGTCTTAAAATTGAATAGCATCATTTAAATTGACTGGTAAATTTGCAGCATGGACCAGACAGACAGACTGACAGTGTAAGATAGACAGTGTTAGATAGACTGACAACGATAGAAGAACGAACAGACATACGAACAGATAGAGAGAGTACTAGACAGAAACGCAGACGATCGGCGAAAAAAAAAAAACAAAAAACGTCCAGACTGGGGATCGAACCCGGTACCCTTGGGCCAGCAGTACAACGCCCTATCCACATAGCCATTGGAGTTCCTGAATGTTAGTGATTTTTATTTTTGATATACAGACGGAGAAATACAAATGGCTGATTCAGCATTACAAGAATTATCGATCGTTCATGCAACAAGTCAGTCCTATTCATAGCTTTTTATTCAGAAGAAAAACACATTTCATATTGCGCATATTTATTTCAATGTCATTGACTTCAACGTGTATATATGGCCACCTTAGGCCTCTTTTTTTTCATTCGTCAATCTTTGAAACAACTGTACAAGACCTTTGACGGAGCAATGTGGCCCCCTTGGGCTTCTTGGGTTTTTTTTTTTTTTTTTTTTTTTTTTTTGTTTGTATGTCTTGGTTTTTTTTAATTCGTCAATCTTTGAAACAACTGTACAAGACCTTTGACGGAGCAATGTGGCCCCCTTGGGCCTCTTGTTTGTTTTGTTTTGTTTTGTTTTTTTTTCATTTGTTTTGCTTGTTTGTTTGTTTGTTTTTTTTTTCTTTTTTGATTCGGCAATCTTTGAAACAACTGTACAAGACTTTTGACTGAGCAATATGGCTCCCTTGGGCCTCTTGTTTTTTTTTTGTTTTTTTGTTTTTTTTTTTGTTTGTTTGTTTGTTTGTCTTTTTCTTATTAAATTCCTTAATATTTGAAACAACTGTACAAGACCTTTGACGGAGCAATGTGGCCCCCTTGGGCATTTTTTTTTTCTCGTTTGTTTGTCTGTTTCTTTTTGAATTCGTCAATCTTTGAAATAACTGTACAAGATCTTTGACGGTTTGTTTATCCAATGACATAGGCTAGTCTTTCGAAAGGGGGAGGTTGATAAGTTTTTGCCCCCCCCCCCCCCTCCGACTTACATGTTACATACGTGTACATACCTGTTTTCACCTACCCTGTCTAGATCCGCCCTTGCAAAAGAAGCAAACACAATTTATTGATTCATAATTTTATTCTCTACATACATGGTCAATGAAAGTCAAATAAAAAAATACATTTTATGAAATTCTGTGTTGTTTACTCCTGAATACAAACCTGTAAATAGAATCGATCGATAAAGATTTATCATTCGGAACATGCTCGACATGTTGAGTCATATCATAGTCGCAAGATTTCATCCTTCTAAAGACTTTTGATGCAAAGTTTTGTCAGTTCTGCAATAGCTCAGCGGTAGAGCGTCAGACTTCGAATCGGAGGGTCCGGGGTTCGATACCGGCCTCGACCATTTTTTCCCCTCATTTTTTTTTTCATTCGTAAGCAAACATTAAGTACAGTGCTTCAACATTGTTTTCATTTCAAAATTTATACGAGTATGTATTAGTTCAAAATGTTTTCTAACAGAATCAAGAAATATCGAATACATGTACCAGTTTGAAAACACTTGCTATATTGTCATGATTCATTGGAAAATCCCTCACATAATTAATATGCATGACCCAGGATGTGTTACAAATTTCATTGGTCAATTCAACCATGTGACCTGACATTACATGTACAAGATACGATGGGGCCTACCTTGGTGAAGGTACCTGGTTCGAGTCCAGCTGCGGCCAGTCATTTTCGCATTTTTTCAATTTTCATTTCTGTTCTTAACAAGATGAAAATGAGAGGAATCCGTCTGCTATGTCCACAGGAACCTCCATCCTTCCATTTATTAAGGATTCCGATTTCCGTCGGAATCCTTTCTGTTATTGTATTGTCTTTTCTTTATTCTTATTATTCTTATTATTATTATTATTATTATTATTATTATTATTCTTACCCCCAAGCCAATCCAGTGACGTTACATCAAAGTACCGCATCATATGATAAAATGGAAAGTATCACGTAAAAGAGCAAATAAAGATCTTAATTTAATATTTTTTTCTTGTCGAAAAGTTCACATATGCCCCCGCTTGAGGTCATCAGCGGTCAAATCTTTAAACTCTTATAACTCCTTTACTAACCGTACGATTTGAACAAAATTTGTTTTATATTGTTCTTTGAGAAATTTGCAAACTTTTATACGCTTACATGCTCCATAAAATATTTACAGTTTTCAAGCTATTTCAAGTTGAAAATGGAACCTTAAATTGGCAAGGTGCCAATTTCTACAATTTTTGAGACTTTGAGTTGAAACTTGGATGTTAGGTCACTTATAGATAGTCATTTAATGTTGACCCTCTTTTCAAGGTCAAATTTTTATTCTCAAGGTCACATGAAACTTTTGCTTATAGAACAAAGACTATTTGACCTTCAGAGTTCAAACTTCATACATATAATTGTTAAGCCAAGCTCTTTCGCCTTGACCTTGATCCAAGGTCAAATTCTCATTCTCAAGGTCACAACAGCATTTTTGCCTATAAAACAAAGACTGTTTGACCTTGAGAGTGCCAACTGGGTACAAATATTCCTTGCAGTAAGTCCTGTCACATTGACCTTGACCAAAGGTCATTCGTTCGATTTCAAGGTCATAACAGTCTTTTGTTGATAAAATATTGAGCTTTATTCAATTTCATATATATTTTGAAGAAAATGATATTCTATACTCATCTTTTTTCCTTGACCTTGGTTCAAGGTGAAAATTTCATTCTCAATGTCATAACAACATTTACTTGTTAAATACACAGTGTTTGTCCCACACTACTTCTACTTCACAAACGAGGTCCTTCTTATATGAACTTTACATGATCTAAGAAAGATAAATCTTTTATTTCTATTTCTCTTCGTACCATGACTTGTCTGTACTTTCATGCTGTTGTCATTTTCTAATTGAATGTTTTAAAAATGTCTTAAAATTGAATAGCATCATTTAAATTGACTGGTAAATTTGCAGCATGGACCAGACAGACAGACTGACAGTGTAAGATAGACAGTGTTAGATAGACTGACAACGATAGAAGAACGAACAGACATACGAACAGATAGAGAGAGTACTAGACAGAAACGCAGACGATCGGCGAAAAAAAAAAAACAAAAAACGTCCAGACTGGGGATCGAACCCGGTACCCTTGGGCCAGCAGTACAACGCCCTATCCACATAGCCATTGGAGTTCCTGAATGTTAGTGATTTTTATTTTTGATATACAGACGGAGAAATACAAATGGCTGATTCAGCATTACAAGAATTATCGATCGTTCATGCAACAAGTCAGTCCTATTCATAGCTTTTTATTCAGAAGAAAAACACATTTCATATTGCGCATATTTATTTCAATGTCATTGACTTCAACGTGTATATATGGCCACCTTAGGCCTCTTTTTTTTCATTCGTCAATCTTTGAAACAACTGTACAAGACCTTTGACGGAGCAATGTGGCCCCCTTGGGCTTCTTGGGTTTTTTTTTTTTTTTTTTTTTTTTTTTTTGTTTGTATGTCTTGGTTTTTTTTAATTCGTCAATCTTTGAAACAACTGTACAAGACCTTTGACGGAGCAATGTGGCCCCCTTGGGCCTCTTGTTTGTTTTGTTTTGTTTTGTTTTTTTTTCATTTGTTTTGCTTGTTTGTTTGTTTGTTTTTTTTTTCTTTTTTGATTCGGCAATCTTTGAAACAACTGTACAAGACTTTTGACTGAGCAATATGGCTCCCTTGGGCCTCTTGTTTTTTTTTTGTTTTTTTGTTTTTTTTTTTGTTTGTTTGTTTGTTTGTCTTTTTCTTATTAAATTCCTTAATATTTGAAACAACTGTACAAGACCTTTGACGGAGCAATGTGGCCCCCTTGGGCATTTTTTTTTTCTCGTTTGTTTGTCTGTTTCTTTTTGAATTCGTCAATCTTTGAAATAACTGTACAAGATCTTTGACGGTTTGTTTATCCAATGACATAGGCTAGTCTTTCGAAAGGGGGAGGTTGATAAGTTTTTGCCCCCCCCCCCCCTCCGACTTACATGTTACATACGTGTACATACCTGTTTTCACCTACCCTGTCTAGATCCGCCCTTGCAAAAGAAGCAAACACAATTTATTGATTCATAATTTTATTCTCTACATACATGGTCAATGAAAGTCAAATAAAAAAATACATTTTATGAAATTCTGTGTTGTTTACTCCTGAATACAAACCTGTAAATAGAATCGATCGATAAAGATTTATCATTCGGAACATGCTCGACATGTTGAGTCATATCATAGTCGCAAGATTTCATCCTTCTAAAGACTTTTGATGCAAAGTTTTGTCAGTTCTGCAATAGCTCAGCGGTAGAGCGTCAGACTTCGAATCGGAGGGTCCGGGGTTCGATACCGGCCTCGACCATTTTTTCCCCTCATTTTTTTTTTCATTCGTAAGCAAACATTAAGTACAGTGCTTCAACATTGTTTTCATTTCAAAATTTATACGAGTATGTATTAGTTCAAAATGTTTTCTAACAGAATCAAGAAATATCGAATACATGTACCAGTTTGAAAACACTTGCTATATTGTCATGATTCATTGGAAAATCCCTCACATAATTAATATGCATGACCCAGGATGTGTTACAAATTTCATTGGTCAATTCAACCATGTGACCTGACATTACATGTACAAGATACGATGGGGCCTACCTTGGTGAAGGTACCTGGTTCGAGTCCAGCTGCGGCCAGTCATTTTCGCATTTTTTCAATTTTCATTTCTGTTCTTAACAAGATGAAAATGAGAGGAATCCGTCTGCTATGTCCACAGGAACCTCCATCCTTCCATTTATTAAGGATTCCGATTTCCGTCGGAATCCTTTCTGTTATTGTATTGTCTTTTCTTTATTCTTATTATTCTTATTATTATTATTATTATTATTATTATTATTATTCTTACCCCCAAGCCAATCCAGTGACGTTACATCAAAGTACCGCATCATATGATAAAATGGAAAGTATCACGTAAAAGAGCAAATAAAGATCTTAATTTAATATTTTTTTCTTGTCGAAAAGTTCACATATGCCCCCGCTTGAGGTCATCAGCGGTCAAATCTTTAAACTCTTATAACTCCTTTACTAACCGTACGATTTGAACAAAATTTGTTTTATATTGTTCTTTGAGAAATTTGCAAACTTTTATACGCTTACATGCTCCATAAAATATTTACAGTTTTCAAGCTATTTCAAGTTGAAAATGGAACCTTAAATTGGCAAGGTGCCAATTTCTACAATTTTTGAGACTTTGAGTTGAAACTTGGATGTTAGGTCACTTATAGATAGTCATTTAATGTTGACCCTCTTTTCAAGGTCAAATTTTTATTCTCAAGGTCACATGAAACTTTTGCTTATAGAACAAAGACTATTTGACCTTCAGAGTTCAAACTTCATACATATAATTGTTAAGCCAAGCTCTTTCGCCTTGACCTTGATCCAAGGTCAAATTCTCATTCTCAAGGTCACAACAGCATTTTTGCCTATAAAACAAAGACTGTTTGACCTTGAGAGTGCCAACTGGGTACAAATATTCCTTGCAGTAAGTCCTGTCACATTGACCTTGACCAAAGGTCATTCGTTCGATTTCAAGGTCATAACAGTCTTTTGTTGATAAAATATTGAGCTTTATTCAATTTCATATATATTTTGAAGAAAATGATATTCTATACTCATCTTTTTTCCTTGACCTTGGTTCAAGGTGAAAATTTCATTCTCAATGTCATAACAACATTTACTTGTTAAATACACAGTGTTTGTCCCACACTACTTCTACTTCACAAACGAGGTCCTTCTTATATGAACTTTACATGATCTAAGAAAGATAAATCTTTTATTTCTATTTCTCTTCGTACCATGACTTGTCTGTACTTTCATGCTGTTGTCATTTTCTAATTGAATGTTTTAAAAATGTCTTAAAATTGAATAGCATCATTTAAATTGACTGGTAAATTTGCAGCATGGACCAGACAGACAGACTGACAGTGTAAGATAGACAGTGTTAGATAGACTGACAACGATAGAAGAACGAACAGACATACGAACAGATAGAGAGAGTACTAGACAGAAACGCAGACGATCGGCGAAAAAAAAAAACAAAAAACGTCCAGACTGGGGATCGAACCCGGTACCCTTGGGCCAGCAGTACAACGCCCTATCCACATAGCCATTGGAGTTCCTGAATGTTAGTGATTTTTATTTTTGATATACAGACGGAGAAATACAAATGGCTGATTCAGCATTACAAGAATTATCGATCGTTCATGCAACAAGTCAGTCCTATTCATAGCTTTTTATTCAGAAGAAAAACACATTTCATATTGCGCATATTTATTTCAATGTCATTGACTTCAACGTGTATATATGGCCACCTTAGGCCTCTTTTTTTTCATTCGTCAATCTTTGAAACAACTGTACATACCTTTGACGGAGCAATGTGGCCCCCTTGGGCTTCTTGGGTTTTTTTTTTTTTTTTTTTTTTGTTTGTATGTCTTGGTTTTTTTTAATTCGTCAATCTTTGAAACAACTGTACAAGACCTTTGACGGAGCAATGTGGCCCCCTTGGGCCTCTTGTTTGTTTTGTTTTGTTTTGTTTTTTTTTTCATTTGTTTTGCTTGTTTGTTTGTTTTTTTTTTTTTTCTTTTTTGATTCGGCAATCTTTGAAACAACTGTACAAGACTTTTGACTGAGCAATATGGCTCCCTTGGGCCTCTTGTTTTTTTTTGTTTTTTTTTTTGTTTGTTTGTTTGTTTGTTTGTCTTTTTCTTATTAAATTCCTTAATATTTGAAACAACTGTACAAGACCTTTGACGGAGCAATGTGGCCCCCTTGGGCATTTTTTTTTTCTCGTTTGTTTGTCTGTTTCTTTTTGAATTCGTCAATCTTTGAAATAACTGTACAAGATCTTTGACGGTTTGTTTATCTAATGACATAGGCTAGTCTTTCGAAAGGGGGAGGTTGATAAGTTTTTGCCCCCCCCCCCTCCGACTTACATGTTACATACGTGTACATACCTGTTTTCACCTACCCTGTCTAGATCCGCCCTTGCAAAAGAAGCAAACACAATTTATTGATTCATAATTTTATTCTCTACATACATGGTCAATGAAAGTCAAATAAAAAAATACATTTTATGAAATTCTGTGTTGTTTACTCCTGAATACAAACCTGTAAATAGAATCGATCGATAAAGATTTATCATTCGGAACATGCTCGACATGTTGAGTCATATCATAGTCGCAAGATTTCATCCTTCTAAAGACTTTTGATGCAAAGTTTTGTCAGTTCTGCAATAGCTCAGCGGTAGAGCGTCAGACTTCGAATCGGAGGGTCCGGGGTTCGATACCGGCCTCGACCATTTTTTCCCCTCATTTTTTTTTTCATTCGTAAGCAAACATTAAGTACAGTGCTTCAACATTGTTTTCATTTCAAAATTTATACGAGTATGTATTAGTTCAAAATGTTTTCTAACAGAATCAAGAAATATCGAATACATGTACCAGTTTGAAAACACTTGCTATATTGTCATGATTCATTGGAAAATCCCTCACATAATTAATATGCATGACCCAGGATGTGTTACAAATTTCATTGGTCAATTCAACCATGTGACCTGACATTACATGTACAAGATACGATGGGGCCTACCTTGGTGAAGGTACCTGGTTCGAGTCCAGCTGCGGCCAGTCATTTTCGCATTTTTTCAATTTTCATTTCTGTTCTTAACAAGATGAAAATGAGAGGAATCCGTCTGCTATGTCCACAGGAACCTCCATCCTTCCATTTATTAAGGATTCCGATTTCCGTCGGAATCCTTTCTGTTATTGTATTGTCTTTTCTTTATTCTTATTATTAAGGATTCCGATTTCCGTCGGAATCCTTTCTGTTATTGTATTGTCTTTTCTTTATTCTTATTATTCTTCTTCTTATTATTATTATTATTATTCTTACCCCAAAGCCAATCCAGTGACGTTACAACAAAGTACCGCATCATATGATAAAATGGAAAGTATCATGTGAAAGAGCAAATAAAGATCTTAATTTAATATTTTTTTCTTGTCGAAAAGTTCACATATGCCCCCGCTAGAGGTAATCAGCGGTCAAATCTTTAAACTCTTATAACTCCTTTACTAACCGTACGATTTGAACAAAATTTGTTTTATATTGTTCTTTGAGAAATTTGCAAACTTTTATACGCTTACATGCTCCATAAAATATTTACAGTTTTCAAGCTATTTCAAGTTGAAAATGGAACCTTAAATTGGCAAGGTGCCAATTTCTACAATTTTTGAGACTTTGAGTTGAAACTTGGATGTTAGGTCACTTATAGGTAGTCATTTAATGTTGACCTTCTTTTCAAGGTCAAATTTTTATTCTCAAGGTCACATGAAACTTTTGCTTATAGAACAAAGACTATTTGACCTTCAGAGTTCAAACTTCATACATATAATTGTTAAGCCAAGCTCTTTCACCTTGACCTTAATCCAAGGTCAAATTCTCATTCTCAAGGTCACAACAACATTTTGGCCTATAAAACAAAGACTGTTTGACCTTGAGAATGCAAACTGGGTACAAATATTCCTTGCAGTAAGTCCTGTCACATTGACCTTGAGCAAAGGTCATTCGTTCGATTTCAAGGTCATAACAGTCTTTTGTTGATAAAATATTGAGCTTTTTTCAATTTCATATATATTTTGAAGAAAATGATATTCTATACTCATCTTTTTTCCTTGACCTTGGTTCAAGGTGAAAATTTCATTCTCAATGTCATAACAACATTTACTTGTTAAATACACAGTGTTTGTCCTACACTACTTATACTTCACAAACGAGGTCCTTCTTATATGAACTTTACATGATCTAAGAAAGATAAATCTTTTATTTCTATTTCTCTTCGTACCATGACTTGTCTGTACTTTCATGCTATTGTCATTTTCTAATTAAATGTTTTAAAAATGTCTTAAAATTGAATAGCATCATTTAAATTAACTGGTAAATTTGCAGCATGGACCAGACAGACAGACTGACAGTGTAAGATAGACAGTGTTAGATAGACTGACAACAATAGAAGAACGAACAGACATACGAACAGATAGAGAGAGTACTAGACAGAAACGCAGACGATCGGCGATAAAAAAAAAACGTCCAGACTGGGGATCGAACCCCGTACCCTTGGGCCAGCAGTCCAACGCCCTATCCACATTGGAGTTCCTGAATGTTAGTGGTTTTTATTTTTGATATACAGACGGAGAAATACAAATGGCTGATTCAGCATTACAAGAATTATCGATCGTTCATGCAACAAGTCAGTCCTATTCATAGCTTTTTATTCAGAAGAAAAACACATTTCATATTGCGCATATTTATTTCACTGTCATTGACTTCAACGTGTATATATGGCCACCTTAGGCCTCTTTTTTTTCATTCGTCAATCTTTGAAACAACTGTACAAGACCTTTGACGGAGCAATGTGGCCCCCTTGGCCTTCTTGGGTTTTTTTTTTTTGTTTTGTTTGTTTGTCTTGTTTTTTTAATTCGTCAATCTTTGAAACAACTGTACAAGACCTTTGACGGAGCAATGTGGCCCCCTTGGGCCTCTTGTTTTTTTTTTGTTTTTTTTTTTCATTTGTTTTGCTTGTTTGTTTGTTTGCTTGTTTTTTTCTTTTTTGATTCGACAATCTTTGAAACAACTGTACAAGACTTTTGACTGAGCAAAATGGCTCCCTTGGGCCTCTTGTTTTTTTTTTTTTTTTTCATTTCTTTTGTTTGTTTGTTTGTCTTTTTCTTATTAAATTCCTTAGTATTTGAAACAACTGTACAAGACCTTTGACGGAGCAATGTGGCCCCCTTGGGCATTTTTTTTTCTCGTTTGTTTGTCTGTTTCTTTTTGAATTCGTCAATCTTTGAAATAACTGTGCAAGATATTTGACGGTTTGTTTATCCAATGACATAGGCTAGTCCTTCGAAAGGGGGAGGTTGATAAGTTTTTGCCCCCCCCCCCCTCCGACTTACATGTTACATACGTGTACATACCTGTTTTCACCTACCCTGTCTAGATCCGCCCTTGCAAAATAAGCAAACACATTTTATTGATTCATAATTTTATTCTCTACATACATGGTCAATGAAAGTCAAATAAAAAAATACATTTTATGAAATTCTGTGTTGTTTACTCCTGAATACAAACCTGTAAATAGAATCGATCGATAAAGATTTATCATTCGGAACATGCTCGACATGTTGAGTCATATCATAGTCGCAAGATTTCATCCTTCTAAAGACTTTTGATGCAAACCTTTGTCAGATCTGCAATAGCTCAGCGGTAGAGCGTCAGACTTCGAATCGGAGGGTCCGGGGTTCGATACCGGCCTCGGCCATTTTTTTTCCCTCAATTTTTTTTTCATTCGTAAGCAAACATAAAGTACAGTGCTTCAACATTGTTTTCATTTCAAAATTTATACGAGTATGTATTAGTTCAAAATGTTTTCTAACAGAATCAAGAAATATCGAATACATGTACCAGTTTGAAAACACTTGCTATATTGTCATGATTCATTGGAAAATCCCTCACATAATTAATATGCATGACCCAGGATGTGTTACAAATTTCATTGGTCAATTCAATCATGTGACCTGACATTACATGTACAAGATACGATGGGGCCTACCTTGGTGAAGGTACCTGGTTCGAGTCCAGCTGCGGCCTGTCATTTTCGCATTTTTTCAATTTTCATTTCTGTTCTTAACAAGATGAAAATGAGAGGAATCCGTCTGCTATGTCCACAGGAACCTCCATCCTTCCATTTATTAAGGATTCCGATTTCCGTCGGAATCCTTTCTGTTATTGTATTGTCTTTTCTTTATTCTTATTATTCTTATTATTAAGGATTCCGATTTCCGTCGGAATCCTTTCTGTTATTGTATTGTCTTTTCTTTATTCTTATTATTCTTATTATTATTATTATTATTATTATTATTATTATTCTTACCCCCAAGCCAATCCAGTGACGTTACATCAAAGTACCGCATCATATGATAAAATGGAAAGTATCATGTGAAAGAGCAAATAAAGATCTTAATTTAATATTTTTTTCTTGTCGAAAAGTTCACATATGCCCCCGCTTGAGGTCATCAGCGGTCAAATCTTTAAACTCTTATAACTCCTTCACTAACCGTACGATTTGAACAAAATTTGTTTTATATTGTTCTTTGAGAAATTTGCAAACTTTTATACGCTTACATGCTCCATAAAATATTTACAGTTTTCAAGCTATTTCAAGTTGAAAATGGAACCTTAAATTGGCAAGGTGCCAATTTCTACAATTTTTGAGACTTTGAGTTGAAACTTGGATGTTAGGTCACTTATAGATAGTCATTTAATGTTGACCCTCTTTTTAAGGTCAAATTTTTATTCTCAAGGTCACATGAAACTTTTGCTTATAGAACAAAGACTATTTGACCTTCAGAGTTCAAACTTCATACATATAATTGTTAAGCCAAGCTCTTTCACCTTGACCTTGATCCAAGGTCGAATTCTCATTCTCAAGGTCACAACAGCATTTTTGCCTATAAAACAAAGACTGTTTGACCTTGAGAGTGCAAACTGGGTACAAATATTCCTTGCAGTAAGTCCTGTCACATTGACCTTGACCAAAGGTCATTCGTTCGATTTCAAGGTCATAACAGTCTTTTGTTGATAAAATATTGAGCTTTATTCAATTTCATATATATTTTGAAGAAAATGATATTCTATACTCATCTTTTTTCCTTGACCTTGGTTCAAGGTGAAAATTTTATTCTCAATGTCATAACAACATTTACTTGTTAAATACACAGTGTTTGTCCTACACTACTTCTACTTCACAAACGAGGTCCTTCTTATATGAACTTTACATGATCTAAGAAAGATAAATCTTTTATTTCTATTTCTCTTCGTACCATGACTTGTCTGTACTTTCATGCTGTTGTCATTTTCTAATTAAATGTTTTTAAAATGTCTTAAAATTGAATAGCATCATTTAAATTAACTGGTAAATTTGCAGCATGGACCAGACAGACAGACTGACAGTGTAAGATAGACAGTGTTAGATAGACTGACAACGATAGAAGAACGAACAGACATACGAACAGATAGAGAGAGTACTAGACAGAAACGCAGACGATCGGCAAAAAAAAAAAAGTCCAGACTGGGGATCGAACCCGGTACCCTTGGGCCAGCAGTCCAACGCCCTATCCACATAGCCATTGGAGTTCCTGAATGTTAGTGGTTTTTATTTTTGATATACAGACGGAGAAATGCAAATGGCTGATTCAGCATTACAAGAATTATCGATCGTTCATGCAACAAGTCAGTCCTATTCATAGCTTTTTATTCAGAAGAAAAACACATTTCATATTGCGCATATTTATTTCAATGTCATTGACTTCAACGTGTATATATGGCCACCTAAGGCCTCTTTTTTTTCATTCGTCAATCTTTGAAACAACTGTATAAGACCTTTGACGGAGCAATGTGGCCCCCTTGGGCTTCTTGGTTTTTTTTTTTATTTTGTTTGTATGTCTTGTTTTTTTTTTTAATTCGTCAATCTTTGAAACAACTGTACAAGACCTTTGACGGAGCAATGTGGCCCCCTTGGGCCTCTTGTTTGTTTGTTTGTTTTATTTTTTTATTTTCATTTGTTTTGCTTGTTTGTTTTTTTGCTTGTTTTTTTCTTTTTTGATTCGACAATCTTTGAAACAACTGTACAAGACTTTTGACTGAGCAATATGGCTCCCTTGGGCCTCTTGTTTTTTTTTTTTCATTTGTTTTGTTTGTTTGTTTGTTTGTCTTTTTCTTATTAAATTCCTTAATATTTGAAACAACTGTACAAGACCTTTGACGGAGCAATGTGGCCCCCTTGGGCATTTTTTTTTTCTCGTTTGTTTGTCTGTTTCTTTTTGAATTCGTCAATCTTTGAAATAACTGTACAAGATCTTTGACGGTTTGTTTATCCAATGACATAGGCTAGTCCTTCGAAAGGGGGAGGTTGATAAGTTTTTGCCCCCCCCCCCTCCGACTTACATGTTACATACGTGTACATACCTGTTTTCACCTACCCTGTCTAGATCCGCCCTTGCAAAAGAAGCAAACACGATTTATTGATTCATAATTTTATTCTCTACATACATGGTCAATGAAAGTCAAATTAAAAAAATACATTTTATGAAATTCTGTGTTGTTTACTCCTGAATACAAACCTGTAAATAGAATCGATCGATAAAGATTTATCATTCGGAACATGCTCGACATGTTGAGTCATATCATAGTCGCAAGATTTCATCCTTCTAAAGACTTTTGATGCAAAGCTTTGTCAGTTCTGCAATAGCTCAGCGGTAGAGCGTCAGACTTCGAATCGGAGGGTCCGGGGTTCGATACCGGCCTCGGCCATTTTTTTCCCCTCAATTTTTTTCATTCGTAAGCAAACATAAAGTACAGTGCTTCAACATTGTTTTCATTTCAAAATTTATACGAGTATGTATTAGTTCAAAATGTTTTCTAACAGAATCAAGAAATATCGAATACATGTACCAGTTTGAAAACACTTGCTATATTGTCATGATTCATTGGAAAATCCCTCACATAATTAATATGCATGACCCAGGATGTGTTACAAATTTCATTGGTCAATTCAACCATGTGACCTGACATTACATGTACAAGATACGATGGGGCCTACCTTGGTGAAGGTACCTGGTTCGAGTCCAGCTGCGGCCAGTCATTTTCGCATTTTTTCAATTTTCATTTCTGTTCTTAACAAGATGAAAATGAGAGGAATCCGTCTGCTATGTCCACAGGAACCTCCATCCTTCCATTTATTAAGGATTCCGATTTCCGTCGGAATCCTTTCTGTTATTGTATTGTCTTTTCTTTATTCTTATTATTCTTATTATTATTATTATTATTATTATTATTATTATTCTTACCCCCAAGCCAATCCAGTGACGTTACATCAAAGTACCGCATCATATGATAAAATGGAAAGTATCATGTGAAAGAGCAAATAAAGATCTTAATTTAATATTTTTTTCTTGTCGAAAAGTTCACATATGCCCCCGCTTGAGGTCATCAGCGGTCAAATCTTTAAACTCTTATAACTCCTTCACTAACCGTACGATTTGAACAAAATTTGTTTTATATTGTTCTTTGAGAAATTTGCAAACTTTTATACGCTTACATGCTCCATAAAATATTTACAGTTTTCAAGCTATTTCAAGTTGAAAATGGAACCTTAAATTGGCAAGGTGCCAATTTCTACAATTTTTGAGACTTTGAGTTGAAACTTGGATGTTAGGTCACTTATAGATAGTCATTTAATGTTGACCCTCTTTTTAAGGTCAAATTTTTATTCTCAAGGTCACATGAAACTTTTGCTTATAGAACAAAGACTATTTGACCTTCAGAGTTCAAACTTCATACATATAATTGTTAAGCCAAGCTCTTTCACCTTGACCTTGATCCAAGGTCGAATTCTCATTCTCAAGGTCACAACAGCATTTTTGCCTATAAAACAAAGACTGTTTGACCTTGAGAGTGCAAACTGGGTACAAATATTCCTTGCAGTAAGTCCTGTCACATTGACCTTGACCAAAGGTCATTCGTTCGATTTCAAGGTCATAACAGTCTTTTGTTGATAAAATATTGAGCTTTATTCAATTTCATATATATTTTGAAGAAAATGATATTCTATACTCATCTTTTTTCCTTGACCTTGGTTCAAGGTGAAAATTTTATTCTCAATGTCATAACAACATTTACTTGTTAAATACACAGTGTTTGTCCTACACTACTTCTACTTCACAAACGAGGTCCTTCTTATATGAACTTTACATGATCTAAGAAAGATAAATCTTTTATTTCTATTTCTCTTCGTACCATGACTTGTCTGTACTTTCATGCTGTTGTCATTTTCTAATTAAATGTTTTTAAAATGTCTTAAAATTGAATAGCATCATTTAAATTAACTGGTAAATTTGCAGCATGGACCAGACAGACAGACTGACAGTGTAAGATAGACAGTGTTAGATAGACTGACAACGATAGAAGAACGAACAGACATACGAACAGATAGAGAGAGTACTAGACAGAAACGCAGACGATCGGCAAAAAAAAAAAAGTCCAGACTGGGGATCGAACCCGGTACCCTTGGGCCAGCAGTCCAACGCCCTATCCACATAGCCATTGGAGTTCCTGAATGTTAGTGGTTTTTATTTTTGATATACAGACGGAGAAATACAAATGGCTGATTCAGCATTACAAGAATTATCGATCGTTCATGCAACAAGTCAGTCCTATTCATAGCTTTTTATTCAGAAGAAAAACACATTTCATATTGCGCATATTTATTTCAATGTCATTGACTTCAACGTGTATATATGGCCACCTAAGGCCTCTTTTTTTTCATTCGTCAATCTTTGAAACAACTGTATAAGACCTTTGACGGAGCAATGTGGCCCCCTTGGGCTTCTTGGTTTTTTTTTTATTTTGTTTGTATGTCTTGTTTTTTTTTTAATTCGTCAATCTTTGAAACAACTGTACAAGACCTTTGACGGAGCAATGTGGCCCCCTTGGGCCTCTTGTTTGTTTGTTTGTTTTATTTTTTTATTTTCATTTGTTTTGCTTGTTTGTTTTTTTGCTTGTTTTTTTCTTTTTTGATTCGACAATCTTTGAAACAACTGTACAAGACTTTTGACTGAGCAATATGGCTCCCTTGGGCCTCTTGTTTTTTTTTTTTCATTTGTTTTGTTTGTTTGTTTGTTTGTCTTTTTCTTATTAAATTCCTTAATATTTGAAACAACTGTACAAGACCTTTGACGGAGCAATGTGGCCCCCTTGGGCATTTTTTTTTTTCTCGTTTGTTTGTCTGTTTCTTTTTGAATTCGTCAATCTTTGAAATAACTGTACAAGATCTTTGACGGTTTGTTTATCCAATGACATAGGCTAGTCCTTCGAAAGGGGGAGGTTGATAAGTTTTTGCCCCCCCCCCCCCTCCGACTTACATGTTACATACGTGTACATACCTGTTTTCACCTACCCTGTCTAGATCCGCCCTTGCAAAAGAAGCAAACACGATTTATTGATTCATAATTTTATTCTCTACATACATGGTCAATGAAAGTCAAATTAAAAAAATACATTTTATGAAATTCTGTGTTGTTTACTCCTGAATACAAACCTGTAAATAGAATCGATCGATAAAGATTTATCATTCGGAACATGCTCGACATGTTGAGTCATATCATAGTCGCAAGATTTCATCCTTCTAAAGACTTTTGATGCAAAGCTTTGTCAGTTCTGCAATAGCTCAGCGGTAGAGCGTCAGACTTCGAATCGGAGGGTCCGGGGTTCGATACCGGCCTCGGCCATTTTTTTCCCCTCAATTTTTTTCATTCGTAAGCAAACATAAAGTACAGTGCTTCAACATTGTTTTCATTTCAAAATTTATACGAGTATGTATTAGTTCAAAATGTTTTCTAACAGAATCAAGAAATATCGAATACATGTACCAGTTTGAAAACACTTGCTATATTGTCATGATTCATTGGAAAATCCCTCACATAATTAATATGCATGACCCAGGATGTGTTACAAATTTCATTGGTCAATTCAACCATGTGACCTGACATTACATGTACAAGATACGATGGGGCCTACCTTGGTGAAGGTACCTGGTTCGAGTCCAGCTGCGGCCAGTCATTTTCGCATTTTTTCAATTTTCATTTCTGTTCTTAACAAGATGAAAATGAGAGGAATCCGTCTGCTATGTCCACAGGAACCTCCATCCTTCCATTTATTAAGGATTCCGATTTCCGTCGGAATCCTTTCTGTTATTGTATTGTCTTTTCTTTATTCTTATTATTCTTATTATTATTATTATTATTATTATTATTATTATTCTTACCCCCAAGCCAATCCAGTGACGTTACATCAAAGTACCGCATCATATGATAAAATGGAAAGTATCATGTGAAAGAGCAAATAAAGATCTTAATTTAATATTTTTTTCTTGTCGAAAAGTTCACATATGCCCCCGCTTGAGGTCATCAGCGGTCAAATCTTTAAACTCTTATAACTCCTTCACTAACCGTACGATTTGAACAAAATTTGTTTTATATTGTTCTTTGAGAAATTTGCAAACTTTTATACGCTTACATGCTCCATAAAATATTTACAGTTTTCAAGCTATTTCAAGTTGAAAATGGAACCTTAAATTGGCAAGGTGCCAATTTCTACAATTTTTGAGACTTTGAGTTGAAACTTGGATGTTAGGTCACTTATAGATAGTCATTTAATGTTGACCCTCTTTTTAAGGTCAAATTTTTATTCTCAAGGTCACATGAAACTTTTGCTTATAGAACAAAGACTATTTGACCTTCAGAGTTCAAACTTCATACATATAATTGTTAAGCCAAGCTCTTTCACCTTGACCTTGATCCAAGGTCGAATTCTCATTCTCAAGGTCACAACAGCATTTTTGCCTATAAAACAAAGACTGTTTGACCTTGAGAGTGCAAACTGGGTACAAATATTCCTTGCAGTAAGTCCTGTCACATTGACCTTGACCAAAGGTCATTCGTTCGATTTCAAGGTCATAACAGTCTTTTGTTGATAAAATATTGAGCTTTATTCAATTTCATATATATTTTGAAGAAAATGATATTCTATACTCATCTTTTTTCCTTGACCTTGGTTCAAGGTGAAAATTTTATTCTCAATGTCATAACAACATTTACTTGTTAAATACACAGTGTTTGTCCTACACTACTTCTACTTCACAAACGAGGTCCTTCTTATATGAACTTTACATGATCTAAGAAAGATAAATCTTTTATTTCTATTTCTCTTCGTACCATGACTTGTCTGTACTTTCATGCTGTTGTCATTTTCTAATTAAATGTTTTTAAAATGTCTTAAAATTGAATAGCATCATTTAAATTAACTGGTAAATTTGCAGCATGGACCAGACAGACAGACTGACAGTGTAAGATAGACAGTGTTAGATAGACTGACAACGATAGAAGAACGAACAGACATACGAACAGATAGAGAGAGTACTAGACAGAAACGCAGACGATCGGCAAAAAAAAAAAAGTCCAGACTGGGGATCGAACCCGGTACCCTTGGGCCAGCAGTCCAACGCCCTATCCACATAGCCATTGGAGTTCCTGAATGTTAGTGGTTTTTATTTTTGATATACAGACGGAGAAATACAAATGGCTGATTCAGCATTACAAGAATTATCGATCGTTCATGCAACAAGTCAGTCCTATTCATAGCTTTTTATTCAGAAGAAAAACACATTTCATATTGCGCATATTTATTTCAATGTCATTGACTTCAACGTGTATATATGGCCACCTAAGGCCTCTTTTTTTTCATTCGTCAATCTTTGAAACAACTGTATAAGACCTTTGACGGAGCAATGTGGCCCCCTTGGGCTTCTTGGTTTTTTTTTTTATTTTGTTTGTATGTCTTGTTTTTTTTTTAATTCGTCAATCTTTGAAACAACTGTACAAGACCTTTGACGGAGCAATGTGGCCCCCTTGGGCCTCTTGTTTGTTTGTTTGTTTTATTTTTTTATTTTCATTTGTTTTGCTTGTTTGTTTTTTTGCTTGTTTTTTTCTTTTTTGATTCGACAATCTTTGAAACAACTGTACAAGACTTTTGACTGAGCAATATGGCTCCCTTGGGCCTCTTGTTTTTTTTTTTTCATTTGTTTTGTTTGTTTGTTTGTTTGTCTTTTTCTTATTAAATTCCTTAATATTTGAAACAACTGTACAAGACCTTTGACGGAGCAATGTGGCCCCCTTGGGCATTTTTTTTTTCTCGTTTGTTTGTCTGTTTCTTTTTGAATTCGTCAATCTTTGAAATAACTGTACAAGATCTTTGACGGTTTGTTTATCCAATGACATAGGCTAGTCCTTCGAAAGGGGGAGGTTGATAAGTTTTTGCCCCCCCCCCCTCCGACTTACATGTTACATACGTGTACATACCTGTTTTCACCTACCCTGTCTAGATCCGCCCTTGCAAAAGAAGCAAACACGATTTATTGATTCATAATTTTATTCTCTACATACATGGTCAATGAAAGTCAAATTAAAAAAATACATTTTATGAAATTCTGTGTTGTTTACTCCTGAATACAAACCTGTAAATAGAATCGATCGATAAAGATTTATCATTCGGAACATGCTCGACATGTTGAGTCATATCATAGTCGCAAGATTTCATCCTTCTAAAGACTTTTGATGCAAAGCTTTGTCAGTTCTGCAATAGCTCAGCGGTAGAGCGTCAGACTTCGAATCGGAGGGTCCGGGGTTCGATACCGGCCTCGGCCATTTTTTTCCCCTCAATTTTTTTCATTCGTAAGCAAACATAAAGTACAGTGCTTCAACATTGTTTTCATTTCAAAATTTATACGAGTATGTATTAGTTCAAAATGTTTTCTAACAGAATCAAGAAATATCGAATACATGTACCAGTTTGAAAACACTTGCTATATTGTCATGATTCATTGGAAAATCCCTCACATAATTAATATGCATGACCCAGGATGTGTTACAAATTTCATTGGTCAATTCAACCATGTGACCTGACATTACATGTACAAGATACGATGGGGCCTACCTTGGTGAAGGTACCTGGTTCGAGTCCAGCTGCGGCCAGTCATTTTCGCATTTTTTCAATTTTCATTTCTGTTCTTAACAAGATGAAAATGAGAGGAATCCGTCTGCTATGTCCACAGGAACCTCCATCCTTCCATTTATTAAGGATTCCGATTTCCGTCGGAATCCTTTCTGTTATTGTATTGTCTTTTCTTTATTCTTATTATTCTTATTATTATTATTATTATTATTATTATTATTATTATTCTTACCCCCAAGCCAATCCAGTGACGTTACATCAAAGTACCGCATCATATGATAAAATGGAAAGTATCATGTGAAAGAGCAAATAAAGATCTTAATTTAATATTTTTTTCTTGTCGAAAAGTTCACATATGCCCCCGCTTGAGGTCATCAGCGGTCAAATCTTTAAACTCTTATAACTCCTTCACTAACCGTACGATTTGAACAAAATTTGTTTTATATTGTTCTTTGAGAAATTTGCAAACTTTTATACGCTTACATGCTCCATAAAATATTTACAGTTTTCAAGCTATTTCAAGTTGAAAATGGAACCTTAAATTGGCAAGGTGCCAATTTCTTCAATTTTTGAGACTTTGAGTTGAAACTTGGATGTTAGGTCACTTATAGATAGTCATTTAATGTTGACCCTCTTTTTAAGGTCAAATTTTTATTCTCAAGGTCACATGAAACTTTTGCTTATAGAACAAAGACTATTTGACCTTCAGAGTTCAAACTTCATACATATAATTGTTAAGCCAAGCTCTTTCACCTTGACCTTGATCCAAGGTCGAATTCTCATTCTCAAGGTCACAACAGCATTTTTGCCTATAAAACAAAGACTGTTTGACCTTGAGAGTGCAAACTGGGTACAAATATTCCTTGCAGTAAGTCCTGTCACATTGACCTTGACCAAAGGTCATTCGTTCGATTTCAAGGTCATAACAGTCTTTTGTTGATAAAATATTGAGCTTTATTCAATTTCATATATATTTTGAAGAAAATGATATTCTATACTCATCTTTTTTCCTTGACCTTGGTTCAAGGTGAAAATTTTATTCTCAATGTCATAACAACATTTACTTGTTAAATACACAGTGTTTGTCCTACACTACTTCTACTTCACAAACGAGGTCCTTCTTATATGAACTTTACATGATCTAAGAAAGATAAATCTTTTATTTCTATTTCTCTTCGTACCATGACTTGTCTGTACTTTCATGCTGTTGTCATTTTCTAATTAAATGTTTTTAAAATGTCTTAAAATTGAATAGCATCATTTAAATTAACTGGTAAATTTGCAGCATGGACCAGACAGACAGACTGACAGTGTAAGATAGACAGTGTTAGATAGACTGACAACGATAGAAGAACGAACAGACATACGAACAGATAGAGAGAGTACTAGACAGAAACGCAGACGATCGGCAAAAAAAAAAAAGTCCAGACTGGGGATCGAACCCGGTACCCTTGGGCCAGCAGTCCAACGCCCTATCCACATAGCCATTGGAGTTCCTGAATGTTAGTGGTTTTTATTTTTGATATACAGACGGAGAAATACAAATGGCTGATTCAGCATTACAAGAATTATCGATCGTTCATGCAACAAGTCAGTCCTATTCATAGCTTTTTATTCAGAAGAAAAACACATTTCATATTGCGCATATTTATTTCAATGTCATTGACTTCAACGTGTATATATGGCCACCTAAGGCCTCTTTTTTTTCATTCGTCAATCTTTGAAACAACTGTATAAGACCTTTGACGGAGCAATGTGGCCCCCTTGGGCTTCTTGGTTTTTTTTTTATTTTGTTTGTATGTCTTGTTTTTTTTTTAATTCGTCAATCTTTGAAACAACTGTACAAGACCTTTGACGGAGCAATGTGGCCCCCTTGGGCCTCTTGTTTGTTTGTTTGTTTTATTTTTTTATTTTCATTTGTTTTGCTTGTTTGTTTTTTTGCTTGTTTTTTTCTTTTTTGATTCGACAATCTTTGAAACAACTGTACAAGACTTTTGACTGAGCAATATGGCTCCCTTGGGCCTCTTGTTTTTTTTTTTCATTTGTTTTGTTTGTTTGTTTGTTTGTCTTTTTCTTATTAAATTCCTTAATATTTGAAACAACTGTACAAGACCTTTGACGGAGCAATGTGGCCCCCTTGGGCATTTTTTTTTTCTCGTTTGTTTGTCTGTTTCTTTTTGAATTCGTCAATCTTTGAAATAACTGTACAAGATCTTTGACGGTTTGTTTATCCAATGACATAGGCTAGTCCTTCGAAAGGGGGAGGTTGATAAGTTTTTGCCCCCCCCCCCCTCCGACTTACATGTTACATACGTGTACATACCTGTTTTCACCTACCCTGTCTAGATCCGCCCTTGCAAAAGAAGCAAACACGATTTATTGATTCATAATTTTATTCTCTACATACATGGTCAATGAAAGTCAAATTAAAAAAATACATTTTATGAAATTCTGTGTTGTTTACTCCTGAATACAAACCTGTAAATAGAATCGATCGATAAAGATTTATCATTCGGAACATGCTCGACATGTTGAGTCATATCATAGTCGCAAGATTTCATCCTTCTAAAGACTTTTGATGCAAAGCTTTGTCAGTTCTGCAATAGCTCAGCGGTAGAGCGTCAGACTTCGAATCGGAGGGTCCGGGGTTCGATACCGGCCTCGGCCATTTTTTTCCCCTCAATTTTTTTCATTCGTAAGCAAACATAAAGTACAGTGCTTCAACATTGTTTTCATTTCAAAATTTATACGAGTATGTATTAGTTCAAAATGTTTTCTAACAGAATCAAGAAATATCGAATACATGTACCAGTTTGAAAACACTTGCTATATTGTCATGATTCATTGGAAAATCCCTCACATAATTAATATGCATGACCCAGGATGTGTTACAAATTTCATTGGTCAATTCAATCATGTGACCTGACATTACATGTACAAGATACGATGGGGCCTACCTTGGTGAAGGTACCTGGTTCGAGTCCAGCTGCGGCCTGTCATTTTCGCATTTTTTCTATTTTCATTTCTGTTCTTAACAAGATGAAAATGAGAGGAATCCGTCTGCTATGTCCACAGGAACCTCCATCCTTCCATTTATTAAGGATTCCGATTTCCGTCGGAATCCTTTCTGTTATTGTATTGTCTTTTCTTTATTCTTATTATTCTTATTATTATTATTATTATTATTATTATTATTATTCTAACCCCCAAGCCAATCCAGTGACGTTACATCAAAGTACCGCATCATATGATAAAATGGAAAGTATCATGTGAAAGAGCAAATAAAGATCTTAATTTAATATTTTTTTCTTGTCGAAAAGTTCACATATGCCCCCGCTTGAGGTCATCAGCGGTCAAATCTTTAAACTCTTATAACTCCTTCACTAACCGTACGATTTGAACAAAATTTGTTTTATATTGTTCTTTGAGAAATTTGCAAACTTTTATACGCTTACATGCTCCATAAAATATTTACAGTTTTCAAGCTATTTCAAGTTGAAAATGGAACCTTAAATTGGCAAGGTGCCAATTTCTACAATTTTTGAGACTTTGAGTTGAAACTTGGATGTTAGGTCACTTATAGATAGTCATTTAATGTTGACCCTCTTTTTAAGGTCAAATTTTTATTCTCAAGGTCACATGAAACTTTTGCTTATAGAACAAAGACTATTTGACCTTCAGAGTTCAAACTTCATACATATAATTGTTAAGCCAAGCTCTTTCACCTTGACCTTGATCCAAGGTCGAATTCTCATTCTCAAGGTCACAACAGCATTTTTGCCTATAAAACAAAGACTGTTTGACCTTGAGAGTGCAAACTGGGTACAAATATTCCTTGCAGTAAGTCCTGTCACATTGACCTTGACCAAAGGTCATTCGTTCGATTTCAAGGTCATAACAGTCTTTTGTTGATAAAATATTGAGCTTTATTCAATTTCATATATATTTTGAAGAAAATGATATTCTATACTCATCTTTTTTCCTTGACCTTGGTTCAAGGTGAAAATTTTATTCTCAATGTCATAACAACATTTACTTGTTAAATACACAGTGTTTGTCCTACACTACTTCTACTTCACAAACGAGGTCCTTCTTATATGAACTTTACATGATCTAAGAAAGATAAATCTTTTATTTCTATTTCTCTTCGTACCATGACTTGTCTGTACTTTCATGCTGTTGTCATTTTCTAATTAAATGTTTTTAAAATGTCTTAAAATTGAATAGCATCATTTAAATTAACTGGTAAATTTGCAGCATGGACCAGACAGACAGACTGACAGTGTAAGATAGACAGTGTTAGATAGACTGACAACGATAGAAGAACGAACAGACATACGAACAGATAGAGAGAGTACTAGACAGAAACGCAGACGATCGGCAAAAAAAAAAAAGTCCAGACTGGGGATCGAACCCGGTACCCTTGGGCCAGCAGTCCAACGCCCTATCCACATAGCCATTGGAGTTCCTGAATGTTAGTGGTTTTTATTTTTGATATACAGACGGAGAAATACAAATGGCTGATTCAGCATTACAAGAATTATCGATCGTTCATGCAACAAGTCAGTCCTATTCATAGCTTTTTATTCAGAAGAAAAACACATTTCATATTGCGCATATTTATTTCAATGTCATTGACTTCAACGTGTATATATGGCCACCTAAGGCCTCTTTTTTTTCATTCGTCAATCTTTGAAACAACTGTATAAGACCTTTGACGGAGCAATGTGGCCCCCTTGGGCTTCTTGGTTTTTTTTTTATTTTGTTTGTATGTCTTGTTTTTTTTTTAATTCGTCAATCTTTGAAACAACTGTACAAGACCTTTGACGGAGCAATGTGGCCCCCTTGGGCCTCTTGTTTGTTTGTTTGTTTTATTTTTTTATTTTCATTTGTTTTGCTTGTTTGTTTTTTTGCTTGTTTTTTTCTTTTTTGATTCGACAATCTTTGAAACAACTGTACAAGACTTTTGACTGAGCAATATGGCTCCCTTGGGCCTCTTGTTTTTTTTTTTTCATTTGTTTTGTTTGTTTGTTTGTTTGTCTTTTTCTTATTAAATTCCTTAATATTTGAAACAACTGTACAAGACCTTTGACGGAGCAATGTGGCCCCCTTGGGCATTTTTTTTTTCTCGTTTGTTTGTCTGTTTCTTTTTGAATTCGTCAATCTTTGAAATAACTGTACAAGATCTTTGACGGTTTGTTTATCCAATGACATAGGCTAGTCCTTCGAAAGGGGGAGGTTGATAAGTTTTTGCCCCCCCCCCTCCGACTTACATGTTACATACGTGTACATACCTGTTTTCACCTACCCTGTCTAGATCCGCCCTTGCAAAAGAAGCAAACACGATTTATTGATTCATAATTTTATTCTCTACATACATGGTCAATGAAAGTCAAATTAAAAAAATACATTTTATGAAATTCTGTGTTGTTTACTCCTGAATACAAACCTGTAAATAGAATCGATCGATAAAGATTTATCATTCGGAACATGCTCGACATGTTGAGTCATATCATAGTCGCAAGATTTCATCCTTCTAAAGACTTTTGATGCAAAGCTTTGTCAGTTCTGCAATAGCTCAGCGGTAGAGCGTCAGACTTCGAATCGGAGGGTCCGGGGTTCGATACCGGCCTCGGCCATTTTTTTCCCCTCAATTTTTTTCATTCGTAAGCAAACATAAAGTACAGTGCTTCAACATTGTTTTCATTTCAAAATTTATACGAGTATGTATTAGTTCAAAATGTTTTCTAACAGAATCAAGAAATATCGAATACATGTACCAGTTTGAAAACACTTGCTATATTGTCATGATTCATTGGAAAATCCCTCACATAATTAATATGCATGACCCAGGATGTGTTACAAATTTCATTGGTCAATTCAACCATGTGACCTGACATTACATGTACAAGATACGATGGGGCCTACCTTGGTGAAGGTACCTGGTTCGAGTCCAGCTGCGGCCAGTCATTTTCGCATTTTTTCAATTTTCATTTCTGTTCTTAACAAGATGAAAATGAGAGGAATCCGTCTGCTATGTCCACAGGAACCTCCATCCTTCCATTTATTAAGGATTCCGATTTCCGTCGGAATCCTTTCTGTTATTGTATTGTCTTTTCTTTATTCTTATTATTCTTATTATTATTATTATTAAGGATTCCGACTATTCCGTCGGAATCCTTTCTGTTATTGTATTGTCTTTTCTTTATTCTTATTATTATTCTTATTATTATTATTATTATTATTCTTACCCCCAGATCGTTCCAGTCACTGTACAAAAAAGTACAACTTCGTATGATAAAACGAAAAGGATCATGTGAAAGAGCATATAAAGATCTTGAGGTAAAAAAATTTTGTCGTCGAAAAGTTCACATATGCCCCCGCTGGAGGTCATCAAAGTTCAAATCTTTAAACTCTTATAACTCCTAAACTAACCGTACGATTTGAACGAAATTTGTTTTAAAATGTTCTTTGGGAAATTTGTAAACTTTTATACGCTTACATGCTCGATAAAATATTTACGGTTTTCGCGCTATTCCGAGTTGAAAATGGAACTTTAAATTGGCACAGTGCCAATTTCTACAGTTTTTGAGATTTTCAGTTGAAACTTGGATACTAGGTTACTTATAGGTAGTCATTTAATGTTGACCTACTTTCAAGGTCAAATTTTCATTCTCAAGGTCACAACAAACTTTTACCTGTAGAACAAAGACTATATGACCTTCAGAGTTCAAACTTCATACATACTATCGTTAAACGAAGCTCTTTCACATTGACCTTAAACCAAGGTCAAATTTTGATTCTCAAGGTCACAACAAACTTTTGCCTATAGAACAAAGACTATTAGACGTGCAGAGTTCAAACTTCATACATAATATCATTAAACCAACCTCTTTCACCTTGACCTTGACCCAAGGTCAAATTCTGATTCTCAAGGTCACAACAAACTTTTGCCTATAGAACAAAGACTATTTGACCTTCAGAGTTTAAACTTCATACAAATAATTGTTCAGTCATGCTCTTTCACTTTGACCTTGACCCAAGGTCAAATTCTCATTCTCAAGGTCAAAGCAACTTTTCGCTACAAAACAAAGACTATTTGACCTTCAGAGTTCATAATTTATACATATTATGCTTGGGCCCAGCTCTTTCACCTTGACCTTGACCCAAGGTCAAATTCTGATTTCAAGGTCACAACAAACTTAAGTCTATAAAACAAAGACTGTTTGACCTTGAGAGTTCAAACTTTACACAAATATTCCTTGCATCAAACTCTTTCATCATGACCTTGACCAACGGTCATTTGTTTGATTTCAAGGTCACAACTGACTTTGGTTGATTAGATATTTAGCTTTGCTCAGATTAAGATCAATCGTGATGAGAATAATAACAGTACTTAGCTTTCATCCATGACATTGGTTAAAGGCCAAATAATCATTCTCAAGGTCTTAACAATCATTTACTCTTGTAGAATTTACACTTTTTGTCCTATACTATTTATTTTTCACACAAGTTGTCCTTCTTATTTGAACTTAACATAGTATAAGAAAGATAACTCTTTTATTCTTGTTCTCTGTTCTGTTTCTTTTTTTTTTTCTTAGTAGCATTACATATCTGTACTTTCATGTTGTTGTCATTTTCTAATAATAAAAATTATCTCATTGCAAAATCATTGTGCAATTCTGTTTAAAGAAAGTAATTGTAAAGGATTTGATATCCATAGAGCATGGAGTTTAAAGCTTTCGCAAAGATGAAAGGTACTAAATTTTTTTTTTCTTCTATTTTGTTGATAAATAAATAAGAGTCCCAAATTAGACATAAGCTCTTTTGACCCATTTACTGAAGTGAAAAAGGTTCTTAAGCAACTATTCTTTTTTCCATCTTCTTTATTCGGATTTTAACACTTCAGTTCCGAGGAAGGTCTAAGAAAGGAGGAATCCGTCTGTTGCTTGCAACAGTAGCCATCTAGTTCTTCTTCTTATTATTATTATTATTATCATTATTATTCTTACCCCCAAGCCAATCCAGTGACGTTACATCAAAGTACCGCATCATATGATAAAATGGAAAGTATCACGTAAAAGAGCAAATAAAGATCTTAATTTAATATTTTTTTCTTGTCGAAAAGTTCACATATGCCCCCGCTTGAGGTCATCAGCGGTCAAATCTTTAAACTCTTATAACTCCTTTACTAACCGTACGATTTGAACAAAATTTGTTTTATATTGTTCTTTGAGAAATTTGCAAACTTTTATACGCTTACATGCTCCATAAAATATTTACAGTTTTCAAGCTATTTCAAGTTGAAAATGGAACCTTAAATTGGCAAGGTGCCAATTTCTACAATTTTTGAGACTTTGAGTTGAAACTTGGATGTTAGGTCACTTATAGATAGTCATTTAATGTTGACCCTCTTTTCAAGGTCAAATTTTTATTCTCAAGGTCACATGAAACTTTTGCTTATAGAACAAAGACTATTTGACCTTCAGAGTTCAAACTTCATACATATAATTGTTAAGCCAAGCTCTTTCGCCTTGACCTTGATCCAAGGTCAAATTCTCATTCTCAAGGTCACAACAGCATTTTTGCCTATAAAACAAAGACTGTTTGACCTTGAGAGTGCCAACTGGGTACAAATATTCCTTGCAGTAAGTCCTGTCACATTGACCTTGACCAAAGGTCATTCGTTCGATTTCAAGGTCATAACAGTCTTTTGTTGATAAAATATTGAGCTTTATTCAATTTCATATATATTTTGAAGAAAATGATATTCTATACTCATCTTTTTTCCTTGACCTTGGTTCAAGGTGAAAATTTCATTCTCAATGTCATAACAACATTTACTTGTTAAATACACAGTGTTTGTCCCACACTACTTCTACTTCACAAACGAGGTCCTTCTTATATGAACTTTACATGATCTAAGAAAGATAAATCTTTTATTTCTATTTCTCTTCGTACCATGACTTGTCTGTACTTTCATGCTGTTGTCATTTTCTAATTGAATGTTTTAAAAATGTCTTAAAATTGAATAGCATCATTTAAATTGACTGGTAAATTTGCAGCATGGACCAGACAGACAGACTGACAGTGTAAGATAGACAGTGTTAGATAGACTGACAACGATAGAAGAACGAACAGACATACGAACAGATAGAGAGAGTACTAGACAGAAACGCAGACGATCGGCGAAAAAAAAAACCAAAAAACGTCCAGACTGGGGATCGAACCCGGTACCCTTGGGCCAGCAGTACAACGCCCTATCCACATAGCCATTGGAGTTCCTGAATGTTAGTGATTTTTATTTTTGATATACAGACGGAGAAATACAAATGGCTGATTCAGCATTACAAGAATTATCGATCGTTCATGCAACAAGTCAGTCCTATTCATAGCTTTTTATTCAGAAGAAAAACACATTTCATATTGCGCATATTTATTTCAATGTCATTGACTTCAACGTGTATATATGGCCACCTTAGGCCTCTTTTTTTTCATTCGTCAATCTTTGAAACAACTGTACATACCTTTGACGGAGCAATGTGGCCCCCTTGGGCTTCTTGGGTTTTTTTTTTTTTTTTTTTTTGTTTGTATGTCTTGGTTTTTTTTAATTCGTCAATCTTTGAAACAACTGTACAAGACCTTTGACGGAGCAATGTGGCCCCCTTGGGCCTCTTGTTTGTTTTGTTTTGTTTTGTTTTTTTTTTCATTTGTTTTGCTTGTTTGTTTGTTTGTTTTTTTTTCTTTTTTGATTCGGCAATCTTTGAAACAACTGTACAAGACTTTTGACTGAGCAATATGGCTCCCTTGGGCCTCTTGTTTTTTTTTTGTTTTTTTTTTTTGTTTGTTTGTTTGTTTGTTTGTCTTTTTCTTATTAAATTCCTTAATATTTGAAACAACTGTACAAGACCTTTGACGGAGCAATGTGGCCCCCTTGGGCATTTTTTTTTTCTCGTTTGTTTGTCTGTTTCTTTTTGAATTCGTCAATCTTTGAAATAACTGTACAAGATCTTTGACGGTTTGTTTATCTAATGACATAGGCTAGTCTTTCGAAAGGGGGAGGTTGATAAGTTTTTGCCCCCCCCCCTCCGACTTACATGTTACATACGTGTACATACCTGTTTTCACCTACCCTGTCTAGATCCGCCCTTGCAAAAGAAGCAAACACAATTTATTGATTCATAATTTTATTCTCTACATACATGGTCAATGAAAGTCAAATAAAAAAATACATTTTATGAAATTCTGTGTTGTTTACTCCTGAATACAAACCTGTAAATAGAATCGATCGATAAAGATTTATCATTCGGAACATGCTCGACATGTTGAGTCATATCATAGTCGCAAGATTTCATCCTTCTAAAGACTTTTGATGCAAAGTTTTGTCAGTTCTGCAATAGCTCAGCGGTAGAGCGTCAGACTTCGAATCGGAGGGTCCGGGGTTCGATACCGGCCTCGACCATTTTTTCCCCTCATTTTTTTTTTCATTCGTAAGCAAACATTAAGTACAGTGCTTCAACATTGTTTTCATTTCAAAATTTATACGAGTATGTATTAGTTCAAAATGTTTTCTAACAGAATCAAGAAATATCGAATACATGTACCAGTTTGAAAACACTTGCTATATTGTCATGATTCATTGGAAAATCCCTCACATAATTAATATGCATGACCCAGGATGTGTTACAAATTTCATTGGTCAATTCAACCATGTGACCTGACATTACATGTACAAGATACGATGGGGCCTACCTTGGTGAAGGTACCTGGTTCGAGTCCAGCTGCGGCCAGTCATTTTCGCATTTTTTCAATTTTCATTTCTGTTCTTAACAAGATGAAAATGAGAGGAATCCGTCTGCTATGTCCACAGGAACCTCCATCCTTCCATTTATTAAGGATTCCGATTTCCGTCGGAATCCTTTCTGTTATTGTATTGTCTTTTCTTTATTCTTATTATTCTTCTTATTATTATTATTATTATTATCATTATTATTCTTACCCCCAAGCCAATCCAGTGACGTTACATCAAAGTACCGCATCATATGATAAAATGGAAAGTATCACGTAAAAGAGCAAATAAAGATCTTAATTTAATATTTTTTTCTTGTCGAAAAGTTCACATATGCCCCCGCTTGAGGTCATCAGCGGTCAAATCTTTAAACTCTTATAACTCCTTTACTAACCGTACGATTTGAACAAAATTTGTTTTATATTGTTCTTTGAGAAATTTGCAAACTTTTATACGCTTACATGCTCCATAAAATATTTACATTTTTCAAGCTATTTCAAGTTGAAAATGGAACCTTAAATTGGCAAGGTGCCAATTTCTACAATTTTTGAGACTTTGAGTTGAAACTTGGATGTTAGGTCACTTATAGATAGTCATTTAATGTTGACCCTCTTTTCAAGGTCAAATTTTTATTCTCAAGGTCACATGAAACTTTTGCTTATAGAACAAAGACTATTTGACCTTCAGAGTTCAAACTTCATACATATAATTGTTAAGCCAAGCTCTTTCGCCTTGACCTTGATCCAAGGTCAAATTCTCATTCTCAAGGTCACAACAGCATTTTTGCCTATAAAACAAAGACTGTTTGACCTTGAGAGTGCCAACTGGGTACAAATATTCCTTGCAGTAAGTCCTGTCACATTGACCTTGACCAAAGGTCATTCGTTCGATTTCAAGGTCATAACAGTCTTTTGTTGATAAAATATTGAGCTTTATTCAATTTCATATATATTTTGAAGAAAATGATATTCTATACTCATCTTTTTTCCTTGACCTTGGTTCAAGGTGAAAATTTCATTCTCAATGTCATAACAACATTTACTTGTTAAATACACAGTGTTTGTCCCACACTACTTCTACTTCACAAACGAGGTCCTTCTTATATGAACTTTACATGATCTAAGAAAGATAAATCTTTTATTTCTATTTCTCTTCGTACCATGACTTGTCTGTACTTTCATGCTGTTGTCATTTTCTAATTGAATGTTTTAAAAATGTCTTAAAATTGAATAGCATCATTTAAATTGACTGGTAAATTTGCAGCATGGACCAGACAGACAGACTGACAGTGTAAGATAGACAGTGTTAGATAGACTGACAACGATAGAAGAACGAACAGACATACGAACAGATAGAGAGAGTACTAGACAGAAACGCAGACGATCGGCGAAAAAAAAAAACCAAAAAACGTCCAGACTGGGGATCGAACCCGGTACCCTTGGGCCAGCAGTACAACGCCCTATCCACATAGCCATTGGAGTTCCTGAATGTTAGTGATTTTTATTTTTGATATACAGACGGAGAAATACAAATGGCTGATTCAGCATTACAAGAATTATCGATCGTTCATGCAACAAGTCAGTCCTATTCATAGCTTTTTATTCAGAAGAAAAACACATTTCATATTGCGCATATTTATTTCAATGTCATTGACTTCAACGTGTATATATGGCCACCTTAGGCCTCTTTTTTTTCATTCGTCAATCTTTGAAACAACTGTACAAGACCTTTGACGGAGCAATGTGGCCCCCTTGGGCCTCTTGTTTGTTTTGTTTTGTTTTGTTTTGTTTTTTTCATTTGTTTTGCTTGTTTGTTTGTTTGTTTTTTTTTTTTCTTTTTTGATTCGGCAATCTTTGAAACAACTGTACAAGACTTTTGACTGAGCAATATGGCTCCCTTGGGCCTCTTGTTTTTTTTTTTGTTTTTTTTTTTTGTTTGTTTGTTTGTTTGTTTGTCTTTTTCTTATTAAATTCCTTAATATTTGAAACAACTGTACAAGACCTTTGACGGAGCAATGTGGCCCCCTTGGGCATTTTTTTTTCTCGTTTGTTTGTCTGTTTCTTTTTGAATTCGTCAATCTTTGAAATAACTGTACAAGATCTTTGACGGTTTGTTTATCCAATGACATAGGCTAGTCCTTCGAAAGGGGGAGGTTGATAAGTTTTTGCCCCCCCCTCCGACTTACATGTTACATACGTGTACATACCTGTTTTCACCTACCCTGTCTAGATCCGCCCTTGCAAAAGAAGCAAACACAATTTATTGATTCATAATTTTATTCTCTACATACATGGTCAATGAAAGTCAAATAAAAAAATACATTTTATGAAATTCTGTGTTGTTTACTCCTGAATACAAACCTGTAAATAGAATCGATCGATAAAGATTTATCATTCGGAACATGCTCGACATGTTGAGTCATATCATAGTCGCAAGATTTCATCCTTCTAAAGACTTTTGATGCAAAGTTTTGTCAGTTCTGCAATAGCTCAGCGGTAGAGCGTCAGACTTCGAATCGGAGGGTCCGGGGTTCGATACCGGCCTCGACCATTTTTTCCCCTCATTTTTTTTTTCATTCGTAAGCAAACATTAAGTACAGTGCTTCAACATTGTTTTCATTTCAAAATTTATACGAGTATGTATTAGTTCAAAATGTTTTCTAACAGAATCAAGAAATATCGGATACATGTACCAGTTTGAAAACACTTGCTATATTGTCATGATTCATTGGAAAATCCCTCACATAATTAATATGCATGACCCAGGATGTGTTACAAATTTCATTGGTCAATTCAACCATGTGACCTGACATTACATGTACAAGATACGATGGGGCCTACCTTGGTGAAGGTACCTGGTTCGAGTCCAGCTGCGGCCAGTCATTTTCGCATTTTTTCAATTTTCATTTCTGTTCTTAACAAGATGAAAATGAGAGGAATCCGTCTGCTATGTCCACAGGAACCTCCATCCTTCCATTTATTAAGGATTCCGATTTCCGTCGGAATCCTTTCTGTTATTGTATTGTCTTTTCTTTATTCTTATTATTCTTATTATTAAGGATTCCGATTTCCGTCGGAATCCTTTCTGTTATTGTATTGTCTTTTCTTTATTCTTATTATTCTTATTATTATTATTATTATTATTATTATTATTATTCTTACCCCCAAGCCAATCCAGTGACGTTACAACAAAGTACCGCATCATATGATAAAATGGAAAGTATCATGTGAAAGAGCAAATAAAGATCTTATTTTAATATTTTTTTCTTGTCGAAAAGTTCACATATGCCCCCGCTAGAGGTCATCAGCGGTCAAATCTTTAAACTCTTATAACTCCTTTACTAACCGTACGATTTGAACAAAATTTGTTTTATATTGTTCTTTGAGAAATTTGCAAACTTTTATACGCTTACATGCTCCATAAAATATTTACAGTTTTCAAGCTATTTCAAGTTGAAAATGGAACCTTAAATTGGCAAGGTGCCAATTTCTACAATTTTTGAGACTTTGAGTTGAAACTTGGATGTTAGGTCACTTATAGGTAGTCATTTAATGTTGACCTTCTTTTCAAGGTCAAATTTTTATTCTCAAGGTCACATGAAACTTTTGCTTATAGAACAAAGACTATTTGACCTTCAGAGTTCAAACTTCATACATATAATTGTTAAGCCAAGCTCTTTCACCTTGACCTTGATCCAAGGTCAAATTCTCATTCTCAAGGTCACCAGAACATTTTTGCCTATAAAACAAAGACTGTTTGACCTTGAGAATGCAAACTGGGTACAAATATTCCTTGCAGTAAGTCCTGTCACATTGACCTTGACCAAAGGTCATTCGTTCGATTTCAAGGTCATAACAGTCTTTTGTTGATAAAATATTGAGCTTTATTCAATTTCATATATATTTTGAAGAAAATGATATTCTATACTCATCTTTTTTCCTTGACCTTGGTTCAAGGTGAAAATTTCATTCTCAATGTCATAACAACATTTACTTGTTAAATACACAGTGTTTGTCCTACACTACTTATACTTCACAAACGAGGTCCATCTTATATGAACTTTACATGATCTAAGAAAGATAAATCTTTTATTTCTATTTCTCTTCGTACCATGACTTGTCTGTACTTTCATGCTGTTGTCATTTTCTAATTAAATGTTTTAAAAATGTCTTAAAATTGAATAGCATCATTTAAATTAACTGGTAAATTTGCAGCATGGACCAGACAGACAGACTGACAGTGTAAGATAGACAGTGTTAGATAGACTGACAACGATAGAAGAACGAACAGACATACGAACAGATAGAGAGAGTACTAGACAGAAACGCAGACGATCGGCGATAAAAAAACGTCCAGACTGGGGATCGAACCCGGTACCCTTGGGCCAGCAGTCCAACGCCCTATCCACATAGCCATTGGAGTTCCTGAATGTTAGTGGTTTTTATTTTTGATATACAGACGGAGAAATACAAATGGCTGATTCAGCATTACAAGAATTATCGATCGTTCATGCAACAAGTCAGTCCTATTCATAGCTTTTCATTCAGAAGAAAAACACATTTCATATTGCGCATATTTATTTCACTGTCATTGACTTCAACGTGTATATATGGCCACCTTAGGCCTCTTTTTTTTATTCGTCAATCTTTGAAACAACTGTACAAGACCTTTGACGAAGCAATGTGGCCCCCTTGGCCTTCTTGGTTTTTTTTTTTTTTTTTTTTTTTTTTTTTTTTGGTTTGTTTGTCTTGTTTTTTTAATTCGTCAATCTTTGAAACAACTGTATAAGACCTTTGACGGAGCAATGTGGCCCCCTTGGGCCTCTTGTTTTTTTCTTCTTTTTTTTTTATTTTCATTTGTTTTGCTTGTTTGTTTGTTTGTTTGCTTGTTTTTTTTTCTTTTTTGATTCGACAATCTTTGAAACAACTGTACAAGACTTTTGACTGAGCAAAATGGCTCCCTTGGGCCTCTTGTTTTTTGGGTTTTTTTTTTTTTCATTTGTTTTGTTTGTTTGTTTGTCTTTTTCTTATTAAATTCCTTAATATTTGAAACAACTGTACAAGACCTTTGACGGAGCAATGTGCCCCCCTTGGGCATTTTTTTTTCTCGTTTGTTTGTCTGTTTCTTTTTGAATTCGTCAATCTTTGAAATAACTGTACAAGATCTTTGACGGTTTGTTTATCCAATGACATAGGCTAGTCCTTCGAAAGGGGGAGGTTGATAAGTTTTTGCCCCCCCCCCTCCGACTTACATGTTACATACGTGTACATACCTGTTTTCACCTGTCTAGATCTGACCTTGTAAAATAAGCAAACACATTTTATTGATTCATAATTTTATTCTCTACATACATGGTCAATGAAAGTCAAATAAAAAAAAATACATTTTATGAAATTCTGTGTTGTTTACTCCTGAATACAAACCTGTAAATAGAATCGATCGATAAAGATTTATCATTCGGAACATGCTCGACATGTTGAGTCATATCATAGTCGCAAGATTTCATCCTTCTAAAGACTTTTGATGCAAACCTTTGGCAGTTCTCCAATAGCTCAGCGGTAGAGCGTCAGACTTTGAATCGGAGGGTCCGGGGTTCGATACCGGTCTCGGCCATTTTTTTTCCCTCATTTTTTTTCATTCGTAAGCAAACATAAAATACAGTGCTTCAACATTGTTTTCATTTCAAAATTTATACGAGTATGTATTAGTTCAAAATGTTTTCTAACAGAATCAAGAAATATCGAATACATGTACCAGTTTGAAAACACTTGCTATATTGTCATGATTCATTGGAAAATCCCTCACATAATTAATATGCATGACCCAGGATGTGTTACAAATTTCATTGGTCAATTCAACCATGTGACCTGACATTACATGTACAAGATACGATGGGGCCTACCTTGGTGAAGGTACCTGGTTCGAGTCCAGCTGCGGCCAGTCATTTTCGCATTTTTTCAATTTTCATTTCTGTTCTTAACAAGATGAAAATGAGAGGAATCCGTCTGCTATGTCCACAGGAACCTCCATCCTTCCATTTATTAAGGATTCCGATTTCCGTCGGAATCCTTTCTGTTATTGTATTGTCTTTTCTTTATTCTTATTATTCTTATTATCATTATTATTATTATTATTATTATTATTCTTACCCCCAAGCCAATCCAGTGACGTTACAACAAAGTACCGCATCATATGATAAAATGGAAAGTATCATGTGAAAGAGCAAATAAAGATCTTATTTTAATATTTTTTTCTTGTCGAAAAGTTCACATATGCCCCCGCTAGAGGTCATCAGCGGTCAAATCTTTAAACTCTTATAACTCCTTTACTAACCGTACGATTTGAACAAAATTTGTTTTATATTGTTCTTTGAGAAATTTGCAAACTTTTATACGCTTACATGCTCCATAAAATATTTACAGTTTTCAAGCTATTTCAAGTTGAAAATGGAACCTTAAATTGGCAAGGTGCCAATTTCTACAATTTTTGAGACTTTGAGTTGAAACTTGGATGTTAGGTCACTTATAGGTAGTCATTTAATGTTGACCTTCTTTTCAAGGTCAAATTTTTATTCTCAAGGTCACATGAAACTTTTGCTTATAGAACAAAGACTATTTGACCTTCAGAGTTCAAACTTCATACATATAATTGTTAAGCCAAGCTCTTTCACCTTGACCTTGATCCAAGGTCAAATTCTCATTCTCAAGGTCACCAGAACATTTTTGCCTATAAAACAAAGACTGTTTGACCTTGAGAATGCAAACTGGGTACAAATATTCCTTGCAGTAAGTCCTGTCACATTGACCTTGACCAAAGGTCATTCGTTCGATTTCAAGGTCATAACAGTCTTTTGTTGATAAAATATTGAGCTTTATTCAATTTCATATATATTTTGAAGAAAATGATATTCTATACTCATCTTTTTTCCTTGACCTTGGTTCAAGGTGAAAATTTCATTCTCAATGTCATAACAACATTTACTTGTTAAATACACAGTGTTTGTCCTACACTACTTATACTTCACAAACGAGGTCCATCTTATATGAACTTTACATGATCTAAGAAAGATAAATCTTTTATTTCTATTTCTCTCCGTACCATGACTTGTCTGTACTTTCATGCTGTTGTCATTTTCTAATTAAATGTTTTAAAAATGTCTTAAAATTGAATAGCATCATTTAAATTAACTGGTAAATTTGCAGCATGGACCAGACAGACAGACTGACAGTGTAAGATAGACAGTGTTAGATAGACTGACAACGATAGAAGAACGAACAGACATACGAACAGATAGAGAGAGTACTAGACAGAAACGCAGACGATCGGCGATAAAAAAACGTCCAGACTGGGGATCGAACCCGGTACCCTTGGGCCAGCAGTCCAACGCCCTATCCACATAGCCATTGGAGTTCCTGAATGTTAGTGGTTTTTATTTTTGATATACAGACGGAGAAATACAAATGGCTGATTCAGCATTACAAGAATTATCGATCGTTCATGCAACAAGTCAGTCCTATTCATAGCTTTTCATTCAGAAGAAAAACACATTTCATATTGCGCATATTTATTTCACTGTCATTGACTTCAACGTGTATATATGGCCACCTTAGGCCTCTTTTTTTTATTCGTCAATCTTTGAAACAACTGTACAAGACCTTTGACGGAGCAATGTGGCCCCCTTGGCCTTCTTGGTTTTTTTTTTTTTTTTTTTTTTTTTTTTTTTGGTTTGTTTGTCTTGTTTTTTTAATTCGTCAATCTTTGAAACAACTGTATAAGACCTTTGACGGAGCAATGTGGCCCCCTTGGGCCTCTTGTTTTTTTCTTTTTTTTTTTTTATTTTCATTTGTTTTGCTTGTTTGTTTGTTTGTTTGCTTGTTTTTTTTTCTTTTTTGATTCGACAATCTTTGAAACAACTGTACAAGACTTTTGACTGAGCAAAATGGCTCCCTTGGGCCTCTTGTTTTTTTTGGGGTTTTTTTTTTTTCATTTGTTTTGTTTGTTTGTTTGTCTTTTTCTTATTAAATTCCTTAATATTTGAAACAACTGTACAAGACCTTTGACGGAGCAATGTGCCCCCCTTGGGCATTTTTTTTTTCTAGTTTGTTTGTCTGTTTCTTTTTGAATTCGTCAATCTTTGAAATAACTGTACAAGATCTTTGACGGTTTGTTTATCCAATGACATAGGCTAGTCCTTCGAAAGGGGGAGGTTGATAAGTTTTTGCCCCCCCCCCCTCCGACTTACATGTTACATACGTGTACATACCTGTTTTCACCTGTCTAGATCTGACCTTGTAAAATAAGCAAACACATTTTATTGATTCATAATTTTATTCTCTACATACATGGTCAATGAAAGTCAAATAAAAAAAAATACATTTTATAAAATTCTGTGTTGTTTACTCCTGAATACAAACCTGTAAATAGAATCGATCGATAAAGATTTATCATTCGGAACATGCTCGACATGTTGAGTCATATCATAGTCGCAAGATTTCATCCTTCTAAAGACTTTTGATGCAAACCTTTGGCAGTTCTCCAATAGCTCAGCGGTAGAGCGTCAGACTTTGAATCGGAGGGTCCGGGGTTCGATACCGGTCTCGGCCATTTTTTTTCCCTCATTTTTTTTCATTCGTAAGCAAACATAAAATACAGTGCTTCAACATTGTTTTCATTTCAAAATTTATACGAGTATGTATTAGTTCAAAATGTTTTCTAACAGAATCAAGAAATATCGAATACATGTACCAGTTTGAAAACACTTGCTATATTGTCATGATTCATTGGAAAATCCCTCACATAATTAATATGCATGACCCAGGATGTGTTACAAATTTCATTGGTCAATTCAACCATGTGACCTGACATTACATGTACAAGATACGATGGGGCCTACCTTGGTGAAGGTACCTGGTTCGAGTCCAGCTGCGGCCAGTCATTTTCGCATTTTTTCAATTTTCATTTCTGTTCTTAACAAGATGAAAATGAGAGGAATCCGTCTGCTATGTCCACAGGAACCTCCATCCTTCCATTTATTAAGGATTCCGATTTCCGTCGGAATCCTTTCTGTTATTGTATTGTCTTTTCTTTATTCTTATTATTCTTATTATTATTATTATTATTATTATTATTATTATTATTCTTACCCCCAAGCCAATCCAGTGACGTTACAACAAAGTACCGCATCATATGATAAAATGGAAAGTATCATGTGAAAGAGCAAATAAAGATCTTATTTTAATATTTTTTTCTTGTCGAAAAGTTCACATATGCCCCCGCTAGAGGTCATCAGCGGTCAAATCTTTAAACTCTTATAACTCCTTTACTAACCGTACGATTTGAACAAAATTTGTTTTATATTGTTCTTTGAGAAATTTGCAAACTTTTATACGCTTACATGCTCCATAAAATATTTACAGTTTTCAAGCTATTTCAAGTTGAAAATGGAACCTTAAATTGGCAAGGTGCCAATTTCTACAATTTTTGAGACTTTGAGTTGAAACTTGGATGTTAGGTCACTTATAGGTAGTCATTTAATGTTGACCTTCTTTTCAAGGTCAAATTTTTATTCTCAAGGTCACATGAAACTTTTGCTTATAGAACAAAGACTATTTGACCTTCAGAGTTCAAACTTCATACATATAATTGTTAAGCCAAGCTCTTTCACCTTGACCTTGATCCAAGGTCAAATTCTCATTCTCAAGGTCACCAGAACATTTTTGCCTATAAAACAAAGACTGTTTGACCTTGAGAATGCAAACTGGGTACAAATATTCCTTGCAGTAAGTCCTGTCACATTGACCTTGACCAAAGGTCATTCGTTCGATTTCAAGGTCATAACAGTCTTTTGTTGATAAAATATTGAGCTTTATTCAATTTCATATATATTTTGAAGAAAATGATATTCTATACTCATCTTTTTTCCTTGACCTTGGTTCAAGGTGAAAATTTCATTCTCAATGTCATAACAACATTTACTTGTTAAATACACAGTGTTTGTCCTACACTACTTATACTTCACAAACGAGGTCCATCTTATATGAACTTTACATGATCTAAGAAAGATAAATCTTTTATTTCTATTTCTCTTCGTACCATGACTTGTCTGTACTTTCATGCTGTTGTCATTTTCTAATTAAATGTTTTAAAAATGTCTTAAAATTGAATAGCATCATTTAAATTAACTGGTAAATTTGCAGCATGGACCAGACAGACAGACTGACAGTGTAAGATAGACAGTGTTAGATAGACTGACAACGATAGAAGAACGAACAGACATACGAACAGATAGAGAGAGTACTAGACAGAAACGCAGACGATCGGCGATAAAAAAACGTCCAGACTGGGGATCGAACCCGGTACCCTTGGGCCAGCAGTCCAACGCCCTATCCACATAGCCATTGGAGTTCCTGAATGTTAGTGGTTTTTATTTTTGATATACAGACGGAGAAATACAAATGGCTGATTCAGCATTACAAGAATTATCGATCGTTCATGCAACAAGTCAGTCCTATTCATAGCTTTTCATTCAGAAGAAAAACACATTTCATATTGCGCATATTTATTTCACTGTCATTGACTTCAACGTGTATATATGGCCACCTTAGGCCTCTTTTTTTTATTCGTCAATCTTTGAAACAACTGTACAAGACCTTTGACGGAGCAATGTGGCCCCCTTGGCCTTCTTGGTTTTTTTTTTTTTTTTTTTTTTTTTTTTTTGGTTTGTTTGTCTTGTTTTTTTAATTCGTCAATCTTTGAAACAACTGTATAAGACCTTTGACGGAGCAATGTGGCCCCCTTGGGCCTCTTGTTTTTTTCTTTTTTTTTTTTTTATTTTCATTTGTTTTGCTTGTTTGTTTGTTTGTTTGCTTGTTTTTTTTTCTTTTTTGATTCGACAATCTTTGAAACAACTGTACAAGACTTTTGACTGAGCAAAATGGCTCCCTTGGGCCTCTTGTTTTTTTGGGTTTTTTTTTTTTTTTTCATTTGTTTTGTTTGTTTGTTTGTCTTTTTCTTATTAAATTCCTTAATATTTGAAACAACTGTACAAGACCTTTGACGGAGCAATGTGCCCCCCTTGGGCATTTTTTTTTTCTCGTTTGTTTGTCTGTTTCTTTTTGAATTCGTCAATCTTTGAAATAACTGTACAAGATCTTTGACGGTTTGTTTATCCAATGACATAGGCTAGTCCTTCGAAAGGGGGAGGTTGATAAGTTTTTGCCCCCCCCCCCCTCCGACTTACATGTTACATACGTGTACATACCTGTTTTCACCTGTCTAGATCTGACCTTGTAAAATAAGCAAACACATTTTATTGATTCATAATTTTATTCTCTACATACATGGTCAATGAAAGTCAAATAAAAAAAAATACATTTTATGAAATTCTGTGTTGTTTACTCCTGAATACAAACCTGTAAATAGAATCGATGGATAAAGATTTATCATTCGGAACATGCTCGACATGTTGAGTCATATCATAGTCGCAAGATTTCATCCTTCTAAAGACTTTTGATGCAAACCTTTGGCAGTTCTCCAATAGCTCAGCGGTAGAGCGTCAGACTTTGAATCGGAGGGTCCGGGGTTCGATACCGGTCTCGGCCATTTTTTTTCCCTCATTTTTTTTCATTCGTAAGCAAACATAAAATACAGTGCTTCAACATTGTTTTCATTTCAAAATTTATACGAGTATGTATTAGTTCAAAATGTTTTCTAACAGAATCAAGAAATATCGAATACATGTACCAGTTTGAAAACACTTGCTATATTGTCATGATTCATTGGAAAATCCCTCACATAATTAATATGCATGACCCAGGATGTGTTACAAATTTCATTGGTCAATTCAACCATGTGACCTGACATTACATGTACAAGATACGATGGGGCCTACCTTGGTGAAGGTACCTGGTTCGAGTCCAGCTGCGGCCAGTCATTTTCGCATTTTTTCAATTTTCATTTCTGTTCTTAACAAGATGAAAATGAGAGGAATCCGTCTGCTATGTCCACAGGAACCTCCATCCTTCCATTTATTAAGGATTCCGATTTCCGTCGGAATCCTTTCTGTTATTGTATTGTCTTTTCTTTATTCTTATTATTCTTATTATTATTATTATTATTATTATTATTATTATTATTCTTACCCCCAAGCCAATCCAGTGACGTTACAACAAAGTACCGCATCATATGATAAAATGGAAAGTATCATGTGAAAGAGCAAATAAAGATCTTATTTTAATATTTTTTTCTTGTCGAAAAGTTCACATATGCCCCCGCTAGAGGTCATCAGCGGTCAAATCTTTAAACTCTTATAACTCCTTTACTAACCGTACGATTTGAACAAAATTTGTTTTATATTGTTCTTTGAGAAATTTGCAAACTTTTATACGCTTACATGCTCCATAAAATATTTACAGTTTTCAAGCTATTTCAAGTTGAAAATGGAACCTTAAATTGGCAAGGTGCCAATTTCTACAATTTTTGAGACTTTGAGTTGAAACTTGGATGTTAGGTCACTTATAGGTAGTCATTTAATGTTGACCTTCTTTTCAAGGTCAAATTTTTATTCTCAAGGTCACATGAAACTTTTGCTTATAGAACAAAGACTATTTGACCTTCAGAGTTCAAACTTCATACATATAATTGTTAAGCCAAGCTCTTTCACCTTGACCTTGATCCAAGGTCAAATTCTCATTCTCAAGGTCACCAGAACATTTTTGCCTATAAAACAAAGACTGTTTGACCTTGAGAATGCAAACTGGGTACAAATATTCCTTGCAGTAAGTCCTGTCACATTGACCTTGACCAAAGGTCATTCGTTCGATTTCAAGGTCATAACAGTCTTTTGTTGATAAAATATTGAGCTTTATTCAATTTCATATATATTTTGAAGAAAATGATATTCTATACTCATCTTTTTTCCTTGACCTTGGTTCAAGGTGAAAATTTCATTCTCAATGTCATAACAACATTTACTTGTTAAATACACAGTGTTTGTCCTACACTACTTATACTTCACAAACGAGGTCCATCTTATATGAACTTTACATGATCTAAGAAAGATAAATCTTTTATTTCTATTTCTCTTCGTACCATGACTTGTCTGTACTTTCATGCTGTTGTCATTTTCTAATTAAATGTTTTAAAAATGTCTTAAAATTGAATAGCATCATTTAAATTAACTGGTAAATTTGCAGCATGGACCAGACAGACAGACTGACAGTGTAAGATAGACAGTGTTAGATAGACTGACAACGATAGAAGAACGAACAGACATACGAACAGATAGAGAGAGTACTAGACAGAAACGCAGACGATCGGCGATAAAAAAAACGTCCAGACTGGGGATCGAACCCGGTACCCTTGGGCCAGCAGTCCAACGCCCTATCCACATAGCCATTGGAGTTCCTGAATGTTAGTGGTTTTTATTTTTGATATACAGACGGAGAAATACAAATGGCTGATTCAGCATTACAAGAATTATCGATCGTTCATGCAACAAGTCAGTCCTATTCATAGCTTTTCATTCAGAAGAAAAACACATTTCATATTGCGCATATTTATTTCACTGTCATTGACTTCAACGTGTATATATGGCCACCTTAGGCCTCTTTTTTTTATTCGTCAATCTTTGAAACAACTGTACAAGACCTTTGACGGAGCAATGTGGCCCCCTTGGCCTTCTTGGTTTTTTTTTTTTTTTTTTTTTTTTTTTGGTTTGTTTGTCTTGTTTTTTTAATTCGTCAATCTTTGAAACAACTGTATAAGACCTTTGACGGAGCAATGTGGCCCCCTTGGGCCTCTTGTTTTTTTCTTTTTTTTTTTTTATTTTCATTTGTTTTGCTTGTTTGTTTGTTTGTTTGCTTGTTTTTTTTTCTTTTTTGATTCGACAATCTTTGAAACAACTGTACAAGACTTTTGACTGAGCAAAATGGCTCCCTTGGGCCTCTTGTTTTTTTGGGTTTTTTTTTTTTTCATTTGTTTTGTTTGTTTGTTTGTCTTTTTCTTATTAAATTCCTTAATATTTGAAACAACTGTACAAGACCTTTGACGGAGCAATGTGCCCCCCTTGGGCATTTTTTTTTTCTCGTTTGTTTGTCTGTTTCTTTTTGAATTCGTCAATCTTTGAAATAACTGTACAAGATCTTTGACGGTTTGTTTATCCAATGACATAGGCTAGTCCTTCGAAAGGGGGAGGTTGATAAGTTTTTGCCCCCCCCCCCCCTCCGACTTACATGTTACATACGTGTACATACCTGTTTTCACCTGTCTAGATCTGACCTTGTAAAATAAGCAAACACATTTTATTGATTCATAATTTTATTCTCTACATACATGGTCAATGAAAGTCAAATAAAAAAAAAATACATTTTATGAAATTCTGTGTTGTTTACTCCTGAATACAAACCTGTAAATAGAATCGATCGATAAAGATTTATCATTCGGAACATGCTCGACATGTTGAGTCATATCATAGTCGCAAGATTTCATCCTTCTAAAGACTTTTGATGCAAACCTTTGGCAGTTCTCCAATAGCTCAGCGGTAGAGCGTCAGACTTTGAATCGGAGGGTCCGGGGTTCGATACCGGTCTCGGCCATTTTTTTTTCCCTCATTTTTTTTCATTCGTAAGCAAACATAAAATACAGTGCTTCAACATTGTTTTCATTTCAAAATTTATACGAGTATGTATTAGTTCAAAATGTTTTCTAACAGAATCAAGAAATATCGAATACATGTACCAGTTTGAAAACACTTGCTATATTGTCATGATTCATTGGAAAATCCCTCACATAATTAATATGCATGACCCAGGATGTGTTACAAATTTCATTGGTCAATTCAACCATGTGACCTGACATTACATGTACAAGATACGATGGGGCCTTCCTTGGTGAAGGTACCTGGTTCGAGTCCAGCTGCGGCCAGTCATTTTCGCATTTTTTCAATTTTCATTTCTGTTCTTAACAAGATGAAAATGAGAGGAATCCGTCTGCTATGTCCACAGGAACCTCCATCCTTCCATTTATTAAGGATTCCGATTTCCGTCGGAATCCTTTCTGTTATTGTATTGTCTTTTCTTTATTCTTATTATTCTTATTATTATTATTATTATTATTATTATTATTATTATTCTTACCCCCAAGCTAATCCAGTGACGTTACAACAAAGTACCGCATCATATGATAAAATGGAAAGTATCATGTGAAAGAGCAAATAAAGATCTTATTTTAATATTTTTTTCTTGTCGAAAAGTTCACATATGCCCCCGCTAGAGGTCATCAGCGGTCAAATCTTTAAACTCTTATAACTCCTTTACTAACCGTACGATTTGAACAAAATTTGTTTTATATTGTTCTTTGAGAAATTTGCAAACTTTTATACGCTTACATGCTCCATAAAATATTTACAGTTTTCAAGCTATTTCAAGTTGAAAATGGAACCTTAAATTGGCAAGGTGCCAATTTCTACAATTTTTGAGACTTTGAGTTGAAACTTGGATGTTAGGTCACTTATAGGTAGTCATTTAATGTTGACCTTCTTTTCAAGGTCAAATTTTTATTCTCAAGGTCACATGAAACTTTTGCTTATAGAACAAAGACTATTTGACCTTCAGAGTTCAAACTTCATACATATAATTGTTAAGCCAAGCTCTTTCACCTTGACCTTGATCCAAGGTCAAATTCTCATTCTCAAGGTCACCAGAACATTTTTGCCTATAAAACAAAGACTGTTTGACCTTGAGAATGCAAACTGGGTACAAATATTCCTTGCAGTAAGTCCTGTCACATTGACCTTGACCAAAGGTCATTCGTTCGATTTCAAGGTCATAACAGTCTTTTGTTGATAAAATATTGAGCTTTATTCAATTTCATATATATTTTGAAGAAAATGATATTCTATACTCATCTTTTTTCCTTGACCTTGGTTCAAGGTGAAAATTTCATTCTCAATGTCATAACAACATTTACTTGTTAAATACACAGTGTTTGTCCTACACTACTTATACTTCACAAACGAGGTCCATCTTATATGAACTTTACATGATCTAAGAAAGATAAATCTTTTATTTCTATTTCTCTTCGTACCATGACTTGTCTGTACTTTCATGCTGTTGTCATTTTCTAATTAAATGTTTTAAAAATGTCTTAAAATTGAATAGCATCATTTAAATTAACTGGTAAATTTGCAGCATGGACCAGACAGACAGACTGACAGTGTAAGATAGACAGTGTTAGATAGACTGACAACGATAGAAGAACGAACAGACATACGAACAGATAGAGAGAGTACTAGACAGAAACGCAGACGATCGGCGATAAAAAAACGTCCAGACTGGGGATCGAACCCGGTACCCTTGGGCCAGCAGTCCAACGCCCTATCCACATAGCCATTGGAGTTCCTGAATGTTAGTGGTTTTTATTTTTGATATACAGACGGAGAAATACAAATGGCTGATTCAGCATTACAAGAATTATCGATCGTTCATGCAACAAGTCAGTCCTATTCATAGCTTTTCATTCAGAAGAAAAACACATTTCATATTGCGCATATTTATTTCACTGTCATTGACTTCAACGTGTATATATGGCCACCTTAGGCCTCTTTTTTTTATTCGTCAATCTTTGAAACAACTGTACAAGACCTTTGACGGAGCAATGTGGCCCCCTTGGCCTTCTTGGTTTTTTTTTTTTTTTTTTTTTTTTTTTTTTTTTTTTTGGTTTGTTTGTCTTGTTTTTTTAATTCGTCAATCTTTGAAACAACTGTATAAGACCTTTGACGGAGCAATGTGGCCCCCTTGGGCCTCTTGTTTTTTTCTTTTTTTTTTTTTTATTTTCATTTGTTTTGCTTGTTTGTTTGTTTGTTTGCTTGTTTTTTTTTCTTTTTTGATTCGACAATCTTTGAAACAACTGTACAAGACTTTTGACTGAGCAAAATGGCTCCCTTGGGCCTCTTGTTTTTTTGGGTTTTTTTTTTTTTCATTTGTTTTGTTTGTTTGTTTGTCTTTTTCTTATTAAATTCCTTAATATTTGAAACAACTGTACAAGACCTTTGACGGAGCAATGTGCCCCCCTTGGGCATTTTTTTTTTTCTCGTTTGTTTGTCTGTTTCTTTTTGAATTCGTCAATCTTTGAAATAACTGTACAAGATCTTTGACGGTTTGTTTATCCAATGACATAGGCTAGTCCTTCGAAAGGGGGAGGTTGATAAGTTTTTGCCCCCCCCCTCCGACTTACATGTTACATACGTGTACATACCTGTTTTCACCTGTCTAGATCTGACCTTGTAAATTAAGCAAACACATTTTATTGATTCATAATTTTATTCTCTACATACATGGTCAATGAAAGTCAAATAAAAAAAAATACATTTTATGAAATTCTGTGTTGTTTACTCCTGAATACAAACCTGTAAATAGAATCGATCGATAAAGATTTATCATTCGGAACATGCTCGACATGTTGAGTCATATCATAGTCGCAAGATTTCATCCTTCTAAAGACTTTTGATGCAAACCTTTGGCAGTTCTCCAATAGCTCAGCGGTAGAGCGTCAGACTTTGAATCGGAGGGTCCGGGGTTCGATACCGGTCTCGGCCATTTTTTTTCCCTCATTTTTTTTCATTCGTAAGCAAACATAAAATACAGTGCTTCAACATTGTTTTCATTTCAAAATTTATACGAGTATGTATTAGTTCAAAATGTTTTCTAACAGAATCAAGAAATATCGAATACATGTACCAGTTTGAAAACACTTGCTATATTGTCATGATTCATTGGAAAATCCCTCACATAATTAATATGCATGACCCAGGATGTGTTACAAATTTCATTGGTCAATTCAACCATGTGACCTGACATTACATGTACAAGATACGATGGGGCCTACCTTGGTGAAGGTACCTGGTTCGAGTCCAGCTGCGGCCAGTCATTTTCGCATTTTTTCAATTTTCATTTCTGTTCTTAACAAGATGAAAATGAGAGGAATCCGTCTGCTATGTCCACAGGAACCTCCATCCTTCCATTTATTAAGGATTCCGATTTCCGTCGGAATCCTTTCTGTTATTGTATTGTCTTTTCTTTATTCTTATTATTCTTATTATTATTATTATTATTATTATTATTATTATTATTCTTACCCCCAAGCCAATCCAGTGACGTTACAACAAAGTACCGCATCATATGATAAAATGGAAAGTATCATGTGAAAGAGCAAATAAAGATCTTATTTTAATATTTTTTTCTTGTCGAAAAGTTCACATATGCCCCCGCTAGAGGTCATCAGCGGTCAAATCTTTAAACTCTTATAACTCCTTTACTAACCGTACGATTTGAACAAAATTTGTTTTATATTGTTCTTTGAGAAATTTGCAAACTTTTATACGCTTACATGCTCCATAAAATATTTACAGTTTTCAAGCTATTTCAAGTTGAAAATGGAACCTTAAATTGGCAAGGTGCCAATTTCTACAATTTTTGAGACTTTGAGTTGAAACTTGGATGTTAGGTCACTTATAGGTAGTCATTTAATGTTGACCTTCTTTTCAAGGTCAAATTTTTATTCTCAAGGTCACATGAAACTTTTGCTTATAGAACAAAGACTATTTGACCTTCAGAGTTCAAACTTCATACATATAATTGTTAAGCCAAGCTCTTTCACCTTGACCTTGATCCAAGGTCAAATTCTCATTCTCAAGGTCACCAGAACATTTTTGCCTATAAAACAAAGACTGTTTGACCTTGAGAATGCAAACTGGGTACAAATATTCCTTGCAGTAAGTCCTGTCACATTGACCTTGACCAAAGGTCATTCGTTCGATTTCAAGGTCATAACAGTCTTTTGTTGATAAAATATTGAGCTTTATTCAATTTCATATATATTTTGAAGAAAATGATATTCTATACTCATCTTTTTTCCTTGACCTTGGTTCAAGGTGAAAATTTCATTCTCAATGTCATAACAACATTTACTTGTTAAATACACAGTGTTTGTCCTACACTACTTATACTTCACAAACGAGGTCCATCTTATATGAACTTTACATGATCTAAGAAAGATAAATCTTTTATTTCTATTTCTCTTCGTACCATGACTTGTCTGTACTTTCATGCTGTTGTCATTTTCTAATTAAATGTTTTAAAAATGTCTTAAAATTGAATAGCATCATTTAAATTAACTGGTAAATTTGCAGCATGGACCAGACAGACAGACTGACAGTGTAAGATAGACAGTGTTAGATAGACTGACAACGATAGAAGAACGAACAGACATACGAACAGATAGAGAGAGTACTAGACAGAAACGCAGACGATCGGCGATAAAAAAACGTCCAGACTGGGGATCGAACCCGGTACCCTTGGGCCAGCAGTCCAACGCCCTATCCACATAGCCATTGGAGTTCCTGAATGTTAGTGGTTTTTATTTTTGATATACAGACGGAGAAATACAAATGGCTGATTCAGCATTACAAGAATTATCGATCGTTCATGCAACAAGTCAGTCCTATTCATAGCTTTTCATTCAGAAGAAAAACACATTTCATATTGCGCATATTTATTTCACTGTCATTGACTTCAACGTGTATATATGGCCACCTTAGGCCTCTTTTTTTTATTCGTCAATCTTTGAAACAACTGTACAAGACCTTTGACGGAGCAATGTGGCCCCCTTGGCCTTCTTGGTTTTTTTTTTTTTTTTTTTTTTTTTTTTTGGTTTGTTTGTCTTGTTTTTTTAATTCGTCAATCTTTGAAACAACTGTATAAGACCTTTGACGGAGCAATGTGGCCCCCTTGGGCCTCTTGTTTTTTTCTTTTTTTTTTATTTTCATTTGTTTTGCTTGTTTGTTTGCTTGTTTTTTTTTTCTTTTTTGATTCGACAATCTTTGAAACAACTGTACAAGACTTTTGACTGAGCAAAATGGCTCCCTTGGGCCTCTTGTTTTTTTGGTTTTTTTTTTTCATTTGTTTTGTTTGTTTGTTTGTCTTTTTCTTATTAAATTCCTTAATATTTGAAACAACTGTACAAGACCTTTGACGGAGCAATGTGCCCCCCTTGGGCATTTTTTTTTTCTCGTTTGTTTGTCTGTTTCTTTTTGAATTCGTCAATCTTTGAAATAACTGTACAAGATCTTTGACGGTTTGTTTATCCAATGACATAGGCTAGTCCTTCGAAAGGGGGAGGTTGATAAGTTTTTGCCCCCCCCCCCCCCCCCCCCCCCCCTCCGACTTACATGTTACATACGTGTACATACCTGTTTTCACCTGTCTAGATCTGACCTTGTAAAATAAGCAAACACATTTTATTGATTCATAATTTTATTCTCTACATACATGGTCAATGAAAGTCAAATAAAAAAAATACATTTTATGAAATTCTGTGTTGTTTACTCCTGAATACAAACCTGTAAATAGAATCGATCGATAAAGATTTATCATTCGGAACATGCTCGACATGTTGAGTCATATCATAGTCGCAAGATTTCATCCTTCTAAAGACTTTTGATGCAAACCTTTGGCAGTTCTCCAATAGCTCAGCGGTAGAGCGTCAGACTTTGAATCGGAGGGTCCGGGGTTCGATACCGGTCTCGGCCATTTTTTTTCCCTCATTTTTTTTCATTCGTAAGCAAACATAAAATACAGTGCTTCAACATTGTTTTCATTTCAAAATTTATACGAGTATGTATTAGTTCAAAATGTTTTCTAACAGAATCAAGAAATATCGAATACATGTACCAGTTTGAAAACACTTGCTATATTGTCATGATTCATTGGAAAATCCCTCACATAATTAATATGCATGACCCAGGATGTGTTACAAATTTCATTGGTCAATTCAACCATGTGACCTGACATTACATGTACAAGATACGATGGGGCCTACCTTGGTGAAGGTACCTGGTTCGAGTCCAGCTGCGGCCAGTCATTTTCGCATTTTTTCAATTTTCATTTCTGTTCTTAACAAGATGAAAATGAGAGGAATCCGTCTGCTATGTCCACAGGAACCTCCATCCTTCCATTTATTAAGGATTCCGATTTCCGTCGGAATCCTTTCTGTTATTGTATTGTCTTTTCTTTATTCTTATTAAGGATTCCGATTTCCGTCGGAATCCTTTCTGTTATTGTATTGTCTTTTCTTTATTCTTATTATTCTTATTATTCTTATTATTATTATTATTATTATTATTCGTACCCCCAAGCCAATCCAGTGACGTTACAACAAAGTACCGCATCATATGATAAAATGGAAAGTATCATGTGAAAGAGCAAATAAAGATCTTATTTTAATATTTTTTTCTTGTCGAAAAGTTCACATATGCCCCCGCTAGAGGTCATCAGCGGTCAAATCTTTAAACTCTTATAACTCCTTTACTAACCGTACGATTTGAACAAAATTTGTTTTATATTGTTCTTTGAGAAATTTGCAAACTTTTATACGCTTACATGCTCCATAAAATATTTACAGTTTTCAAGCTATTTCAAGTTGAAAATGGAACCTTAAATTGGCAAGGTGCCAATTTCTACAATTTTTGAGACTTTGAGTTGAAACTTGGATGTTAGGTCACTTATAGGTAGTCATTTAATGTTGACCTTCTTTTCAAGGTCAAATTTTTATTCTCAAGGTCACATGAAACTTTTGCTTATAGAACAAAGACTATTTGACCTTCAGAGTTCAAACTTCATACATATAATTGTTAAGCCAAGCTCTTTCACCTTGACCTTGATCCAAGGTCAAATTCTCATTCTCAAGGTCACCAGAACATTTTTGCCTATAAAACAAAGACTGTTTGACCTTGAGAATGCAAACTGGGTACAAATATTCCTTGCAGTAAGTCCTGTCACATTGACCTTGACCAAAGGTCATTCGTTCGATTTCAAGGTCATAACAGTCTTTTGTTGATAAAATATTGAGCTTTATTCAATTTCATATATATTTTGAAGAAAATGATATTCTATACTCATCTTTTTTCCTTGACCTTGGTTCAAGGTGAAAATTTCATTCTCAATGTCATAACAACATTTACTTGTTAAATACACAGTGTTTGTCCTACACTACTTATACTTCACAAACGAGGTCCATCTTATATGAACTTTACATGATCTAAGAAAGATAAATCTTTTATTTCTATTTCTCTTCGTACCATGACTTGTCTGTACTTTCATGCTGTTGTCATTTTCTAATTAAATGTTTTAAAAATGTCTTAAAATTGAATAGCATCATTTAAATTAACTGGTAAATTTGCAGCATGGACCAGACAGACAGACTGACAGTGTAAGATAGACAGTGTTAGATAGACTGACAACGATAGAAGAACGAACAGACATACGAACAGATAGAGAGAGTACTAGACAGAAACGCAGACGATCGGCGATAAAAAAAACGTCCAGACTGGGGATCGAACCCGGTACCCTTGGGCCAGCAGTCCAACGCCCTATCCACATAGCCATTGGAGTTCCTGAATGTTAGTGGTTTTTATTTTTGATATACAGACGGAGAAATACAAATGGCTGATTCAGCATTACAAGAATTATCGATCGTTCATGCAACAAGTCAGTCCTATTCATAGCTTTTCATTCAGAAGAAAAACACATTTCATATTGCGCATATTTATTTCACTGTCATTGACTTCAACGTGTATATATGGCCACCTTAGGCCTCTTTTTTTTATTCGTCAATCTTTGAAACAACTGTACAAGACCTTTGACGGAGCAATGTGGCCCCCTTGGCCTTCTTGGTTTTTTTTTTTTTTTTTTTTTTTTTTTTGGTTTGTTTGTCTTGTTTTTTTTAATTCGTCAATCTTTGAAACAACTGTATAAGACCTTTGACGGAGCAATGTGGCCCCCTTGGGCCTCTTGTTTTTTTCTTTTTTTTTTTTTATTTTCATTTGTTTTGCTTGTTTGTTTGTTTGTTTGCTTGTTTTTTTTTCTTTTTTGATTCGACAATCTTTGAAACAACTGTACAAGATTTTTGACTGAGCAAAATGGCTCCCTTGGGCCTCTTGTTTTTTTGGTTGTTTTTTTTTTTTTCATTTGTTTTGTTTGTTTGTTTGTCTTTTTCTTATTAAATTCCTTAATATTTGAAACAACTGTACAAGACCTTTGACGGAGCAATGTGCCCCCCTTGGGCATTTTTTTTTTCTCGTTTGTTTGTCTGTTTCTTTTTGAATTCGTCAATCTTTGAAATAACTGTACAAGATCTTTGACGGTTTGTTTATCCAATGACATAGGCTAGTCCTTCGAAAGGGGGAGGTTGATAAGTTTTTGCCCCCCCCCCCCCTCCGACTTACATGTTACATACGTGTACATACCTGTTTTCACCTGTCTAGATCTGACCTTGTAAAATAAGCAAACACATTTTATTGATTCATAATTTTATTCTCTACATACATGGTCAATAAAAGTCAAATAAAAAAAATACATTTTATGAAATTCTGTGTTGTTTACTCCTGAATACAAACCTGTAAATAGAATCGATCGATAAAGATTTATCATTCGGAACATGCTCGACATGTTGAGTCATATCATAGTCGCAAGATTTCATCCTTCTAAAGACTTTTGATGCAAACCTTTGTCAGTTCTCCAATAGCTCAGCGGTAGAGCGTCAGACTTTGAATCGGAGGGTCCGGGGTTCGATACCGGTCTCGGCCATTTTTTTTCCCTCATTTTTTTTCATTCGTAAGCAAACATAAAATACAGTGCTTCAACATTGTTTTCATTTCAAAATTTATACGAGTATGTATTAGTTCAAAATGTTTTCTAACAGAATCAAGAAATATCGAATACATGTACCAGTTTGAAAACACTTGCTATATTGTCATGATTCATTGGAAAATCCCTCACATAATTAATATGCATGACCCAGGATGTGTTACAAATTTCATTGGTCAATTCAACCATGTGACCTGACATTACATGTACAAGATACGATGGGGCCTACCTTGGTGAAGGTACCTGGTTCGAGTCCAGCTGCGGCCAGTCATTTTCGCATTTTTTCAATTTTCATTTCTGTTCTTAACAAGATGAAAATGAGAGGAATCCGTCTGCTATGTCCACAGGAACCTCCATCCTTCCATTTATTAAGGATTCCGATTTCCGTCGGAATCCTTTCTGTTATTGTATTGTCTTTTCTTTATTAAGGATTCCGACTATTCCGTCGGAATCCTTTCTGTTATTGTATTGTCTTTTCTTTATTCTTATTATTATTAAGGATTCGGACTTCCATCGGAATCCTTTCTGTTATTGTATTGTCTTTTCTTTATTAAGGATTCCGACTATTCCGTCGGAATCCTTTCTGTTATTGTATTGTCTTTTCTTTATTCTTATTATTATTCTTATTATTATTATTATTATTATTCTTACCCCCAGATCGTTCCAGTGACTGTACAAAAAAGTACACCTTCTTATGATAAAACGAAAAGGATCATGTGAAAGAGCATATAAAGATCTTGAGGTAAAAAATTTTTGTCGTCGAAAAGTTCACATATGCCCCCGCTAGAGGTCATCAAAGTTCAAATCTTTAAACTCTTATAACTCCTAAATTAACCGTTCGATTTGAACGAAATTTATTTTAAAATGTTCTTTGGGAAATTTGTAAACTTTTATACGCTTACATGCTCGATAAAATATTTACGGTTTTCGCGCTATTACGAGTTCAAAATGGAACTTTAAATTGGCACAGTGCCAATTTCTACAGTTTTTGAGATTTTGAGTTGAAACTTGGAAACTAGATTACTTATAGGTAGTCATTTAATGTTGACCTACTTTCAAGGTCAAATTTTCATTCTCAAGGTCACAACAAACTTTTACCTGTAGAACAAAGACTATTTGACCTTCACAGTTCAAACTTCATACATACTATCGTTAAACCAAGCTCTTTCACACTGACCTTGACCCAAGGTCAAATTTTGATCCTCAAGGTCACAACAAACTTTTGCCTATAGAACAAAGACTATTAGACCTGCAGAGTTCAAACTTCATACATAATATGATTAAACCACGCTCTTTCACCTTGACCTTGACCCAAGGTCAAATTCTGATTCTCAAGGTCACAACAAACTTTTGCCTATAGAACAAAGACTATTTGACCTTCAGAGTTTAAACTTCATACAAATAATTGTTCAGTCATGCTCTTTCACTTTGACCTTGACCCAAGGTCAAATTCTCGTTTTCAAGGTCACAACAAACTTTTCCCTACAAAACAAAGACTATTTGACCTTCAGAGTTCATACTTTATACATATCATGCTTGGGCCCAGCTCTTTCACCTTGACCTTGACCCAAAGTCAAATTCTGATTTTCAAGGTCACAACAAACTTAAGTCTATAAAACAAAGACTGTTTGACCTTGAGAGTTCAAACTTTACACAAATATTCCTTGCATCAAACTCCTTCATCATGACCATGACTCACGGTCATTAGTTTGATTTCAAGGTCACAACTGACTTTGGTTGATTAGATATTGAGCTTTGCTCAGATTAAGATCAATCGTGATGAGAATAATCACAGTACTTAGCGTTCATTCATGACATTGGTTAAAGGCCAAATAATCATTCTCGAGGTCCTAACAATCATTTCCTCTTGTAGAATTTACACTTTTTGTCCTATACTATTTATTCTTCACACAAGTAGTCCTTCTTATTTGAACTTAACATAGTATAAGAAAGATAACTCTTTTATTCTTGTTCTCTGTTCTCTTGCTTTTTTTTCTTAGTAGCATTACAGATCTGTCCTTTCATGTTGTTGTCATTTTCTATTAATAGAAATTATCTCATTGTAAAATCATTGTGCAATTCTGTTTTGAGAAAGTAATTGTAAAGGATTTGATATCCATAGAGCATGGAGTTTAAATCTTTCGAAAACATGAAAGGTATTTATCATCTTTTTCTTCTTTTTTGCCAATAAATAGATAAGAGTCCCAAGTTAGACATAAGCTCTTTTGACTCATTTGCTGAAGTGAATAAAGTACTAAAGCAACTATTCTTTTTTCATCTTCTTTATTCGAATTTTAACACTTCAGTTCCGAGGAAGGTCTAATAAAGGAGGAATCCGTCTGTTGCTTGCAACAGTAGTTCACATATGCCCCCGCTGGAGGTCATCAAAGGTAAAATCTTCAAAACCTTATAACTCCTAAACTAACCGTGCGATTTGAACGAAATTTATTTTATATTGTTCTTTGGGAAACTTGCAAACTTTTATACGCTTACATGCTCGATAAAATATTTACGGTTTATGCGCTATTTTGAGTTGAAAATGGAACTTTAAATTGGCACAGTGCCAATTTCTACAGTTTTTGAGATTTTGAGTTGAAACTTGGATGGTAGGTTACTTATAGGTAGTCATTGATGATGACCTAGTTTCAAGGTCAAATTATGATTCTCAAGGTCACAACAAACTTTTGCCTATAGAACAAAGACTATTTGACCTTGACAGTTCAAACTTCAAAATTACAATCATTGATCCAAGCCCTTTCATCTTGACCTTGACCCAAGGTCAAATTTTCATTCTCAAGGTCACAACAAACTTTTTCCTATAGAACAAAGACCATTTCACCTTGAGAGTTCAAACTTGACGCAAATATTCCTTGCATCAAGTCCTTTCACCTTGACCTTGACCCAAGGTCATTTGTTCGATTTCAAGGTCACAACAGACTTTTGTTGATAAAATATTGAGCTTTGAATAGATGAAAAGTAATCTTGATAAGAATAAACTAAAATGCTAATTTTTCATCCATGACCTTGGTTAAAGGCCAAATAAACTTTTTCAAGGTCATAACAAACATTTACTCTTATAGGATTGATAGGATTTTGTTCTTAAATATTTATTCTTCACACAAGTAGTACTTCTTATTTGAACTTTACATAGTAAGATAGATAACTCTTTTATTCTTGTTCTCTGTTTCTTTCTTTTTTATTATTAGTAGCTTTACATATCATTAGTTTCATGTTGTTGTCATTTTCTATTAATAGAAATTATCTCATTGCAAAATCATTGTGCAATTCTGTTTTTGAGAAAGTCATTGTAAAGGATTAGATATTCATTGAGCATGGAGTTTAAAGCTTTCGTAAACATGAAAGGTATTTAATATTTTTTTCTTCTATTTTGTTGATAAATAAATAAGAGTCCCAAATTAGACATAAGCTCTTTTGACTCATTTGCTGAAGTTAATATGGTACTGATGCAACTATTCTTTTTATATCTTTTTTATTTGGATTTTAGCAATTCAGTTCCGAGGAAGGTCTAATAAAGGAGGAATCCGTCTGTTGCTTGCAACAGTAGCCATCTAGTTCTTATTATTCTTATTATTATTATTCTTACCCCCAAGTCAATCCAGAGACGTTACAACAAAGTACCGCATCATATGATAAAATGGAAAGTATCATGTGAAAGAGCAAATGAAGATCTTCATTTAAATTTTTTTTCTTGTCGAAAAGTTCACATATGCCCCCGCTAGAGGTCATCAAAGGTAAAATCTTTAAAACCTTATAACTCCTAAACTAACCGTGCGATTTGAATGAAATTTGTTTTATATTGTTCTTTGGGAAATTTGCAAACTTTTATACGCTTACATGCTCGATAAAATATTTACGGTTTTCGCGCTATTTTGAGTTGAAAATGGAACTTTAAATTGGCACAGTGCCAATTTCTACAGTTTTTGAGATTTTGAGTTGAAACTTGGATGATACGTTACTTATAGGTAGTCATTGATGATGACCTAGTTTCAAGGTCAAATTATGATTCTCAAGGTCACAACAAACTTTTGCCTATAGAACAAAGACTATTTGACCTTGACAGTACAAACTTCATAAATACAATCATCGAGCCAAGCCCTTTCACCTTGACCTTGGCCCAAGGTCAAATTCTCATTCTCAAGGTCACAACAAAATTTTTCTTATAGAACAAAGACCATTTGACCTTGAGAATTCAAACTTGGCGCAAATATTCCTTGCATCAAATCATTTCACCTTGACCTTGACCCAAGGTCATTTGTTCGATTTCAAGGTCACAACAGACTTTTGTTGATAAAATATTGAGCTTTGAATAGATGAAAAGGAATCTTTAAGAGAATAAACTAAAGTGCTTATCTTTCATCCATGACCTTGGTTCAAGGTCAAATCAACTTTTTCAAGGTCATAAAAAACATTTACTCTTGTAGGATTGATAGGATTTTGTTCTGAAATATTTATTCTTCACACAAGTAGTACTTCTTATTTAAACTTTACATAGTAAGATAGATAACTCTTTTATTCTTGTGCTCTGTTTCCTTTATTTATCTTAGTAGCATTACTTGTCTGTACTTTCATGCTGTTGTCATTCTCTATTTATAGAAATTTTCTCATTGCTAATTCATTGTGCAATTCTTTTTGGGATAGTAATTTAAAAGGATTCAAAATGGATAGAATAGATCTAGGAGTTTAAAGCCTTCCTAAACTTGAAAGGTATTTATCGTCTTTTTCTTCTTTTTTGTCGATAAATAGATAAGAGTCCCAAGTTATACATAAGCTCTTTTGGCTCATTTGCTGAAGTGAATACGGTACTAAAGCAACTATTCTTTTTTTTTTTTCATCTTCTTTATTCGGATTTTAACACTTCAGTTCCGAGGAAGGTCTAATAAAGGAGGAATCCGTCTGTTGCTTGCAACAGTAGCCATCTAGTTGAAAATACTTTTTTTATTCTTTTATATTCATTTATTAATTTCATTCAATGCATTTATTTATATAAGCAGAAATTTTAGTTTAGTAAAAGGAATATTATCTATGCGTAATGCAAATAACGATGATGGAAAAAATAGTTTCACGAACAGCACGTGAAATAGATATCCGCTTCACCCATGGGACGATAACGGAGCGGAACTTCAATATGCCACTTAGGGAATACATGCATTATAAATCTTTAAAACAAGGGTGATTTAGCAGGAATCTGAAGAAACCACTATCGACAATTTCCGATATATCAATGAGTGATTTTCCTCGTAATCAAGATAATGTGTCATGGCAAGATTGTTAAAGAAATGAATTTTACGCATAATCATAGATCATGTATGCGGAAAGGTGATGTTATGAAATGGATTCATATGAATTAGGAAGGATTTAGCAACAACAAAAAATAGCCTGAGAGGGGATATCAAATATTCTTTTGTACTTTGCGAAGTGAAATAGATTCATTAAAAGTAGTTTACGATAATACAATGATACTAGGGCGAAATGAAATATATTTATAAAAACATTGAGCAAAGTTCGGTAAGATAATACGATTTTTTTTTTGCAGTATCCACATAATATTACATGTATCATTTTAACTTTGCAAAAATGTATTATTCATCATGTAGAGGTCGGGCAATGTGGGAAGGGGGGGGGGTGGTGACAAAGCCCCGTATTCCTGCACAATGTCTTCTCTATCTATGATGCATCTCTATGATACATTCATTAGGCTCGTTTAAGGTAAGGGTTGCGACTACAGGGAGATAACTCTATTTTTATATCACGTTATATTTGAAACCGACATGGACAATAAATGGTATAAGCTAAGTTTGTTGCATTATTTGATTTCAGAAAAAAATAATACTTCTTAAATTTTCATTGCTGAATGGGTATTTTGGGGAAAAATGCATATTTTTCGTTGAAAAATTGCCGAAAATAGGAAAAAAGTTACCATTTTCGCATGAGTTCTGCTTCTAAAGATTCAAACATTAGAATATATCCTATGCATTATACTCTTTAAAAATAAGAGAATAAGACAATTCAAACTTCGAGTAAATCTCTATGTTTTTGATTCAAAATGTTGATTTTTTGCACAAATTATTGTGCTATTTATAGAAACAGTCATTTGACTCAAAAACGAATTCGGGTACATATTGGCTTGACTGCTTTAGGATAAAGCCATACATGTAGCTCTATATATAGAAAAAAATGTGTACCTGGCGACCTTCTAGCTATTAATAAAAATAACGAGTTGTTGCCATGGCAACCAGCTAAATTGTATTTAGTAGAAAATACACTCCTTAGCACTGTTTATCTTATCAGAATTTTTCAAAATAGGCTTTAATTCATACACAAGCTATAAAAATCCAGAAAAACAAGGTTATATATGACTTTTTCAATTTTCATGCATTGGAGAGGTATGGGAAGTTATGATGTGGTATTCTCTAAAATGACGAAAATGTTAAAATAGGCCAAAAATGAACGTTTATAGCCAAAAAAACGAGTCGGGCAAAGGAGCCGTTAAGATAAGGGCCGGATTTAGCCCTGAAATCACTCGATTATTTCTCGTGCGCTGTATTTCCAATTTAGATAAAAGTTGGTCAGGATAAAAATATGGAGTAATATAAGATTCATAGTAGGTATTTTATTTTTAAAAAGTTGATGAAAGATGTTATGATAACGGGTTGAAGAGGTAGGGGTACAGATTACGAAAAACGTCGAATATCGAACAAAAATGCACAAAAAATGCATTATTTTACACATTTTTAAGCTTATAATGCTTCTATTACTTTTTAATTTCAAAATTGGATAAGCGAAATTAACTTTGAGGTTATTATATCAATATAATCGGCAACCTCTGCATTCCGGAAACTGAAAAACGGTTTTAATTCGTTCTTCTCAGCCACTTATGTAGCTTTCTGGCGCGAAATACACACGGTGTAGAAACCAAAAACTTTCTCGTTTACTTCCTTCTAAGCGGTTAATTATTTGATCGGAACACACTCTGAATAGATTGCTCCGTGATATAAAATGAAGAAGATGGCAATATAACCTACTTTATCGCTAATTTAAGAATAGAAATCTATCCCCCCAAAAGTCAAGGTCACATTGGCTTTCATAGGAAAATCTTGTGGACATTCTAGAAGCCATACTATACCTCCGATTTTCACCAAGCTTTGTATGAAAGTTGCCCATTCTGAGACGACGACTACGACTACTGATGATCAAGATCAAAGATCATAGGTCAATGTCACAATGGGTTTTGATAGGAACACCTTATTGACTCTCTAGAGGTAAAAGGTAAAAATTTACTCCGGGTTTTCGTCAAACTGTGTATTGAAGCTGTTTATAATGAAAGGACAACAGCATCGCTTGATTTTCAAGGCCAGAGATCGAAGATCAAGGTAACAATGGGGAATGTAAGAAAAAGCTGTTCATATTAAGATGAGCAGATCAAATAAATATTGGTGTCACATGAAGGGATGCTATGCTTTGGATGGCATGTCTTTAATTGACAGATAGCACATCATTAAGATCTTTCTCTTACATGTATTTCTGAAAAAATATGATGAAGCACATAGTCTTACTGTCTTGTCAGAAATCGTCATACAGTTTTCCTTACTTTTCTTTTTTCTTTTGAAACAGAATCTTCCTGGCCTGGATGAATAGTACATGTACAGGAGAGAATAAATGAATTATGACAAACTTTAAGGTAAGATACATGTAACACAATTTTGAGTGTAGCAGCGAAAAATTATATGGCAATGTAAAATGTCATAATTGCATGAAATAAGATGTAGGATTCAAAATATTTTCATTAGAATCACGACCAAAGCCTATAGATGGAAAGGAATTTGATATTTCACATGTTGATTTCTCATGACCAGAGCTTTCATGTCAAGACTTTTGACCTTTGAACTACATGTACTTTAAGAAATTAACCTAGGATATACATGTATTACATGAGCTTTAAGGGATAGAGCCTAGATTTATGGCCGAATTGCGAAGCAAAATCCGGTCTATGAAATGGCGAAGTCCGTCTGTCTGTTTGTCTGTCCGTCCGTCCATGCGTCAACATTTTGGTTAAAGTGTTGCGTCTAAGTCCGTTGAGAGAAAATTATTTGGAGGTGCAAATTGAAACTTGACTTTGACCTACTTTTGAATTATAAGGGGTAGGCTTTTGATATTTTACATATAGATTCCTCATGACCAGAACTTTAATTTGATATCATGACTTTTGACTTAGTGACCTTGACATTGACCTTTGACCTTCTTTTAAACTATAGGAGGTAGAATTTTGATATTTCAGCTGTAGAATCCTCATGACCAGACCTTTCATCTGATATCATGACTTTTGATTAAATAACCTTGACATTGACTTTTGACCTACTTTACAGAAAAAAAGTGTGAAATTTACAGTTAAATATGTAAAATTTACAGAAAAAAGTGTCAAATTTACAGACAAAAGTGTATAATTTACAGGAAAAGTGTAAAATTTACACTTGAATATGTAAAATTTACAGAAAAATGCGTAAGATTTACACACAAGAGTATAAAATGTACACTTTTATATGTAAGAAAAACAAATTAAACAAGAGCCCCAGGGGGCACAACGCTCACCTGATACCCATGCACGCTCTAATTGACATACTGACATTGAATACTGATAGTGCTAGTACCAGGATTTTAGCCCACAACCTTTCTAACAAGATTTTTGCCGGATGCAGACAAGTTTTTTTTCAGACAACCTTTAAAAGTACAAACAAGAGAAAATAGTCACATTTCAAAACAACAACTTTTTTACTGATTTGAAAAGATGGATTAGGCGATCCAAAGTCATATGCCCAGCTAGTATAGTTCGATTATGCAACATCAAAAATAAAATCATTTTGTAAAATTCCACATTAATGTGCAACAGAAACAGAATAAAACAATGAAATCATTTCATAAATTAAGTTTATTTAAAATTGAACACCAAACCTTTCATTATTAATAGCTAGTATGCCAGAAAATAATAAAGCCTGTGTTTGTGAAACACGAATGCCCCGCGGTGGCATCTTTGTTGGTATAAACACCATTTTCTGTTAAGTATGTGAGAGGTCAGGGTCAGAGTAATGTTGGTATCAATGGAAAGATCTTGTCACAAAGAATACACATGTACAATATGAAAGCCCTATCACTAACCATTCAAAAGTTATGCCCAATGTTAAAGTTTTTGAAAAGTAGGTCAAAGGTCAAGGTCAAGGTCACGAGGTCAAAAATTTTGGTATCAATGGAAAGGTATTGTCACAAGGAATACACATGTGAAATATGAAAGCTCTATCACCTTCCTGTCAAAAGTTATGCCCAATGTAAAGTTTTTCGGACAAACAGACAGACGGACAGGCCAAAAACTATATGCCCCCGTATCTTTCATTCCGGAAGCATAAAAACAAAGACTTTTCGGTTTTGCCTTTATTCATATTAAATTATACAGAAATCTATGAATGAGAGCTTTTGAATAGTATTGATTTCATCTTAATACATGTAACGTACAGTCAAAATCGTGTTAATCCAATTAACACAGATAAGTTGTTAGCGGACAATATTAATTCAAGTGAGTTGTGCAGAAATTGAGCCAATTTATTTTTCAAACAGCAGTGTACGGTGTATCAAACCTCATGACCCAGTGAAGCCACTTGGACAAATTATTTTCGGTAAATATGCTGAAATGCAATGCTTGGAAATGTATTTTTAGCATATTGAATCGTGATAAATTTTAACTTCGAACTTGATCTTGTCTTTTATGCAATCTACAGATAGGTTTGAAAATATGCAAAATTCGGAACATTTTCGATGAGGACGCAGAGTTCCTGTAAAAAAAGTGAAATTTGCGAAACAAGGACATGCATGGACCCCCCCCCCCCCCCTTTTTCTTTACATTTTTATGCGTGCCAAAGATTCGCAATCAAAAAAGACCAATTTTACAGACTTCCGGGCATTTCAAGTCAGTCAAAATTTTTAGTGTGCACCTTTTTATTTCCTGTAGTTACCCCTACTAAAGGGGCAAGGAGGTATTGAACCAATCAAATCTGTAACACAAGATATATGGCGACTATGTTTACTATAGATACAGAAATAAGACAGAGAAAATAATCATTAAATAGGGAAATTGTTCTGAAATATGCATGTATGAAAAAAAGCAATCCAAAGAATGCTTGTGTTGCCTGCGTAGCGGATTTTTTTTATTGAAATCAGGTCAAATATCAAAGGCAAGGTCACTAGGTTAAAAATTATGGAATGTTCAGAAAGGTCTTTTCATAAGGAATACAAATGTGAAATATCAAAGCCCTATCACTTACCACTCAAAAGATATAGCAAATCATAGATTTGTTGAAAAGTAGGTCAAATATATAGGGCAAGTGCACGAGGTAAAACATTGGTAATCACAGATTACGAAGCTCACCTCGTGACAGCAAAATTCAATTCAAACATATTTCTTAGTACATGTATATTGGCTTTTAAAGGCAAAAACACTCAAGCAGAAAAAGTAGGTCAAGGTCATTTTATGAAAGTTTGATCAAAGATACATCCAATATGCAAGTTTGGTACATGTAGCAGTTATACTTTGCTCAATATTGGCTTTTAAAGGCAAAATCACTCAAGCGGGAAAAGTAGGTCAAGGTCATTTTATGAAAGTTTGATCAAAGATACATCTAATATGCAAGTTTGGAACATCTAGCACTTATACTTTGCTCAATATTGGCTTTTAAAGGCAAAATCACTCAAGCGGAAAAAGTAGGTCAAGGTCATTTTTATGAAAGTTTGATCAAAGATACATCCAATATGCAAGTTTGGTACATGTAGCACTTATACTCTGCTCAATATTGGCTTTCAAAAGCGAAATCACTCAAGTGGAAAAAGTAGGTCAGATGCTGCATCCGATGCATGGGTCCATCTCGGCATCCAAAGATGAATCACTTGTGCAAGTTTGGTTACTGTAGCATTAGTACTTTGTCAGATACTGAGCTACCCCAAACTTCTTATCCAAATCACTCAAGCGGAAAATGTACGTCAGATATTGCATCCGATGCATGGGTTCACCTCAGCATGCAAAGATGAATCACTTGTGCAAGTTTGGTTACTGTAGCATCAGTACTTTGTCAGATACTGAGCTACCCCAAACTTCTTAACCAAGTCACTCAAGCGGAAAATGTAGGTCAGATGCTGCATCCGATGCATGGGTTTACCTCAGCATCCAAAAATGAATCACTTGTGCCAGTTTGGTTACTGTAGCATCAGTACTTTGTCAGATACTGAGCTACCCCAAACTTCTTAACCAAGTCATTCAAGCGGAAAATGTAGGTCAGATGCTGCATACGATGCATGGGTTCACCTCAGCATCCAAAGATGAATCACTTGTGCCAGTTTGGTTACTGTAGCGTTAGTACTTTGTCAGATACTGAGCTACCCCAAACTTCTTAACCGGACGCGGATGCGGACGCGTGGGGTTATAGCATAAGATCACTCAACTTCGTCGAGGTGAGCTCAAAATGATGGTATGTGAAGAAAGGTCTTGTCACATGGAATGCACATGTGAAATATCAAAGCCTATCACTCAGCAATCAAAAGAAATAGCCAATCTAAGATTTTTTGAAAAGTAGGTCAAATATCTAGGTCTTGGTCATGAGGTCAAAAGTTATGATATGTGTAGAAAGGCCTTGTCACAAGAAGGAATACACATATGAAATATCAAAGCTCTATCACTTACCAATCAAAAGATATAGCAAATCTTAATTTTTTTGAAAAGTAGGTCAAATATCTAGGTCAAGGCAATGAGGTCAAAATTATGGTATGTGTAGAAAGGTAATGTCAAAAGGAATACACAAGAGAAATATCAAAGCCCTATCAATCTTGGTTTTTTTAAAAAAGTAGGCCAAATATCTAGGTCAAGGTCATAAGGTTAAAAAATATAGTATGTGAAAAAAGGGCTTGTCACAAGAAATACACATGTGAAATATCAAAGCCCTATCACTTAACAATCAAAAAATATAGCCAATCTTATATTTTTTGAAAAGTAGGTCAAATATCTAGGTCAAGGTCACGAGGTCAAAAAATATGGTTTGCGTAGAAAGGTCTTGTCACAAAGATTACACATGTGAAATATCAAAGCCCTACCACTTGCCAATCAAGAGATATAGCCAATATTAGATTTTTTGAAAAGTAGGTCAAATATCTAGATCAAGGTCACAAGGTCAAACATTATATGTGTAGAAAGGTCTAATCACAAGGAATACACATGTGAAATATCAAAGCCCTATCACTAATCAATCAAGAGATATAGCCAATATTAGATTTTTAGAAAAGTAGGTCAAATATCTAGGTCAAGGTCAAAAGGTCAAAAATTATGATATGTGTATAAAGGTCTTGTCACAAGGAATACACATGTGAAATATCAAAGCCCTATCACTCACCAATCAAAAGTTACGGGGTGTGACACCCAAGTGTGACAGACAGACGGACAGACGGAGGGACGGATGGACGGACAGACGAACAACAGACAAAGTGATCCCTAAGTGTCGCTGTGCTTCGCAGGCGACACAAAAAGTCAACATCTTAAAAATAAATTCAGCGTATATTTGATAGCGTATGTGGCCAAGTTAATTCGAAGTATGAAAATAAGTACACAAAGCCAAACTAGCTATAGCTTGTCTTATTTAAAAAAAAATCATTAAAAATCTAAAAGTTGAAATTTTGACAAAATTCTTTCACAGTTTCATTTCTAGCGATAAATATAAAAATAAAAAGAGAAAAAAAAAACTGAAAAAGGAAAAAAAATTGTTGGGGTCCCGCCGGGGTTTGAAGCTACTCCCCATGGGTCCATTTGGCATGGAAAACATACATTATACCTATGTACAATCTTAAAACATATTCCTTAAAAATCCAAAAGTGGATATCTTGACAAAATTCTTTCACTTGTAGGGTACCATGCATGAGTACCTTATACCTACAAATTGTCATGACAATCTGAAGAGTGGTTATAGAAAAGAAGCAGAAAATGTATGAAAATCAACCCAACCCCCTTCCTTTTTTCATAAGAAAAAAATTCATAAAAAATCAAAAAAATAAATTTTAAGCATAAAATACATATCAAAGCATTAAGTAAGTTAAATATGATAAATATGTAGTAAATGAGTGTGTAAAATCATACACTTATTGAGTTATTTAAAGAAATAGTGCAAAAATGTGCATTTCTGACAAAGTCCGAAAAGACGTCAAAAACGCGTCAAAAATTTGACTTCGAAGAGGAACCAAAAATAACAACACTTCTTAAGACATCTCTCTAGATCATCCTGATGCTTTCGGTTTTTCGATGCATGCTTCGGTTCTGAAGAAGAAGTTTGTCAAAGGAGGGTACCCCCCGTGACCTACTTTTGGCTGTGGTGGCGCCACCTGTTGACAGATCCGGACGAAAAACAACAACACTTGTAGGGGACCATGAGTACTTCATACCTACCAAGTTTCATCAAAATCCCTTCAGCCGTTCTGGAGAAGAAGTTTAAAATGTGAAAAGTTTACGACGACGGACGACGGACGACGACGACGACGACGACGACGACGGACGACGGACGACGACGACGACGACGACGGACGACGGACGCAACACTATGACAATAGCTCACTTGAGCCTATGGCTCAGGTGAGCTAAAAAGAGAATCAAAATGGCACTAATACGCTTCCGCACTATTAGTATCTTTATATAATTAGAATAATGTTAAATATATGAGTACGCGATAACAAAACATGAAGATTTTAGTAAATATTTATTGACAACCAATTTGTAACAGATGCTTTAATTTTCAATATATTATGATTAAACTAAATGTTTCAGGAGAACAACAGCTGGAGAGACGATTATGGAGTACAACAGTCCACTTCAATTCTTTGAGGAGACCGTTTTAATTTTGCGAAAGTCTTCAGAATAATGGATCGAACATAGTACCTTGATGAGTACTTTGATATTTACACATTGTAAGCACTGGATTTATCAACTTAAATATTACCTGGATGATTTTATCTTGTGTGAACATAATTGGAGGCAAAAAGAAAGGAGTCAAGGTACAAACACCTGGAGTACCAAACAAGTAGTTCTAAAGAATAACGTAACAATAATACGTCAATGATGTATTCGTGATTTATATAGGCATTTCAACAAATAGTGTCTCAGCAGTAATGAAAGAGGCCCAAAAGTGAAGACACATAGGACATCAGAATAGCTGAAATTCACAAAATAATATATATATAATGGATGCCAAGAACCATTAAAAATTTGTGTGTGTGAGGAAAATTACGATGGCAAGACATCATTATGAGGAATTGGAAACATTTCTTTAATATATTGTACAAGACACTTGCTTTGGACAGAATTTAGCAAGGAGAAGGGATTTTCAACATCAGGATCAGCGTTACATATCATAACTCAATGTAGGAGATTCTTTGTATTTGTTTTATAAATGTCATTTATTATCTCCGGAAGCGTCCTAATGCCACATTCTAAATTTTTTCTCCTAATAAGGAGATACTATCACCTCATAAGGACTGAACTTTCATCTTATTAGGACAAACTGTGACCTCATTTGGAGATACTATCACCTAATTAGGATATACTATTACCTTATGAGAAGATACTATCACCTAATTAGGACTAAGCTATCATCTAATAAGGATATACTAACACCTAATCAGGACTTTGCTATAACCTAATTAGGACTTATTTATCACCTAATTTGGAGATAATATCACCTAATTAGGACTTACCTATCTCCTAATTAGGAGATAGTATTTCCTTATTAGGAGATACTATCACTTTATTAGGAGATAATATCACCTAATCACCTAATAAGGAGATACTAATCACCTAATTAAGACTAAACTATCACCTAATTAGGAGATACAAACACCTAATAAGGACTTAGCTATCACCAAATTAAGACTTAACTATCACCTAATTAGGAGATACAAACACCTAATAAGGCCTTACCTATCATCTAATTAGGAGATACTATCACCTAATTTGGACTAAGCTATCACCTAATAAGGACTTAGCTATCACCTAATAAGCACTTATCTACCTCCTAATTAGGCGATACTATCACCTTATAAGGAGATACTATCACCTTATAAGGAGATAATACCAACTTATTAGGAGATATTATCACCTTGTTAGCAGATAATATCAACTAATAAGAAGATAATATCACCTAATCAGGACTTAGCTATCACCCAATTAGGACTAATCTATCACCTAATCAGGAGATACTTTCACCTAATTAGGACATAGCTATCACCTAATTAGGACATAGCTATCACCTTAGGAGATACTATCACCTAATTTGGACTATGCTATCACCTAATTTGGACTATGCTATCACCTAATTTGGACTAAGCTATTGCCTAATTTGTACTTAACTATCACCTAGTTAGTTGATAGCTAGTCTTTATAAGATAGTCCTTATTAGGTGATAACCAAGTCCTAATTAGGTGATAGTATCTCCTAAATAGGTGATAGTATCTCCAAATAAGGTGATAGTATCTCCTAATTAGGTGATAGTATCTCCTAATTAGGTGGTAGTATTTTCTTACTAGGTGATAGTATCTCCTAATTAGGTGAAATTTCGTCGTAATTAGGTGATAGTATCTCCTAATTAGGAGATAAAAAATTCAAAATGTGACATTAGGACACTTGCGTACTTATCTACTGGTCAAATATGCTAAATTACTCAAATGTGTACTGAAAATGCAAATTCTAAGTACGAAACGTAAGACATTCCACAATTTGTCTTAACAAACAGTTGTCAAGTTAGCAACTAGTTGTTTGGAAAGTACACCTTGTCTGAAATAAGATAGATTTCTTAACAACCAGTTGTTAAGAAAATATCGCTTGTTAGCTTATAAACTTTAACAACTGATTGTCAAGAAGTTTACCTCATGTACCTATCATGTAATTCTATAGTCGAAACACATGGCTATCTTAACAACCAGTTGTTAGTGATACAAATTGAATCTAATTGTGATGCATTTAAAATGAAGCTTTTAGGTACATGTACTTGTGAAGCATTGAATGTAGTCTATCTTGACAACCAGTTGTTAGGAACTTTGATTCTGAAATTTATAACTGATTATGTATGGAATCCTTTGTCTTCGTTTTTGCAGTGTAATACATGTGTGCTGAAATAAAAGATTAGAAATCTAAATCATTGATAATTTTGTTTAGATAAAGGCTGTTAACAACACTCAAGGCAATTTGACCATATGGAATTGGTCAAATTAAATTGGAAGCTGTTTGCTATGTTATTGAGTTGAAATTCACATGTCTTCCTCTTTCCTTGTTCTATGTTAATGAGTTGAGAGTCACATTTCCCAGTCTTGGTGGAACTCGCCTCCTCTTTCCTTGAGCTATGTTTATGAGTTGAGAGTCACATGCCCTCCTCTTTCCTTGTGCTATGTTAATGAGTTGAGAGTCACATGTCCCAATCTAGTTGGAGATCGCCTCCTCTTTCGTTGTGCTATGTTTATGAGTTAAGAGTCACATGTCTTCCTCTTTCCTTGCACTATGTTAATGAGTTGAGAGTAACATGTGTCAGTCTTGTTGGAGATCAACTCCTCTTTCCTTGCGCTATGTTTATGAGTTGAGAGTCACATATATCTTCCTCTTTCCTTGTGCTATGCTTATGAGTTGAGAGTCACATGTCTTCCTCTTTCCTTGTGCTATGTTAATGAGTTGAGAGTCACATGTCTTCCTCTTTTCTTGTGCTATATATATTTTTTTTTTTTTTTTTTTTTTTTTTTTTTTTACAAAGCATAATTTGATATTTACAACATGAAAGACACATTCACACACTCATACACATTCATTCCACCAATGGATGATACTTATTATAAAACATCATTAAACATTTCCCACCTATCTTTAAACTTTAGTGTTTTCCCATTTTTTGCATATATACGTTTTTCCAAATCAAAGTAGTATTTCAATGAAAACATAAAGGAATTAATATTGATGGAACTGTTTTTAAGCTTTTGCGTAAAGATGAATTGCTTAGCTAGTAACAGTAAGAGATTGATACAGTCGTTGTGTTTTCTATATTGTTTCCCAAAGATTATCGTCTCTTTTTCAAGACCTAATGAGACGTCTGTGTGTCTTGTAATGAGTTCTGAGAAATCTTTCCAGAAATCCTGTACAATATTACAAGAATAAAACAGGTGTAATAAAGTTTCCTCATCAGCATTACAGAAAGAACACAATGTTGTGTCTTTTATTCTCATTCTGTGCAAAAGAATGTTAGTTGGAATTATGCGATGTAACAATCGGTACTGAAACCAACATAGTTTTGTATCTTTTGTGATACGGAAAGGTAAACTATTGATATAATCATGACAAACTTCTTCTTTATCAACATTCATATCTAAACACCACTTGTCTATGTACTCTTGTTTAGATTGAGATGAACACAGAAATATATCATAGACTGAAACATGTTTATCTTTATTCTTAATTATTATTTCTATGTACTCATTGTAATTAGGTAACATTATTTCAAAGCTGTCTGTTCGAAGACAGGGCCATTTTTCTAAAATGGCATTTTTTAAGCCATAGAAAAGAGTAAAAGGTGGATTGAAATCATATTTTTCACAAAATTCTTGATACGACATGAGCATACCACTGTCACTAATTAAATGATAAATAGAGGTAATACCTTTGCTAATCCAAAGTCTATATGTAAAGACTTCTTGGCTGATTTTAACATTAGAATTATACCAAATTTCTTGATATATAAAGTTAATATCTTTGTCAATGTCATTTTTTCTGAAGAGAAGCATTCTAAATTCATAAAGAATATTAAGGATATCTTTCCAGAAGTCATTTTGTGTTAAGTTTACTAAAGTCTTCAAATAATCTGGGCCATATTTATAAATTTCATCTATTTCCTTTGATGATGATATTTTGAATAGATCATTCAGAACTGATTCTCTTGTCAGTAAACGTTTTATCCAGCTTAGTTTTAAAGATTTACTAAAGGCTTGAATATTAATCATTCTTAATCCACCTTTCTCATACTTAAGGAACATCTGTTTTCTTGATATTCTATCATTTTTATTATTCCACAAAAATTTAAAAAGATTTCTTTCGAGCTCTTTTAAAGTAGAACTGTCTGGATTTGGAAGGGTTATAAATAAGTGAGTTAGACGAGATATAAGTATTGTTTTAATAACTATAATTTTTCCAATTGGACTTAGAATTCTTTTTGACCAACTCGAAATTAGTCTCTTTATTTCTAAGAGTTTTTCTTGATAATTAAGTTCAACCATTTCATGAAGTTTTATACTGAAAATGATGCCTAGATAAGCAAAAGGTTCATCTGACCATACAAGAGGAGTGTTAGTGCATAATTTAATGTTGCTATGTTTCTTTGAGCCTAACCAAACACACCTGCATTTGTCAATATTTGGTTTGAGACCTGAAAATTTTGCAAATTGTTCTAATAAGGAAAGTGAATGTTTCAGTGAGTTTTGTGTACCATCTAAGAATAGACCAGTGTCATCAGCATATTGACTTATCTTAATTTCTTTGTTATTAATCGTTATGCCTTTAATTTCCTTATGCTCTCGAAAAAGTATACCTAGTATTTCAACACATAGTATAAAAATATAAGGGGAAATAGGATCACCTTGTCTGCAGCCTCTGCCAATTGTAAAGAAAGGAGAAGAAACACCGTGTTGAATTGTACACAGCCTAAATTTGTTGTTCAGACAATTAATATACTTTATGAAATTGGGACCAAACTTAAAGAATTTCAATACTTGATTCATAAATCTCCAGGATATAGAGTCAAAGGCTTTTTCAAAATCAATCATGACGAAAAGACCTTCTCTGTTTTGATTATCCAATTCGTTCATGACATCATAGAGGACTCTTGTGTTCTCTCCAATGTATCTGTTTTTAATGAAACCAGTTTGGTTTTCATTTATAAGATATGGAAGGACCTTTTTCATTCTTGATGCAAGACAATGTGAGATTATCTTGTATGTTATATTCAATAGAGATATTGGTCGCCAATTCTTAAGATATTCTCGTGATTTATTTCCCTTTGGAAGGATTGAGATAATCCCCATTCTTTGGGTTATTGATAGTTCTTCCCTTTGAAAGCCCTCTATGACTGATCTATAAAGTAAATGTTTTAAGTCAAGCCAGAAAAATTTGAAAAACTCTGCTGTGTAGCCATCAGTTCCTGGACTTTTATCTCTTTTTAAACATTTAACAGCTTGTGAAACTTCTTCAATGGATATTGGCTTTTCTAAATCTATGTTGTCTTGATTAGTGATTTTATTCACGTTACTGTTACGTAGAAGATTCTCTATATTTACTGATTCTAACGAGTCATCTTTACATTGGTAAAGTGATTCATAAAATTTTTTAATTTCATTTAGAATCTCCTTCTGTTCGGTAACAACAGAGCCATCTGGTTTTGTTAACTTCACCATATTTTTGTTAATAAAGTTTCTTTTTTCCAAAGACAAAAAGTATTTGGTAGGCTTTTTTCTTGTGCTATATTAATGAGTTGAGAGTCATATGTCTTCCTCTTTCCTTGTGCTATGTTAATGAGTTGAGAGTCACATGTCTTCCTCTTTTCTTGTGCTATGTTAATGAGTTGAGATTCACATGTCTTCCTCTTTCCTTGTGCTATGTTTATGAGTTGAGAGTCATATGTCTTGCTCTTTCCTTGTGTTATGTTAATGAATTGAGAGTCACAAGTCTGAGTCTTGTTGGAGATAAACTCCTCTTTCCTTGTGCTATGTTTATGAGTTGAGAGTAACATGTCCTCCTCTTTCATTGCGTTATATTTATGAGTTGAGAGTAACATATCCCAGTCTTTCTGGAGATCCCCTGCTCTGTCCTTGTGCTATGAGTCACATGTCCTCCTCTTTCCTTCTGCTATGTTAATGACTTGAGAGTCACATGTTCCAGTCTTGCTCGAGATCCCCTCCTCTTTTCTTGCGCTATGTTTATGAGTTGAGAGTCACATGCCCTCCTCATTCCTTGTGCTATGTTTATGAGTGAAGAGACACATGTCTTCCTCTTTCCTTGCGCTATTTTTATGAGATGAGATTCACATGTCCCAGTCTTGATGGAGATCGCCTCCTCTTTCCTTGTGCTATGTTTATGAGTTGAGAGTAACATGTGTCAGTCTTGTTGGAGATCAACTCATCTTTCCTTGCGCTATGTTAATGAGTTGAGAGTCACATATATCTTCCTCTTTCCTTGCGCTATGTTCATGAGTTGAGAGTCACATGTGTCAGTCTTGTTGGAGATCAACTCATCTTTCCTTGCGCTATGTTAATGAGTTGAGAGTCACATATATCTTCCTCTTTCCTTGCGCTATGTTTATGAGTTGAGAGTCACATGTCTTCCTCTTTCCTTGCGCTATGTTAATGAGTTGAGAGTCACATGTCTTCCTCTTTCCTTGTGCTATGTTAATGAGTTGAAATTCACATGTCTTCCTCTTTCCTTGTTCTATGTTAATGAGTTGAGAGTCACATTTCCCAGTCTTGGTGGAACTCGCCTCCTCTTTCCTTGAGCTATGTTTATGAGTTGAGAGTCACATGCCCTCCTCTTTCCTTGTGCTATGTTAATGAGTTGAGAGTCACATGTCCCAATCTAGTTGGAGATCGCCTCCTCTTTCGTTGTGCTATGTTTATGAGTTAAGAGTCACATGTCTTCCTCTTTCCTTGCACTATGTTAATGAGTTGAGAGTAACATGTGTCAGTCTTGTTGGAGATCAACTCCTCTTTCCTTGCGCTATGTTTATGAGTTGAGAGTCACATATATCTTCCTCTTTCCTTGTGCTATGCTTATGAGTTGAGAGTCACATGTCTTCCTATTTCCTTGTGCTATGTTAATGAGTTGAGAGTCACATGTCTTCCTCTTTTCTTGTGCTATGTTAATGAGTTGAGAGTCACATGTCTTCCTCTTTCCTTGTGCTATGTTAATGAGTTGAGAGTCACATGTCTTCCTCTTTTCTTGTGCTATGTTAATTAGTTGAGATTCACATGTCTTCCTCTTTCCTTGTGCTATGTTTATGAGTTGAGAGTCATATGTCTTGCTCTTTCCTTGTGTTATGTTAATGAATTGAGAGTCACAAGTCTGAGTCTTGTTGGAGATAAACTCCTCTTTCCTTGTGCTATGTTAATGAGTTGAGAGTCACATATATCTTCCTCTTTCCTTGCGCTATGTTAATGAGTTGAGAGTCACAAGTCCTCCTCTTTCCTTGTGCTATGTTTATGAGTTGAGAGTCACATATATCTTCCTCTTTCCTTGCGCTATGTTTATGAGTTGAGAGTCACATGTCTTCCTCTTTCCTTGTTCTATGTTTATGAGTTGAGAGTCACATGCCCTCCTCTTTCCTTGTGCTATGTTAATGAGTTGAGAGTCCCATGTCCACCTCTTTCCTTGTGCTATGTAAATGAGTTGAGAGTCACAAGTCCTTCTTTTTCCTTGTGCTATGTTAATGAGTTGAGAGTCACATGTCCTCAGTGTTTATGAATTTCAGCATCAATCTTTAAATGTGACAATCAATGCAAAAGTCATTTTTCACATTTTATCTTATTTTTCATTCAGCTTTGTTTCATTTCTAGAGATACAGTTTTACATGTAAAGAGTTGGATCACTTCCGTACTACTGTTAATTGGTTTTTATTCGTCAGGTACCAATTTTCGTCATTTTCGTCAGTGCCTCCCTTGACGAAATTACGTATCGACGAATATAAATGCTCCCGACTAAATATAGTGAAGAAAGGAAAAATTGAATCTTAAGAGTTAATACGGCAGACAAATGATAAATCATTGAAAACTGAATACGCACACAAAGGCGCATAAAATAAAACATCTCAGAATGAGACACTATGAAAAGTCCAAGGTTTTTATTGTGTTATCACGCAATCGATCAACTTGAAGGTGATTACAATGAAAATTGTCTGACAGTGTATGCATAAAATTGTATATATTTTTATTGATATTAAGGTAGCAAACCTATATCAGTGAAAAACTATAGATTGCGATACATGTATCTTTTTTTTCGAGAAAAAAATAGGGGTGGGGGAGGGGGTATCTTTACTATTTATATCGATACATATAAAATTTTCTTTACAAATCAATTGATTTTATAGATTAGAATATATCAACAACCATTTTTGCATGGTTTGACCTTAATTTTATTGTTTTATGTGCGATTTATATGGTACTGTTGAGTATTTTTACGTTATTATCCATGGGGTACATGGAGGCAAAATGGCAAATATTTTCCGAAACTTGTCTATACCGATGACATTTTTGCTCTAAATGAATTAAGATATTCAGTATCAAGTGAAAACTCGAATGTCATTTGTGTAAATATCAAGGAAATTGAAAATTGAAAAGCTTCGAATTTTGATTTTTATGGCATAAACCGTTAGAAATTTTACTTCCACTTATTGCTGTTTTTTTTTTACCATTATCATGCTCATCAGACCATTGAATATATAAAAAACCTGGATTGAGATGAACTCTTGTTGTATATTTCTTCATTAAGGATACATTGATCCATTAAAGCAGTTTTAAATAGCTTTTGACATCCCTCAAGTATTTGTCATCGTTAAATAGGAAATTAATAATGCACCCTTTAAGGTATTATTGCGAAATTAATTATAATTAATATAGCACCCTTTAAGGTATTATTTCGAAATTAATAATAATTAATAATGCACCCTTTAAGGTATTATTGCGAAACAGAAGCTTTTGATAGTGTGCATTCAACCCCCCCCCCCCCCTTCAAAATCTTCAACCCCCCCCCCCCCCCTCTTTGAAAATTTCCTAGATCCGCCTATGAAACTTGAAATCTCTTTATATTTCTCAGGCTCTCGTGGACGCCACAGTCCTTGATAATCTACTTTCAATTGAATTCTCATATTTTATGAATAGGCAAGTGTCGGCAGTTGTCAAACGATAGTCTATAAACCGTTGTTTTAAATAATGAAAAGTTTGGTGGTTTTTTTTTTCTTTTTTCGTTGAAAAACAGGTTCGATAACCCAATAAGTTGTATTTCATTGGCGCAATCATTTCGCGCTCAGTTTGGTGGAATTTCATTGGCTTACCACTGCGCAGTTCCTTGAACAATTGATCTCCGAACATCGACAAAGAAACATTTGCAGTGAACAGTCGGACTTTTTGTTGAAGATTTAGACTGTAAGTATCTCTACATCTATTTAAGCTCAATTTTGATATTGATTCCAAGTAAAATGAAGTTAATTCGTCGAATATTTGAAATTTTACACCCTGTTCAATTAATCCCGGTCCAATGTGACCCCGAGAACCGATCTGAGGAATTTCTGAAAAAAAATCTACAAGTACATGTATATCTTAAAAGCAAAAGAAATATGCTGACTGACTCCCCCCCCCCCCCCCCCGACCTTCATTGAGACGGCTTTCTAAGTTGTGAAAAATATGTTTCATTCATTCAACCCCCCCCCCCCCCTTACACACACCGGCAGCTCCCCACTGATGTTGAATTAGACATGTTTAATTTTCAAATATTTTGAAACCAGCCCAAGTTTTGGTTCTATTAAGAAAATTGTAGTCTTACGATTATCAATTTCAAACAACTGATGCAGACAATCGAACACTCGATGATAAACGATGTCGAAAATGAAAGTGGAAGTCGCATGTTACTGGACGGTAAGAAAAAGAATATAAATTAAGGTTTTTATGTTTTTACTCAGTATTCGTTTTGTGGTTTACATTTGGCGAAAGCAAGAAATGTCTTAATTGGTGCATAGAAAGAGGCTGGATTCGGAACAACAGCCCAGCACATGTATTCAGAGGAAATTCGGAAAATACTTTTTCATATTCGGTTTAAGAGCTCTACATAGTCGGTTTAAAAGCTCTACAGAGCTCATGTTATCTGTTATGTATGTACAAATTGCCGACTCAAAATAAAAATTACTTTACTTTACTTTACTTCATCACGTCTATTGCATTGTGGTACATGTCAACTTTCTCTCTTTCTTTGTGTCCGATGAAAGGATCAAAGATCAGCGGACACAAGTGAAATTCAAGCCATATATATATTATTGATAGTAAAGTTTAACGAGGTAATTAGGAATGCCAATAAATCATTTTTGAGTTACCCCTCACGTTTGGATATTACTCTGCTTCGATCTTTTGTCAAGATGCCTTACTTCCAGTTTACATTTGAGTCTAAAAATTGACCCTTTCTTGATAAGGTTCGTTCGGATTACTTTTGTCGCTTCGTATGGTACTTTTTCCACTCAAAACAATGAATTGACATCATACCACATCAGTGCATGTCATGGTTTAGAGCAGTATGATGTCATTCCATTGTTTCGAGTGGAAAAAGTACCATACAAAAAGACAAAAGTGAATCAAACGAACCTAATCGATAGATGTACTGAAATGTACGTTCAAGGACCATGCATGACTATAAAATAGATCCAAGAAGATTGATCTGTGAATACGGCAAATAAAATGTATACTTGAAGTGTCTTTTGAGTCTCGTTGGATTTACATTTTATTTTGCATGAAGTTTACACTACCAAGGGTGTTGAGGCTGACTGAACTCCTCTCCCCCTCAAGATGTCATCAAGTTATAATTTTTTACGCTCTCAATTAATTTCTCAATTTCAGAGCCGAGATGATCGAACCATATATACTTGGAAAAATGTTTTAGATACCAGAATTATTTTTATGTATATACAATTTATTTTATTCCAAGATAACATATTTCATTTTTATGCCCCCGTAATCGAAGGTTCGGGGGCATAGTTTTTGGTCTGTCTGTCTGTTTGTCCGCAAAAACTTTAAACTTGGCCATAACTTTTGAATGGTAGTAGTGATATAAGGCTTTCATATTTCACATGTGTATTCCTTGTGACTAGACCTTTCCATGGATACCAAACTTTTTGACCTTGTGACCTCGACTTTGGAGTTTGACCTACTTTTGAAATACTTAAACCTCCTGGCATAACTTTTGAATGGTAAGTAATAGCTGGGCTTTCATATTTCACATGTGCATGCCTTGTGGCAATACCTTTCCATTGATACTAAAATTATTTACCTCTTGACCTTGACCTTTGAGTTTGACCTAAATTTGAAAATCTAAGCTTTAGCCTTGACCTAAAAATGTTAAACTACTTTTCAACTGTTTTATACTGTCAAAGATGCCAACGGAGGCATTCGTGTTTCACAAACACAGGTTTTATTCTTTTGGCCTTAAGTATTTCATTAATGATGGTCAATTTGTAATTTGTAGCCGTAGACACTGCCAACAAAACTTTTTTATTTGGATTATTTTGGTGTTTTCGGTCACAGTAGGCTGCATGTGGCCTTGTCCAGGACCTTTGACCCAGTGACTGTTTTCAATTTTTTAGGAAAATACTAGAAAAAAATTCTTATAAAATCTTTTTCACCCTGAAACGCCTTCAAGTTTTGCATAATTCAAGTGATTCATGTAATATGTCATATACATGATATATATTATGTTTTTTTGTCCCCCCCTTTCGCGAAAGCACGGGACATTAAAACTGTCCCGTCTGTCTGTTTGTTTGTCCGTCCGTCTGTCCTAGACGCTAACTTTTGTATGGAAAGTGACAATTTTTAGCTTAAATCCAATTACATGTATTTCACATGTGTACATGTATTCATTGTAACAAGACCTTTCTATGGATACCAAAAATTTTGACTTTGTGACCTTGACCTTGGAGTTTAACCTACCTTTTCAAAAACTTTACCCTTGACGAAAACTTTTGAATGGTAAGTGATTGGGCTCTCATATTTCACATGTGTATTCCTTGTGACAAGACCTTTCCGTCGGTAACAACATTCGGACCTTGTGACTTCGTCCTTGGAGATTGACCCACATTTAAAAACATCGACCATAACTTTTGGATGGTAAATAGTAGGACTTTCATATTTCACATGTGCATTCCTTTTCACAAGACCTTTGCCTTGGTAGCAAAGTTTGGACCTTTTGACCTTTTTTAGCTCACCTGAACGAAGCTCAAGTGAGCTATTGTCATAGTGCGCCATCCGTCGTCCGTCCGTCCGTCGTCGTCGTCGTCCGTCCGTCCGTCCGGCGTAAACTTTTAACATTTTCAACATCTCCTCTGCAACCGCTGCACAGAATTTCTTGAAACTTCACAGGGAGCAAGTACTCAATAACCTCTACCAAGTTTGTGTTTTTTGTGCCGATCATTCAACAAATTTTGCCGCCAAGGGCTCTGATTGGCTGACACATTTTCAACATCTCCTCTGCAACCGATGCACAGAATTTCATGAAACTTTACAGGAAGGAAGTACTCAAGGTCTTCTACCAAGTTTGTGTTTTTCGTGCCGATCGGTCAACAAATATGGCCGCCGAGGGCTCTGATTGGCTGACACATTTTCGACATCTCCTCTGCAACCGCTGCACAGAATTTCATGAAACTTTAAGGGAAAGAAGTACTCAAGGTCCTCTACCAAGTTTGTGTTTTTTGTGCCGGTCAGTCAACAAATATGGCCGCCGAGGGCTCTGATTGGCTGACACATTTTCGACATCTCCTCTGCAACCGCTGCACAGAATTTCATGAAACTTTACAGGAAGGACGTACTCAAGGTCCTCTACCAAGTTTGTGTTTTTCGTGCCGATCATTTAACAAATATGGCCGCTGAGGGCTCTGATTGGCCGACACATTTTCGACATCTCCTCTGCAACCGCTGCACAGAATTTCATGAAACTTTACAGGAAGGAAGTACTCAAGGTCCTCTGCCAAGTTTGTGTTTTTCGTGCCGATCGGTCAACAAATATGGCCGCCAAGGGCTCTGATTGGCTGACACATTTTCGACATCTCCTCTGCAACCGCTGCACAGAATTTCATGAAACTTTGCAGGAAGGACGTACTCAAGGTCCTCTACCAAGTTTGTATTTTTCGTGCCGATTGTTCAACAATATAGCTGCTGAGGGCTCTGATTGGCTGACACATTTTCGACATCTCCTCTGCAACCACTGCACAGAATTTCATGAAACTTTACAGGAAGGAAGTATTCAAGGTCCTCTGCCAAGTTTCTGTTTTTCGTGCCGATCGGTCAACAAATATGGCCGCCGAGGGCTCTGATTGGCTAACACATTTTCAACATCTTCTCTGCAAAAAAACCACTGCACAGAATTTCATGAAACTTTACAGGAAGAAAGTACTCAAGGTCCTCTACCAAGATTGTGTATTTTGTGCTGATCGGTCAACAAATATGGCCGCCGAGGACTCTGATTGGCTGACACATTTTCGAAATCTCCTCTGCAACCATTGCACAGAATTTCACGAAACCTTGCAGCAAGCAAGTACTCAAGGTCCTCTGTTAAGTTTGTGTTTTTCTTGTCGATAGGTCAACAAATATGGCTGTCAAGGGCTTTGATCTGTAGAAGTATTTTTGTGACTTTTAACCCTTTGTCTGCAACTCAGGTGAGCGATGTGGCCCCCTTGGGCCTCTTGTTTGCAATTCAATCTTTTGATATTTAGAACTTTGAGATATATTTTGAAAACTTCAAAATATAGTACTAGGGTGTCTGTAAGCATTTTTTAAAAAGGCAAACACCCAAAAGCGGGGGACCACAATTCCTTGAATTTAATTTTTTTTTTAATTTTATCACATTTTTAAGATATTTTATAAATGGAAAGGGGGTTGCAAACTTAAAAGTTAAAAACTTGGTTATAACTTTTGAGCCATATATGGCCTCATGACCAGACCTTTCATTTGGTACCATGAGTTCAGACTTGGTGCCATTGACATTGACCTGTTTTTGAAAGAAATTAAACCTGAGCTATATCTCGTGTACTACAAAGGGAATGGCTTTGATATTTCACATATGAATGACTGCACATATAAACTGTTAAAATGGAAGTGATTTTCTCTGACAAATACATTCAATTTGTTAAATTTTCTGTACAAGGCAATGAACAAGTTTATATTAATTATTATAATAACTGGATATGCATGTTAGGAAATGTACATGTTTTGTAATTCATTTCAGGGCGTGGATAATGGTTGTGATGAACACACAAAGACGAAAGTAATGTTCAACAAGTTCAATTTGAAACTTTAAACAGAATGAAGCCTTCATGAAGCTAGAAGTCGGGAATAAACAGGTATGGAATAATTGGAAAAGCAAATTATTTTTGTCTCTCAAACTATCTGAAATTGAACTTAAGATAGAATTTAAGAAATGCATGATTACAGAAATGCCTAAACTGTAGACGGGATTAAATAGGTCACATCAACATCTAAATCGTGTAAGGCTATAGCCAGGCAACAGTTGTTGTTGTCATCCTGCAGGTAAATCTTTTCAGAAATTGTAACAAAAAAATTATGAGAACAGTTCACGTACTTGCCTGATGCCCTTCCTGTTTTTGACCTGCATTTCCTGCTTCTGTTAAGATTAGATTGGGGTAGCTCAGTGTGACTTGGTTAAGAAGTTTGAGATGACTCAGTATCTGACAAAGTATTGATGATACTTTAACCAAACTTCAAACTTGCACAAGTGATTCATCTTGAGATGTATCTGATGCAGCATCTGACCTACTTTTTGTGTCCCCTGCGAAGCATAGTGACTCTTAGGGATCACTTTGTCCATTGTCTGTCTGTCACACTTGGATGTCACACCCTATAAAAGTGATTCCTGAGTGTCGCTGTGTTTCACAGGCTACACATGCATTCCTTGGAATGATTTTTCTGCTTTAGCATTTTGCCTTTATAAGGTAAGGCAAGCCAATATTGAGCAAAGTACAAGTTCTACATTGTGCCAAACTTGCATATTGGATGTACATGTATGTTTGATCAAACTTTCATACATGTTATTGTAGAATGACCATGACCTACTTTTTCTGCTTGATTGATTTTGATTTTAAGAGCCAATATTGAGCATAGTATAACTTTTAAGTGCTTCATGTATCAAACTTGCATATTGGATGTATTTTTTACCAAACTTTCATAGAATAACCTTGACCTATTTTAAATTTCTGATTGATTGATTTTGCTTTTAAAAGCCAAAATTGAGCAAAGTTTTAGTGCTACATGTACCAAACTTGCAATATTGGATGCATATGTAAAATGACCTTGACCTAGTTTATCGGTGCAAGTGATTTTGCTTTTAAAAGCAATATACTTTTAGAAAATGCTTAAATTGAATTTTGCTGCCATGATAACATACAATGTATATATACTACCGATAGTGAGCTTTGTAATCTTTGTTCATATGTTTGTAATAAGAAGATAATGTGTTGACGTATCTCCAAATGATTCCATGATCCAATGTAAAATTATCAAGTCAAAAACTTGAAATATGACGTAACAGTGTTACTTTAAATTATGTCAAACTTTTATTGGAGACTCAAGGGCATGTAGTTTTTGGTCTGTCCATTGATCTGTCTGTTTGTCACATTTTTTTTTTGTCTGCAAAAAACTTTAACCTTGGTCATAACTTTCGAATGGCAAGTGAAAGGGATTTCATATTCACCTGTGTATTATTTATGACAAGATCTTTCCATGGGTACCAACTTTTATGACATTGTGACCTTGACCTAAGAGTTTGACCTTAGTTACTTTTGAAAAACCGTATCCTCAGCTATTACTTTTGAATGGTAAGTAATATGGCTTTCATATTTCACGTGCATTCCTTGTGGCAAGACCTTCCCATTGATACCAAATATGTTGATCTTGTGACCTTGACCTTTTAGTACAGTATGGCCTACTTTTACACTACAAGATCAAATTCAAAATTACAGCTGTTTTGTTGACAAAGATGCTGACAGGGACATTCATGATTTAGATTCAAATTTCATCAGCGGAGTGAGTTTTCTTATACACAATTGAAGTATCAAACAATTTGAACTTACATAATTTGTATTCTTTTCAGGAGGAAAGGAAAGCAAAACATGTTGCTGCCATTGAGATGCTCACTTCCTCCTTAAAGTCAGCAAGTCTGGGTTGAAATGCTGACCATATGCCATATTTATGAATGCCTGCAAAAAGCTGCCAAATGTGAATTTCCCGACTTCCCTGTACCTTTGTAATCGTGTGTGCATTTTTAGGATCAGGGAATGATAAGCCGATGGGGGTCGGAATGATCGTCTCACTTGACGTCACCATAGGAAGTTTCCTATCAAGGGATGAGGGTGTTCAAGTTCAGTTATTTCAGAACCTGCAGTTCAAATTGTATCCTGTAAGGAACATCTTCCCTCAGAGTGACCCTTTGACCTTGATGTTGGTGAATTTGTGGTGGAGGGGTGGGATGGGAAAGGGAAGCAAACGTTACAACTACTTGACAGAACTTGGAACAAGGAATCTAGGTAGGATGGACTGTGGAACGACATAGACAAGAAGAATCTACAAGCTCGATTCATATGGCTTCATTGCTTGTTCTTGGCTGTGTCAGCTTTTTGATTTTTATCTATTTATTTATTTATTTTATTATTTTTTTTGCCGGTCATTTTGGAGTCTAGATTTTGTGGTTTTTGGTGCTGGGTAGACTGATGTAGATGTGAAGAACAGGTAATGAAGTCGAATCAAGCGTGTAGATTCATCCTGTCTGTGCCGTTCCACAATCCATCTTACTTAGGTTCCTTGGGCCAAATTCTGTCAAGTGGTTATAACATTTGTGGAACTCTCTCATCTCACTATACCCATCACAGATTGACAAAAATGTCAAGGTCAAAGGGTCACTCTGCGGGAAGATGCTCCCTGCAAAATGAAACTTGAACTGCAAGTTCTGAAATAACTGAACTTGACATTTGAATGCTCATCTCGGTGAATGGAGGTCATGTTTCTTGATCTTCAAGGTCATTTGTGAAGGTCATTTTGATTCCTGTCGTACATTGCCAGATCTGTTTAAAAAAAATGCTTTGCCACAAGTTTATTCAGGTATGGGCCCAAAAGATGAAGAAGAGTGCTGTGCCATACATATAGTGAGTGTTTTCTCTTAACTTTGAAGACTTATGAGTATTCCATCAGTCTGCTGAAGTTCAATCTATTGATTTTAATATCATTTAATTTCCATTGTTATCATAAAAAAACGATAATTCTGATTGGCAGAGAAATTTTGTTGATACCTGTATCAACACAAAACGGAAGTACGTGCCTAACAACGTCATAACCAACGTCGTTAGCAACACGATATCAAAGCTGCAAATAAGCGTTGAAAAGCGACGAAATGAAATAATAAGTAATCAATGTAATATTTTTTTGGTTGATCGAGGTATCGCTACGCGCATGATGCAGTTTTCCCTCAAGTTTTGGTGTTGATGCCTCGATCAACCAAAAAAATATTACGATGATTCCTTAAATACTAGTTGTAAAAATGGTAAAAATTTCATGATTATATGATCATCAAGGTTTTACGCTTTGGGGAAATATTTGCGATACAAACATCTCTGCCCTTGTAAGAATGATGCAGATCAGCTATTTTGGCATAGGGGAATTTTTTGTGAAGTCTTTAGATTCATGAATAATGGCTTAAATGCTATACTGTATTTCATTTAATATTTGTGATTTGGTAACTTTGTCAAGTTCTGTAATAATTAATAAAAAATTGTGATGATTTCATCAAGAGTCTGTTGCTCTTGGGGGGAAATATATGCTATATAAATGTGTCTGCCTTTGTAAGAATGTAGAAGGGTTAAGTCCCCATGGGGGAATTTTTGCGAAGTCTCCTGGTTAGCAAAATACATGGAATTTACCCCCTCGAGAAAATTTTCACATCATCAGTACATGAAAAAAATTTTGGTGTAAAAATGACTGATTAAAGGTATCATATCCCTCCTTCTTTGAATGTAAGTTCTGGAGGCTTTACAATTGATTGTTGACTTAAGCAATCATCATAGAAACACCAAACCATCCAGAAATGTTCGCTGTGTGGAGAGGATGATGAACCCTATTGATTTACAAGGTCTAAGGTCAAGGTCAGTGTGAAATTATGCTTAAAATCCTTGTGAATGGCATAGAAGACAAAACTTTTAAGTAATCATCATAGAAACACCAAACCATCTAGAAATATTGATTTTCAAGGTCAAAGGTCAAGGTCACAGTGACCTAGCCGTAAGAAACCTTTTAAACAGCATAGAGGACATAGCAATCATCATAGAAACATCAGACCATCCACAAATGATCCCCATGGAGAGAGGACGTACCCTATTGATTTTCAAGGTCAAAGGTCAAGGTCACAGTGGACTTGACCTTAAAAACCTTGAGAACAGCATAGAAGACATAGCTATCATCATTGGATCCCCAAACCATCCAGAAATGTTCCCAATGGGAAGAGGATGAACCCTATTGATTTTCAAGTCAAAGGTCAAGGTCACTTTGGACTTGATTTAAGGATCATTTTGCTCATTGAATAGAACATGCAAGTGCAAGGGGATGCTATGCTTGCGTTGCCTTTATTATAAGATGTTTGTTGTGTGACCAATTACTTGTAAGTATTAGTAAACATGTTCAAGCTAAGAGCAATCAAATGATGTAAAAAATCCCACAGTCCTAATTTCTTTTAACCTGTTTAGAGTGAATCTTTTCATATATGACTGTCTGTAAGGAATTTCAAATGTAATGAAAGATTGCATTTATTTGCAGATCGAATGGCGATGAAGAAGAAAAACAAACTTTGTAAAGAAATGACAGCACGCATTGAGCACATGACGAAAAGCACATTAAAGCACACAAACCAAATTGGAATGAAAGCTCTACACACTTGAAACAACAAGGTAGCTAATCATGTTATTTAATTTTTTCAGCAATTTCAGCATGTTTAGGCTTGAGTTTGATACATTTTACAAATACTCATTCAATTTATTTATCAGACTTTCATATTTCACACATAGATTCTTCATGATGATGATGACTTCAATTTTTTAAAGGAATTTCAAATATAACTAAATATTGACATTTATTTGTAGATCAAAGCGCCATGAAAATGAAATGAGAGCACGCATCGAGCACATGACGAAGAGCACATTAAAGCACACAAACCAACTTGAAATGAAAGTTCTACACACTTTAAAACAACAAGGTAGCTAATCATGTTATTTTATTTTTTCAGCAATTTTTTGAGTTTGATACATTTTACAAAAACTCATTCAATTTATTTATAAGACTTTCATTTTTTACACATCAGTTCTTCATGACTTAGCTTTCATTTGATAGCATGACTTCTGACCTAGTGACCTTGAACTTTGGACATTTTCTGTATATAATTGCTATTTACTGGCAAATACCCTTCTGCGTGATATTTTCATTTCCATATCCTAATGGGAAAATGGTCTGTACTGAAAATTTTCTGTAAGATGAATCAGGTATTGAATATTTTATCTGATTCTTATGATGATAATTATTATTTTCAGAAGTGACACAAGTATGATGAAATTGAGATTGTGGAAAGAGAGAGAGAGAGAGAGAAAAAAAACCCAACTGAGTGACCATGAGGTGAGCCTTAGTGTGTTTAAATGTAAATAACCATCATTGAAATTTGGATGTATGCTTATACATATGAAGAGGGGAAGAAACTTTTTGATTTTGGTGGAAGTAGGTCAAAGGTCAAGGTCACTAAGAACAAAGATACATTTTCTATACTGCTGTTTACTAGCAAACATTTATCTGCGACATATTTTTAGTGATGTATCTTTAGTAGACATTTTTCATCGTGACGAACTTCGCACTTCGAACTTCGTACTTCACACTTCGAACATTGAAGAAAAAGTGGCGTAGCTGCCGTTCGCGTATAAACTCATAAGCGGAATCATCTACATTTTGATTAGTATACTCAATGGAATGGTATATTGGACTTCCTGTACAACTGGCTCGCTTTTTTCGGCAACCAACTTATGAAATTAAAGTGCGAAGTTCGAAGTGCGAAGTACAAAGTTCGTCACGGTGAAAAAAGTCTAATGGAAAATGGTCTACACTTGACAACTTCTGTAAAATAAATCAGATATTGAATATTTTATCTCATTCTAATGATGATTATTACTTTTTACAGAAGTGACACAAGTATGATGAAACTGACAACATTATGGAAAGAGGGAGGAAAAAAAGACAGCTTAGTGACCTTGAGGTGAGCCCTAGTGTGTTAAATTTAAAAAAAAAAGTCACCATAGAAATTTGGATGTATGCTTACATATTAAGAGGGGAAGAAACCATTTGATTTTGGTGGAAGTCGGTCAAAGGTCAAGGTCACTGTTAGGACAAAGATACATGTGTTTGAAAAAATAGACTTTCAGATTATTTGTAAACAACCCTTTCACCTATCCAAAACTAATTTTGAAGTTTGGTTAGGACAAAGCGTACTTATTTTGGGGTCAATAGGTCAAGGTTGGGAAAAATATACTTCCATCAGGGATTTCAGATGATAACTCAACAACCTTTTTAGCCGAGTTGCAAGACTCGGCTCTTAATTTGATGTGAGACGGGCAGGCGAGCGTCTGGGCGGTTGGGCAGGCAGGCATCAACAATTGGTTTCCAGACTGTAAGTCAAGTACGATACATGCTAGTGCAATGAAACTTCATACACTTACTCCCCATGAGTCAAGGATGAACCCTATTGATTTTGGGGTCAAAAGGTCAAAGTTCACAGGACTTGGTTTCCGGACCATAAGTCAAGTACGATACATTCTAGTACAATGAAATTTCATACACTTACTCCCCATGAGTCAAGGATGACCTCTATTGATTTTGGGGTCAAAAGGTCAAAGGTCAAGGTCACAGGACACGGATGATTGAAATAAGTTTCCGGACCATAAGTCAAGAACTATACATGCTAGTGCAATGAAACTTCATACACTTACTCCCCATGAGTCAAGGATGAACCCTATTGATTTTGGGTTCCAAAGGTCAAGGTCACAGGATTTGGATATTTGAAATTGGTTTCCGGACAATATTAGAGTCTGTATTGCACTTGTGATCATGGAACTTGCCAGAAATGTTTCCCATGAATCAAGGATGACCCCTATTTATTTTGAGGTCAAAAGGTCAAAGGTCAAGGTCATAAGACTCAGATTATTGAAAATGGTTTCCGGACAATATTTGAGCATGTATTGCACCTATAATCATGAAACTTGCCAGAAATGTTTCAAATGAATCAAGGATGACCCCTATTGATTTTGAGGTCAAAAGGTCAAAGGTCAAGGTCATAAGACTCAGATTATTGAAAATGTTTTCCAGACCATATTATAGAGCCTGTATTGCACCTTCAATATTTCATACACGCATTCATGATAACAAATATTACTCCATGAAATTTGACCTTGTGGACTTGATCTTGATCTTTGTTCTACTTTTGAACTATAAGGGGTAGGGATTTGATATTTCACATATATATTCCTCATGACTAAAGCTTTCATTTAATACCATGACTATTGACCTAGTGACCTTGACCTTTGACCTACTTATGACCTTTGACCTACTTTTAAACTATAAGTGGTAGGGCTTGATATTTCATATATAGATTCCTCATGATGAGGGCTTTCATTTGAGATAATGATTTTTGACCTAGTGACCTTGACCTTTGACCTACTTTTGACTTTTGACCTTCTTTGAAACTATAAGGGGTAGGGCTTTGATATTTCACATATATATTACTCATGATGAGGGCTTTCATTTGAGAAAATGACTTTTGACCTAGTGACCTTGATCTCGACCTTTGACCTACTTTTTAGCTATAAGGGATAGGGCTTTGATATTTCACATTTAGATTCCTCATGACCAGAGCTTTCATTTGATACCATGACGTTTGACTTAGTGACCTTGATATTTGACCTTCTTTTAAACTATAAGGGATAGGGCTTTGATATTTCACATGTAGATTCCTCACAATCAGAGCTTTCATTTGATACCATGGTTTTTGACCTAGTGATCTTGACTTTTGACCTACTTTAAAACTATAAGGGATATGGCTATGATGCTTTACATATAGATTCCTATGTCATCCGTTTAGAGAAATAATTCGTCACTTTAAGGGCAGTTCTAGTTTAAGTCTATATATTCATACTTACTTACATTCAAGTTTTGCAACTAGGCACTTTGCATCTTTGATGCATTTTAAGCTTATTACAATGTTTATATATAAAAGCTTAAATTAAAAGTTAAAACACGTCTTGATATTTGGATCATTTAGTTCAAGGTCACTATTCCTGTCATTGATTGTTCTCACAAGAGTCTGATAGGTACAGTTAAGGTATATGTTTTACAAACATTTTGATGTCTAAAGTACTAATAGGTTCTTAAGAAAACGGAAATTTTCCTTTTATTTGAAAATAGCAAAAAATTATAACTAGAAAATTTAAATAGTAAATTATAAATGCAGAAGGAAAAGTACTATTCAAAGAACTAGCATTTTTAACCAAATAAGACATCATTTTTGGTGTACTCATAGGAAAACAGCAATATTTTACACTCAGAAATTGTCCAAGTCGTTTTTCTAAACAAGGGTGGCGTATGTTGAATAAAACGGCAATACCTATTCATACAGGTAGATATTCACTGATCATTCAGGCATAAATCTATGTGTACAACTATGATTATGGCTATTGCATTAATCAAACTTGACCAGTGTAGGTTTTAATGACTTGGCGCATGGAAAAGGTGATTTACCATGCTATTTTCATATGTGTAGAGGGGAAACGCAAAAATGATACCAAAATAAAATTTTATTTTCAAACAGTGCTCTATTAGTTGAATATTTCTCTCAATATTCATATGTGTCTATCTTAAAGCGTTTTCACATAAAATCAAAATTTCTGTTTTCTTAACTGGCTGTTAGTACTTTAGTTTCTTGAAAGATATATAAAACATACTGTATATTTAAGTTTAAGTGCTGAACCATTTTTTTTTCTATTTTATGTATGTAATAGATAAGAACACAGAGAAAGCTGTAATGAAACTAAAATTGAAAGACATCAAACCTGAAGCTCCAGGACCAATCAGAGATGAAGAAAATCAGAGATTCGAAGTTGATTACCCAAGAAATAGAAAGCCAAATCAAGATGAACAAAAGGTAGAAACAAAGATTATATTTAATGTGAATCCTTATGATGAGACCTTTTTTATACCTTTCATGAGGTTTTACGATATTGTATGTTTTCTTAAAAAATGAATTTGAAGTTTCTTTCATTAATTGTACTGACTTATTAGATTTTATTTTAAGATTGATGAAATAAAATGTAATATATCTGTGATAATTAACTTTCTTTAGTTTAGCTAGAGGAGACAGCACAAAGCCCAAAGCTAGAGGAGACAGCACACAGCCCAAAGCTAGAGGAGACAGCACACAGCCCAAAGCTAGAGGAGACAGCACACAGCCCAAAGCTAGAGGAGACAGCACACAGCCCAAAGCTAGAGGAGACAGCACACAGCCCAAAGCTAGAGGAGACAGCACACAGCCCAAAGCTAGAGGAGACAGCACACAGCCCAAAGCTAGAGGAGACAGCACACAGCCCAAAGCTAGAGGAGACAGCACACAGCCCAAAGCTAGAGGAGACAGCACACAGCCCAAAGCATTATGAAAAATGAAGGCAGCACATACATGAAGAATTATAGAGGCAGCACATGAAGCAAAATGTAAAAGGGCAAAAAAGAGAGCACATTTAGCAAAACACACAAAGCCATTAGAATAAAAGGGAATGGAGAAAACAGCACATTGAATCAACAGTCACACGGCATGAAGTAAGCAGCACACGATACCACAAATCACAGAGCATGGAGAAAAACACACTGAGCAAAGTATCAAAGGGCATGGTAAACAGTACACAAAACCAAGAATCACAGAGCATGGAGAGCAACACATGATACAAAAAATCACAGGTCATGGAGAGCAACACATGATACAAAAAATCACAGGTCATGGAGAGCAACACATGATACAAAAAATCACAGGTCATGGAGAGCAACACATGATACAAAAAATCACAGGTCATGGAGAGCAACACATGATACAAAAAATCACAGGTCATGGAGAGCAACTGTGATATTTTTACTAGATCAACTGTGATACTTTAGCCAAATTTAAGTGTGATAAGCAAAATTCTGTGATATATTAAATATGACTTTGTTGACATTGATTATGCATTATAACCTGTGCTATTGTATGATATACATTGCCTGAATAAAATTGAATTGAATTGAATTGAATTGAAAGCAACACATGATACAAAAAATCACAGGTCATGGAGAGCAACACATGCTACAAAAAATCACAGGTCATGGAGAGCAGCACATGATACAAAAAATCACAGGTCATGGAGAGCAGCACATGATACAAAAAATCACAGGTCATGGAGAGCAACACATGATACAAAATTCACAGGTCATGGAGAGCAGCACATGATATAAAAAATCACAGGTCATGGAGAGCAGCACATGATACAAAAAATCACAGGTCATGGAGAGCAGCACATGATACAAAATTCACAGGTCATGGAGAGCAGCACATGATATAAAAAATCACAGGTCATGGAGAGCAGCACATGATACAAAAAATCACAGGTCATGGAGAGCAGCACATGAAGATGATGACCAAAGAAGATGGAGGACAACACATGAAGAAGAGGACCACAAATGAAGAGAATCACAGAAGATGCAGGACAGCACATGAAGAGGACCACAGAAGATGGAGGACCACAAAGGATGGAGAAGAAGAGGGCCACAGAAGATGGAGGACAATGCAAGAAGAGGACGACAGAAGATGGAGGACAATGCAAGAAGAGGACGACAGAAGAAGAGGACCACAGAAGATGGAGGACAGTGCAAAAAGAGGACCACAGAAGAAGAGGATCACAGAAGAAGAGGACCACACAAGAAAAGGACCAAAGAAGAAGAGGACCACACAAGAAGAGGACCACACAAGAAGAGGACCACACAAGAAGAGGATCACAGAAGAAGAGGACCACACAAGAAGAAGGAGGACCACACAAGAAGAGGATCACAGAAGAAGAGGACCACACAAGAAGAAGGAGGACCACAGAAGAAGAGGATCACAGAAGAAGAGGACCACAAAGGATGGACGATTTACCTTATGAATTAAAAAATCCAAAGGTAATAAACTAATAATAATTAAGACACAGATTTATGATTTTTCCTTCATTTTCTGTTCAAGTTGAATCATTCCCTGGTTCTCTCTTGTTTTTATAGAAGTAAATGTTTGAGTATTGGCAATCATTTAATGGATAGGCCACCTAATGATACAAGTTTTTTTTTTTTGAAGCCTAAGCGACAGAAATTTAATTTTTATTTTTACGGATCCGCCGACCCTAATTTTACCACATTAGAAAAAAAATAAAATGAACTGATTGTACTTTTTTTCTTCCGCTCATCCAAATTGCTGGCTATTTTTTTTCATTTTCACTTAATGATCTTTATCGTGTAAGTGTTTTAGAAAATGCGGCTTTGAAAACATGGTGAACAAGTTGAATTAATATCGTGATCATGGCCCAACTCATGAAATGTTGAAATTTAGTGATTTTTATTTTATTTATTTTCCCTCCTCCTACCCAATTTTGAAAAAATAAAATCCGTAAAACTTAAACTAGAATTTCTGTTGCCTTATCTTTTACAGTGCTTGACTGGTTGCAATTGGAGGGAAATTGAATACACAGAGAATTAGTTTATGTCTAAAGTAAAAGTTAGGACTTGAACATTTTCAATTTCTTTTTGAGTTGAAGCAAACAATTTTTAAAAAGTATATCTTCACCGTGGGGTATCATGTGATACACAAGTGATATGTTCCACGGGAATCCCCTTTGATTGAACTAAGTTAATACTGTCTAAATCTACTTTATATGAATTTATTTTAGGCCTATCATATGGTCATTATTATCAATTCTATGGTGGTAATTTATTCTGGTCAAAAATAGACATGCATTCGGAGAACACTTAAACAGAATTTTTTCAATGCTTGCCACATGTTATGATATGGTGCACGGACAGATGCAAAATTTTCTGTTTAAGTGTTCTCCAAATATACGTCTATTCTTGACCAGAATAAATTACCATCATATGATTTATAATAATGACCATATGATAGGCCCAAAATAAATTCATATAAAGTAGATTTAGACAGTATTTACTTGGTTCAATCAAAGTGGAACATATCATTTGTGTATCACGTGAAACCCCACGGTGATCTTATATGATATCATATTCATGTTGCAAAATTTTGATCAGCAGTACACCACAAGAAGAAGAAGACCACAGAAGATGGAGGACAACACATGAAGAAGACCAGAAGATGGAGTCCGACAACAGAAGAAGAGTAGAAAAGAAAATGGCAAACAACACAAGAAGAAAAGGTAATAATTATAAATATTTCCCATCATTTTTGTTCAGGTTGAATCATTTGCTCTTGTTGAAGCATGGGCCTTGTGCTACAGTGCTTCTGTATTCTAGAAAAAAATCTGAATATTCTTAATTTGTCAAGCAATTATTAAAAAAAACCCATATCTTTTATGATATTCATGTTGCAAAATCTTAATCAGCAGTACACCACAAAAAGAAGACAATAACAGAAGATCAAGGACAACACACGAAGAAGACCAGAAGATGGAGGACAACAGAAAAAGAAAAGGTAATTTATCATCATGCCCCAGTAATCGAAGATTTGGGGGCATATAGTTTTTAGTCTGTCTGTTTGTTTGTCTGTGTCTCTGTTTGTCCACAAAAACTTTAACCTTGGCCATAGCTTTTGAATGGTAAGTGATAGGGGTGTCATATTTCACATGTGTATTCCCTGTGACAAGACCTTTCCACGGATACCAAAATATTTGACCTTGTGACCTTGACCTTGGAGTTTGACCTACTTTTGAAAAACTTTAAACTAATTTATCAATAACTTTTGAATGGTAAGTGATAGGGCTTTCATATTTCACATGTGTATTCCTTGTGACAAGACCTTTCCATGGAAACCAAAATTTGTGACCTTGACCTTGGAGTTTGACATACTTTTGAAAAACTCTTACCTTGGCCATAACTTTTGAATAGTAAGTGTTAGGATTTTCATATTTCACATGTGTATTCCTAATGTGACAAGACCTTTCCATGGATACCAAAATTTTTGACCTTGGATTTTGACCTACTTTTGAAAAACTTTAACCTTGGCCATAACTTTTGAATGGTAAGTGATAGGGCTTTCATATTTTACATGTGTATTTGTTGATTCGTTGTGGTGCACCAAGAATCGTGATTCTTAGCTCCAACTCGAATCGCGACTCGTTTTGGTCCGAAACGGTTCGAGTTGAATAGTCTAAATAATGCAGAAAAAAAAATTCGAGACGGCAACTTTTGCCCGCATTTTGACGAGTGTTAACCCAATTTGAAATTACTCTTTTAAATTATTTACCAAGTATGCACTTCTTTGTATGATCTGGTTAATTATCATGTACCTTTGTGCACAGTATTGATTTTATATCCCTAGAAGGTTGTTCTGTGGATGGGGGGGGGGTGTCTTTGAATAATATTTCCACGTATATACATAAACATATACAAATGTATTCCATTCAGTACCATCACTTGAACATTATTTTTGACTGAGATGGGATTTTCAATGAAATTTTCAAATAAAAGGAAAAAAAATTCAGGGAAAATTATAGCGTAAATAACTCGAACCGAAAAAAAAAAGGAATCGAGACATAAAAATCGAAATTGAACGGAATCCAGAAGTTCCTGGCTCATTGGAGCTCTAATGCGTATTACTTGTGACAAGGCCTTTCCATGGATACCAAAATTTTTGACCTTTTGACCTTGGATTTTGACCTAAATTTAAAATCTAATCTTGAATGGTAAATGATAGGGCTTTCATATTTCACATATGAATTTCTTGTGGCAAGACCTTTCCATGGATACCAAACTTAACCTTGTGACTTTGACCTTAAAATGTGAACTACTCTTTAGCTGTTTTAATGACAAAGATGTCAACAGGGGCATTCGTGTTTCACAAACACATGTTGTTTATTTTTATTTTTCCTTCAATTTTTGTTCATGTTGAATTATTTGCTGGTACTTCCTTGTTGAAGGATGGGCAATGATTGTCCCTTGATGATATTTAGTTATTGGATATATTTTATTCACTGAGATTTTTGAGCCGAGTTGCAAAACTCGGCTCTTAATTTGATGTGAGATGGGCGGGTGTTTGGGCGGGCGGGCGTCAACAATTTGTTTCCAGACTATAAGTCAAGTATGATACATGCTAGTGCAATGAAACTTCATACACATACTCACCATGAGTCAAGGATGACCCCTTTAGATTTTAGGGTCCAAAGGTCAAGGTCATAGTACTCCAATGTTTGAAAATGGTCTCCGGATGATATAAGAGGGTTTATTGCACCTATGATCATGAAACTTGCAAGAAATGATTCCCGTGAATCAAAAGGATGACCCCTATTGATTTTGGGGTCAAAAGGTCAAGGTCATAGTACTCCAATATTTGAGAGTGGTTTCCGGATGATACAAGAGGATGTATTGCACCTATGATCAGGAAACTTGCCAGAAATGTTTCCCATGAATCAAGGATGACCCCTATTGATTTTGAGGTCAAAAGATCAAAGGTCAAAGTCATAGGACTGAGATGATTGAAAATGGTTTCCGGACCATATCAGAGCGTGTATAGCACCTATAATCATGAAACTTGCCAGAAATGCTTTCCATGAATCAAGGATAACCCCTATTGATTTTGAGGTCAAAAGGTCATAGGTCAAACTCACATCACTGATAATTGAAAATGGTTTCCGGATAATATTTTGAGCCTGTATTGCACCTATAATCATGAAATGTTCCGGAAATGTTTCCCAATAATCAAGGATGGCCCCTGGTGATTTTGGCATCAAAAGGTCAAGGTCATTGGACTGATAATTGAAAATGGTTTCTGGACCTGTATTGCACCTATAATCATGAAACTTTTTAGAAATGTTTTCCATGAATCAAGGATGACCCCTATTGATTTTGGGATCAAAAGATCAGAGGTCAAATTCATAGGACTCGGGTAATTGAAAATGGTTTCTGAATTATATATGAATGTGTATCAACCTGAAACGTGCCTGTGACGTTTCCCATCTGTTGAGACCATGAAAGTTTTGCAACTTGGTTCTTTGCATCTTTGATGCATTTTAAGCTTATTGGTGCTTATAACTTTAACAGTGCTTCTGTATTTAAGAAAAAAAGAAGCAAGCATTTTTAAATAGCATAGGTTTTATAATATTCATGTTGCAAAATCTTAATCAGCAGTACAACACAAGAAGAAGAGGACCACAGAAGATGGAGGACAACACATGAAGAAAACCAGAAGATGGAGGACAACACATGAAGAAGACCATGAAAAGATGTAGGACAACAGAAGAAGAGTAGAAAAGAAGATGGAAGATAAGAAGAAAAGGTAATAATCAGACTCAGATTTATGTTTTTTTTCTTCATTTTTAGCACACATGAGCAAAAGCTCAAGTGGGCTATTTGTCAAAGCACGCCATCCCTCCGTCTGTTGTTAACCTTTAACATTTTCTGCATCTCCTCTGCAAGAGCTGCAGCGAATTTCACGAAACTTCACAGGAAGCAAGTACTGATCAAGGTCCTCTACTAAGTTTGTATTTTTTGTGCTGATCAGCCAACAAATATGGCCCCCGAGACCTCTAATTGGCTGAGGCATTTGCGACTTCTCCTCTGCAACCACTGCAGAGAATTTCACGAAACCTCACAGGAAGCAAGTACTCAAGGTCCTCTACTAAGTTCGTTTTTTTTTGTGCTGATCAGTCAACAAATATGGCCCCTGAGACCTCTAATTGGCTGAGGCATTTGCGACTACTCCTCTTCAACCGCTGCACAGAATTTCATGAAACCTTACTGGAAACAAGTACTCAAGGTCCTCTACCAAGTTTGTGTTTTCTAGTGAGCCGATCAGTCAACAAATATGGCTGTCGAGGACTCTGATTGCTTGACACATTTTCGACTTCTCATCTGCAACTGTTGCACATCTTGGAGACTGATGCACAGAATTTCTCAAAACCTTACAGGAAGCAAGAACTTTAGGGCCTCCACCGAATTGTCAAAATATCATTTTTTTGTCTGCAAATCAGGTGAGTGTTGCGACCCCCTTGGGCCTCTTGTTTGTTCAAGTTGATTTATTTTCTGGTACTTTCTTGTTGAAGCATTGATGATGATTGATTGATTGAACCCCGATGATATTTGTGGTTATTGGGTTATATATAAATTTATTCACTAATAGATATTTTTTGTAACCTTTACAGTGCTTCTGTATTTGAGAAAAATTCGATTTTTATGTTAGTTTGCAGGTCTTTGTTTTCCTTGTTTTGGGGCCGAAATTTGGTCTATTCCCAATACTAGATTTCCTCTATTTTTCCCCAAAATCACTCTTAAATTCGCAAAGAGGAATTATATAAAAAAATCACCTGAGAAAAGAAGACTCGAAACCTGGAAGTCGGCACAAATTGTCCCTTGTTCAGTTCAAGTAAATCAATGTGGATTAGCTGTGTTAATAAATGACACTTTAGGGCTATACTATTGTGAGAATTTGTATAAAAATTTACCACTTTCAGCAAAATGTTGCAATTTTTGGCCGGATTGCAAAGCAATTCTGGCCTATAGATTGACAATGTCCGTCCGTCCGTCCGTCTGCCATCAACATTTGGTTAAAGTTTCTGGTTGAGGCAAAATCTAAGGAACTATATGCAGTAGAAACTTTATATTATACATGAAGCTTGCCCATCACAAGACCTTTCAATTTATGCCGTAACATTGACCTAGTGACCTTGACCTTGGACTTTGACCTACTCAAAGATTTTGGTTAAAGTTTCTGGTTGAGGCAAAATCTAAGTAGCTATATGCAGTAGAAACTTTATATTATACATGAAGCTTGCCCATCACAAAACCTTTCAATTTATATGGTAACATTTGACCTATTGACCTTGACCTTGGACTTTGACCTACTCAAAGATTTTGGTTAAAGTTTCTGGTTTAAGCAAATCTATGGAATTGTATGCATTAGAAACTTTATATTATACATGAAGCTTGCCCATGACATTAGACCTTTCAATTTATGCCATAACATTTGACCTTGTGACCTTGACCTTGGACTTTGACCTAGTTAAGGATTTTGGTTAAAGTTCCTGGTTTAAGCAAAATCTATGGAACTGTATGCAGTAGAAACTTTATTTTATACATGTAGGTTGCCTCTGACAAAACCTTTCAATTTATGCTGTATTATTTGACCTATTGACCTTGACCCAGTTAGTGACAAAAACTTACTTTGCAATCCGGCCATACCGTCTTTAGCGGTGATTTATTCCTAAATGGGACAGGCACAGGCACCTTCCCCAAAATAAAGGAATAAAAACCTGGTTTGTCAAGCAAAAAATTTTAAAAAGCATTATCTTTTATGATATTTATGTTGCAAAATCTTAATCAGCAGGACATTACAAGAAGAAGATCGCAGAATATTGAGGACAAAACAAAGAGGAGAGAACCACTGAAAAGAAGATTTACTTTACAAATTAAAAGATATAAACTTTAGGTAGCTTATTGACTATTATTTATACTATTTCCTTTGCGTTTTGTAAAATAAGAATAAATATTTGTTGTTACTTTCTTTTAAAGTTATGTAACAGGATATCTGAAATAATTATTGGACCCCCCCCCCCCCCCCCCCCTCAATTTGATATTGAAATGTAGTTTTAAATGGTCTATTTTAATTTGCTGAGTTTTAAGCTCTCATTGTAACCATGCTGATATCAAAATCAGCCAAGTCTAGAGAAATTAGTGAATGATTCTACGTACTATACAGTATTAAGTTTGGATTTGTAAATTCTAAATTTCTTAAGCCGAGACAAATATAAAGGCATGATTTCTTTAATGTTATTTATACTGTTCTAAAAATAAAATATCACTTCACAGGATTATAGTGGAAGATGGCAACATCACAAGACAACAAGGACCACAGAATAGAAGATAAAATGTCTCGGTGAAACATCCAAAGGTCTGTATTAAACTCTGTTAAAGGCTTGAAGTGAGCATAGTGTACCATCTGTTGTCTGTATGTAAACTCGTCTTAATATCGTTTTTTAGCTCGCCGGGACGAAAAAGTCTGGAGAGCTAATGCCATACCCTTGGTGTTGTCGTTAATAGACAAAACTTTAACCTGGGCTATGTCTCTTGAACTATAATGGGTAGGGCTTTGATATTTCACATGTAAAAACCTTGTGACCTTTTATTTGAAACCATGACCTTTGACCTAGTGACCTTGACCTTGGACTTTGACCTACTTTTCAAAAACTTTAACCTGGTTTCTGACAAAAACCTGTATAGGCGAGCTATTTAATCTTTGATTACCATATGTTTTATTAGATGCTTGCAGAATAAGAAAGATAACTCTTATAGTCATGTTTCTTTGGAATAAATTTACACATTGACTGTGTAAAGTGGTTAGTTAACTGAAATTATACTGATTTGTGTTGTAAATAATATAACAAACATCAAACATTGAACACAATTATAAATCTTTACCACTATTCAGCATTTCACTAAAATGTAGTAGCTTGCGGACAAAGAGAGATAACTTTTATAAAAACATTTCTCTTCATTAATTAATATTTCTTCGGTTAATATATATAAAGAACAAAATTAATTTGATGTGCTAAATGGTATATTTACTCGATATGGGCCAGGCTTTAACATTCTGCCAAAGATGAAAGAATTGTTTATACACACTAGCATGACATTTAAAAGCAGATGAATTTACAGCATGAACCAGGCATCACCGCGTGGGATCGAAACGTATGATGTTGTGATTCCTTATGGAGGTTTTTGGTTGTTTTCTCATCATTTAAGTGATACTGAACAAAATTGATGAGACGTTGCAGTAGGGCAATGTCTAATAAGTAAGTCCATATCGTTTATATATATGAAAAGGGCTATAGTTTTTGCAAACACTTCAAGAGTTCTGCTAGGTCAAGAACGTTTCTGTCGTCAACAAACTATTGAAGTGTTTGCAAAAACTATGAGCTTTTCATGTACCTAGACGATATGGATTGATTAATTTGGCATTACCCTAATGCAACGGCTCATAGGTTTGGTGAAGTTTAGCTTAAAAAATGAACAAATACCAAAAAACTGTCTATGGAATCACAACACCATACGTTTTGATCCCATGTGGTGGACATGCACGTTTCTGGAATTCAAGCCTTGTCAGTGATCCTCAATTAAAATAATACGGCCAATTAATTATCTTTGAAAATTATGTCCAAAATATACTGAAAGATTTATGATAAAATCCGTTTGTCTTAAAGGGGTGCTTACCATGGGTATTCTTTTGCAATGGAAATATTTTGCTTTGAAAAAACCTTGTTCATCTGTGATTTTCAGTTGTGAAGAGTTAAGAATCAGAGAAAAAATATGAAAGCCAGCCCAGCCTGTGAAATAAATACAAGAGACATATTCCTTTAATGAGATGAAAGTTCCAGTACCCAGCATATACAGAAAAAAGAAAATTCAGATTACTGTTTATAATGAATGTACAAGCTACAGTCAGAGGTAAGGTGGAAATTACTACTACATATGTAGAATCATTCACTGTGTATAATTCTTAGCTACTTCTTGATTGGCCTCCTGCCACGAAAAGGGCTAGGTTCACTTACTACCAAAATCGGCCCTAAATTTTTGCAAAAAATAATTTTATGAAAATTATGATTCATCATCTCTTATATTTATCTCAAATACCTGCCGAAATAGAAAGTAAATATTTTTCATTGTCAAAACGTCATGCTCTGCATGAGGGAAAATGAAGGAAAATTGCCATATTTTCTGCATAAATCTTTAAAATTAGTATAGGCGCCAACCCTCACCAAAACATAAATTTTATGTAGATCGAAAGATAAATTGCAAATTGAACTTTTTATATGAAATCATTTTGGGTGAGGGCTGGTGCCCTACTTATTTTCATGAATTTTCACCAGAATTATGCCCATTTCTTATGATTAGCTCACCGCGATGAAGTTGAGTGAGCTTATGCTATACCCCCGTGCGTCCGCGTCCGGTTAAGAAGTTTGGGGTAGCTCAGTATTTGGCAAAGTACTGATGCCACAGTAACCAAACTTGCACAAGTGATTCATCTTTGGATGCTGAGGTGAACCCATGCATCGGATGCTGCATCTGACCTACATTTTCCGCTTGAGTGATTTGGTTAAGAAGTTTTGCCCGGTAGCTCAGAGTGGCTTGGTTAAGAAGTTTGGGGTAGCTCAGTATCTGACAAAGTACTGATGCTACAGTAACTAAACTTGCACAAGTGATTCATCTTTGGATGCTGAGATGGACCCATGCATTGATTGCAGCATCTGACCTACTTTTTCCGCTTGAGTGATTTTGCCTTTAAAAGCCATATTGGATGTATCTTTGATCAGACTTTCATAAAATGACCTTGAACTACTATTTCCACTTGAATGATTTTGCCTTTAAAAGCCAATATACATGTACTAAGAAATATGATTGAATTGAATTTGGCTGCCACAAGGTGAGCTTCGTAATCTGTGATTACCTATGTTTTTTAGCTGGCCGGGACGAAAGTCCGAAGAGCTAATGTCATACCCTCGGCGTTCTTCGTCGTCGTCATCATCATTGTCGTCGTCCGTAGACAAAACTTTAACCTGAGCTATATCTCTACAACCATAAGGGGTAGGACTTTCATATTTCACATGTAGATACCTTGTGACAAGACCTTTTATTTGAGATCATGACCTTTGACCTAGTGACCTTGACCTTGGACTTTGACCTACTTTTCAAAAACTTTAACCTGGGCTTTATCTCTTCAACCATAATGGGTAGGGCTTTGATATTTCACATGTAGATACCTTGTGATGAGACCTTTCATTTGAGACAATGACCTTTTGACCTACTGACCTTGACCTGGGACTTTGACCTACTTTTCAAAAAAATTAAGCTGGGCTATATCTCTACAACCATAAGGGCAAGGGTTTTCATATTTCACCTGTAGATACCTTGTGACAAGACCTTTCATTTGAGACCATGACCTTTGACCTAATGACCTTGACCTTGGACTTCGACCTACTTTTCAAAAACCTTAAACTGGGCTATATCTCTTCAACCATAAGGGGTATGGTGTTCATACACGTATTTCACAAGTAGATACCTTGTGATAATACCTTTCATTTGAGATTATGACCTTTGACCTAGTGACCTTGTGACAAGACCTTTCATTTGAGATCATGACCTTTGACCTTATGACGTTGACCTTGGACTTTGACCTATTTTAAATTTATTTTAAACTTGGCTATATCTCTACAACCATAAGGGCAAGGGCTTTCATATTTCACCTGTAGATACCTTGTGACAAGACCTTTCATTTGAGACCATGACCTTTGACCTAATGACCTTGACCTTGGACTTCGACCTACTTTTCAAAAACCTTAAACTGGGCTATATCTCTTCAACCATAAGGGGTATGGTGTTCATACACGTATTTCACAAGTAGATACCTTGTGATAATACCTTTCATTTGAGATTATGACCTTTGACCTAGTGACCTTGTGACAAGACCTTTCATTTGAGATCATGACCTTTGACCTTATGACGTTGACCTTGGACTTTGACCTATTTAAAATTTTTTTTTAACCTTGGCTATATCTCTACAACCATAAGGGCAAGGGCTTTCATATTTCACCTGTAGATACCTTGTGACAAGACCTTTCATTTGAGACCATGACCTTTGACCTAATGACCTTGACCTTGGACTTCGACCTACTTTTCAAAAACCTTAAACTGGGCTATATCTCTTCAACCATAAGGGGTATGGTGTTCATACGCGTATTTCACAAGTAGATACCTTGTGATAATACCTTTCATTTGAGATTATGACCTTTGACCTAGTGACCTTGGACTTTGTTCTTCCTTTCACAAACTTTAACCTGGGCTATATCTCTTGAACTATAAGGGGTAGGGCTTTTATATTTCAAATATAGATTCCTTGTGATGGGACCTTCCATTTGAGACCATGACCTTTGACGGAGTTATGTTGACCTTCGACTTTGATCTTAACCATTAACCTTCTATTTAATTACTCATACTTTGGCTGTATCTTTAGCTCTCTAAGGGATGAGACTAAGATTAGATGCATAGAATCCTCATAATTATCTTTTTTGTACTTTGGACGTTTATTTGATTTTTGACAAAAACCTGCAACGGCGAGCTATGTAATCTTTGATTACCCTATGTTTCAGCATTTTACGAGTAGAAGCCGATTTTGAAGTCATATTTTTTGGTGTATTGCAAGTAAATTAAAAAATTTAATTGGTGTTTCAAACAACAATACATTTTACTTCCTTGACACGAAATACAATGATCGAAATCTAAAACATTCTTAAATTAGGGCCAATTTTCTATGTTACCGAACCTACTCCTTTGTCTGGGGGAATCTACAGTAAGAAAGGCATAGTTTATAGGAATGAGAGGTAAATCTGTATATTATTTTCCGTTCGAAAAGCTTTTATTTTGAGGGAACCGTTAAAGAAAGTACATGTATCAGCAAATGATTCTATTTATATACAGAATGATAGTCCTATTGCTTTCTAGGTTAAGGATTTCTTTCCTTGAAACTGAAGTCCTGACATTTTTAGCCCCCACCCCTCCCCCTGGAGTATTGATCAAGGAGGCATTGAGCATTTGTCTGTTTGTCTGTCATTCTGTCCTGCTTTTAATAGAAGGTGTATTCACTTTGATGTTGTAGGTGATACAGCATTTCATATGCGACTAGACCTTGTATAACAATTTTTCTGCTCCAATAAAAATTTCAGGGTAGCATAAAGTTTGTGTTGTGTCTGTCTGTCTGTCTGTCCAATAGTCTGAGCTCACATCTTCTCAACCCTACATCAGAATTAACAAAAAAAAATTTGAATATATTTCACAAAATTGATCATTACGGACAAAGGTTGCTTAAGGTCATTCATCATAGGTCAAGGTCATTTCCAAGCTTTTTAGCTCACACATTTTTAGCTCACCTTGACGAAGTAGAGGGGGGCTTATGCAATCGCCATGTTGTCTGCATCAGCGTCCACACTATAGGTTAAGCAAAACGGGACAGGTCCATTCCCACAAAAATATAAGTCCTACATCAGCCAAACTTGCATGGATGATGCATCTGAGGATGCTTACAACAATGCATGGTATGAGGCTGCATCTGACCCGTTTCATGCTTGAGTGAGCAGGTTAGGTAAAATAAGGCAGGTCCATTCCTGCCTTACTATAAGTCCTACATCAACCAAACTGGCATGGATGATACATCTGAGGATGCTTACTACAATGTATGGTACGGAGGCTGCATCTGACCCATATTTCATGCTTGAGTGAGCAGGTTAGGTAAATGGGACAGGTCCATTCTTGCCTTACTATAAGTCCTACATCAATCAAACTTGAATGGATGATGCATCTGAGGATGCTTACTACAATGCATGGTACGGATTCTGCATCTGACCCACATTTCATGCTTGAGTGAGCAGGTTAGGTAAATGGGACAGGTCAATTCTTGCCTTACTATAAGTCCTACAGCAACCCAACTTGCATGGATGATGCATCTGAGGATGCTTACAACAATGCATGGTACGGAGGCTGCATCTGACCCGTTTCATGCTTGAGTGAGCAGGTTAGGTAAAACGGGACAGGTCCATTCCCGCCTTACTATAAGTCCTACATCTTCAAAACTTCCATGGATGATGCATCTGAGGATGCTTAATGCAATGAATGGTAAGGAGGCTGTATCTGACCCTTATTTCACGCTTGGGTGAGCAGGTTTGGTAAAATGGGACAAATCCATTCCTGCCTTTAAGTCTTAGGTCATCCAAACTTATGTTGATGATGCATCTGAGGATGCTTACTACAATGAGTGGTACAGATGCTGCATCTGACCCACATTTCACACTTGAGCAATCAGGTTAAGTAAATGGGACAGGTCCATTCCTTCCTTGCTATAAGTCCTACATCAACAAAACTTGCATGGATAATTGATCTGAGAATGCTTACTACAATGCATGGTACGGAAGGCATGTAACCCACATTTTACGCTTGAGTGAGCAGGTTTTGTAAAATGGGACAGGTCCATTCCCGCCTAACTATAAGTCGTACATCAACCCAACTTGCATGGATGATGCATCTGAGGATGCATACTGCAATGCTTGGTAAGGAGGCTGTATCTGACCCTTATTTTAAGCTTGGGTGAGCAGGTCAGGTAAAATGGGACAAATCCATTCCTGCTTTACTTTAAGTCCTAGGTCATCCAAACTTGTGTTGATGATGCATCTGAGGATGCTTACTACAATGAATGGTACAGATGCTGCATCAGACCCACATTTCACACTTGAGCAATCAGGTTAAGTTAAATGGGACAGGTCCATTCCTTCCTTGCTATAAGTCCTACATCAACAAAACTTGCATGGATAATTGATCTGAGAATGCTTACTACAATGCATGGTACGGAAGGCATGTAACCCACATTTTACGCTTGAGTGAGCAGGTTTTGTAAAATGGGACAGGTCCATTCCCGCCTAACTATAAGTCGTACATCATCCCAACTTGCATGGATGATGCATCTGAGGATGCATACTGCAATGCTTGGTAAGGAGGCTGTATCTGACCCTTATTTTAAGCTTGGGTGAGCAGGTCAGGTAAAATGGGACAAATCCATTCCTGCTTTACTTTAAGTCCTAGGTCATCCAAACTTGTATTGATGATGCATCTGAGGATGCTTACTACAATGAGTGGTACAGATGCTGCATCAGACCCACATTTCACACTTGAGCAATCAGGTTAAGTAAAATGGGACAGGTCCATTTCCGGCCTATTCTAAGTACTAGATCAATAAAAAAAACTTTTGAGGGTGATGCATCTGAGGATGCTTATACTGCAGTGCACTATATAGGTGCTGCTTCTGACCTTTATTTCACGCTTGAGTGACCATGTAAGGTCTTTAAATTCTTTCAACCAAACTTGTGTGGATGATGCATCTAGAAATGCTTTGTGCAATGTAGGTACAGATGCTGGTCATATGACATTATGTTGCTGTTGAGGTGAGCTCTGTCATCTCTTTATGACAATGTTGCCGTCGAGGTGAGCTGTGTCATCTCTGATGACACTACGTTTGAACGAGTTATTCCCCTTGAACTTAGAAAGGGTTTCCATTCATAATCGCTACAATGGACTCACCTATTGAATTGAGATTTGGTTTAACTTGATACATCACATGAAAATACAGATCAAGTTCATAACATGTCTGATCGAAGAAAAATTGAACATGAAAAAATTAACCCTTGGACTAAAAAAAAACTTTCCAAAATCAAACATTTCCATTCATTATTTCTTAAATTGATGCAAAAATAATTATTGAAATGAAAGGGGTAGGGCCACGAAGCCTGATATTGGCCCTAATTTTGAGCACTGTACTTCATAGAATTTTTATTTGTGATTTGACATTTTGAAACGTTCTCTACTGAATCACGAATCTATCTTTTGTAAACATTGCGTTTTTCAATAGCTTTTAGCCCTTTGAAAACACCAAAATGGGTCATATTCCGTGTAATTGATGCAACAACTACATATTTCTATTAAATTAGCAATGGCCGCATGCATTAACTAAGATGAAAAAAAATTATATGTGAAAAATTATCCTTATATCCTTGTGTCATAAACGTTTTATCTCAGTTAACACATTTGGCCAAATTGAATTCATCCACAAAAGACAATATACCCTGCAAGTTTTGCCATATTTTATCAATAACGTCAAAATGACGTCATTACAGTAACTGTTAAATGGCAATTTGTTTGGTGATATTTTTATGCGATTCAGGGCATATAATTTTTGGTCTGTCCGTCTGTTTGTCCGCAAAAACTTTAACCTTGGCCATAACTTTTGAATGGTAAGTGATAGGACTTTCATATTTCACATGTGTATTTCTTGTGACAAGACCTTTCAATGGATACCAATTTTTTTTACTTTTTGACCTTAAGATTTGACCTACTTTTGAAAAACTTTAACCTTGGTAATAACTTTTGAATGGTAAGTGATAGGGCTTTAATATTTCACATGTGTATTCGTTTTGACAAGACCTTTCCATGGATACTAAAATTTTTGACATTGTGACCTTGACATTGACCTTGGAATTTGACCTTCTTTTGAAAAACTTTAATCTTAGTAATAACTTTTGAATGGGAAGTGATAGGGCTTTCATATTTCACATGTGTGTTCCTTGTGACAAGACCTTTCCATGGATACCAAAATTTTTGACCTTGTGACCTTGACCATGGAGTTTGACCTACTTTTGAAAAACTTTAACCTTGGGCATACTTTTGAATGGTTAAGTGCTAGGGCTTTCATATTTCACATGTGCATTTCTTGTGACAAGACCTTTCCATGGATACCAAAATTTTTTACCTTGTGACCTTGACCTTGGAGTTTGACCTTCTTTTGAAAAAACTTTAACCTTGGGCATAACTTTCGAATGGTAATTGATAGGGCTTTCATATTTTACATGTGTATTCCTTGTGACAAGACCTTTCCATGGATACCAAAATTTTTGACCTTGTGACTTTGTCCTTGGAGTTTGACCTTCTTTTGAAAAACTTTAATCTTTTTTTTTTTTTTTTTTTTTTTTTAATGGCCTCCTTCCTCCCCTTTAGCCATCCATCTCCACCATTTATTATGTATGAGATATGTACAGGTTTTTAATGTACCATACCGTCAGCTAGTTTAACATCGCCAAATGTTACATTATCTCTTATTGTTTTAAATTCAAATGTCAGAATCTTACTCATCTTCTACTTATAATTCCTATAAATGCATACCCTCTTAATACTTAGAAGCTATGATTTGTGTTTTTCTAGATTAGACTGGGCTGTCCCTGTCCAACCTCATCTAACAAAATAGATGTTCATATTACTGTTGTATAGCAATACATGTAGTTCATTGACTATCAAAATATGGAATTCTTGAAAATGTAAAAGAAAACGATTGTATTAGTAGCTAACGGTATGGCACTTACAATCTAAGTGTATAAGTATATATAATATATACACTAATGAACAAGTTAAAGATAAATCCTGAAACAGCGACATCATCTGTCCGATTTTTTTTATTTATAACTGTTGCAGTCAAATTTTATGACATTAAGGAATAAAATTATCTGTGTGCCCCTAGAATAGACTGAAATAGACTGGGCACACAGAAAAACTTTAATCTTGGTAATAACTTTTGAATGGTGAGTGATAGGGCTTTCATATTTCACATGTGCATTCCTTGTGACAGACAAGACCTTTCCATGGATACCAAAATTTTTGCTTTTGTGACCTTGACCTTGGAGTTTGACCTACTTTTAAAAAACTTTAACCTTGGGCATAACTTTTGAATGGTAAATGTTGGGGCTTTCATATTTCACATGTGTGTTCCTTGTGACATGACCTTTCCATGGATACCATGCATACCATGGAAATTTTTGACCTTGTGACCTTGACCTTGGAGTTTGACCTAATTTCGAAAATTTAAACTTTAGCCATAACTTTTGAATGGTAAGTGATAGGGCTTTCATATTTTACATATGAATTCCATGTGTCAAGATTTTTCCATGGATTCTTAATTTGACCTTGTGACCTTGGCCTCAAATTTGACCTTGTGACCTAAGCCTCAAATATGATACTACTTTTGATCTGTTTTACTGACAAAGATGCCAACGGGGGCATTCATGTTTCACAAACACAGGTTCTATTCTGTTAATCTAAAGCAGTAAACATCCGTGTATTTTTATGAGAAATATCAAGTATTTCTCATGAAATTTATTTCTAGAGAAAATTGAGGGCTGATTTAGGGGTCTCGTGGCCCCACCCCTGTATCATATGAAAATCTAGGTCAAGTTTTTTTTATATTTATACACCATGATAGATTCTTTAATCCAAATATAAAACCTCTTTGTTTCATAATCAATGAAGGAGTGGGGTGGGGGCATTAATGTTTTAATTTTAAATTGTCCTGAATCTGTGAATGAATTTGTAAACTTTTCATATTTATTGTTGCAAGGTTCAACTATTACAGTGGGGGCATAATTAAACAGTGTTGTAAAAATATGTTTTTTTAGTTAAAACATTTGCATTACAGGTATAGCTTGCCGATGCTGAAGATACTGAAACATAGACAAGGATTGGAGTAAATCATTGATAGGAAACCATCCATGGAATAAACTGATACGTGATCGCAGAATGAACAAATGATGAGAATGCTTAGTTTGTACGACCCATACAGAAAGGAAAATGTGGAAATTAATTAACTTTCATTCGTGAAGTGGCGTAGAGAATTTATGACAGCTTGATCAAGACTGATATGAGAACACTATATCCGTATGGAAATTGATCATTCAAGAAAAGTGAACCTGTTGGAGTGAAGCTGACATGTGCCACCTCTAAAACACGTCATTGAGAACTGATATATGTGCCAATAGAACTGGATACATGATTGTCAAAAACTGGTTCACTAAAAGAGATGACTGATGCCAAATGAGTGGTCTGTGGTCCCACACTGCCGGTCTATTCATACAACTGCAAAAACCCAACATTTAACAGGCGCCATTTTCATTCCAACTCACTCACTTCCCCCTTTCCTCCCTTCTCCTGCACTCTGCACGATTCCCCTTTCCTTGCATGTCCCAATAACATCTTACTAACGCAGTGTATGTTATAGGCTGACAGAGAGAAATGCTGGGCTGGCGTAACTCAAACAGCTGTGGTGTGTGGTAAATATTAGGTGGAGTTGGATGGCTGTAAGGGGTGGTTAGGAGGCCATTTTACACCCCAAAAAAACTTTACTATGTATGCATGAAAAGCAGTGCTGTTTGAAGTGTCTCTACATTTGACATTGTAAAACTTCAACCCTTGTAGACACAAAAATGAAGCAACATGAAGATAAATGGTGGGAACTGTGAAGAAATTAGAAGACTGCAATGCTATATGAAGATTAGAAAATATCGGACTAGATGGACCCGTGATAAACAATAGGTGGAGTTGGATGGCTGAAGGGGTGGTAGGAGGCCATCGCACCAATAAAAAAACTTTATGATATTTGCCTGAGGTGCAGTGTCGTTTATCTTCATTCGAAAAATAGATTCAACCCATGGAGACACAAAATGTGAAATGTCATGTTTTTATGATGTTCAAATACATGCGTACACCATTTCTGTCCATGTTGTTGTTAAAATGCAGAGCTGTATTATTCTAAAGATGAACCTTATAGAAATCATTTGTAACAAACTTGACCAAAATATTTGCATTTTTTGAATTTTGAATCTTTTTTATATAAAAATGACAATTTTTGGAAGAAAATGAGCTGATGAAAAAAGTCTATATTTACATTTTTATTTACACAATTCATAATTTTAAAATATGTGAAGACAATAATTATGGATTTTTCAAGTTCAGAATAGAAAATTTGAGATAGAAATCTAAAAATAGACATCTAAAAATAGAAATCTAAAAATAGAAAAACTTCTGAAGAATTTAGAATGATTTACTTGTTTGTACATGTATAGTTATTTATGGACGGCAGAGTATGTGATGATAAATTTTGTTGTTACATGGCTTATATATTATAACTGATTTATTTTATTTTTTGTTACATACTCATACCAATATTCATTGATGAATTTATTCTTGTTGTTTAAATATGCAATTATGTCATCAATATAGTTGTTACATGGCTTTTATGTGACCAAAGTGTTCTTTTTTTGTGATATTATGTTCAGCTTGAATTGCAGAAATCTGTTATAATGAATGAATTGTGTTGACTTGTCATTCCACTATTGTATTAATTTAAGACAAGTTAAGGTATATTGCTTCAAATCGTGATGTCACTCCATTAGAATGGAAAAAGGAAAAGAAAAATTTGTCTTACCACTGACAAATATGGATAGTGACTGTACACAGTACAAAATCGATTCATGTAATTCAGAAAATCATAAACCGACTGCATTCAAAATCAGGATAAAGCAGGAACCAAAGCAAACAAACAAAAACCTCCACCAGATGAAAAGAAGCGAACTCCCAATATGGGAGTGAGACCAGGTGCCCAGGAAGAGTCAGCATCTCCTGCTTGCATGCAACACCCGTTGCTTCAATTCGGTAGAATTGTTACATCAATCTTCCATTTCGGAAGATACAAGCATACCATATAACCAGAAATTTACGCAAGTATCAAATTTCGCGTATTTATGGTAGAAAAGGGTGTCATTATTTTAGCGAGTACAATTTTTGCGATAGACATGAGAATACAATCAATTAACTTCTCTTTACGTTTAATCGGGAAAAGTGAAGAATGACACATGTAAAATAAGAAAAAAGTGTAGCTAATATACCAATTTTTGTTATACCATTTTTTTGTTATACAATACCAAACACAATACGTGAGAATGTTTTTTTCGCAATTTCAAATTACAGGAAAATTAGTTTCTCGTGAAAATTTCTGGTTATACGGTATGCAATGGTTGGATGGTTCAAACGGTCTAAGACACTAGAATATCATCCACCATTATGGACAATGGGACATTACCATTTTATTGGCTGCCTTCTGACCTTGACCCATCACCATATAATTGGCGGTCATGTTTATTATGGACAGTGTAACCTTAGTTATAGTTCTGACCTTGATCCAGTTTTGTTAATAACAGTGTTCCCTGTTCGCTGACCTTGACCCGGCACATATTATTGGCAGTCTCGTTTATAACAGTATTCCCTGTTCTCCGACCTTGACCCGGCACATATCATTGGCAGTCTTGTTTATTACAGTGTTCCCTGTTCTCTGACCTTGACCCGGCACATATTATTGGCAGTCTTCTTTATTACAGTGTTCCATGCAACAAAACTCTAAACAGGGAGAAATTTGAATTCAAATTGATGAGACATATATTAAAAGTTTTCTTTGCAATTATTTCTTGAAACGGGTAATAATCACTTGAAAATAATAGCTTTGTGCTAAAAAGGGCCAGCCAAGTTCAACCCCAGAACACAAGTTTTATTTGCAATGCCGGAATGACGCTCTGATGCAGTCCTAATATTGATGGCATTTTGCTTGATTATTTTAAAAGTAGCAATGTCGGATCAGAAATGGAAAGTCGGTGTAATTCTATCACAGAGCAAAATCCACTCTAAAACTCTAAAAGCATGTTCCAGCCATTTCATTTTAATGTCACCTGCAACGCATGAACAACATGATCACCTATCCATCTGTCTGGCTATAACTTTCTTGATATCCATCAAGAATCTTTCAAATTTGCCTAGATGGTCAGTTTTAAGGTCAAGGTTATGTATTCAGGGTCGAGTAGTTTTACGTAATAGATAGAGATAATTCAATTTAATGGTAAGTCAATTTGTACAAATTTGATAATGTGATGTGAAGAAATCGGTCATCTGATGGACATGCGCCCTGTGACGTCATCAGTCACGTGACTGATCTGTTATATATATATATATATATATCAGTTATATAACCTGTGATGTCATCGGTCACATGGTTGGTCATTAGACTTTATGTCATTTGTCGAGGTCACATGACCAACCACGTGACCGATGACATCACAGGTTATATAACTGACGACGTCACAGGTCACGTGACTGATGAAGTCACAGGTCACATGAATACTGACATCACAGGTAAACCAAATGATTGAAGTTGCAGGTCACAAATCCAACCACGTGACTGGTGACATCAACGGTCACATGACTGATGTCAGCGGTCACATATGACCAACAATGTGACTGACGACATCACAGGTCACATGACCAAATATGTGACTAATGACGTCAAGTGACGTGTGACGTTATCAGTCACGTGACCTGTGATATCAGTCACGTTCATGTGACCAACTACGAGACCGATGAGGTCGTGTGACCACCAACCATGTGACTGATGACGTCACAGGTCATATGAATAATGACTTAACAGATCACATGACCAACCACGTGACTGATGACGTCAGAGGTCACATGAACAGCCACGTGACTGATGACGTCACAGGTCACAATCTACCATGTGACTGGTGATGTCAGAGATCACAAGATCTGCCACGTGACTGATGACGTCACAGGTCATGTGACCAACCACGTGACTGATGACGTCAAAGGTCATGTGACCAACCACGTGACTGATGACGTCACAGGTCACATGACCGATCACGTGACACATGACGTCACAGGTCACATGACCAATCACGTGACTGATGACGTCACAGGTCATGTGACCAACCACGTGACTGATGACGTCACAGGTCATGTGACCAACCACGTGACTGATGACGTCACAGGTCACATGACCTGTCACGTGACTGATGACGTCACAGGTCATGTGACCAACCACGTGACTGATGACGTCAAAGGTCACGTGACCAACCACGTGACTGATGACGTCACATGACCAATCACGTGATTGATGACGTCAGAGGTCATGTGACCAACCACGTGACTGATGACGTCACAGGTCATGTGACCAACCACGTGACTGATGACGTCACAGGTCACATGACCTGTCACGTGACTGATGACGTCACAGGTCATGTGACCAACCACGTGACTGATGACGTCAAAGGTCACGTGACCAACCACGTGACTGATGACGTCACATGACCAATCACGTGATTGATGACGTCAGAGGTCATGTGACCAACCACGTGACTGATGACGTCACAGGTCATGTGACGAACCACGTGACTGATGACGTCACAGGTCACATGACCTGTCACGTGACTGATGACGTCACGGGTCACATGACCTGTCACGTGACTGATGACGTCAGAGGTCATGTGACCATCCACGTGACTGATGACGTCACAGGTCACATGACCTGTCACGTGACTGATGACGTCACAGGTCATGTGACCATCTACGTGACTGATGACGTCACAGGTCACATGACCTGTCACGTGACTGATGATGTCACAGGTCACATGACCAGTCACGTGATTGATGATGTCAGAGGTCATGTGACCAACCACGTGACTGATGACGTCACAGGTCATGTGACCAACCACGTGACTGATGACGTCACAGGTCATGTGACCAACCACGTGACTGATGACGTCACAGGTCACATGACCAATCACGTGATTGATGACGTCAGAGGTCATGTGACCAACCACGTGACCTCTGACGTCACAGGTCACATGACCGACCACGTGACACATGACGTCACGGGTCACATGACCTGTCACGTGACTGATGACGTCAGAGGTCACATGACCGACCACGTGACACATGACGTCACGGGTCACATGACCTGTCACGTGACTGATGATGTCAGAGGTCATGTGACCAACCACGTGACTGATGACGTCAGAGGTCATGTGACAACCACATGACTGATGACGTCAGAGGTCATGTGACCAACCACGTGACTGATGACGTCACAGGTCATGTGACGAACCACGTGACTGATGACGTCACGGGTCACATGACCTGTCACGTGACACATGACGTCACGGGTCACATGACCTGTCACGTGACTGATGACGTCAGAGGTCATGTGACCAACCACGTGACTGATGACGTCACAGGTCATGTGACGAACCACGTGACTGATGACGTCACAGGTCACATGACCGACCACGTGACACATGACGTCACGGGTCACATGACCTGTCACGTGACTGATGACGTCAGAGGTCATGTGACCATCCACGTGACTGATGACGTCACAGGTCACATGACCTGTCACGTGACTGATGATGTCACAGGTCATGTGACCAACCACGTGACTGATGACGTCAGAGGTCATGTGACCAACCACGTGACCTCTGACGTCAGAGGTCACATGACCGACCACGTGACACATGACGTCACGGGTCACATGACCTGTCACGTGACTGATGACGTCAGAGGTCATGTGACAACCACATGACTGATGACGTCACAGGTCATGTGACCAACCACGTGACTGATGACGTCAGAGGTCACATGACCTGTCACGTGACTGATGACGTCAGAGGTCATGTGACCAACCACGTGACTGATGACGTCACAGGTCATGTGACGAACCACGTGACTGATGACGTCACGGGTCACATGACCTGTCACGTGACACATGACGTCACGGGTCACATGACCTGTCACGTGACTGATGACGTCAGAGGTCATGTGACCAACCACGTGACTGATGACGTCACAGGTCATGTGACGAACCACGTGACTGATGACGTCACAGGTCACATGACCGACCACGTGACACATGACGTCACGGGTCACATGACCTGTCACGTGACTGATGACGTCAGAGGTCATGTGACCATCCACGTGACTGATGACGTCACAGGTCACATGACCTGTCACGTGACTGATGATGTCACAGGTCATGTGACCAACCACGTGACTGATGACGTCAGAGGTCATGTGACCAACCACGTGACCTCTGACGTCACAGGTCATATGACCGACCACGTGACACATGACGTCACGGGTCACATGACCTGTCACGTGACTGATGACGTCAGAGGTCATGTGACAACCACATGACTGATGACGTCACAGGTCATGTGACCAACCACGTGACTGATGACGTCAGAGGTCACATGACCTGTCACGTGACTGATGACGTCAGAGGTCACGTGACCAACCACGTGATGACGTCACAGGTCACATGACCGACCATGTGATTGATGACGTCAGAGGTGATGTGACCAACCACGTGACTGATGACGTCACAGGTCACATGACCGACCACGTGACACATGACGTCACGGGTCACATGACCTGTCACGTGACTGATGACGTCAGAGGTCATGTGACAACCATATGACTGATGACGTCACAGGTAATGTGACCAACCACGTGACTGATGACGTCAGAGGTCACGTGACCAACCACGTGATTGATGACGTAAGAGGTGATGTGACCAACCACGTGACTGATGACGTCAGAGGTCACGTGACCAACCACGTGATGACGTCACAGGTCACATCACAAAACACGTGACTGACGACGTCAGAGGTCACATGACCTGTCACGTGACTGATGACATCAGGTTAAATGACCAACCACGCGACTGATGACGTCACAGGTCACAAGACAGACCACTTGACTGATAACGTCAGATGACCTGTCACGTGACTTATGACATTAGGTCAAGTGACCAATCACGTGACTGATGACGTCACAGGTCATGTGACTTGATGACGTCTTAGGTCACATGACTGATGACGTCACGGGTCAAATGACCAACTACGTGATTAACGACTTCAAATGATCAAACACGTGACTAATGACGTCAGAGGTCACATGACAAACCTCTTGACTGACATCACAGGTTTTCATATCAGTCGCGTGATTGTCATCATGTCATTTTCATCACGTTACATTACGTCAAAGGTAACCTGATCACATGATCCACCTACGTGACTTATTACGTCACTTTAGAATAATTACTTTTTTTGGAGATCGACTTACCTTGACATTGGCCCCGACCTTGAAATTATATAAAACGTGACCTTGACCTTATCTCCATTACGTAAAACTACTTAACCCTGAATATGTAACCTTGACGCTGACCATCTCTGCAAATGTGTTGTCCATGCGTTGCAGGTGACATTTAAATGACACATACCCTTTCTTGTGATGCAGTTTCATGTACCTCGACAGGGATGATAACTATAGCTCTCTTCCAAATTCTCAACTTTGATTATAAAGTGGAATAAGACCGACACATAATCAAGCAAAATGCCATCAATATTAGGACTGCATCAGATCGCCATTCCGGCATTGCAAATAAAACTTGTGTTCTGGGGTTGAACTTGGCTGGTCCTTACGTGTTCTTTTTTTCACCACAACGCTATTATTTTCAAGTTTCGAGAAATAATTGAAGAAATCAATAGGATCATCAAGTTCTGTGGCAAAGTTAGAGCTGGAATAGGGAACACTGTCGGTTATAAACAAAGACTGCCAATAATATGGCAATGGGTCAAGGTCAGAACTATAAAAGGGAACACTGTCCGTTATAAACAACACTGCCAATAATACGATGATGGGTCAAGGTCAGAGCTATAACAGGGAACACTGTCTGTTATAAACAAGACTGCCAATAATACGGTGATGGGTCGAGATCAGAGCTATAATAGGGAACACTGTCTGTTATAAACAAGACTGCCAATAATACGATGATGGGTCAAGGTCAGAGCTATAACAGGGAACACTGTCTGTAATAAACAAGACTGCCAATAATACGGTGATGGGTCAAGGTCAGAGCTATAACAGGGAACACTGTCTGTTATAAACAAGACTGCCAATAATACGGTGATGGGTCAATGTCAGAGCTATAACAGGGAACACTGTCTGTTATAAACAAGACTGCCAATAATACGGTGATGGGTCAAGGTCAGAGCTATAACAGGGAACACTCCATTATAAACAAGACTGCCCATAATATGGTGATGGGTCAAGGTCAGCTATAAGAGGGAACACTGTCTGTTATAAACAAGACTGCCCATAATATGGTGATAGGTCAAGGTCAGAGCTATAACAGGGAACACTGTCTGTTATAAACAAGACTGTCCATAATATGGTGATGGGCCAAGGTCAGAGAACACTCTTCGCTATAAACAACACTGCAAATAATATGGTAATGGGTCAAGGTCAGAGCTATAACAGGGAACACTCTCCATTATAAACAAGACTGTCAATAATGTGGTGATGGGTCAAGGTCAGAGCTATAACAGGGAACACTGTCTGTAATAAACAAGACTGCCAGTAATATGGTGATGGGTCAAGGTCAGAGCTATAACAGGGAACACTGTCCATTATAAACAAAATTGCCAATAATATGGCGAGAGCTATAAACAAGACTGCCAATAATATGGGTCAAAATCATAATTGGGTACTCATAATTCTTCGTAACCTTTTCCCACTCTTATGGAATGACGTCAAGATTTGAAGCATAGACCTTAACTTTTCATGAATCAATATGACAGTGGAATGACAAGTCAACACAGTTCATGTTAAACACAAGATTTCTGCAATTTTGACTGAAAATATTTGCATAAAAATGAACAGATAAAATACTTCAATCACATGTAAGCCATGTAACAACAACGTACATTGATGACATCATTGGATATTTCAACAATACAATTAATTCATTGATGAAAATTGGTAAGAAAATTTAACCAAAAAAAAAAAAAAAAAAAAAAAAAACAACCAAAAACACACTGCAATAATAATACATCCGTCATATATACATATATAAGACAAGTTACAACTAAATTGATACATACTTTGCATTATTGTATATTTCAACAACACAACAAAAATGAGTACTGGTGTGAGAGAATATAACAAAATCTCAAAAAAAAAAAAAGAAAAAAAGATGGCCTCCATTCCTCCCCTTCAGCCATCCCTATCCACCTTTAATTTAAGAGTAAACTTGTGCATCAAGATATTTTTAAAAGACGGATATTGAAGAGTAACTTTATCACCCATAATTTGAAAATATCTTGAAGCATATGGTTTCTCTTAATAAACCATTTCTGTCATAGGTCTCTGAATATAAGATAAGTTTGTCGGAAACGGTTTAAGTTGCAACCTCCACTTCAGGATTTTGTATTAACTTCTTTTTTATATTTTTCCCACTTTTTTTCATTTCATTTTATTTTTGCATTTCATTTTATTTTCCATTTCCATTCAATGCATTTTATTTTCCATTTCATTTCATTTTATTTTCCATTTAATTTAATTTAATTTCAATTTTATTTTCCATTTTATTTAATTTAATTTCAATTTTATTTCATTTTACATTCATTTCATTTTTCATTTCATTTTATTTTTCATTTTATTTTATTTTAGTTTCACAAATTAAGATTGCCTCCAATCTTTCCCTTTAGCTATTTCTATTCTCCTTCTGTTTTTTTTAAATGTCCATATGATTTTTGTAAACAATAGTGTTGCCATGGAAACTTGGCAATTACACATCACTCAATACCTTAAATCTATAGATACCATATATCGGTTTTAAATGAGCATCATTAAAGAATGATACCATATTACACATCAATAATAAAGGCAACGCAAGCGTAGCATCCTCTCACAATTGCATACTCTATATCAATGAGCAAAATGATTTTAAACCTATGTCCACAGTGACCTTGACCTTTCAAAATCAATAAGGTTCATTGGAAACATATGTGGAAGGTTTGATGTTCTATGATCATTACTTTGTCTTTTATGCATTTCACACGGATTTTAAGCCCAAGTCCACAGTGACCTTGACCTTTGACGCATGACCTTGAAAATTAAAAGGGTTCATCTTCTCTTCATGGGAAACATTTGTGGAAGGTTTGATATTTCTATGATCATTACTTTGTCTTCTATGCTTTTCACAAACACAAGATGATGAAGATATACTGAAGAATGCATTAAATGAATGCATGGCCTCCAATTCAACCCATCAGCCATTCATATGTACCTGCAAGCATTACCAAATGTGCCAATTTGAAAGTCTTTTTATTTAGAAATGACAAAATCAGTGAACTCTACAAGAAAGGATTTGATAAGAACTGTTCTGTTGATTAAATTCAAAACAGCGCGACATTTCCTTTCTCTCTCTCTTCTTTCTCATAATTAAACTTATCAGTACTTTGATCTTCATTTTCAGTTGCATCTTCTTGTCCTTTGTTTGCATCTTCATTGCATATATGTGCTTTATCTTCCTTTGTTTGAAGCTTCCTTCATTCTTTGAAGTCATTGTTTAAACCCCACGTCACTTTGAATCTTCATTTAATCATCTTGCTTCATCTTGCTTTATCTTCAAATTGAAATGCATCACTTGTAATCTTTATACATCTGACCTGTCATCTTCCATTTTCTTCATGTCAGCTAATTTGTATCTTCATGCCATTTTCTTCATGTCAGCTAATTTGTATCTTCATGCCAAATCTCTTTCATGAGAATCTTCCAAATTCATAGTCTTCCATAATATACCACTGGTTGACTTTTTCTGTATTTTGCATTCTCTGCAATTCATATCTTCATACAAGCATTAATTTCCCTGCATCTTCGAATTAGTTTTCTTTCTGCATCTTCACTGATTCAATTTGTTTGTATCTTGTAATTACTTTCTTCTTGTTATTTCACAAGTGTTTCCAACAAAGAGAAACAACACTGCTTTTCAGACAAATATAGTTAAGTATTTTTAATGGCCTCCTAACCACCCCTTCAGCCATCCAACTCCACCTTTTGTTTATTACGGGTCCATCTAGTCCGATATTTTCTCATCTTCATATAGCATTGCATCTTCTTTTTTCTTCATAATTCCTGACATTATTTTTCAAGTCACTTCACTTTTGTGTTCAAATGTAGAAATAACAAACAGCTATTCACGCAAATATAGTAAAGTTTTTTTGTGTGTGTAAAATGGCCTCCTAACCACCCCTTACAGCCATCCATCTCCACCTATTATTTATCACGGGTCCATCTAGTACGATATTTTCTCATCTTCATATAGCATTGCATCTTCTTATTTCTTCATAATTCCAGCCATCAATCTGCATGTCACTTCACTTTTGTGTTCAAATGTAGAAATAACAAACTGCTATTCACGCAAATATAGTAAAGTTTTTTTGGTGTAAAATGGCCTCCTAACCACCCCTTACAGCCATCCATCTCCACCTATTGTTTATCTTCATGTTGCTTCATTTTTGTGTCTACAAGGGTTGAAGTTTTTCATCAAATGTAGAGACACTTCAAACAGCACTGCTTTTCATGCATACATAGTAAAGTCTTTTTGGTGTAAAATGGCCTCCTAACCACCCCTTACAGCCATCCATCTCCACCTAATGTTAATATCACACACCACAGCTGTTCGAGTTACGCAGCCCAGCATTTCTCTCTGTCTGTCAGCCTATAACATACACTGCGTTAGTAAGATGTTATTGGGACATGCAAGGAATGGGGAATCGTGCAGAGTGCAGGGGGGAAGGGAGGTAGGGGGAAGTGAGTGAGTTGGAATGAAAATGGCGCCTGTTAAATGTTTGGGTTTTTGCAGTTGTATGAATAGATCGGCAGCATGGGACCACAGAGCACTCATTTGGCATCAGTCATCTCATTTTGTGAACAGTTTTTGACTATCCACTTTTATTCTTCATTTATCCAGTTCTATTGGCATGTAAATCAGTTCTCAATGTCGTCTATCTTTGTCAGCTTCTCTCCAACAGGCTCAGTTTTCTTGCATGATCACCATTAGTAGTATCATTTCCAACAATGTCCTCATATCAGTCTTGATCGAGCTGTCACAAATCTCGATGCCTCTTCACGATTGAAAGTTTCAACATTTTCCATTCTATATGACGCACAAGTTAAGCATCCTCATCATTTGTTCATTCTGCAAGCAAGTACGAGTTCATTTCATCGATGGTTCACTATCTCGATATACATGTACTTGTTTGATCTTCAGTATGGGCAAGCTATACCTGTAATGCAAATACAACACTGTATACAATATGTTATCATATAGAGATTTCGTGAAACACAAAAAGGCACTGAAGTACTAAGGTTGCTAAAACTTGCTTAAATGTTTGTGAAACATATGCACCCACTACAAGTTCGACTTTTGCGGAATGCACAACAATCAATGATAGGTATAGTTGCAAGAAACAAGTATGTCAAATATGAAAGCAATATCACTCACCATTCAAAAGTTAAAATTTTAAAGCCAAAATTAAAGTTTTATATAAAACACTGCTAAAGACGGTATAGCTGGATTGCAAAGTAAGTTTTTGTCAGCAACTGGGTCAAGGTCACTAGGTCAAATACTACAGCATACATTGAGAGGCAACCTAGGTCTTGTCACAAGGAATACAAGAAATACACATGTGAAATATGAAAGCTCTATCACTTTCCATTAAAAAAGTTATGCTCAATGTTAAAGTTTTGGAAAAGTAGGTCAAAGCTCAAGGTCATGAGGTCAAAAGTTTTGGTATCAATGGAAAGGTCTTGTCAAAAGGAATACACATGTGAAATATGAAAGACCTATCACTTACCATTCAAAAGTTATGCCCAATGTTAAAATTTTTGAAAGGTAGGTCAAAGGTAAAGTAAAAAATTTTGGTATTGATGGAAAGGTCTTGTCACAAGAAATACACATGTGAAATATGAAAGCCCTATCACTTACCATTCAAAAGTTATGCCCAATAATAAAGATTTGATAAGCTCAAAATGCATCGAAGATGCAAAATGCCGAGTTGCAAAACTGGAATGTAAGTATGAATATGCAGACTAACATGAAATGTGTATGGTTTGTAACAACATTTTGTGGTCCTAAATGAAAATTTCTGGATCAAGAAATGGTCTTCTCTTTATTCTATATCAGCGTGTAATATATTTTCAAGGATACAGATATTCAATCTCATCATACAGAATACTTTATGTATTTGTATGTACAATATGATTTAACAAAGCATACTCTAAAGATACAGAATAAGGTACAATTCATATCTTAAATCACGGGAAACATTTCTGGCAAGTTTCATGATTATAGGTGCAGTACAGGCTCAAATATGGTTGGGAAAACATTTTCAATCATCTGAGTCCTGTGACCTTGATCTTTGACCTTTTAACCCAAAAATTAAAAGGCAAGTTTCATGATTATAGGTGCAATACAGGTTCAAAAATGGTCTGGAAACCATTTTCAATTACCTAAGTTCTGTGACCTTGATCTTTGACCCTTTGACCCCTAAATCAAAAGTGGTCATTTTCTATTCACTGGAAACATTTCTGGCAAGTTACATGATTATAGGTGCAATACAGGCTCAAATTCAGTCGGGAAACCATTTTTAATCATCTTAGTCCTGTGACCTTGACCTTTGACCTTTGAACCCCACAATTGATAGTGGTCATCCTTGATCCATGGGAAACATTTCTGGCAAGCTTCATGATTATAACTGCAATACAGGCTAAATATGGTCAGGAAACCACTTTCAATCAAAGGAGTCCTGTGACCTTGACCTTTGACCTTTTGACCCCAAAATCAATAGGGGTCATTCTTGATTCATGGGAATCATTATTGGCAAGTTTCATGACTTTAGGTGCAATACAGGCTAAAATATGGCCAGGAAACCATTTTCAATCATCAGAGTCCTGTGACCTTGACCTTTGACCTTTTGACCCCAAAATCAAAAGGGGTCATTTTCTATTCACAGGAAACATTTCTGGCAAGTTACATGATTATAGGTGCAATACAGGCTGAAATATGGTCCGAAAACCAATTTCAATCAACAGAGTCCTGTGACCTTGACCTTTGGACCCCAAAATCAATAGGCCTCATCCTTGATTCAAGGGAAACATTTCTGGCAAGTTTCATGATTATAGGTGCAATACAGGCTGAAATATGGTCCAGAAACCATTTTCAATCATCTGAGTCCTGTGACCTTGACCTTTGGACCCCAAAATCAATAGGCCTCATCCTTGATTCAAGGGAAACATTTCTGGCAAGTTTCATGATTATAGGTGCAATACAGGCTGAAATATGGTCCGGAAACCATTTTCAATCATCTGAGTCCTGTGACCTTGACCTTTGACCTTTTGACCCCAAAATCAATAGGGCTCATCCTTGACTAATGGTGAATAAGTGTATGAAGTTTCATTGTTATAGCCTCTTTCGTAGTTGACTTATAGTCCGGAAACCAATTGTTGACGCCCTCCCGCCCGCCCAGACGCCCGCCCGCCCAGACGCCCGCCCGCCCGTCTCACATCAAATTAAGAGCCGAGTTTTGCAACTCGGCTAAAAAGTAGGTCAAAGGTCAAGGTCACAAAGTCAAACATTTTGGTATCAATGGAAAGGTCTTGTCACAAGGAATACACATGTGAAATATGAAAGTCCTATCAACTCCCATTCAAAATTTATGGCCAAGGTTAAAGTTTTTCGGACAAAGAGACAGACAGACAAACGGACAGACAGGTCAAAAACTATATTCCCCCAATCCTTGATTCCAGGGGCATAAAACATCCTTTCCTTTAAAGAGATGAAGACCAAAAGTAGGTAAAAGTCAAAAGGTTGAGGTTTTTAGGTAAACGGACATGGTGTCAAATGAAAGGTACAATCAGATAGTACCTATATGTTAAATATCAAAGCCCTACTCCTTATAGTTCAAGAGATATAGCTAAGGTTAAAGTTTTTGAAAAGTAGGTCAAAGTCACTTTGTCAAAGGACAAGGTCTTAAATGAAAAAGTCTCATCACAAGGTATTTACATGTGAAATATCAAAGCCTTACTCCTTATAGTTCAAGAGATATAGCTAAGGTTAGCTAAGGTTAACAAGGTTAACAAGCTAAGGTTAGCTAAGGTTAACAAGAGAGTTCAACCTTAGCTATATAAGGTTAAAGTTTTTGAAAAGTAGGTCAAAGTCATTTTGTCAAAGGAAAAGGTCTTAAATGAAAGGTCTCTTCACAAGGTATCTACATGTGAAATATCAAAGCCCTACTCCTTATAGTTCAAGAGATATAGCTAAGGTTAAAGTTTTTGAAAAGTATGTCAAAGTCATTTTGTCAAAGGACAAGGTCTTAAATGAAAGGTCTCATCACAAGGTATTTACATGTGAAATATCAAAGCCCTACTCCTTATAGTTCAAGAGATATAGCTAAGGTTAAAGTTTTTGAAAAGTAGGTCAAAGTTCACAGTCAAGGTAAATAGGTCAAAGGTCATGGTCTAAAATGAAAGGTCTCGTCACAAGGTATCTACATGTAAAATATCAAAGCCCTACCCATTATAGTTCAAGAGATATAGCCAAGGTTAAAGTTTATGAAAAGTAGGTCAAAGTTCAAGGTCAAGGTATATAGGTCAAAGGTCATGGTCTTAAATGAAAGGTCTCCTCACAAGGTATTTACATGTGAAATATCAAAGCCCTACCCCTTATAGTTGAAGAGATATGGCCAAGGTTAAAGTTTTTGAAAAGTAGGTCAAAGTCCAAGGTCAGGGTCACTTGGTCAAAGGTCATGGTCTGAAATGAAAGATCTTGTCACAAGGTATCTACATGTGAAATATCAAAGCCCTACCTTTTATAGTTCAAGAGATATAGCCAAGGTTGAAGTTTTTTAAAAGTAGGTCAAAGTTCACGGTCAAGGTAAATAGGTCAAAGGTCATGGTCTAAAATGAAAGGTCTTGTCACAAGGTATCTACATGTTAAATATCAAAGCCCTACCCATTATAGTTCAAGAGATATAGCCAAGGATAAAGTTTATGAAAAGTAGGTCAAAGTTCAAGGTCAAGGTATATAGGTCAAAGGTCATGGTCTTAAATGAAAGGTCTCCTCACAAGGTATTTACATGTGAAATATCAAAGCCCTATCCCTTATAGTTGGAGAGATATGGCCAAGGTTAAAGTTTTTGAAAAGTAGGTCAAAGTCCAAGGTCAAGGTCACTAGGTCAAAGGTCATGGTCTGAAATGAAAGGTCTTGTCACAAGGTATCTGCATGTGAAATATCTAAGCCCAACTCCTTATAGTTCAAGAGATATAGCTAAGGTTAAAGTTTTTGAAAAGTAGGTCAAAGTCACTTTGTCAAAGGACAAGGTCTTTAATGAAAGGCCCCATCAAAAGGAATTTACATGTTAAATATATCAAATCCCTACCCCTTATAATTGAAAAGATATAGACAAGGTTAAAGTTTTTGAAAAGTGGGTCAAAATCCAAGGTCAAAGTCATTAGGTCAAAGGTCATGGTCTAAAATGAAAGGTTTCATCACAAGGTAATTACATGTGAAATATCAAAGCCCTACCCCGTATAGTTGAAGAGATATGGCCAAGAATAATTTTTTTAAAAAGTAGGTCAAAGTCCAAATTCAAGGTCACTAGGTCAAAGGTCATGGTCTGAAATGAAAGGTCTTGTCACAAGGTATCTACATGTGAAATATCAAAGCCCTACCCCTTGTAGTTACAGAGATATAGCCAAGATGAAAGTTTTATAAAAAGTAGGTCAAAGTTCAAGGTCAAATAAATAGGTCAAAGGTCATGGTAAAAAATGAAAGGTCTCGTCACAAGGTATCTACATATGAAATATCAAAGCCCTACTCTTATAGTTGAAGAGATATGGCCAAGGTTAAAGTTTTTGAAAAGTAGGTCAAAGTTCAAGGTCAAGGTAAATAGGTCAAAGGTCATGGTAAAAAATGAAAGGTCTCGTCACAAGGTATCTACAAGTGAAATATCATAGCCCTACTCTTTATAGTTGAAGAGATATAGCTAAGGTTAAAGATTTTGAAAAATAGGTCAAAGGACAAGGTCTTAACGAGGCTGTGTACAATTAGAAAAATTTGATGACGGTGAAATTTCAATTTCTTTTTCTTAAAATGATACTTGAAGTACAACAAATAAATAACATTAATTTAATTAAAATCTCTTGCGCAGAAACATGAAAAATTTGAGAAAAATCATTATTTTGCAGTAAAACCCCACAAGGTCTCATTGTAAGATGTCATTATCTTTGAGATGACCCCTACATAATACTGAATGGTCAACTTCTATTTTCTTTCCCATAAAATGAATTTTATAATACTGCAATTATATGATCCGAATTTAGTCAAATTACCTTGGGTAGAAGTTCATCATCTTCCAATTAGACCCAGCCTTGTTAAATGAAAGGCCCCATCAAAAGGAATTTTCATGTGAAATATCAAATCCCTATCCCTTATAATTAAAGAGATATAGCCAAGGTTAAATTTTTTGAAAAGTAGGTCAAAATCCAAGGTCAAGGTCATTAGGTCAAAGGTCATGGTCTCAAATCAAAGGTCTCATCACAAGGTATTTACATGTGAAATATCAAAGCCCTACTCTTATAGTTGAAGAGATATGGCCAAGGTTAAAGTTTTTGAAAAGTAGGTCAAAGTTCAAGGTCAAGGTAAATAGGTCAAAGGTCATGGTAAAAAATGAAAGGTCTCGTCACAAGGTATCTACAAGTGAAATATCATAGCCCTACTCTTTATAGTTGAAGAGATATAGCTAAGGTTAAAGATTTTGAAAAATAGGTCAAAGGACAAGGTCTTAACGAGGCTGTGTACAATTAGAAAAATTTGATGACGGTGAAATTTCAATTTCTTTTTCTTAAAATGATACTTGAAGTACAACAAATAAATAACATTAATTTAATTAAAATCTCTTGCGCAGAAACATGAAAAATTTGAGAAAAATCATTATTTTGCAGTAAAACCCCACAAGGTCTCATTGTAAGATGTCATTATCTTTGAGATGACCCCTACATAATACTGAATGGTCAACTTCTATTTTCTTTCCCATAAAATGAATTTTATAATACTGCAATTATATGATCCGAATTTAGTCAAATTACCTTGGGTAGAAGTTCATCATCTTCCAATTAGACCCAGCCTTGTTAAATGAAAGGCCCCATCAAAAGGAATTTTCATGTGAAATATCAAATCCCTATCCCTTATAATTAAAGAGATATAGCCAAGGTTAAATTTTTTGAAAAGAAGGTCAAAATCCAAGGTCAAGGTCATTAGGTCAAAGGTCATGGTCTCAAATCAAAGGTCTCATCACAAGGTATTTACATGTGAAATATCAAAGCCCTACTCTTATAGTTGAAGAGATATGGCCAAGGTTAAAGTTTTTGAAAAGTAGGTCAAAGTTCAAGGTCAAGGTAAATAGGTCAAAGGTCATGGTAAAAAATGAAAGGTCTCGTCACAAGGTATCTACAAGTGAAATATCATAGCCCTACTCTTTATAGTTGAAGAGATATAGCTAAGGTTAAAGATTTTGAAAAATAGGTCAAAGGACAAGGTCTTAACGAGGCTGTGTACAATTAGAAAAATTTGATGACGGTGAAATTTCAATTTCTTTTTCTTAAAATGATACTTGAAGTACAACAAATAAATAACATTAATTTAATTAAAATCTCTTGCGCAGAAACATGAAAAATTTGAGAAAAATCATTATTTTGCAGTAAAACCCCACAAGGTCTCATTGTAAGATGTCATTATCTTTGAGATGACCCCTACATAATACTGAATGGTCAACTTCTATTTTCTTTCCCATAAAATGAATTTTATAATACTGCAATTATATGATCCGAATTTAGTCAAATTACCTTGGGTAGAAGTTCATCATCTTCCAATTAGACCCAGCCTTGTTAAATGAAAGGCCCCATCAAAAGGAATTTTCATGTGAAATATCAAATCCCTATCCCTTATAATTAAAGAGATATAGCCAAGGTTAAATTTTTTGAAAAGTAGGTCAAAATCCAAGGTCAAGGTCATTAGGTCAAAGGTCATGGTCTCAAATCAAAGGTCTCATCACAAGGTATTTACATGTGAAATATCAAAGCCCTACTCTTATAGTTGAAGAGATATGGCCAAGGTTAAAGTTTTTGAAAAGTAGGTCAAAGTTCAAGGTCAAGGTAAATAGGTCAAAGGTCATGGTAAAAAATGAAAGGTCTCGTCACAAGGTATCTACAAGTGAAATATCATAGCCCTACTCTTTATAGTTGAAGAGATATAGCTAAGGTTAAAGATTTTGAAAAATAGGTCAAAGGACAAGGTCTTAACGAGGCTGTGTACAATTAGAAAAATTTGATGACGGTGAAATTTCAATTTCTTTTTCTTAAAATGATACTTGAAGTACAACAAATAAATAACATTAATTTAATTAAAATCTCTTGCGCAGAAACATGAAAAATTTGAGAAAAATCATTATTTTGCAGTAAAACCCCACAAGGTCTCATTGTAAGATGTCATTATCTTTGAGATGACCCCTACATAATACTGAATGGTCAACTTCTATTTTCTTTCCCATAAAATGAATTTTATAATACTGCAATTATATGATCCGAATTTAGTCAAATTACCTTGGGTAGAAGTTCATCATCTTCCAATTAGACCCAGCCTTGTTAAATGAAAGGCCCCATCAAAAGGAATTTTCATGTGAAATATCAAATCCCTATCCCTTATAATTAAAGAGATATAGCCAAGGTTAAATTTTTTGAAAAGAAGGTCAAAATCCAAGGTCAAGGTCATTAGGTCAAAGGTCATGGTCTCAAATCAAAGGTCTCATCACAAGGTATTTACATGTGAAATATCAAAGCCCTACTCTTATAGTTGAAGAGATATGGCCAAGGTTAAAGTTTTTGAAAAGTAGGTCAAAGTTCAAGGTCAAGGTAAATAGGTCAAAGGTCATGGTAAAAAATGAAAGGTCTCGTCACAAGGTATCTACAAGTGAAATATCATAGCCCTACTCTTTATAGTTGAAGAGATATAGCTAAGGTTAAAGATTTTGAAAAATAGGTCAAAGGACAAGGTCTTAACGAGGCTGTGTACAATTAGAAAAATTTGATGACGGTGAAATTTCAATTTCTTTTTCTTAAAATGATACTTGAAGTACAACAAATAAATAACATTAATTTAATTAAAATCTCTTGCGCAGAAACATGAAAAATTTGAGAAAAATCATTATTTTGCAGTAAAACCCCACAATGTCTCATTGTAAGATGTCATTATCTTTGAGATGACCCCTACATAATACTGAATGGTCAACTTCTATTTTCTTTCCCATAAAATGAATTTTATAATACTGCAATTATATGATCCGAATTTAGTCAAATTACCTTGGGTAGAAGTTCATCATCTTCCAATTAGACCCAGCCTTGTTAAATGAAAGGCCCCATCAAAAGGAATTTTCATGTGAAATATCAAATCCCTATCCCTTATAATTAAAGAGATATAGCCAAGGTTAAATTTTTTGAAAAGTAGGTCAAAATCCAAGGTCAAGGTCATTAGGTCAAAGGTCATGGTCTCAAATCAAAGGTCTCATCACAAGGTATTTACATGTGAAATATCAAAGCCCTACTCTTATAGTTGAAGAGATATGGCCAAGGTTAAAGTTTTTGAAAAGTAGGTCAAAGTTCAAGGTCAAGGTAAATAGGTCAAAGGTCATGGTAAAAAATGAAAGGTCTCGTCACAAGGTATCTACAAGTGAAATATCATAGCCCTACTCTTTATAGTTGAAGAGATATAGCTAAGGTTAAAGATTTTGAAAAATAGGTCAAAGGACAAGGTCTTAACGAGGCTGTGTACAATTAGAAAAATTTGATGACGGTGAAATTTCAATTTCTTTTTCTTAAAATGATACTTGAAGTACAACAAATAAATAACATTAATTTAATTAAAATCTCTTGCGCAGAAACATGAAAAATTTGAGAAAAATCATTATTTTGCAGTAAAACCCCACAAGGTCTCATTGTAAGATGTCATTATCTTTGAGATGACCCCTACATAATACTGAATGGTCAACTTCTATTTTCTTTCCCATAAAATGAATTTTATAATACTGCAATTATATGATCCGAATTTAGTCAAATTACCTTGGGTAGAAGTTCATCATCTTCCAATTAGACCCAGCCTTGTTAAATGAAAGGCCCCATCAAAAGGAATTTTCATGTGAAATATCAAATCCCTATCCCTTATAATTAAAGAGATATAGCCAAGGTTAAATTTTTTGAAAAGAAGGTCAAAATCCAAGGTCAAGGTCATTAGGTCAAAGGTCATGGTCTCAAATCAAAGGTCTCATCACAAGGTATTTACATGTGAAATATCAAAGCCCTACTCTTATAGTTGAAGAGATATGGCCAAGGTTAAAGTTTTTGAAAAGTAGGTCAAAGTTCAAGGTCAAGGTAAATAGGTCAAAGGTCATGGTAAAAAATGAAAGGTCTCGTCACAAGGTATCTACAAGTGAAATATCATAGCCCTACTCTTTATAGTTGAAGAGATATAGCTAAGGTTAAAGATTTTGAAAAATAGGTCAAAGGACAAGGTCTTAACGAGGCTGTGTACAATTAGAAAAATTTGATGACGGTGAAATTTCAATTTCTTTTTCTTAAAATGATACTTGAAGTACAACAAATAAATAACATTAATTTAATTAAAATCTCTTGCGCAGAAACATGAAAAATTTGAGAAAAATCATTATTTTGCAGTAAAACCCCACAATGTCTCATTGTAAGATGTCATTATCTTTGAGATGACCCCTACATAATACTGAATGGTCAACTTCTATTTTCTTTCCCATAAAATGAATTTTATAATACTGCAATTATATGATCCGAATTTAGTCAAATTACCTTGGGTAGAAGTTCATCATCTTCCAATTAGACCCAGCCTTGTTAAATGAAAGGCCCCATCAAAAGGAATTTTCATGTGAAATATCAAATCCCTATCCCTTATAATTAAAGAGATATAGCCAAGGTTAATTTTTTTGAAAAGTAGGTCAAAATCCAAGGTCAAGGTCATTAGGTCAAAGGTCATGGTCTCAAATCAAAGGTCTCATCACAAGGTATTTACATGTGAAATATCAAAGCCCTACTCTTATAGTTGAAGAGATATGGCCAAGGTTAAAGTTTTTGAAAAGTAGGTCAAAGTCCAAGGTCACTAGGTCAAAGGTCATGGTCTGAAATGAAAGGTCTTGTCACATGGTTTCACATGATTAATTAAAAAAGACCTAAGAGACCTTGACCTTGGGTCAATGTGAAGGGAAATCGTTGGGTCATAAGCAACAACACACTAAAATATGAAAGTATTCTGGAAAATGGTTCAAGAGATATAGCTCGGACAAGATAGCATGTACAATAGGTACTAAGTGACCTTGACCCTGGTAACATGACCTAGGGTCAAGGTAATAAGAAACCTTCAGATCATGAACAACAACATAGTAAAATATAAAAGTGATCTGGTACACACTTCAAGAGATAAAGACAAGATACAATCAAATGCAAATTTCATTAAACCATAAGTGACTTTCCCTTGGTCACATAACCTTGGGTAAAAGTTCACTAAAACTAAAAACTATTAATGTACTTGGTAACCTTAACCTTGGTCATATGACCTTGGGTAAAAGTGATGTGAAACCTTTGGATCATGAGCAACAACATACTTAAATATGAAAATAGTTGGGTGAACAGTTCAAGAGATATTATTGCCCGGACAGGATGTGTGACAGGCGGAAGGACGTTATGGCAAAAACAATATCTCCTCCCATGGGGGGGAGACATAATTCTGATGTAGGGTAAAAGAGATGTGAACTCGGACTGATTGACAGACAGACAGATGGACACAACATTAACTCCATGCTACCCTGAAATTTTTCTGAGAGCATAAAAATGAAAGCTTTATCACCTACAACAGCAAAGTTACGAGGGCTAATTGATATGTTGTGAGCCTTGGTTTTCTGGGTTGCAGAAGGCATTTTGCTAATAGCTGATCTCCAAACATAGGGTAATCAAAGATTACATAGCTTGCTATACAGGTTTTTTGTCAGAAACCAGGTTAAAGTTTTTGAAAAGTAGGTCAAAGTCCAAGGTCAAGGTCACTAGGTCAAAGGTCATGGTCTCAAATGAAAGGTCTCGTCACAAGGTATCTACATGTAAAATGTCAAAGCCCTACCCCTTATAGTTCAAGAGATAAAGCCCAGGTTAAAGTTTTGTTTACGGACGACGACAATGACGCCAAGGGTATGGCATAAGCTCTCAGGACTTTTTCGTCCCGCGAGCTACAAAAAACAAACAATCAATTGCACATACTATGCTTTACATCTGACACAGTTACGGGAAAATATTAAACTTAAGCACCGCAGAAAGCTCACTAGTTAATGATGTGTTGTTCCATCAGGACAAATAATGCTCCTGTTCACAAGTCTGCCACTGTCATGGCTGCCATTCAAGATTATGGCTTTAATTTGATTCAGGATTCCCTTATTCACCTGATCTTGATCCATCAGACTTTCATCTATTCCCAAAACTAAAAGCAGTACTGTTATTTCTGGTACCCATTTCCAGTCCGATGATGACATCATACTTGCAGTGGATGCCTTTCTGACCAGTCAAGATAAGGAGTTCTTTAAAAGTGGTAGAGGCCCTTAAACACAGGCAAAATTATATAGATGCTGAAGGGGATTATGTAAAAAAATAATGCAGAATGTCTGATAAAATTCAAATCCTTAAATACGAGGCTCACAACGTATCAATCAGTCCTTGTATGTATACCCTTTTTATTGACAAAAGGACAAACCAAATGCTATATGCCCACCACACACGAAAATCTTTATTAGTTTACATATCATACTCATGATAATTGACAAAAGGACAAAGTCAAATGCTATATGCCCACCACACACGAAAATCTCCATTTAGTTTACATATCGTACTGTATAAGTAGAATAATTTGCTGGTACTCTCTTTGACGGTTTCATCAAAGCAAATCTTTTAAAATGGACAATAATTTTCAAATTTTCTCTCATTTGAGCTATGCCTTTCTTATTTTTACATTTGATCGCCACCAGACAAACTTTCGCAGCAGGGAGCCAATCACGAAAGTAGCCAAGGTTTATACACAGCGAATGGTTCTACATATACTGAAGTATTAATTTCGGCCTTACCTCTGACTGTAGCTTGTACATTCATTATTTACACAGGGATCTGAATTTTCTTTTGGTCTTCTTCTGTATACTATATAGTATGCTAGGTACTCTAACTTTCATCTCACTAAGGGAATATGTCTCTTGTATTTATTTCATAGGCGACTGGGCTGGCTTTCATATTTTTTTCCGATTCTACACTCTTCACAACTGAAAAAGTGTCAAGATGAGTTAACAACTTTCAATCAGAGGTAAACTTTTTTTTTATCAATTAAAGCAATACAGTGTCCAGAATCTTGCATTGATAATCCGTCTTTTGGATATGTCAAACTCCAAGGTCAAGGTCACGAGGTCAAAACTTTTGGCATCCATGGAAAGGTCTTGTCACAAGGAATATGCATGTGAAATATGAAAGCCCTATCACTTACCAAAAGTTATGGACAGGTTTTCTCTGACTGACAGTCAGACAGATGGACGGACAGACATACCAGTTTTAGTGTCCCTGCGCTTTCACGAAAGCGCGGGACAAAAAGGTCAAACTCCAAGGTCAAGGAGAAAATTTTTCTGGTCGCAAGGAATGCACGCATCCGTTCCTAAGATATACCTATTCTTTATTTCATTGGTCAAAATTCAAGGTCAAGGTCACCATTTTGGTATCAATGGAAAGGTCATTTCACAAGTAAAACAAAGGAATGGATCTCCAACAACACCAGCTTGCAGCGCATCAAGTAAATCACATGAGAAATATGAATGCGCTATCACCTACTGTTACATTGAAAGCAGGATGGAAAGACAGACAGAAAAATGAGGCAAATGCTATTGGATCGGGGGCATAAAAAACATAAATCACAATCTATTAATGTACTTACGTTTTGATTATTAAATTCAGAAGGTATTTTATCTTTTTCTCTTCCTCTGTGCTCAATCTCCTTGTATTATCCTGAAAATTAAATTCTTGCACTTAGAAATGTAAATATCATTAAAAAAAAATGCATTTATTTTTGCATCAGCTCGAGAAATTTAGAATTTACAAATCCAAACTTAAAACAGAATATGTAAAGGTAAAGTTTGCAAATTAAAATACCAAATCCATCACTCAATATCTCCCAATTCTTGCCATTAATGTGAAGAAAGTAAGGCCATATAAAAAAAAATCCTGGTTCTCAGACACCGCCGCGCGCTCAAAATTCCTCCCGACGAGACGTTTTTATCGTAGGAAGGGAAAAAAATAGCCGCCGCCTGCCAGATTTCTCATGCTGATAAATATCATTTTCTATTAATAGAACAGGGATTTCTGTACAGACGAAAAGTAGAAATGTCTGTTTCAGTACAGCGCTTTACGTTTTAACGGTGCTTGTCGGTTTTGTCAAGGCTTTATACGACCAAGACGCTTAGGTGCTCTGACTTCTGTGGAGGTAAATACTGTACTTTGTTATTGTACACAAGATGCAAAATGGCGACCGGGGGGGGGGGGGGGGGGGGGGGGGGGGGGGGAGGAGGAACGAGTGATTGTCAGCTTGAAGGTGAATTTTAAAGGCAACACAGTCGTGCCGTGGATTATATTGCCATTGGAATCGAACTGGGCTGAAGCATTCTTGGCACTGTAAAAATGAGAAGAGTTGAGTATGGTGAACATTTACAACAAATATAGTCACTATAGATCACAGTCTCTATAATATCTGAATAAAAAATAGCAATCCAAGGAATGCTTGTGTCGCCTGCGAAGCTGTTTGGTTATCATTCTAGAAAGTGGACCAAAATTATTGGTATCAGTAGAAAAGTCTTGTCAAATGAAATTCATTTGAAATATCAGACCTCTTGATTAAAAATTAAAAGATATGGTCATTCTCAAATTTTCAGAAAAGAGTGTCAATCATCTAGGTCAAGGTCGCTACCTAAAAATTGGTAACAAAAAAGACTAATCATAAGAAATATTAAAGACCTATCACCAACCAATTAAAAATATTCTTAGAAAAGAAGGTCAAATAGCTAGGTCAAGGTCAAATGGTTAAAAAAATTTGGTATGTGTAGAAAGGCCTTGCCACAAGGAATACACATGTGAAATACCAAAGCCCTATCACTTACCAATCAAAAGATATATACAATCTTAAATTTTTGAAAAGTAGGTCAAATATGTAGGTCAAGGTCAATAGGTAAAAAATTATGGTTTGCGTAGAAAGGCGTTGTTACAAGGAATACACATGTGAAAAATCAAAGCCATATCACTTACAAATCAAAAGATATAACGAATCTTATCTTTTTTCCAAATGTGGGTCAAATATCTAGGTCAAGGTCACAAGGTCAAAAATTATGGTATGTGTAGAAAGGCTTTGCCACAAGGAATACACATGTGAAATACCAAAGCCCTATCACTTACCAATCAAAAGATATATACAATCTTAAATTTTTGAAAAGTAGGTCAAATATGTAGGTCAAGGCCAATAGGTAAAAAATTATGATTTGTGTAGAAAGGCGTTGTTACAAGGAATACACATGTGAAATATCAAAGCCCTATCACTTACCAATCAAAAGATATACGCAATCTTAAATTTTTGAAAAGTAGGTCAAATATGTAGGTCAAGGTCAATAGGTAAAAAATTATGGTTTGCGTAGAAAGGCGTTGTTACAAGGAATACACATGTGAAAAATCAAAGCCATATCACATACAAATCAAAAGATATAACGAATCTTATCTTTTTTCCAAATGTGGGTCAAATAGCTAGGTCAAGGTCACAAGGTCGAAAATTATGGTATGTGTAGAAAGGCCTTGCCACAAGGAATACACATGTGAAATACCAAAGCCCTATCACTTACCAATCAAAAGATATATACAATCTTAAATTTTTGAAAAGTAGGTCAAATATGTAGGTCAAGGTCAATAGGTAAAAAATTATGGTTTGCGTAGAAAGGCGTTGTTACAAGGAATACACATGTGAAAAATCAAAGCCATATCACTTACAAATCAAAAGATATAACGAATCTTATCTTTTTTCCAAATGTGGGTCAAATATCTAGGTCAAGGTCACAAGGTCAAAAATTATGGTATGAGTAGAAAGGCCTTGCCACAAGAAATACACATGTGAAATACCAAAGCCCTATCACTTACCAATCAAAAGATATATACAATCTTAAATTTTTGAAAAGTAGGTCAAATATGTAGGTCAAGGTCAATAGGTAAAAAATTATGGTTTGCGTAGAAAGGCGTTGTTACAAGGAATACACATGTGAAAATCAAAGCCATATCACTTACAAATCAAAAGATATAACGAATCTTATCTTTTTTCCAAATGTGGGTCAAATATCTAGGTCAAGGTCACAAGGTCAAAAATTATGGTATGTGTAGAAAGGCCTTGCCACAAGAAATACACATGTGAAATACCAAAGCCCTATCACTCACCAATCAAAAGATATATACAATCTTAAATTTTTGAAAAGTAGGTCAAATATGTAGGTCAAGGTCAATAGGTAAAAAGTTATGGTTTGCATAGAAAGGCGTTGTTACAAGGAATACACATGTGAAAAATCAAAGCCATATCACTTACAAATCAAAAGATATAACGAATCTTATCTTTTTTCCAAATGTGGGTCAAATATCTAGGTCAAGGTCACAAGGTCAAAAATTATGGTATGTGTAGAAAGGCCTTGCCACAAGAAATACACATGTGAAATACCAAAGCCCTATCACTTACCAATCAAAAGATATATACAATCTTAAATTTTTGAAAAGTAGGTCAAATATGTAGGTCAAGGCCAATAGGTAAAAAATTATGATTTGTGTAGAAAGGCGTTGTTACAAGGAATACACATGTGAAATATCAAAGCCCTATCACTTACCAATCAAAAGATATATACAATCTTAAATTTTTGAAAAGTAGGTCAAATATGTAGGTCAAGGTCAATAGGTAAAAAATTATGGTTTGCGTAGAAAGGCGTTGTTACAAGGAATACACATGTGAAAAATCAAAGCCATATCACTTACAAATCAAAAGATATAACAGATCTTTTCTTTTTTCCAAATGTGGGTCAAATATCTAGGTCAAGGTCACAAGGTCAAAAATTATGGTATGTGTAGAAAGGCCTTGCCACAAGGAATACACATGTGAAATACCAAAGCCCTATCACTTACCAATCAAAAGATATATACAATCTTAATTTTTTTTCAAAGTAGGTCAAATATGTAGGTCAAATATCTAGGTCAATAGGTAAAAAATTATGATTTGTGTAGAAAGGCGTTGTTACGAGGAATACACATGTGAAATATCAAAGCAATATCACATACAAATCAAAAGATATAACTAATCTTATCTTTTTTCCAAATGTGGGTCAAATATCTAGGTCAAGGTCACAAGGTCAAAAATTATGGTATGTGTAGAAAGGCCTTGCCACAAAGAATACATGTGTGAAATATCAAAGTCCTATCACTTACCAATCAAAAGATATATCCATTCTTAATTTTTTTGAAAAGTAGGTCAAATATGTAGGTCAAGGTCAATAGGTCAAAAATTATTGTATGTGTAGAAAGACGTTGTTACAAGGAATACACATGTGAAATATCAAAGCTTTATCACTTACCAATCAAAAGATATAACGATTCTTATCTTTTTTCGAAAGGTAGGTCAAATGTCTAGGTCAAGGTCACAAGGTTAAAAATTATGGTATGTGCCGAAAGGTCTTGCCACAAGGAATACATGTGTGAAATATCAAAGTCCTAACATTTACCAATCAAAAAATATATTCATTCTTAATTTTTTTGAAAAGTGGGTCAAATATGTAGGTCAAGGTCACTAGGTCAAAAATTATGGTATGTGTAGGAAGGTCTTGTCACAAGGAATACACATGTGAAATATCAAAGCCCTATCACTTACCAATTAAAAGTTATGGGCTGTGACACCCAAAGTGTGACAGACAGACAGACGGACGGACTGACAGACGGACGGACGGACAGACGGACAAAGTGATCCCTAAGTGTTGCTATGCTTCGCAGGCGGCACAAAAATTGTGCTTAAGTAGTTTTCGGAAAATAAAAACAAAAAATAAAAACCCTACCTACCTACCCATATTTTTTAGATCAATTATCTGAGAACCAGAAATTTTTTTTTGCATGGCCTAATAGCAAATGATTCTTTATTTACCTAAGTACAAAGAGAATAACATAAATAAGAGTAATACTAACTACATGTACCTTAATTGACTCTTCCGATTGCGGGAACAAAATGCAAAATTTTGTAACATCACAATGCTTTTACCTCGGACAAACAAGCTTCGAACCTCGGTCAAACATCGAAATTACATTGTGACGACATGGTATTTCTCAAAATTTTCCCGCGTTCGGAAGGGTCAATTGAGAAACTTTCATTCATAAGGTAAATTATACATGTATGGACAGACGAATGGATGGATGAGTCAAACACTGTTTGTTGGTAGACCGAGGACACAATAAAGCCTGTGTTTGTGAAACACAAATGCCCCCGGTGGCATCTTTGTTAGTATAAACACCATTTTCTGTTACGTATGTGAAAGGTCAAGGACATTGGGTTAAAAATGTTTGGTATAAATGGAAAAATCTTGTGACAAGGAATACACATGTGAAATATCAAAGCACTATCACTTATCATTCAAAGGTTATGCCCAATGTTAAAGATTTTGTAAAGTAGGTCAAAGATCAAGGTGAAGGTAAAAAAAAAATGTGGTATCAATAGAAAGGTCATGTCATAACAAATACACACGTGAAATATGAAAGCTCTATCACATACCATTCAAGAGTAATGCCCAATGTTAAAGTTTTTGAAAAATAGCTATGCTAGGTAAAAAATTTTGGTATCAATGGAAAGGCCTTGTCACAAGGAATACACATGTGAAATATGAAATCCCTATCACTTACCATTCAAAAGTTATGCTCAATGTTAAAGTTTTTGAAAAGAAGGTCAAAGTTCAAGGTCATGAGGTCATACATTTTGATATCAATGGAAAGGTCTTGTCAAAAGGAATACACATGTGAAATTTGAAAGCTCTATCACCTTCCATTCGAAAGTTATGCCCAAAGTTAAAAGTTCTTTGGACAAACAGACGGACAGGCCAAAAACTATGTGCCCTGAATCTTTGATTTGGGGTGCATAAAAACCATAAATTTATAACCATTACTTACATTTTTATTCATAAGGTATTTGATCTTCTTTTTGTGGTCCTCTTTTCTTGTGCTGTCCTTCATCTTCATTGGTCATCTTCTACTGCTTTACATCTTCCACATGTGGTCCTCTTCTCTTGCTTTTTCCTAGGATTAAATTTTTGCACTTAGAAAAGTAAATATCATTTAAGAAACACACTTATTTTTGCATCAGCTCAAGAAATTTAGAATTTACAAATCCAAACTTATTACCAGACCTGCCTACCTGTTTCTCACCATAAGTGTAACATTTGAAGTTTGGTCACTATCTGATGAAAACTGTGTCCTCCAGGCTGTATACATGAATTTTATCCCTTTCCAATATGTGACCTTGACCTATGACCTTGAAAATCAATAGGGTTTTTTCTCTTGCCATAATGAATAAGTGTATGAAGTACTGTGTCCTCTAGGCTGTATACGAAAGAAGTGTGACGTACTCACTTACACACAAACAAGGGCTTACTATATCTCCCTACAACTATGTTGCGAAGAAGGTTCACCTTCAAGGTCAAGAAGTCACAAATTTTCTTGCCGCAAGGACATCATTTTTTACTCCTTATAAATACCTATTCGTTGAAAAATAGGTCAAAGTCCAAGGTCAAACATTTTTGTATTAATGGTCTTGTCAAAAGTAATACACATGAGAAATATGAAAGCATTATCATTTACAGTTACATTGAAAACAGGGATTTTTTTACCCTTTGGTTCCAGGGGTCTGGGCCTTCATAGTTGGGAAAAATAGCAAGATTTGGTTGAAATTGGGAAAAAAATTATACAAATAATTTGAGAAAACAAGCGAAAAGATCCTCTGACATTTGCACCTTATGAAGATTAAGACACCTGTAGTACCAAGAGTATTATATGTCAGATAGTGTACATCGCAAAACAGGTATAATTATAAATATATGTCAGTAATTTCAAAGGGTTTTAACACTTTGTTTATTGGAATTTTATTTTTTTTTCAAAATTTGAATTTTAAGCTCGGAAATTGGGAAAAATGTTTGCTTTTCAGCATTGGGAAAGGGGCCAAATTTTGGCCCTGGATAACCCCTAAAAACATAGGGTAATCAAAGATTACATAGCTCGCCTTTACAGGTTTTTGTCAGAAACCAGATTAAAGTTTTTGAAAAGTAGGTCAAAGTCCAAGGTCAAGGTCACTAGGTCAAAGGTCATGGTCTTAAATGAAAGGTCTCATCACAAGGTATCTACATGTGAAATATCAAAGTCCTACCCCTTATAGTTCAAGGGATATAGCCCAGGATAAAGTTTTGTCTACGGACGACAACAACGAAGCCGACGCCAAGGGTATGGCATTAGCTCTCTGGAGTTTTTCGTCCCGGCGAGCTAAAAAGTTATGCAAAAATTTGGAGAGCCCCTAAAAAAATCCCTGGAAAATGACAGATGGATGGATGAGCCAAACACTATTTGTAGGTACACCCGAGGGACATGAAAAACAAATTTTCTACTTACATTTTGACTTTTTGATTCATAAGGTATTTAATCTTCTTATTGTGTGTAATTTGGTCCTTCTGCTGTGGTCGTCTTCTTCTCGAAATGTTTTCCATCCTGTGGTCCTCTTCTCCTTGCATTTTCCTGAGGATTCAAATTTTGTTTTTTGAAAAATAAATATCATTTAAGATACACATCTATTTTGCATCAGCTAAAGCCCCTATCACACTTTTTCGTATCAGCTACGTAAGAGGAGTATGTTTGCCAAAATTCTTTACGCAAGAGAAACGAAAAGGTCTGCCACGTATTTCGTCCTTCTCAGAAGTCCAAGGCGTAAGTGCAACGTTTATACGGCGTAAGAGGCGTTTCTATCACGTATGAGCAGCGCACTAACCACGTACCAACCGTCCTACCAACACGTACGTGCGGCGTTTGGCACGTACGTGTGACGTTCAATGCGTTTCTACTGCGTAAGTACGACATTGGTGCTATGTAGTCTTCTTATTGGCGACGTTTCTGCTGCGTTGCCGTGGCGTTCACTTTCGTATGAAAAAAGTTCTTTGGTTGCCAAATATTATTTCTCTGGATTTACAACTTGAAATAATATGAACACAAAAAGGGTAAAGGGTACTGTCAAAGTGCCCTTTGATATAAGCGCATACTTTATTTAGACTCAGTTCGCCATATGAAATAAAGCTACTTGGTTGATCTAATGGAAGTTTGTAATTATACGGTATAATTAATCTTGATTCATTCTTTTAAATTAGGTTCAAAACTTTATTTTCCCCCTAGATTTTATCATGTGTTCATGAAAACACAGCAAATACACCTTTTACGCCGAGGTGGAATGAGCGATACTCTTTTAACGTAGCAGATACTCATACAACGCAACACCAACGTAGCTCTTACGTAGCAGGAACGAAAAGAACGTAGTTCGTACGCCATGCATACGCAGGAGTACACCGAAGAAACAAAAATAAGAAATTCTAAACGTGTATCATACGTAGTAGATAAGAAAAGAACGCCGCGGGTACGAATTAGCAACGCCTTGAACGTAGCACGTACGCCATAGGGATATCACTTGCGTTTGTGATTCGTTCGTACTGCGTAGTAAGAGTATTAGCGACGTTCCTGCTACGTTGCTACTGCGCTTCTTTCGTTTGCACTGCATTCGTGCTACGTACACACGGCGTATGGAAGCTGCTACGTATGTGCTACGTAATTTTAGGTGCGAACTTAAAAAAATGCGGCACTCTTTCGTATCAAGAGATCATGCTACGTTTCAAAGAGTACTCGCTGCGTAAGCTGGCGTTGCTACTGCGTTGCTGCTGCGTTCCTTTCTTACTGCCACATATCCTGATACGCCGTTGATACGTGAGCCGATACGTAAAAGTGTGATAGGGGTTTAAGAAATGTAGAATTTACAAATCGAAAGTCACTACTGTATGCGTTAAGCTATTAAGTTTGCGAGATTGAAATACCAAATTCATGACTCAATTTCCGCAAATCCTTGCCATTGTGAAAAGATTAACTACTATTTGTTGGTAGACCAGGGGCATAAAAACAACAGAATTAAAGTGTACTACTTACCTTTGACTTTTTCATTCAAACAGTATTTAATCTTCTTTTTTTGTAGTGCTCTTCTTCTTGTGTTGTCTTCCATATTCTGTGGTTGTCTTCTCCTTGCATTTTCTGACGATTCAAATTTTGAAAAAAACATCATTAAAGAAATGCATTTAATTTTGCATCAACCAAAGAAATTTATAGAATTTATAAATCCATACTTAAAACTGTGTATCAAAGTACCAAATTCACACCTGGACTCCTACGAATCCTTGCCAATGTGAAAAGATTCCCTTTTATAAAACATTAAAAGAGAAAGAGGAAATTATTCTATTTAAAAAAAACACAAAGAGAATAACGTAAATAAAAGTAAATAACATGTAACTACCTTTGGATAATTTATTTCATACAGTATATGATATCTTCTTTTCCTCCTGAGCTTCTTTGATCCTCTTCCCCTTGTATGCATGCCTATAAAAGATTTTGCTAAAGATGTACCTTCAAAAATATTTTTGCCTTTGCTCAAAGTACCAAATTCATTATTAAGTCTTTTAAATATCTTTAGTCTTCCTGGGGAAATCATCCATGCCTTTATGTTTACTTTATTAAAACATCAAAAGAAGGCTCTTGCAAATTATTCCACTTATAATGAACTCAGGAAAAATCATAAATCTGGGTCTAATTATTACCTTTGTACTTTTCAATGCATAAGGTAAATCAACATTTCTCCTGTGGTCCTCTTCTTCTGTTTTGGTCCTCTTCTTCTGTAGTGGTCCACTTCTTCTTCTGTAGTGGTCCACTTCTTCTGTGGTCCTCTTCTTCTGTGGTCCTCTTCTTCTGTTGTGGTCCTCTTCTTCTGTTGTGGTCCTCTTCTTCTGTGGTCCTCTTCTTCTGTGGTCCTCTTCTTCTGTTGTGGTCCTCTTCCTCTTCTGTGGTCCTCTTCTTCTGTGGTCCTTTTTCTCTTAATAAAAATTTAAAAGAAAATAAATATCATAAAGGACATGTTCCTTTTTTATTTCTGCTTCAGCTCAAGTAATTCAGAATTTTTAAGTCAATAACATATTTATTTTTATTAAAAAAAGAAAGTACAAGCAAATACCTCAAGTAATACAGAAAATGAAGGAAAAATGATAAATCAGAGTATTTTTATTTACCAATGGATTTTTCCTTCACAAAGTAAATTTAATATCCTACCCTGGTCCTCTCCTCCTCAAGTTGTCATCCATCTTCTGTGGTCCTCTCCTCCTTGACTGTGACTCTCGGCTCATTGTGCTAATGTTCTCCATGCCCTGTGACTCTTGGCTCAATTGTGCTGCTGTCCATGCCCTGTGACTCTTGGCTCATTGTGCTAATGTTCTCCATGCCCTGTGACTCTTGGCTCATTGTGCTGATGTCCATGCCCTGTGACTCTTGGCTCAATGTGCTGATGTCCATGCCCTGTGACTCTTGGCTCAATGTGCTGCTGTCCATGCCCTGTGACTCTTGGCTCTTTGTGCTGCTGTCCATGCCCTGTGACTCTTTGCTCATTGTGCTGCTTTCTTCATACCCTGTGACTCTTGGCTCATTGTGCTGCTTTCTTCATGCCCTGTGACTCTTGGCTCATTGTGCTAATGTTCTCCATGCCCTGTGACTCTTGGCTCATTGTGCTGCTGTCCATGCCCTGTGACTCTTGGCTCATTGTGCTGCTTTCTTCATGCCCTGTGACTCTTGGCTCATTGTGCTGCATTCTTCATGCCCTGTAACTCTTGGCTCATTGTGCTGCTGTCCATGCCCTGTGACTCTTGGCTCATTGTGCTGCTTTCTTCATGCCCTGTGACTCTTGGCTCATTGTGCTGCATTCTTCATGCCCTGTGACTCTTGGCTCATTGTGCTGCTTTCTTCATGGCCTGTGACTCTTGGCTCAATGTGCTGCTTTCTTCATGCCCTGTAACTCTTGGCTCATTGTGCTGCTTTCTTCATGCCCTGTGACTCTTGGCTCATTGTGCTGCATTCTTCATGCCCTGTGACTCTTGGCTCATTGTGCTGCTTTCTTCATGGCCTGTGACTCTTGGCTCAATGTGCTGCTTTCTTCATGCCCTGTGACTCTTGGCTCATTGTGCTGCTTTCTTCATGCCCTGTGACTCTTGGCTCATTGTGCTGCATTCTTCATGCCCTGTGACTCTTGGCTCATTGTGCTGCTTTCTTCATGCCCTGTGACTCTTGGCTCATTGTGCTGCTTTCTTCATGCCCTGTGACTCTTGGCTCATTGTGCTGCTTTCTTCATGCCCTGTAACTCTTGGCTCATTGTGCTGCTGTCCATGCCCTGTGACTCTTGGCTCATTGTGCTGCTGTCCATGCCCTGTGACTCTTGGCTCATTGTGCTGCTTTCTTCATGCCCTGTGACTCTTGGCCCATTGTGCTAATGTTCTCCATGCCCTGTGACTCTTGGCTCATTGTGCTGCTGTCCATGCCCTGTGACTCTTGGCTCATTGTGCTGCTTTCTTCATACCCTGTGACTCTTGGCCCATTGTGCTGCTTTCTTCATGCCCTGTGACTCTTGGCTCATTGTGCTGCTTTCTTCATGGCCTGTGACTCTTGGCTCAATGTGCTGCTTTCTTCATGCCCTTTGATTCTTGGATTTTTGCGCTGTTTTGTTCAATGCCCTTGATTCTTGGCTTTGTGTTTTGCTCAATGTGCTCTTCTTTTGCTCTTTGACTTTTTGCTTTCATGTGCTGCCTTTCCTGTTCTTCATTTCATGTGCTGCCTTCATTTTCTAAGATGCTATGGGCTGTGTGCTGCCTCCTCAAGCTAAACTAAAGAAAGTAATCACATTTATTACATTTCATCAATCCTATCATAAAATCTTAAGTCAGTGCAATGAAAGAAATTTCTAATTCATTTTTGTTTTCAAGGAAACATTCAATATTATCCAAAACTTGTGTGTTTGTATAAGAAAGGTCTCAATTTAAGGATTCATACTTAATGTGCCTTCGTTTCTTTTATCTCTTTACCTTTTGCCCGTCTTGATTCGGCTTTTTATTTCTTGGGTCATCAACATCCAATCACTGATTTTCTTCACCACTAATTGGTCCTAGAGCTTCAGGTTTGATGTCCTTGACCTCTAGTTTTATTGCAGCTTTCTCACTGTGTCCTTACCTTTACATGAAATAGAGAAAATAGTTAGTGTACCTTAATTATACAGTCCTTCAAAAGACTAGACAAAATGTGTTTGTAAAACAAATTATATCCTAACTGTACCAATTAGACTCTTCCAACAACAACAAATGGCAAAAATGGCAGGAAAAGTGACCTTGACCTTATGACCCAAAGATCAAAACGTGTCTTAACCAACTAGGCTGTTAAGCTTTTATACTGTACATGTGAACTTATTTAAGCGGGATTCATATTTTAGTGGAGTTAAGGCTGCTAAGACTGTGCTAATTCTAGAAAACTAGAAAACGCTAAATCACGAATCTGTTATAGATTAATGAGGAAAGGCGCTATTCATGATTCTGCTTATATATGTCAATTTGTCCTATTTCACCCTGTTTCCGCTAAAATTTGGTTGCGCTAAAATAAGTACATGTACAGTATATATATATAAACATTCAAAAAATTTGATGTAGTGAAAGGGTTGTTGAGTTATCATCTGAAATCCCTTTTGGAAGTATATATTTCTCCTAACCTTGACCCATTGACCCTAAAATCAATACGCTTTGTCCTAAATAACCTAATATTCATATTTGGTTGGAGTTGGTGAAATGTCTGTTTACAAAACATAGATTACATAGCTCGACTATACAGGTTTTTGTCTGAAACCAGGTTAAAGATTTTGAAAAGTAGGTCAAAGTCCAAGGTCAAGGTCACTAGGTCAAAGGCCATGGTCTCAAATAAAAGGTCCCGTCACAAGGTATCTACATGTGAAATATCAAAGCCCAAACCCTTATAGTTCAAGAGATATAGCCCAGGTTAAAGTTTTGTCTACAGACGACGACGCTGCCAAGGGTATGGCATTAGCTCTCCAGACTTTTTTATCCCGGCGAGCTAATAATCTGAAAGTCTAATTATTTCAAACACGTTTATTTGTCTGACATGGACCTTGACATTTGACCTACTTTCACTAAAATTAATTAAGGGCTTCTTTCCCTCTTGATATGTAAGCATACGTAGAAATTACAATGATGACTATTTACATTTACACATACTTGGGACTCACCTCAAGGTCACTGAGTTGTCTTTTTTCTTCTCGTTCAATAATGTAAATTTCATCATGCTTGTGTCAGTTCTGTAAATAATAATAATGTTCATAAGTTTTTGATGAAATATTCAATGTCTGATTTATCACACTGCAGTTGTTAAGTAATTAGACCATTTTTCAATTAAGATATGGAACTAAAAATATTAAGGAGATTTGCAAAAATAGCAATATTATACAGAAAATATTATCATGTATCTATGTCCTAACAGTGACCTTGACCTTTGACCTACTTTAATTATGACAATTGACATTTCTAAATTAAAAATTTTAAATAAATTTTAAATTAAAAACACACTGGGACTCACCTCAGGGTCAATAAGATGTCTTTTTTCTTCTCTTTTCACAATGTTTTCAATTTCATCACACTTGCGTCTGCAAATAATTAATGTCATCAGTACATGCAGTATTTATAAGATAAAATACTCATTATTTTTTAAAATCATCATATAGATAATTCTTAAGTATAGACCATTCTCCAATTAAGATATGGAACTAGGAATATCTCAGCAGAAGGGTAGTTGCTAATATTAATGGCAATAGATATACAGAAAATGCTCAAACCTACAGGTCAAGGTCAGTGGGTCAGAATTCATCAAAATTAAAGCTTAAGTCCATGAGTCATGAAGAATCTAATAAAATGTGAAAGCTCTATAAATGAATACATGTACTTGCACAATGTAACTCCAGCATTAAATTGCTGAAAAATAACATGATTATCTACCTTGCTGTTTCAAGTGGGTAGAGCTTTCATTTCAGGTTGGTTTGTGCGCTTTCGTCACAGTGCTCTTCTTCGTGTGCTCAATGCGTGCTCTCATTTATTTACGAAGTTTGCTTTTCTTCTTCATCACAATTTGATCTGCAAATAAAATTAATGCTATTTTTTGTTATATTTGAAATTCCTTTAAGAATTAATAGTCAGTCATATATGAAAGGACAAACTCTTCGAAGCTAATTAATTTTCAACATCATTTGATCAAATGATATTAGCTTGAACATGTTTACTTACCGGTAAATGGTCACACAAAAACATCTTATAACAAACAAAGTCAACAATCAATTATTTTAAAGCATCAAGAACTTACATTCAAAGGATAAGGGACGTGATACCTTAAGTCGGTATTTTTTCATAACGAACATTTTAATATATTGGAGAACTTAAAGAAGTATCAGTCACAAATACTGTTAATATGGTTATTTTTGTTGGGGAATATTCGCGTAATTATGGCCATTGCAACATGTATGTATCGGAGTAATTTTGGCAAAATCTGGAGTATTCCAGTGTGTCTTTTATACAGGTTGTAATTTTCACGATTTTGTTCCACGCAATCCCAAAAAATGTTAAAATTTACCTTCACATGAAAATTACTATGTTTACAGTAAATATTGAATGAAATAAAGTATAGCAAGCGGGTATCAGGCTTCATGGCCCTGCTACTTCCTTAGGCTCATGAGATATATATTAATGAAAATATCCGTTAGATATTGGAAAACTCAATAAGTCTTACGACTTAGTCTACCATGTTTATTATTGCAATCAATAGAGCAGACATATTAGTCTTCAAAATTAATAGAAAACACTCACCATTCGTATAGCACAGCACATTTTCATCTTTTGGGCAACACCCATACCTTAATAAACTTGTGGTAAAGCATTTTTTTAAACAGATCAGGCAATGGACGACAGGAATCAAAACGACCTTCACAAATGACCTTGGAGATCAAGAAACATGACCTCCATTCACCGAAATGAGCATTCAAATGTCAAGTTCAGTCATTTCAGAACCTGCAGTTCAAGTTGCATTTTGCAGGGAGCATCTTCCCACAGAGTGACCCTTTGACCTTGACATTTTTGTCAATCTGTGATGGGTATAGTGAGATCAGAGAGTTCCGCAAATGTTATAACCACTTGACAGAATTTGGCCCAAGGAACCTAAGTAAGATGGATTGTGGAACGGCACAGACAGGATTAATCTACACGCTTGATTCGACTTCATTACCTGTTCTTCACATCTACATCAGTCTACCCAACACCAAAAATCACAAAATCTAGACTCCAAAATGACCGGCAAAAATAAATTAATAAAATAAATAAATAAATGAATAAAAATCAAAAAGCTGACACAGCCAAGAACAAGCAATGAAGCCATATGAATCAAGCTTGTAGATGCTTCTTGTCTATGCCGTTCCACAGTCCATCCTACCTAGATTCCTTGTTCCAAGTTCTGTCAAGTGGTTGTAACATTTGCTTCCCTTTCCCATCCCACCCCTCCATCTCAGATTCACCAACATCAAGGTCAAAGGGTCACTCTGAGGGAAGATATTCCTTACAGGATACAACTTGAACTGCAGGTTCTGAAATAACTGAATTTGAACACCCTCATCCCTTGATAGGAACCTTCCTATGGTGACGTCAAGTGAGACGATCATTCCGACCCCCATCGGCTTATCATTCCCTGATCCTAAAAATGCACACAAGATTACAAAGGTACTGGGAAGTCGGGAAATTCACATTTTGGCAGCTTTTTGCAGGCATTCATAAATATGGCATATGGTCAGCATTTCAACCCAGACTTGCTGACTTTAAGGAGGAATTGAACATCTGAATGGCAGTAGCATGGTTTGCTTTATTTTCGTCCTGAAAAGAATACAAATCAGTTCAAATTGTTTTATATATGAATTTTTAAGTGACGTCTGTTGTACAAATAAATATCAATCATTTAGTTAGAATCATGGCAATTATTACCTTTACCTTATTAAACTTAAAAGTTAGTTTCCATCATCAAAGGTTAACATGATAAATATTTCCATTGCAGAAGAAACCCCATGTTAAGCGCCCGTTAAGCCCTGGTACAAACCCGCTGTGCATGCATTTTGGACGTGCGTGTTCGTGGAGGCTTTTTCTAAAGACGCAAGCAAGGAAGGAAGTGGCACGAGTACGGATGGAGTGCGTCACGCACATCGCAGGCACGGTTATTTGGATGGTTACATGCATCATATGTAGCGCAGAAAACTATTAAGTGTGTTGCACGTACTTACGACTTGCTTGCAACTTGCTCACAACATACTTTCTCCGCAGGTCTTCTACGTTATTGTTAGAATTTACACGTACTGCTAAAGCACAGAGTCCTCACTTCCTTCACAGTGTGTTGAAAGTACAATGCACGTACTTGCAACATACTTACAACGATGCGTGTCATACTTCTTGTTGAATTCGAAGACAGCACGGAGCGAAAGTTCTGTATGCACTAAAACAGTGCTAAGTCCTGTCGACGTGTTCCCAAATCCGCAAGGAGGCCGTACGGGACACATACTGACAACGCACAGACACCGTATGGATTATATACCCAAGGTTTGCCTTAATTTTTGCACGTAGACAGCATATACGTGCACGCACGGCAGGTTTTGACCACCGCTTAAGGCGAACGGATTCATAAACTATAACTCTGGTTGTCTACTAATCACGCTAAAATTAGTTAAAGGGGTGTCTGATATTTAATACAAATAGAAATATAAGTAATGACTGTTTTACTTTGGGTGTTCATGGTAGTTAAAAATTATTGTTGGACATGTGCAAATTTTCCAAGAAGGAATTTGCAAGTGACCAACCAGAATTATACTATCATGAACATTTCTTGAAAGTCATCTATGCCACAGAAACTATCAAGACACTGCCAAATATTACTGAGATAATAGAACAGTCTGTTTAAATGGACAATACAATCCGCAAGATCTTCATTTGTACATTGGATTAATAAATAAGCATGAAAACAAACTCCATTGATAAAGATGTGTTTGCGAAACATGAATGCCCCCGTCGGCATCTTTGTCAGTAAAACACCTATAATTTTGATTTTCGTATTGTAAAAAGTAGGTCATATCAGGTCAAGGTCACTAGGTTAAAATTATTAGTATCAATCGGAGCGTCTTGTCACAGGTAATGCACAAAAAGTCATGTGAAATAATGAAAGCCCTATTATACTTAGCAGGATTGCCAGCACTCTTGGTGAACAAAATTCCCTGACTTTTCCCTAACTTTTCACTGACCAATTCATGGTTTTTTTCTACCAAAACCGCAAACATTAAAATGGCCACCTGACCTCCCCATTATAGGCCCTTCACATTTTCACAGATCAAGCAACGACTCCACTACAACTCTAAAAAAGATCTTTCCGAGGCGAGTCGTAGTGATGTAACGATTATCGCCGACAATCGATTGTCGGTCGCTGAATGGCCAGCGATGTTACTAATCGATGTTGAAAATCAAACTCGATTGTCGCCGACATCGCCGATTTCCGAATTTTCCGTATTTTTCTGTCCGTTTCGGTATTTTGGTTTAAGAAATCGCGCAATGTGAAAGTCATTGACGGATGCAAGTGCAGGTTACATGACCCTTCCGAGGACAAAAATAACAAAAACACCTTCAAAAACTTATATTCCTGCCTGGACTACTTGGATAATTGAATTGATATTGTGGTTCAAACACCAAATTTCCTAAGTTCCTCTGTCACCAACTATATTAAACCCAGGTGTTTCGTGGACGACGTAACGTTATAACTTTATTGCATCAAGTAATTTTTCATATTCTATCAATCAAATTTACTTTTACATTTATATCAAACATTTATAAATATATAATACATAATAAATGAAAAGTCATCGGGGGGAGGGGGGGTTAATCATGGTATATTGTCCTTTGAAAATTAATTTGTCTCATCAGTGATGTTCATAACCTTGTAGAGGTAATGTAAAGGTGTAAAATAAACTCTTTAAGATGATATACACAAAGTAGAATACTCAAATTTAATTATTCGGTCCTAATTTCAATTAATTATGGATTGAAAATTAAAGAGATAGGAATTTTTCGATTATAATCGATTAATAATCGATTATGCCCTTCCGATTATTTCCAATTATCGATTATGATTTAGTTTCCGATTGCCCAACACTAGCGAGTCGTGATGCAAAATGCTCAACGAACCATGAACCTATGACTGAGAAGTACGGATTGGTACAGGTTGATACGAATCGAGAACAGATAGCTAAGGAGTGCTACGGATATTGTCCCGACTTTGCTACGGATTGCTACGACACGCGTACGGATAGATATGACTTGCTTCGACACATGGACGGATAGGAATGTATAGGTACGGATTGCTAAGACCTACAAATACTCCAGTACGGATAGCTACGATTCACACACGGATAGCTGCAACTTCAATTCGGATTAGAAGGACTCAGGCTTGAATTTTCTATGAACTTTTGATCAAATCATTTACTTAAATATCTAATATCTTCAAGTTGAGACAGTCTCACTTGTTTAATAACAGTATTCAGGTTTTAGAAATGTCTTTGTATCTTTAACTGGAATTGAAAAGTTGTAGTATTACACATATATTGACCGAAAAACACACAAAATACTGATATATTTGAAAATTACAAAAGACACAATCTGTAGCTATCCATAGCCTTTCCTTATCGAATCCGTGGCTATCCGTAGGCGAGTCGTAGCAATCTGTAGGAAAGTCATAGGGCTATTTTTATCACAAAAATTGTCCCGAAGTGCTACGGATGCGCTACAGGATGCTAGGACTGATCATCTCCTATGGATAGCTCAACTCCACATGGGTTGCTAAGACTCCCCTACAATTCCGCTACGACAAATTTATCCGTAGCAGAGTTGTAGAAAATTTTGAACGTGTTCAAAAATTTTCTTTCTCATGTGGTATACTAAGCTTAGATTGCCAAGGATAGCTACGACTCATCAAGACTATGTGCCGGATCGAGCTACGGATGTAAAAAAAATTCTCGATCCGCAGCTATCCGTGGCCCGATCCCTGAAAGTGTGAAGGGGCCGCCTAATTAAGATCCCCAGTGGGTCCAGCGCAAAGCCCTGGTAGGGGTCCAGGGGACAAAGCCCCCGAGGACTTTTGAAATATGGCAAATGAAACACCCAATTCCACTGAAAAGGCTAATATATTCAAGAATAGAGGAAATGTCGAAGTTTGATTCAAATTATATCTATTTGACAAGTAAATTCCAGATTGATGACTAGAAAGCTTCGTGAGATAAAGGAGTTAAAGAAGATCCTGACGATAATCTCAACAGCACTCACATTAGAGCACCAAATTGAGCATCGACGGACCCCTAGCAAGGTAGAGGTGGGACCAGGTGCCCAGGAGGAGTAAGCATCCCCTGTTCACCTTTTACAACATGAGTTTATTCATAATTATTGTGATTGTAAACATTGTGAATTCGCCGGCAAAACACACGTTATGTTTATATATCCTGGACAAGTGAACTTTTTGTAGATTTCTTTACCCATTAAAACAAAAATAATGAAACTAAATAATATACTCTATTTGCTAGAAGATACAGGGAATACATCTTTAATGTTCATAGCATGTTGACGTAATTCTTCTATTTCCGTATAACAATTCTTTTCCATCGTATACATCTAAATGTCATTTAAATGTATACAACTACATCCAATGACGTTTGAATAAAAGTTCTTAGTTTAGTTTAGATGCTTAATTAGTGCGAAACATTTCTACTTTGGTTATTTTCTAAACATTTTATTTTTATCTATTCGTTTATTTATTCATATTTAATTATTATTTTTTTTTTTTTGGCACAATGATGTGTACACAGTTGCATTATATATAATTTACTTGCATATATATAAGGCAGCTACGAGTCTGTGAGGCCTTTATCATTTAAAATTCATTTCTAATTACTTCAATTTAATACTTGAAGACTGCCATAGCCGAAAATTTTTTTTAAATCTTAGTATTTTTTTCAGCTCTGAAATACCTTTTCCTTGACTTTTATGGATTTTCATTTTTCACTGACCAAATTCTAAAATTCCTTGACAATTTCCTGACCTTGAAAAAAAGGAAATTTCCCCGATTTTTCAAGACTGCTGGCAACCCTGCTTAATGACACTTACAATTCAAAATTATGGATACGGTTTAAGTTTTTCAAAAGTAAGTCAAAGTGCAGGTCACAAGGTAAAAAAATTCAGTATCCATGGAAAGATCTTATCATAAGGAAATTACAAATGTTAAATATGAAAGCCCTATCATTTACCATTCTTAAAATAGCTATGGCCAAAGTTTTGGTTTTTCAAGGTCAAGGACATTAAGTCAAAACTTTTTTGTATGAATGGAATAGTCTTGTCACAAGGAATACACATGTGAAATATGAAAGCCCCATCACTTACTATTCAATAGTTATCGTCAAGTACATGTATATAATTTTCCAAATGCAGGTCAAACTATAAGGTCAAGGTCACAATTAGGGCTGAGTATTGCGGGTCAAACTACAATTGCGATTTATTGCAATACTTGGAAAATTATTGCGATATATTGCAATATCTTATAACTTCCGAGATTTCTTATCATAATTTCATTTTTCCTTCTAGTGTAGCATATAGTACAGACACTTCATCTTGTTTAAAAGTGGCTTTTCAGAAAATTGTAGAACTGATCATAATTTTATCACCGATGTTAACAGACGAAACAATTATTACGAGCATGATGTAGTTCATGATGTTGTAACTTTAAGGTCCACAATTAAGAATCCACTTTTGACAATTTAAATGATTTATGTGTTTTGAGTAGTAGACGTACTTCGAATCGCTCATAATTTTCAAAGAAACAAGATGAAAATATATCGTCAAAAACTGGTTTTTGAAAATAAATACCATGGTACGTATTGCGAAGACTTGTATTGCAATACACCTGTACCACGATAAAACTGTTCAACCTTGAGTCACAATGTCAAAAATTCTGGTATCCATGAAAGGTCTTGTCACAAATATTACGCAGGTGAGATATAAAAACCCTATCACTCATCATTCAAAAGTTACGTTATGCAGGGATCACCCTATAGCCCTGCAGAGTAATGAGATAAGAATCTCATTTGCTAAAAAGCAATGAGATTTTTTCCATTTCAATGAGATAATTTGAATGAAAAAAAAAGTGAAATAGAAATCAAACTTCCGTTTCCCTTTATTTCCATGGAGTCCACAATATCTAGCAACACATTATTTGAATGTGAGAATCACCATGGAATTTTTCCATTGTTTTGAATGCTATTTTAAATGACAAATGAGGTCAAATAAGATTAATTCTTTGTTTCTTATACACCGCTATAATTTGTCGCTGACGAGACTTTTTTTCACAACTTCAGAGAAAAATGTCGGCCTTGCCTCATAAACAATCGCTGGTTAAATATGAAATATCTATTCATTCAAAGGAAATTACATTGTCTTGTGAATGTTTTTTTTTTCAATGTTCCAACGGATTTCAGCACGTCGTGACAAGTCATTTTACGGAAACGTCTAATCTGCGAGTATGGGGTCATTGGGGTGTACATCAAGACTTCACGCATTGTAAATATTTTTAAGGAATTGTATAACTATTGTTCACATTGACGATTTCAAGGACTTATAAATGTAAACAGTGAGTGTTTACAAGTCATTGAAGATTAACTAACCCGACTAGTTATTGCTGAGTACTGGCCACAAGCCGACACGTTTCAAGTACATAGCCGGTCTACTCGCGTGCGCCATACTATGAAAGTGTTTCAACTGTGTTTGTATGTATACTACTACTCTATGCAAACAAAAGTCAATACCGAGACTGCATTGAAATATTTCATACTCTATTGAGTCTTTGGTATTATAATGACAAACAAGAGCCCCAGGGGGCACAACGCTCACCTGATACCCATGCACGCTCTAACTGACATACTGACAGAGAAAAAGAATAAAACAATGAAATGATTTCACAAATTAAGTTTATTTAAAATTGAACACAAAACCTTTCATTATTGATAGCTAGCATGCCAGAAATTATAAAGCCTGTGTTTGTGAAACGAGAATGCCCCCGGCGGCATCTTTGTTAGTATAAACACCATTTTCTGTTAAGTATGTGAGAGGTCAGGGTCAGCGTAATATTGGTATCAATGGAAAGATCTTGTCACAAGGAATACACATGTACAATATGAAAGCCCTATCACTATAACCATTCAATAGTTATGCCCAATGTTAAAGTTTCTGAGAAGTACGTGAAACGTCAAGGTTATGGTCATGAGGTCAAAAATTTTGGTAAATACACATGTGAAATATGAAACCTCTATCACCAGCTTCCATTCAAAAGTTATGCCCAATGTTAAAGTTTTTTGGAAAACAGACAGACAAACAGACAGACGGACAGGCCAAAAACTTTATGCTCCCGAATCTTTTATTCCAGGGGCATAAAAAACAAAGATTTTTCGGTTTTGCCTTTATTCACTAAAATCTATGAATTATGCTTTTGAATAGTATTGATTTCATCTCAAATACATGAAACGTACAGTTAAAATCGTTTTGATCCAATATTCAACAATTCAAGTGAGTTGTGCAGAAATTGTGCCAGTTTGTTTTCCAAAAAAGCAGTGTATGTTGTATCAAACCTCATGACCCAGTGAAGCCACTTGAACAAATAATTTTCAGTAAATATGCTGAAATGCGACGCTTCTTGCCTATGCATATTTCAACAGGCGAGAAGGAGCGTCGCATTTCAGCATACGCTGTTCAACAACTCAAGTGGTTTCTCTAAGGTTTCGCAGTTTGAAACAAATTAAAAGGCCCATGAAATTGTTAAGCTTGTCCAACTAGCAGACCTACGACATCGTTATTTACTGTTAACTAATTGTTTTACCTCATCATAGGTCTGTTACACGGGCAAGTTGTTAGCGGAGAGAGTTCATGAAATGTATCGGTTGCATTGGATTTTCCGACAAGAAGTTATTTGGTCTGATAAAAACTCATTATGTATCTATTATTTGAACAGATAAAAATTCCCAAATGTCTTAACACAGGATCCTGTCGCTTTATGAGAGAAAATGTTTTATTATTCACAACCTCAGGCCTCTGTATTCCTCTTAGAAATATTATACATACAAGATGACGAACACAGTGGCTTAAGGTTGTGAATAATAATTTATTTTCTCTATTAAAACAACAGCTTCTGTGGTCCAACATTTCATTGGAAGATTTCAGGAACTCTGAACGGAATTATTTATTTTCAAGAATTTCAGATATTAAATGTCCTATGCATTCTCAAAATCCAGAGGAAGAGATTACTCATTAGACGTTTCTTCAAGAAACAAGTATATGCAAGTGTTCCAAGTACATGAATGATAACCATTATGAACGTTGTTCATAGCTCAAACCATACTCGCTCCTTTAACATACCTACATGTAATTCCGTCATCAGGAAGAACTCATTCTTCATACGTACAGTCACAGAGTGGAACGAACTGGATAACCATCAAGTGCTGTCAAGGACTGTGGAAGGCTTTAGATTCAGCCTGAAGCGCGATTAAGTAAGTTTATGCGCTCTCTCATTCCGTTGATCACAAGCCAGTATTGGTAATTCAACGTACCCATACAGATACAGATTATGAAAGTGTTCCAATTATAAAAATCTATTCCGTTTGCACTGTATCTCCTGAAATATATCGCAGTACTGCTTTGCGGTTTGTATTGCAATGAAGCGCCTAGCGGAATACGATGCGCCTTGGGGACGAAGATGAATGAATGCGTATCTAGGTCATTGTCCTGTCAAATAGTTCCGATTATTTTCTTATTATTTTCAACAATTGGTGGAAAATACACACAATGTTTATCTTGAATTGTCTTCTCCGTGATTGTTTACTAGACAGATGAAATAAAATTTTGAATATAGTTTTAAAGTGTGTGAGACATCTACATGTGTGGAAGAATACGTGTGAAAATGGGTCCTCAGATCATAAAATTCGAATAATTCCGGTCCGGAACCAGGTGCATGGCTTTGAAAAATATTTAAAAAGTTGTGTACTTTTAATCATTACGGCATTTTTTTTTTTTTTTTTTTTGTGATTCAAATAAAATTTCTTCATTTAAAAGTAGTATCAATGTGTATAACCCGGTGCGATTTGAGAATTTCTTTTCTTTTTTGGTAAGAAAACATACATTATACCTATGTACAATCTTAAAAAATATTCCTTAAAAATCCAAAAGTGGATATCTGGACAAAATTCTTTCACTTGTAGGGTACCATGCATGAGTACCTCATACCTACAAATTGTCATGACAATCTGAAGAGTGGTTATAGAAAAGAAGCAGAAAATGTATGAAAATCACCCCCCCCCCCCCCTTCCTTTTTACATAAGAAAAAAATTCATAAAAAATCAAAAAAAATAAAATTTAAGCATAAAATACATATCAAAGCATTAAGTAAGTTAAATATGATAAATATGTAGTAAATGAGTGTGTAAAATCATACACTTATTGAGTTATTTAAAGAAAAAGTGCAAAAATGTGCATTTCTGACTAAGTCCGAAAAGACGTCAAAAACGCGTCAAAAATTAGTTGTCGGATTTTAACGAAATGAACAAACTTGAATCATACATCCTTCTAGATCACATAGATACAATTAGTTTTTCAATCCATTCAGTGGAACTGGAGAAGAAGATTTTTGAAGAGGGGTACCCTCCGGGGCCTATTTGACCCCGCCCTGGATCCACCCCTGAAGGGATCGAGCCGAAATGAACAAACTTGGTAGAGGACCTTTAGTACTTCATGCATACCAAGTTTCATCAAAATCCCTTCAGCCGTTCTTGAGAAGAAGTTGAAAATGTTAAAAGTTTACGACGGACGGACGACGGACGACAGACGACGGACGCCGGACGCCACACTATGACAATAGCTCACTTGAGCCTTTGGCTCAGGTGAGCTAAAAAGCACGTACCGCTGACAATTACCGCTAGAAAAATGTAAAACTAAATGCTCGCATCTACGGAAAAAAATGCCCGCATACAAACTTCAGTACGAGAAAAGGGAATTTCAGGGAAAAGATTGGGTATGTATTTATACAGAGTCGGCAATACCTGCCGAGTTTTCATAAATATGTACATGATGTCCCACGCGGAATTCGAATAATCGGCTTACAATTTTGAAAATTAAAGACCAAACACGTACTTGTTCTGTCGCATTGTATCAATCTAAGTGCGATTTATGCAAAGGAGGTACGCGATTTTTTAGCGCGACTGAGCAGCAAAAATGTGATATTTGTGTAAAACACTGCACTTAGAATATCGCAAAATCGCAGCCTAGGGTGATCCCTGGTTATGTTGAGGTCAATGATATTAGTTCTGAAGAATATGAAAACAATAAAAGCCCTCAGGTAGCAATTATTTCCCCTTCTTCTGCCCATTTGCTTTTGTCTTAACAAATATCCTTGTAGTTTTTCCTTCTTAAGTTTTCCAAAATAAAAATGTCAAAGATGTCACTTATCAATCAATTATATAACAGAAAATCAGACAAACTGCCTGACCAAGAAATTAAATGCCCTAGAGTCTCCAATTACGGTTGCATAAAATATGTTTACGTTATGTCAAGAAATACTAAAATTCCATCTTAAGTAATTTTAGAAAATTTGAGAAAAAATAATTTGCTTTTCCTAATGTTCAGTACCTGTTAATTCCCGACTTCTAACTTCATAAGAACTTCTAACTTCATGAGGACTTCTAACTTCATGAGGGCTTTAATCTGTTTCAGTTCCAAATTGAAGTTGAGCAATTCTTTCTTCTTTGTGTGTTTATCACAATCAAAAATTCACATAACCTGAAAAGAATTACAAAACATGTCATAATCCTTACATGCCTATCCAGTTATTATCATATAAATTGTTAATGCGATTCGTTCAAATCACCATTTCTCAGAAAGTATAAATAATAAAAAGTTAAATCTTTTTGCTATATTATATGTCTATGATTGAGTTGAGCACAAGCTACATTGTTATAGCCCCTGACCATCAGAGTCTTAGAAAATCGGTGTGGTCATTTCCTATTATGTAACATTGTATAATCTTGTCGTCACCATTTCTCAGAAAGGGTAAAATTTGATAGAAAGTTAATTCTTTTTTGCAATGTTCAAGGACTATGAGTTAATTGAGCATCTGAAGTTTTGTTTGAGCCCCTTACCCCAGGGTCTTAAGACATTGGGTGTGGTCACTTTCTTCTTTATATGCAACTCAATGTTATCTTGTGGTCACGATTTCTCAGAAATTATAAATACACAGGATTATACAGGGTTACACTTTTTTAGCCTCTTACCCTTGGGTCTTAGAAAATAGTTATGTCATTTAGTTATGTATTTTACTAAACAACCAGGAGAGCTTCAGTCTCGTCAGAGACTTCTAGTTTGTAAACATGTAGCTTAATCATTTATTTCCAATGCACTATAGGTCGGATTACTTATTTTCCGACAACTGAAGAGCAGAATATTTATAATGCCAGTCTTCCCCCTTCAGAATAAAATGGTCGGTTCGTTTTTTTTTTTGGGGGGGGGTGGCTTGTCCATTTTATTTCAGATTGGGTTTATAGCTTATTTATTTTCAATCAGAACAGGTTGAATGATTTATTTTCCAGCAACTAAATATCATAATATTTAATGCCATGCGCTGCAGCACTTAAATCCCCTCTTTTCAAAATAATCGCAACTTGTGATTTATAGGATTCTTATACACAATTTAGAGAGGTATTACCCTGCTATGATGCACCTGCTTAGGGACATCAAATGTGTAAATTGAATTATCTAATCTACTCAAAATTAAAAGCAACATTTCTTTGAATATTGGAAATTACTATAATTGCTGCTTTTGTTTGTACTGACCATTAATTTGTTTGTGTCATCAACGGCATTGTAACGTTATAAGTCATTGGATTTACTTTTTTCAGTAGATCTGACATTTCATTCTATATTATGTCATAATGAATATTTTTTAATAGAATAATTAGGGAAACACAAGAAAATCTTTGAACAAAATTTAAAAGTCTTATATAAAAAAAAATTAGAATATGGTAACCCAACTGAATTTCTTTTAAAAACATAACAATTTTTTTCTTTTTCTTTCTTTTTTTAACGCCATATTGCCTTTTTGTGCAAATGTATCCTTAAGAAATTGTCAGTAAGTAAAATTTTTAAATGACACTAAAAATTTCTGAAGTTACATAAGCCGGCCTTTCTCTTAATTCTCAATGCATCATCAATTCAGTATGAAATCGGTATTTAGAGGGTTTTTTTATGGGGGAGGGGGGGTTGCAGTTAAAACTATTCTGATAAATGGCAGCATAGTGCTAATGGTAACTTGAGAAAATAAGAAAAATACGAAAACAAAAAATGAAAAAAAAATAAAACCTGTGAAACACGAATGCCCCCGTTGGCATCTTTGTCAGTAAAACAGATCAAAAGTAGTATCACATTTGAGGTCAAGGTCACAAGGTCAAATTTAGTATCCATGGAAAAGTCTTGCCACATGGAATTCATTGTAAAATATGAAAGCCCTATCACTTACCATTCAAAAGTAATGGCTAAAGTTTAAATTTTCGAAATTAGGTCAAACTCCAAGGTTAAGGTCACAAGGTCAAAAATTTTGGCATCCATGGAAAACTCTTGTCAAAAGGAATACACATGTGAAATATGAAGGCCCTATCACTTACCATTCAAAGTTATGCCAAAAGTGAAAGTTTTTCAAAAGCAAGTCAAACTCCAAGGTCAAGGTCACAAGGCCAAAAATTTGGTATCCATGGAATGGTCTTGTTACAAGGAATGCATATGTGAAATATGAAAGCCTTATCACTTGCCATTCAAAAGTTATGCCCAAGGTTAAACTTCTTCAAAAGTAGGTCAAACTCCAATGTCAAGGTCACAAGGTAAAAAAATTTGATATCCATGAAAAGGTTTTGTCAAAAGAAATACACATGTGAAATATGAAAGTCCTATCAGTTATCATTCAAAAGTTATGCCCAAAGTTAAAGTTTTTCAAAAGTAGGCCAAACTCCAAGGTCAAGGTCACAAGGTCAAATTTTGGTATCCATGGAATGGTCTTGTCACAAGGAATGTACATGTGAAATATGAAAGCTATATCACTTACCATTCAAAAGTTATGCCCAAGGTTAAAGTTTTTCAAAAGTAGGTCAAACTCCAAGGTCAAGGTCACAAGGTCAAAAATTTTGGTATCTATGGAAAGGTCTTGTCACAAGGAATACACATGTGAAATATGAAAGCCTTATCACTTACCATTCAAAAGTTATGGCCAAGGTTTAATTTTTTGTGAACAAACAGACGGACAGACCAAAAACTATGCCCCAGAATCTCCAATTACGGGGTCATAAAAATGAAATATGTTACCTTGGAATAAAATAAAGCGTAATATATACATAGAAATAATTCTTGGATCTAAAACATTTCTTTTCCAAGTATACATGGTTCATCATGTGCATCCTGGCTCTGAATTTGAGAAATTGAGAGCGTAAAAATAACATGATGACATCTTGAGGGGGAGAGGAGTTCAGTCAGCCTCAACACCCGTGGTGGTGTAAACTTCATGCAAAATAAAACGTAAATTAATCCAATGAGACTCAAAAGACACTTCAAGTAAACATTCTAAATTATTTGCCGTACTCACAGATCGACCTCATTGGATCTAATTTAGTCATCATGGTCCTTGAATGTACATTTCAGTACATCTATCTGGCCTGTAAGCTTTTAAATGAAGATCATTGTTGTTCTCGTGAAACTCTAGGGTCACGCCCGGTCATGCCCATGCTCAATCCCTCCCCCCCGCCCTGGAAACATATATATACTCTTATACTCAAGTCACCATGTGGAAAGGTCGTTCTTGCCTATGCCCACTCTGCTGTTGAAAGGTACCGTATAAAATGTTATGATCAATATTTGCTCACAAACTTCTCAGAGCGGTCAGTTTTTGTAACTAATTAGGTTTAACATTTCCAACATAATACTGCACATGGCAATTAGCAAATATTTGAATATCTGACCTCAAATTGCCACCCTCAGATCTCACAAGTTAATACCTTTTTGATAAAGACCCTTTCACGATAAGGTTCGTTCAAATTTCACTTTTGTCTTTTGGTATGGTTTTCCACTCAAAACAATGGACTGACATCATATCACTCTAAACCATGACATGCACTGAAGCTGTATGACGTCATTTCAATGTCTTTAGTGGAAAAAGTACCCCGGGCCATACGAAAAGACAAAAGTGATCCGAATGAACCTTATAATTATAGAGAAAGGGTCAATTTTTAGACTCAAATGTAAACCGCGCAAGAAAGGCATCTTGACAAAATGTCGAAGCGGAGTATATAATATCCAAACGTGATCGGTAACTGGAAAATGATCTATTAATTGGCATTCTCATAATTACCTTGTTAAACTTTACTATCAATAATATATGGCTTGAATTTTCCTTGTGTCCGCTGATCTTTGATCGCTTTCATGGGACACAAGGAAAATCCCTCCAAAAGAGAGAAAGTTGACATGTATCAATGCAATACACGTGATGAAAAAGTATTTTCCGAATTTCCTCTGAATACATGTGCTGGGCTGTTGTTCCGAATCCAGCCTCTCTCTATGCATCAATTAAGACATTTCTTGCTTCCGCCAAATGTAAACCACAAAACGAATATTGAGTAAAAAATCAAAAACCTTAATTTATATTCCTTTTCTTACCATCCAGTAACATGCGCCTTCCGCTTTCATTTTCGACATCGTTTATCATCGAGTGTTCGATTGTCTGCATCAGTCGTACGTATGACTATAATTTTCTTAATAGAACCAAAACTTGGGCTGGTTTCAAAATATTTGAAAGTGAAACATGTCTAATTCAACATCAGTGGGGAGCTGCCGGTGTGTGTAAGGGGGGGGGGGAGGTGAATGAATGAAACATATTTTATTGTCTTAGTAGATCGGGCACAAGTTTTCACAACTTAGAAAGCCGTCTCCATGAAGGTCGGGGGGGGGGGGTCAGTCAGCATATTTCTTTTGCTTTTACGATATACATGTACTTGTAGATTTTTTTTTTCCTCAGATCGGTTCTCGGGGTCACATTGGACCGGGATTGAACAGACGGAGTAAAATTTCAAATACTCGACGAATCAATTTCATTTTACTTGAAATCAATATCAAAATTGAGCTTAAATAGATGTAGAGATACTTACAGTTACTCGAAGTGGTGGAGAAATACGTTGAAACTTAACGAGGAGATTCCTAAAACTTCAACAAAAAGTCCGACTGTTCACTGCAAATGTTTCTTTGTCTATGGCCGGAGATCAATTGTTCAAAGAACTGCGCAGTGGTAAGCCAATGAAATTCCACCAAACTGAGCGCGAAATGATTGAGCCAATGAAATACAACTAATTGGGTTATCGAACCTGTTTTTCAACGAAAAAAAAAGAAAAAAAATAAACACCAAACTTTTCATTATAATTATATAAAACAACGGTTTATAGACTACATGGCGTTTGACAACTATACCGACATCTGCCTATTTATAAAATATGAAAATTCGATTGAAAGTAGCTCATCAAGGACTGTGGCGTCCACGAGAGCCTGAGAAATATAAAGAGATTTCAAGTTTCATAGGCGGATTTAGGAATTTTTCAAAGGGGGGGGGGGGTTGAAGATTTTGAAGGAGGGTTGAATGCATACTATCAAAAGCTTCTGTTTCGCAATAATACCTTAAAGGGTGCATTATTAAGCTATATTTGTTTTATCACCGAGCCGCGAATCGGCGCGGTGATAATTTGATTGGTTCATGCGACGAGGGGAATTACTGGACAACAAATCACAGCTAGCTAGTTGTTATATTGTTCTGCACGAGATCTACAGCACGTGAATGGGCGGAGCTTAGCGGACTAGAAGTTTGTTGGAGATTTAACACACAAATATTCAGGGAAACAGCGTTACAAATATGACGTTTTTCAAAGGAATTTAATGATGTCACAATGTTTCCTGCAAAAATCGAGCATATGACTGTAAAATCGAGAAGACGGAATTACATTTTATGAGATTAAAAAAATGTATAACCATGGCAGTTATTTTTCATAACATCAAAATATCAAAACACGAACACGTGCCGATATCAACTTAGCTTATTCAAAGTCGGAGATGGTTTTCCAATGGTTACTTTAAGACTTCTTTTTAAAATCATTTACAAGTACAACAATTGTTAATATAGACAGATAACTCCCACGATTACAACATTTCAATGCACCATATGCGCATTTCACTTACTTACATGTATCTCCAACATGACCATCATACGGTAATCACAGCGGAACATACACGCAAGAGAGGAGAAAAGGGGAACATACATACGGACGGACGGACAGACAGACAGACAGACAGACAGACAGACAGACAGACAGACAGACAGACAATCAACGAGAACAATCAGACGACATAGGTGAAACATTGATAATATCTACAGTGTCCCTTTATTAAAAACTGAAATTGTTGTAGATGGCGCAACTTAATCTAATATGGCGTTGCACAAATTCAATTCAATTATCTTGTTGCAGCTTAAAGTTTTAGTAGGCGACACCACTGGAATTAATTGATACGGTACCGCACAAATTCAGTTATCTGGTAAATTAACGCAAATAAGGAAATTGATAATTAATAATGCGGAAGTGATCCCACTCTAAACCTTCTTGAAGAAAATTTCTGACCAATTTATTATGCACAAGACATATGTTTCGGATACTATTTCTCTCCTACCCGCGTATGTGTTAATGAGCAGGTCCATGAAATAGCTCTATGTGGGCTACTTCTGTATCATATATCACGTGACAGCTGTAGCACATATTACGTGACGCTATTGTTTCAATCGATTGTTTACGTTATTGTGACGTCATGATTTCAGCCCGCAAAACATACGGAGAAATAATGCCACTCTGACGTCACGTCATGGCTCGCAGCAAGATTTGAAAATATGGGCATCACCGTAACTAAGACTGTTAAACGGCTTCCGGGCATTGGATATGATACTCGGCTATTTTCTGAAGAAGTTGATGTAAAAAACTTTATTTTCCGTGTTAAATTCGCGGTTCCCACTTGAGTTGAAAATTAGTAAGATTCTGTCCATAGGCTATACAGTAATTTCATAGGAAGACAGCATGATTTGGTGAGTTTTGGCAACTTCAATCTCCGTTTTATTAGGTTTCTAGTTTAATAATTCGTGTTACGGGCATCGCGACTGAAAGTTTATAACAAGTAATTGAAGTCAGGTATCGTCGTTTTTTTCGGATAACTGATTTTGGCGGTTCCCACATATTTTAAAAATTCCTTCTTTCTACGAAATTTCCTCTATTTTCTAGTATCAAATCATTATGTTTTCTTATAGAATTGAAAATAGGTCATGAATCAGCGTTACATAACAAATTGAAAATAATATGAATAACAGAAATTAAATAAAACGAATATTTTACGGAGAAAAGCTACTAACTGATTTTAATGGGAGTTTCGCCGAACTTCGTCACGTGACTGAGATAAGTGGCATCATTTCTCCACATGACAAACAAGCTAGCAGCGACGTCGCAATAAAACATCTATTTTAAGATCGTTTTTCAATGTACTCTTGCGTTTTATTTTGAAAAGCCTATCATTCGTAGTTTATTCTTATAGAATAAACCATTTTCGGGGGCGCTGAATTCGAATATCCCAAAATTTTCGCGAATAGATCAACTTGACTTTTTTTCAAATTTCGTCCCTTTTCTTTCAGTTTTGTTTTTGACCCTTAGATATGAGAGAAAAATACTCTTTCATGTTCATCTATGAAAGATACATCGTTTCCACCCTCGGGGTCTCAAAATTTTGCAAAACCCTCGGCAAGCCTCGGGTTTTACACGATTTTGAGACCCCTCGGGTGGAACCGATGTATCTTCCATAGAAAACCATGAAAGAGTCTTATAATCTTCATCAGTGATGCTTCCAGCCGAAGTGATTTTCAGGAGCCGCCAGAATTCATTTCAGTAGCGTCCTCTGGTTTTAATTTTTTTTAAATTTAAATTTGTGTACTTACTTTACAGATAGTGTGCGTCTCCAAATTTCCTGTAGGGTTGACTCAGTACCACGATTAATATCTTAAAATTTTGGGTATGTATTTCAAATAGAGAAAGCGTATCGTACGTAGCTACAAATGACGCCAAAGAAAAAAAAAATGGAGGTTTGGTGAAAGGGTATCTATATCCTATATTTGATGACGATTTAGAATGAAACGGCAGATTTAAGTATACTAGTCGAATTGTCTAACATAATGTTGAATTGATTTGTCGTCAAAGAAAGTCTTCTCTCTGGCATCATCGTTAGAAGGGTAGTAAGTAAAACAATACACTTCAAACACTGTGTCGCGGGGAACTTTTTACCAGCTCCACATCAAATAATAAGTGAGAGCAATAGAGTAATATAAGTAATATTTCTAAATGTGGTGCACCAGACATGAACGTTTCGGACATTGAAACAGATTTATTTGAATGAATTACTTAAGGTGCGTCATTGGCCACGATTAAGGACCATTCTTGCGCATCTCCCATTTTAGCACTCATTGATCTTGAATTATATATATATTTAAATCATTTTGGAAAATGTATCATTTCTGACTCTATTGAAGACTTAATTTCATTACGTACCTAAGAGCGGATAAGTTTGAAATTTTGATATAAACTGAATGAAAGCACCTGTAAGAAAATGCTTCGCGGTAATTCCTATAAAAATTGAGCTGGAGGTACTCTTTGGAACAGTTCGGATTTCTCTTACGTAAGTAATAACCCCTGAATTGCGTTTTACGTGTGGAATATTATTGACTTTTACTGTTTTATAAGGTACATATGATGGATACCGAAAAATTATAAACTGTTTAAATTCCACCCATGCAACAATGATGCAAATTAAGGCAATTTTTACCGCGCTGATACAGTTTCAAGAAAACCACAAAATGGCTCTATTCCTGAATTATTATTAGTCGATATCAAGATATCGACTAATTCTAGATTTGTACAGGTTTGTCAACTTTCGATTTGATTCATCAGATTCAATATTGCAATAGGGGCAATTGTCCGATAGAAAGAAACATTCTTATGAATAGTGAAAAACACGTGACCAGAGCTATCCACTTCACAAAAGTAGTACATGTCGTCATGACAACGCTTTGGCATCGCAATTCTGAATTGAAATATTGCACATTAACGTAATATCTGCAATGATATTTTTTCTTGAACAATTTTTACTTTTAGACAAATTAGTGTGTGATACAGTAAACCCTATGCTTTCAAAATCCCTAATGACATTTCTGGATCCTTGGATTCATTGCATCAAAGAATCGTTTGGATACTTAGAATGCGAGGCTGCCAGTGGACTATTTAAAAAATTTCTCACCATCCAGCCGACTAAGCTGTTTCGTTGAGGATACTCCATTTTGTTTGTATATTTTCTTTCCAAAGACAAATTGATAAATGTTACAAAGAAATTAACGAGCGATTTAAAAATCGATAAGACTGTGTGTAGTCACATAATTTAATAGGAATTTTTTTTAGAAGTTTCCCCTTATTTCCCACAAATTCTTTAATCGGAACTCTCCGCTTTTCCCGCGAATATATACTGAAAGGCTTTTGATTGGTCAAGTTAATTTGCGTTATAATGGAATTTTCCTACCGCACAGGTCAAGCAATTTATGAATGACTGTGACTTGAGTTGTCTAGTGCAAATGCACTATTTTCGAACTTTTCAGAATTATCAACACATAAGTTTCTATTGTGTAACCAGTTTTTTGTGTGAATTTCATGCACAGCCTTACTAATACTACTCTTTACTCTTTATTCTAAGAGTCAAAATTTTGAACTAAAAATTTTTTTTCGCTTTTAAATAAATGTTGATATCGACCAAGCTTTTTTGGAAAGCTAATACTTGTTATTATTACGAAGAACCTAAATTTTGATGTGCAATACAATCAAATTAATTTTGCTGATGTTGTACACTATCAAATAAAAAAGACTTTCATATCCCTCCTTTGTAGAATTTGAAATATAGAATTTAATCATCTTTAAATATTCAAACAATTTCTTTGCCATACTATTTGCTTCTAACGTGTCAGATGGCCGTCCTTAGTAAATTAGTTGAGTAAATTTCCCTTGGCTTGACGGTGATGTTCCTAGATTACCGTTACACGGTATTAACATTTCTTAGCTCATCCGGAACGCTAGAGCATGTACTGTTTTGGATTTTAGAAATTAACAAATTACCAATAATGTCGAAGGGTTCGAACTCTCTACCTTATTGAAGAAAATTCCAAACCAATTTACATGCACCAGACACGTTGTTTAGAATATTAAATTCTCATCAGAGATGCTTTCAGCGGAGCCACCAAAAATAATTTCAGTAGCGCCCTCTTTATTTTTTTGAAGTTAGAAACGTTTACATGTAGGTCAAGATTTTCGCTCTCGCAACCTAGTTAAGATCATCTGGAAATTCGGATCCATACAAGCAACCGAATACTATTATTACTATAGGCATTTCACAACCTGCCTTTTATGGTGACATAATAAACATAATAAAGGATAAAAGTTACGCAGAATTACCATCGAAATTGTGTTAGAATCATCAAAAGCCTAGCTTTGATACCGTGTATATGATTCTGATGTCACCAGATAGACACTTGGCTTGGTACTTGACCAATCTACAGCCTTGTACCAGCGCATTCTTAAGAATTGCACTCTGACTTACTGTGACGACAGGACACCATGATGGGCCCTATCCAAACCAATTTAGAGAAGACAGGGCCCGACCACCTGTCCTCTCTGAATGTCGGACTTCTCGGGTGATAACATGCATGAGCTCGCTACAGCCGACAGGGCACTGTATTTCTTACGCCCTGTTGTTTTTTAATCCATTTATACATATCCATCTATTTGTCGCTTTGGGCCCCTGTGTTATTTGTCTGCGTTTATGGTCATCTTACAGTGGGAAAGTTATTTTACATCATAATTGTGCGTTCATCGAGACTTCTGAGTAATCGGAAAATAGTAATGGGAGGGTTAATCCGGATACCCACACCGTCTGTAACTTGTGTGGCAGATGGCCGTCCTAAGTCGGCACCGGTTGCCCATTTGTCTCGTTGGTTTATGTGTCGTCTTTTGTGTTTGATGTTTCTATGATGTGATTTGCTGTTCCTTGTCCCTTTTACGTCTCTTTCTGTGCATGTATCTTATGTGTTTTTGTGTTTTGCTGTCGGTGCAGAAAACGAGCGCTTTTGGAGATCACCTCCTTTCTTTGATGTTTTGTGTTGAAAAATTCACACTGGATGTTTGGTGTTCTCTCTTCCTTATCTCTTCAGGTAAGGGTTCAAGATAATGATATAAATGCGCACTTATTATGCATATGTCTGTAACAATTATATGGCAAGGTCTTAGTACTTTGTCAGGAAGTGCCTATATCTTTAGATAGGGGCGCGAACAATAATAGGTAGAGCGAACTTCGCGCACTGAATAACAAAGCGTTCTATTTTTTTTTTCGAGAAAATCGGCATTAAAACAAACTTTCAACAAAGGCTGCATGCTAATACAATTCTTTACACCTTCGTTATACGTCGTGTGTTTTGTTTACAAAATTCTAATTCGAAGGCAAAAGATACATAGCTAGAGTATCTAACCATCAAATGCGATTCTTTTGTTATTCATTGGGTATTTTATTTCATAAAGACCGCGGTCGATTCCAAATATTCGAAGTTTTATGAACATTTAGTGAATTGTGGAGGGGTGGCGAAAAGAGAATTATTTCAGTAGCGGGTGTGCAAAGTTTTGGTTATAATGAATATTCGGTCATGGTAAAAGTCACTAATTAAGTACCACTGATGAGGATTTACTATCTGTAGCACTCTGATTAAAATTGGTTTGAATTTTCTTTAAAGACGGCAAAGAGTTGGAACACTTCCGTGTTATTATAAAGATAATAGGTTTTGTTCAGCGAATGAGTTAGAAAAGATCCTGACGATAATTTCAACAACACTCACAATAGAGCACAAAATTGAGCATCGACGGATCCCTAGCAAGCTAGAGGTTGGACCAGGTGCCCGGGAGGAGTAAGCATCCCCTGTTTGGCTAGTCGCACCCGCCGTCGATATTCACGCACGAAAATGAAAAGAATATCTAAATTAAATGCACTGTCTGAGATTATGTCTATATAGAAAGTGCTATGGCGACCATATCAGGGAAACATATTCAAAACACTTACTGTCTAACCCTCGCGGAGAACTTTTTTTACCAGCTCCACACGGCAAAGGGCATAAGTGTGACACAAATGAGTTAAAGAAGATCCTGACGATAATCTCAACAGCACTCACAATAGAACACAATTTGAACATCGACGGACCCCTAGTAAGCTAGAAGTGGGGCCAGGTGCCCGGGAGGAGTAAGCATCCCCAGTTTGGCTAGCCGAAGAAGTACGCTGTGTTGCCAGAATAGGCCATTTGGGAAAATTTAAGAATTGATATATTTTGTGAAAATACCGTAGAATTTCATTTTTTCCTCTTAACATACTGTTAAAGTGAATATTAAAGCAATTATTCTTAGGATCTTAAACGTTATAAAAACAGTTTTATCAATTTCTCCTAATAGATTATTGTGTCTATTATTGAATTATGGTATTGTTTCGTGTGTTTGGACTTCCTTGTTCCTTTGGTGTATCTTGTTGCGCTTGTCCTCTCATTGTTTTCGGGTGTTGTGACTTTTTGCTGTTGGTGCAACCCATTTGAAGAATCCTCAATTTCTTTTATCAAAAATAAGTTATTAATATCATCAGAATTCGTTGGATCTGTTTTACCTCGCCTGATAGGCATAAGCTACATCTTTCCCTTCTACAATAAAAATCGCAGCTCTCTCTGTCTCCAGCTTTTACATTTTCACCCATATAGTCAGATATGAATATCAATATAAAGTGAAAAGTGGACAAACATGGAAGAAATATATGTTTCATCCTCCTCACGCTGGTTGTCATGAGTCCGAAACTACTTTCATTTTTGAATATCAAATTATTTTGCTAATATTCTAGAGTTACAATTTATTTCATCACAAACTGTGATATATCGAATCTGACATATTCCCTTTTCAAAAGTACCTTATTTAATGTCGTCCCTTGCACGCATATGTGTTGCCAGGATACAGGGGATGCTTATCCCCCATGGGTAACTTTTCTCACTCCTCTTCCAGGAGAGTTGAATTAATTAGTTCTGCTTGCTGTCAGTTTTCTTGCGTTTTTCCTGCAATTTTATTTCACAAAATCTTGAATGACGACCATATTTCCATTTCAAGAATGAAATATGGGGGTTTCTCTCAACTTACTATTTGTTACACTCTTGTCTTATTTTTCATGAACACGGTGAAAGAAATATTTATTTAGCTATTTTTAGATATTGTCACATATTAATTCAACATAATAAATTTCCCTTGGCTTGACGGTGACATTCCCAGACTACCGTCACTTTTAGGTTAAGGTTTCCGCTTTCATAAACTATTAAAGACATTTAGGAAATTTTACAAAAAATACAGTCAGCTTCTTTTTAAGTTCGGAATAATACAAGCAACAGAGTATATTACTTTGGGTATTGCATTTTATGGTGACATAATAAACAAAATTACATGTAGAAGGATCAAAGGAAGACAGTATAACCATCGAAAATGCGTCAGAATCATCAAACGCCTTTTATACCGTTGATATGATCCTAATATTAGACTTTTTTCACCGTGACAAACTTCGAACTTCGCACTTCGAACTTCGCATTTTTATTTAGAAGTGGATTGCCGAAAAAACGCGCCAGTAGTACAGGAAGTCCAATATACCAGTTCCATTGAGTATACTTATCAAAATGTAGATGACTCTGCTTATGACTTTATACGTGAACGGCAGCTACGACACTGATTTTTCAATGTTCGAAGTGCGAAGTACAAAGTGCGAAGTCCGTCACGATGAAAAATGTCTAATGTCACCATACGGACACTTGACATGGTACTGGACCAATCAACATCCTTGTACCAGCGCATCCTTAAGACTTGCACTCTGACTCACTGTGACGACGGGACTCCATGACGGGCCCTGCCCAAACCTTTTATAGAGAAGGCAGGACCCCGACCACCTGTACTCTCTGAATGTAGGTCGGACTCCTCGAGTGATCACATGCATCAGCTCGCTACAGCTCGCACGCCCCTACCCTATTTTTATATCTATTTACATATTCATCTGTGTTGTTTGGGTCCCTGTGTTGTGCTTTCTTGTCTGTATGGTTGTCTTACAGTGAGGAGGTTGTTTTACACAACAATTGTGCGTTCTTCGAGACCTTTGGGTAACCGGAAAAGCAGGAGGGTTGTGCGCACGTAATCCAGGATAACCACACTATCTGTTACTAACTTGGTTAATGGCTGTCCTAAGTCGGCACCGATTGCTCATGGCTTCGTTGGTTTGTGTTGTCTTTTATGTTCGATGTTTGATGTCTCGTTTGCTGTTCCTTGTCTCTTGCTGTGTGTGTCTTCTCTGTGTTTACACTTTGGGTGTTTGGTGTGTTGCTGTTGGTGCTGCAACCGAATCTTTCATACAACAAAATACGCAGCTAATAAACTATAAATTTGATAATTCACAGTATCAACAAAAGATAATTTCAAAGTATTGCTCATACAAATTAAGGTTCTTTCCCCAATTATTTGGTACACGTAATGTGTTTACGGGAGCGTTGGAAAACTCCATAAGTTTTGATCGTGAATTCTATCAGGAAGACTAAGACGTCCTCAAATACGGACAATTAAATTGATTGGATGGTTGAATGTCAACGTCTAATTTTGCCCCAACAGATTTTCGACGCAGTTTAAGGTATCTTATCTTGCACTCTACAATTTTGTATATAAACCAGAATTTCACTGTGAATCCACAAAGTCACTTCAGAGGTAAGAGTAATATTTCATCTCTCTCTCTCTCTCTCTCTCTCTCTCTCTCTCTCTCTCTCTCTCTCTCTCTCTCTGAATGCGCTCTGTTTGAATATCTGGCCATATGCACAATTTCATATTGTATGACTATGTAACAGTTAACGGATTCATTTCTATTTATTTAACAATGAAACAAGATTCTCATATATTAAGCACAGCATTGTCCAACTTACTTATCAATCCTTTCTACGTATTTATTAGATCTATCTACTAAAATGGTTTCAACCTTCAATAAATACATCGGAAATCCTAAGAAGGTCATGCGCGATACCTACAATGCATACCGGTAACACGTTGTTAGGATACCTAGGACGATGTATGGACGAATCCAAAAGTTTTACTCGATTGAAAGAAGACATAATGAAGGTCAAATAGGCATAATCCCTTTGATTTCAAATATTGATGATGACGTAACATGTACATCTGTTTATCAGGAACTTGAAAAATTCGAAAACTGGAAGAATACAGTTTACTTCTTATTCCAAAATGAAGTGTTTCCTGGATACCTAGCCTACACAAAACTTGATTGAACGTGCCATATAAATTATACACGAATAAGTATGTACTTTCGTTTTTCGCTCCGATGAATAAGATATCGGCGCTCAGGATATCGTTATCAGACATATAAACTTTAATAAGGCTTTCCATTCCTATTTTAGCATTCCACTGTGACATCTTATTGCAAAAGCGCCATAACTTTAGAGATGAAATTTCAATCAATCTTTACCATCTTATTTGTGCTAGTGTTCACTGCAAGTAAGTAAACCAAATTTGAATAAGTTAATTGATTGAACAAAACAATTTTCATGATAAATTGATTATCAGATGGCATAAATGTATAAAAGAAATGTTCTTTTTATCTTAAAACGAAGATTCTCTCTCTCTCTCTCTCTCTCTCTCTCTCTCTCTCTCTATTGTAGATGATTCCCTTAGAGTCATAAGTGACGACTGAGGCTTCTGTACTTCTATACCTTCACTTCTGATTTTTTTTTTTTGCGATGTACACATTAATTGATTTCTTGCTAGGTATAAAGGATACAGTAGAAATGCCATCTGACATCTGTGATTGTTCCACCTGTACTCACGGTGGCTGTTGTGGGTATTATGGGGGATGTAATCATTACTGTTATTGTTTTGGAGTAAGTCTATGATTATCATAATTCTGAACCTTTGTCCTCTGAAAGACATCACAATTTCATTTATGAGATCTTAAAACAATATAGAACTATTTATTTTATATCTTTTTATCTTTTTAGAGTTGCTTCAGCTTCTTAAAGAGATGGCGTAAGATTTTTAAATTACGGTAGATCTTTAAACAACATATTTATTTCTTTTCTTTTTTCAGAGTGGCTATGAATACAGATGTTACAACTGTGATGTCTAAATCATTACCATTTACTATTGATCGCTGTTTCATTGACATATGTTTTTTAAATAAAATTTTATACATGTATTCATAGATTTTTCTTTTTTTTCAGTTATTTCTTTAATTTACTACCGTCTCGATTTAAGCTTTTTTGAATAACATCAGAACATTTCGGTGAGATGATCAGAATGCTACCAATTCAAGGCAACGATGCTAAACGTCTTCAAATTGAATAGCATCATTGAAGAACAGATAAATTGGCAGCATGGACCAGACATGCACGTTTCGGATACTTAACCCTCGTCAGTGATCCTATATTGTAAACAACGCAATATACCAAAAAAGTATGAAAGTTACTATATCGAAAAAGCGTACCGAAAGACGTAGCAGGATGGGTGGGATATGATGCTGCAGGACCCACTTTTAAGAAATTTCAAGAACTTTTCATAACAGAAACTTTAGAATGCGTTGAAAGAACGATCAACCGATATTGATCGAACTTGGATTCATGTGCCCTCGGGGACTAATGGTCCACCAGCAGTGACACTCAGCAAGTGGTATAAATGTTAAACGTCTTCAAATTAAATAGCATCATTTAAGAACAGATAAATTGGCAGCATGGACCAGACATGCACGTTTCGGGTACTTTTCCCTCGTCAGTGATCTTCAATTGTAAACAATGCAATATGCCAAAAAAGTATGAAAGTTACTATGTCGAAAAAGCGTAGCGAAAGACGTAGCAGGATGGGCGGGATATGATGCTACAGGACCCACTTGTTATAAATTTCAAGAAATTTTCATAGCAGAAACTTTAGAATGCGTTGAAAGAACGATCAACCGAAATTGATCGAACTTGGCTACATGTGCCCTCGGGGACTCCTGGTCCACCAGCAGTGACAAGCACCAAGTGGTATAAATGTAAACGTCTTCAAATTGAATAGCATCATTAAAGAGCAGATAAATTGGCAACATGAACCAGACATGCACGTTTCAGGTACTTAACCCTCGTCAGTGATCCTCAAATCGAAACAATGTAATATGCCAAAACAAGTTTGAAAGTTACTATGTCGAAAAAGCGTACCGAAAAACGTAGCAGGATAGGTGGGATATGATGCTACAGGACCCACGTTTTAGAAATTTCAAGAAATTTTGATAACAAATTTAAGAATGCGTTGAAGAAACGATCAACCGAAATTGATCGAACTTGGCTACATGTGCCTCTGGGGACTCCAGGTCCACCAGCAGTGACACTCACCAAGTGGTATAAATGTAAACGTCTTCAAATTGAATAGCATCATTAAAGAGCAGATAAATTGGCAACATGAACCAGACATGCACGTTTCAGGTACTTAACCCTCGTCAGTGATCCTCAAATCGAAACAATGTAATATGCCAAAACAAGTTTGAAAGTTACTATGTCGAAAAAGCGTACCGAAAAACGTAGCAGGATGGGTGGGATATGATGCTACAGGACCCACGTTTTAGAAATTTCAAGAAATTTTGATAACAAATTTTAGAATGCGTTGATGAAACGATCAACCGAAATCGATCGAACTTGGCTACATGTGCCTCTGGGGACTCCTGGTCCACCAGCAGTGACACTCACCAAGTGGTATAAATGTAAACGTTTGAATAGCATCATTAAAGAGCAGATAAATTGGCAACATGGACCAGACATGCACGTTGTCCGCGGTCTGTATGAAATAAAATACCCAATGAATAACAAAAGAATCGCATTTGATGGTTAGAAACTCTAGCTATGTATCTTTGATTTTTTAATTTCAGATTTTTTTCTTCTGCCTTCGAATTAGAATTTTGTTAACAAAACACACGACTTAAAACGAAACAAAGGAGGGGATCTCCAATAACACCCGGTTGCAGCACCCACAGCAAAACCACAAAACACCCAATGCAAAAACACAAAGCAGACAAGCACGGAAAGAGACTTACAAGGGACAAGGAACGTCAACGCACAACACAGAAACATCAAACACAAAGGACTACACATAAACCAACGAGACCAATGGGCAACCGGTGCCGACTTAGGACGGCCATCTGCCACGGAAATAGCAAAAGGTGTGGTTATCCTGGATTACGTGCGCACAACCCTCCCACTTTTCCGGTTACCCAGAGGTCTCGAAGAACGTACAATTGTGGTGTAAAACAACCTCCTCACTGTGAGATGACCACACACAAACAAGACCGCAAAAAGCAGGGGCCCAAACAACACAGATGAATATGTTAATGGACATAAAAAGAAGGCGTACGTAATACAATCCGTGATCTGCCGCCGCGAGCTCATGTTTGTTATCACCCGAGGAGTCCGACTGACATTCAGAGAGGACAGGTGGTAGGGGCCCTGTCTTCTCTAAAGAGGTTTGGACAGGGCATGTCATGGAGTCCCGTTGTCACAGTCAGTCAGATTGAAGTTTTAAGAATGCGCTTGTACATGACTGTAGATTGGTCAAGTACCAAGCCTAGTGTCCGTCTGGTGACATTAGGATCATATCCACGGTATAAAAGGCGTTTGATGATTCTGACGCATTTTCGATGGTGATGTTGTCTATCTTTGATCCTTCTTCTCTTGTTAATAATGTCACCATAAAATGCAGGTTGTGAAATACCCAAAGTAATATACTCTGTTGCCTGTATTGGTCCGAATTTCAGAAGAAATTGACAATAATTTTTGTAAAATTTCCAGAAAGTCTTTACTAGTTTGTGAAAGCGAAAACCTTGTCCTAAAAGTTTCTTGGTAATTTGTAAATTTCTACTATGAAAATCCAAAACATCAGTACATGCTCTAGCATACCGGATGAGATGTAAATAGGACGGTAATCAAGGAACATCACCGTCAAGCCAGGGGAAATTTACTATGTTAAATCCAAAATCATCTCTTTTGTCACACACACTTGTATGGATCTCTCCGTTAACAATTGTGATATTTAGGTCCAAAAATGGTGTTTTTGTGTTTGAAACGTTTGCCTTGTTTAGAATAAATTCTTGTGGATAAATAACATTTTTATACTTTTCAGGTTTGTCGATAGTAAGAATATCATCAAGGTACCTAGAAGTACCAATAAAGCATTTCACATCATCATTTTTTCTTTGCTTTTGAAGATTTTGGATAAATTCCTTTTCATACGTGTATAAAAATAAATCTGCAACAAGAGGCGCACAATTAGTACCCATTGAGCTCCCTACAACCTGCTTGTAGAGTTCCTCACCAAATCTTACATAAATATTGTCCAAAAGGAAGGACAAGGCAATACACAGGTCACCACATGTCCATTATTCGTATGATTTGTAATCTGTGGCAGAAAAGAAACTCTTCGATTCAGAAGTACAAATAGAAGTTTTCCCCTCTCGATCAAAACACCATTTAATGAGGCGAGCTTCATGAGGAAGCGTGGTGTACATATTAGAAAAGTCGTATGAAGATATCGTATTTGCTTAAAAAATTCTTGATTTCATTTTGTCAATCGCATCCCCTGAATTCTTAATAGACCAAAAGAAGTTTACGCCATTCCTGTTCATGACAGTTTCACAGTATTTTGCTACGTGTTCCTTTATAGCCGTGAGTGCTGACGTCAGATGTTGCTAGAATTAGCGATGTATCGAAATTTGTAAGGAGACTTGTGAAGTTTTGGTATACAGTATATTGTAGGGAGATCCAATTTAGAAATAGGGATGTGAAAAGAAGAAATTTCACTGTTATGTTTGTTCAAAATATTGGGAACACTTTCGTTGCTTTCGATATAAGTATTAGTAGAGGAAAGTTCCAAAACTTAAGTTGATATGTAGTAGCGTTTTCAAATGATTATAGTGTTGTTGGCTGCTTTGTCTGCAGGCGCGAAGACATATTTTTTCATGTAAATTACGTAACTTGGATTTGAAATATCTTTCAGATGTGAAAATTGGATTTTCAAAAAGATGAGGATTTTTGTGGTAGTTATCTATTCGAATATCGGTAAATCCAAAATGAGGTTTTTCCAGTCATTCAGAGCATGCGATTCGACTCCTTCCGATTTACAACCATCGTTTGGTTGGTTATCTAAAGCTTCCTTTAGCACTTCGCGACATTTAATAAAATCTATCTTGGATGGGATTCTATATTTAGGTCCTTTTTTGAGAAGACCACGGAGCTGCCTGTCTTTGATAATTGAAAAGTCACCTGTAATAATATGACCAGCTGGTTTATATAGATATTCAGACGTTGAACATTCTCAAGAAGCAGGACCTGATTCAAGAATTTTAGGATCTTGTGTGACTTTGTTGTAGTTAAAAACGAAATTTCGAATAGGTCTCTTATATTTGTAACAAATAAGAGGAGGTTCTAAATTTTCAAAATATTGAGGAATGGCACTTTGTACGCGATGATCCAGAAAAATATTAGAGATGTTCAGAAGATCAAATCCTTTGTTAATAAATGGAATTTTTATGAATCGTCTTTTAGGGGAGGTGTTTTTAACCAAAGGATGTAGTTTATTTTGTGCGAATGCAACAATAATGTTTAGCCTGAATCAATCAGAGTTTCTTAAGAATACAACCAGCGCTTCATCCAAGATAGATTTTAATTGAACTGCTGGAACTGAAGAGAGAGCATGTAGCAGTTCATGTCTGCCGCCGTTGCGTGCAATGATCAGTAGATCTTTGAGGGTACGAAGTACTCTAGCTCTTTTTCTGAGTTTTTTGTTTCGCCTTTTACCGTGAGACCTATGCTTCCTTTTAGTGTTAGGGCGGATTGAAAAACATTAATATTTGAAGAGGTGGAAGAAATGTTTCCTTGTCCATAAATCTGATCGTTTAGACCAAGGGGGTACGCAGTTTGCAGAAGGTGTAAAGAATTGTGCCATCAAATGTTTTGTATAGGTTGAATTAGCATGCAGCCGTTCTTGAAAGTTTGAAAATGGCATAAATAGAACGCTTTATTATTCAGTGCACGAAGTTAGTTCTGTCTATTAATATCAATTCTCTGTAAGGACCAAAATATTTTGGAAACAGCATGTCATGAATTTTCATGATTTTCTCTATAAATGGTATGTATAATGCCCTGAATACAAAAATAACAATTTTTTGAAAATAAATATTCCGGTTGCAATGGAAACGAGATCTGTCTATTTATAGCACTAAAAAAATGGTCAAATAAGTCATTTTGGTTATTATGTTGCCATGGAAACCATTGTAAGAGTTAATTGGTATTAACAACTTATAATCTTTACAACTTTATGAAAAAATTTTATGAAAAAATAACAAATTTTTGACATTTGACAATTAGCTGGATCCTATCAAATCAAAATTAGTCAAAAATTGCCATAAAATAAGGTCAAAATCAAGGCCTATTTTTGTCCAATTTTTAACATTTTTAAGCAAAAATAACACAAAATGTCAGGCTGATAACACCATCACTGTTGTCAGAACAAAATAGATTTCATGTGACAAATATAATCACTGAAAAAAATAAGTGGGACCTTGTTTTGTTTTCCTACATTTTGAGGTCAAAAATGGTTGCCATGGCAACTTTTCATTTGACACATGATGACTATATCTTTTGAAATTGATTTTTAGCATGGTTTAAAAAACTTATATTGCTTAAGCTTTATGTAGGGACAACAGAAGAAATTAATTATTATTTGAGCACTTCCAAAATTTGTCAAGGTCATTGACTCTAAGTTCAAGGTCAATTCAAATTATAGGTTCCAATTTCAATAAAATGTGCATTTTTGTTGTTATTTGTTGTTACTAAATTTAGGCTTGACTGTCATATATTTGTAAAAAAAATACTTCTTTCTAAAATTAGGACCGATAGATGGAAAAACATTACAATTTTTAGTTCAGAACATTTCTCCTAAAAAAATAAGCCCGAGACAAAAATCATGATAATCTCACATTTTTTTTATATATATGTATGAAATACTAGCTAAAAATCAAGGATGTCATTGATTTTGAGATTTTTGCAACTTTGGTCAATAAATAGGGGATATATCCAAAATCACTATGTATGTGTTTGTTTTACTCAATACCACATGATTTTTGAGTATCTGCCTCTCATATTTTTGAAAAATCACAGAATTTTTCCAAATTTTGTGAATTACATTCAAGATAACCTTGACATTGGGTCCTGTGACCTTGAAAAATTTTAAAGGTGATTTTTTAATCAATAATGCTCTTTTATATGCACTGATAAAAAATGCTTCAAAATATATAACGGACAGCTGAAAATTTACCAGTAAATTACTCTATGTGTAATAGCACTGAACAGAATGTCACCATGGTAATCATTTTTTATACCCTTTTGAATAAAATTGTGAAGAGGTCCCACTCAAATTTCAACATTTTCTTAAAGATCGAGGATTAAACTTTAAAGATAATTGGCAGTAGATATCAAGTTAGCCTGACATTTCAGATTATTTGCCCTTAAATTTGAGCAAAATCATGTTAAATAAGGAGCTTTTCGGTCTTAAAAAGGGCCTCTTCAAAACAGGTTTTTGCCTACATTTTGAGCATATTGACAAAGAGAATAGCGGACAGAAACATACTTCTTGTGTAATATTTATACTATTAAAGACATAAAGAGAAAAATTAAGGAAATTTCAGTTGACTACAATAGCTGTTACCATGGAAACGAGCCTTGTGAAAATGCCATGTTACAAGTATTCTACTGATGCGTAAAATTTCAAACATGGTGTCCATGGCAACGAAAACTTAATTTGTAAAAAGAAAGTATATATTTGTCTCAGTACATCATATACGACTTCCATACCAAAAATCTTCAAAATTGGAGACATGCTGTTTCCACGTGCTATTGAAATTATTTTGGTCCTTACAGAGAACTGCTATTATTTTTCTTGTCTCTATATATAGATATGTGCACTTCCTGATAAAGTACTTAGCCTAAACTATGACCTTGCTACATGGTTGTTTTTTCAGACATAAGTGCGCAGTTATATCATTATCTTGAACCCTTACCAAGAGATAAGGATCGAAGTGAGAACACCAAACATCTAGTGTGAATTTTCAACACAAAATGTCAAAGAAAGGAGATGATCTCCAACAGCACTCGGTTTCTGCACCGACAGCAAAACACAAAAACACCCCATTCAAAACCACATAAGAGACATGCACAGAAAAAGACGTAAAAGGAACAAGGAACAGCAAAACACATCAAAGAAACATCAAACACAAAAGACGACACATAAACCAACGAGACAAATGGGCAACCGGTGCCGACTTAGAACGGCCATCTGCCACGCAAATAGTAGAATAGAGTGGTTATCCGGATTAACCCTTCCACTTTTCCGATTACTCAGAAGTCTCGAAGAACGCACAATTGGGGTATAAAATAGCATTCTCACTGTAAGATGGCCATAAAAACAGACAGATAACGCAGGGGCCCAAAGCAACACATAGATGAATGAAAAAAAAGGGCGTAAGAAATACAGAGCTCTGTCGACTATAGCGATGTTAAACGTCTTCAAATTCATTAAAGAGCTCATGCATGTTATCACCCGAGGAGTCCGACATTCAGAGAGGACAGGTGGTCGGGGACCTGTCGTCTCTAAATGTTGGTTGGATAGGGCCCACCATGGTGTCCTGTCGTCACATTCAGTCAGAGTGCAATTCTTAAGATTGCGCTGGTACAAGGCTGTAGATTGGTCAAGTACCAAGCCAAGTGTCTATCTGGTGACAGCAGGATCATATACACGGTTTCAAAGGCGTTTGATGATTCTAACACTATTTCTGTGTAACTTTAAAACAGTACTACTTATTTTGTTTATTATGTCACCATAAAAGGCAGGTTGTGAAATGTCTATAGTAATAATAGTATTCTGTTGTTTGTATGGATCCGAATTTCAAAAAAGCTGACAATATTTTTTTTCTAAATTTCCAGATGGAAACTAGTTTGTGAGAGCGAAACTCTTGACCTAAACCTTTCTTGGCAATTTCTACCATGAAAATCCGACTTAGTACATGCTCTAGCGTACCGGATGAGCTGTGAAATGTTAATCACGTGAAACGGTAATCTAGGAACATCACCGTTTAGCCAAGGGAAATTTACAATGCCGAATAGAAAATCCTCTCTTTTGTCATACACTCATGTAAGAATCTCTCCATTAACAGTTTTGATATTTGATTTTGATATTTAGATCAAAAAGAGTGTTTCTGTGTCTATACCGTTTGTCTTGTTCTGTGTCAATTCTTGTGGATAAATTACACTTTTTTATTTTTCAAAAACAGGACTGTCGATAGTAAGAATATCATCCAGGTACCTAAAAATCTTAATGAAACATTTAAAATCATTAAGTTTTCGTTGCCTTTGAAGATTTTGGATAAATTCTTTTTCATAAGTGAATAAGAACTAAATCTACAACTGTTACAGTAGGCAGTTAGTACCAACGGGAATTGTAGATATTCTAACTAAATCTAACATAAATCATGTCAAAGAGGAACAAGGCATTACAAATTACGTTCGTTTCATTCTGTGGGTGTGTCCCGCGGTGGTCAGTGCAGGAAGGTCTTGCTAGAGATCTTTTTCCATTTTCCAGGAGGTGTATGTGTATGTTTGGAAATTTTACTGAGACAATTATCGCTAGACAAGTTTATCGCTACACGATCACTCCTAAGTAATCTAAAAATTTCTCGTTTAGAACTGATTTCATAGTGAACTCTGAAATACAATTTCTGGGATTTTCTATTTCTTGAATAAATTCCCTGAATTAAAATTGTTGTTAGAAAGCAGGAGACTTCTTCTCTTCCTGGGCATTTGATCTCATTCCCTGAATTGGGTTCATTTTTCTGAGTTGCTCTTTTTTCAGTCTGTTAGTTTCTGTTGATTCTTAGTTTGTAAGCCCTTAGTTTTATATTATTTTTATTTTGAACGTTAATATATCTATTTTACGAGTTTTAGGATTCGTGATAATTGGTAAAAATTGTATCTACTTTTTCGTGAACAAAGAAGGGGATCTCCAACAAGACTCAGTTTCACTACCCACAGCGCAACATAGAAACACCCCTATGTAAAAACACAAAGTCGACAAGCACAAAAAGAGACACAAAAGGAACAAAGATCACTATAAATACGACATCGAAACACCAATGAGTTAAAGTAGATCCTAGCGATAATATCAACAGCACTTACAACAAAGCACAAATTTGAGCATCGACGGACCCCAAGCACAAAAGACCATACATAAACCAACGAGACTAATGGACAATCGGTGCCGACTAAGGACGGCCATCTGACACGTTAGAAGCAAAAGTATGGCAAAGAAATTATTTGAATATTTTGAAAATGATTAAATTCTATATTTCAAATACTACAATAGAGGGATATATTTATTTATATTTTTTTTCACTTGATAGTGAATAACATCAGCAGAAATAATTTGATAGTATTGCACATCTAGATTTAAGTTCTTCCTTAAGTTATTAGGTACACATGTTCGAAAACGTCATAAGTTATATTATGAATTTAATCAGGAAGACTTTTAGCCCTGAAATAAAGACATTGGAATTGATTGGACGATTGCATTTCAAATTGCGTCTTAACAGATTTCTGACACAGTATGTTATCTTATCGTGACTTCTACAATTTGTATATAAATCACAATTATTTGGCGAATCCACAAAGCCACCTTCAGAGGTAAGAGTATATTACTACATCTCTCTCTCTCTCTCTCTCTCTCTCTCTCTTGATCAAATCTCTTTTTCTCGTAATAAGTTCTTTAAAAGACCTATGTAGTAAAGATCAATGTATTCGCTCAAAGGTATCACATCTGACAACTTAACTTTAATTATGAATTCCTTTGTTTTTTGTTTGGTTTTTTTTTAGAATTCCATTGTGACATCTTACTACAAAGGAAATCAAAATTTAGCGATGAAATTTTTAACCGTGTCAATCTTAGCCATGATTTTATATATGCAAGTATTCACCGCAAGTAAGTAAGCCAATAGTGAATTATCTAATTCAAGCTTAAAATAAATTAAACATTTGAGCTGAAAATCAATCATTATATTTTGTATTTCATATCTATTACAAAGATTCTTAGTATAATGAATATATTCTGTTACTAACGTGGCTGATGGCCGTCGTAAGTCGGCACCGATTGCCCATGGGTCTCTTTGGTTTATGTGTTGTCTTTTACGTTCGATGTTTGATGTCCCGTTTGCTGTTCCTTGTCTCTTGCTGTGTGTGTCTTCTCTGTATTTTCACTTGATGTGTTTGGTGTGTTGCTGTTGGTGCTGCAACCGAGTCTTGTTGGAGATCCCAGCCATTCTTTTGACCTCTCAGAATCTTTTTTTTAATCATCTTTGATAACTATTCATTTTCCGAAACATGGATGTCTGGTGCATCAAAATTGATCCTAGTAATGTCAAGAAGGCTGTCTTCTGGCACTTGTCAGAGTGAAAACTTTTCTCTTCTGACATGACATTCTGGATTGCAATTGAATGGCTGTCAACATCACCAGACAAGATATCTTTACATGATATGTACATCAATGAAATGAGGGGATTTCAATAACACCCGTTAGCAGTACCAACAACAAAACCCCAAAACACCCTCTGCAAAAATGTGTACATCGAGACAATGACTGAATTTGATAAGATTTCATGGAACTGTTGCTACAGGTGTTGCATGCAAACAGAAGACGCTGAATCTCCCCGGGTACCTGGTTTCACTTCGGAATATCATTTATTCTGGGGTTTGCAGATTTTAATAATTTTGCCTTGCCTTCTCGACATCGAGACCGAATTACTGATGGGAAAATCTTCGAAGTTTAGCTATAATGAAATATTCTAGTAGAATATATAGAGAATAAGTGTCTTAATTTGTGTTTTGTTACAGGTATGCAACGCACAGAAAGTGCATTTATCGTACATATAATGCGCGTTAGCGCATTTCATGCGATAAATTCACTTGACAATTTAGAAGCATCAGAGAGGATTTAAGGTTCTGAACTACCTTAAAGTTCCTTTACAAAAGTCCTTGCATATGCATACATCGTTAGGTATAAAAGATCAAGTCGACACGTCATCTGAAGTACATAACCTCAAAGAGAGATACTACCAATACTGTGATTGTTCCACTTGTACTCACGGTGGTTGCTGTGGGTTTTATGGGAGATGTGATCATATCTGTTATCTGTCATATCTGTTATTGTTTTGGAGAAAGTCTATGATTATCATAATTCTGAACCTTCGTCACAATTCTATCTTTTCGAAATACAGAGTTACTTCCCATTTGTGCAGGTATATATCTGACGTAACACGTATTGTGACGTCATCATGTTATATGCAAACCAGCGTAAAAATCAGGGAATCAGCGTTGCAAATATGACGTTTTTTAAAGGAATGATGTCACAATGTGTCCTGCACAAATCGAACATATGCCTGTAAAATCGAAAAGACGGCATTACATTTTATGAAATTAAAACAAATTTCATTAACCAATGGCATTTATTTTTCCTTATTTCTTTCAAAGTCACTATGAACACAGATGTAATTACTGCGATGCTTGAACGATAAACAATAAATCTGAATTTTTATTTGTTTCTTTGTTATATGTTATCGTTGTTGTTAAATAAAAGAATGCTAATAAGATGTTTATTTGTTTTGATTTTTATGCTTTCTTGATCTTATCTATTTCCTTCTCAACTTCAGCCAATCTGAACAATGTCACAACACTATTACATGTATCATTGTGATCATCATTATTACCCACCCAAAGGCAAAAAGTTTAAATAATGAATTACGATAGATACTCAATATCCAAAAGTTTCGGCCACTCGGCCTTTATCATGTTTATCGAGTGGAAAAAAAAAACGAACACATGTAGTCGGCTTCACCATATAAATATCATCTTAACTCTCTATTTGAAGTGTTGAAGTTTGAAGTCCAGACTGGTTTCCCAATCGTTAAGACATTTAATCAGTTGTACCAATTGTCAATATCGACAGATACGGTACATCTCCTAATACGATATTACAGTGAACCATATGCACATTTCCATTAGTTTATGTCTCATCAGTGATGCTGAGGAAGAGATCTCCAACATGACAACCATACGGTAATCACAGCGGAACATACACGCAAGAGAAAAGGAGAGCAGACAGACAGAAGGACAGACCGACAGACCGACCGACCGACCGACCGACCGACCGACACACAGACAGACAGACATAGAACAATCACATGACATTGGTGAAACATAAATGATATCTATCCCTTTATAAAAACTGAAGTTGTTGTAGAAGGCGCAACTGAACATAATATAGTGCTGCACAAATTCAATTATGTGGTTGCAGCTTAAAGTTTTTGTAGGTGGCACCACTGAAATAAATTAATACGGCGCCACACAAATTCAATTACTTGGTTGCATCTTACAGTAAACGCAAATAAGCAAATAAATATTGTCGAACTGTGGTTCCAATTAATATCGAAACTTCTATGCCTATCAGGGGAGGTAAAACAGATCCAACACATTCCGACGATATTTATAACTCATTTTTGATAAAAGAAATTAGGGATTCTTCAAATGGTATAGGTTCTAGAACCCAAAGCAAAAAGTCGAAACACCCGAAAACACTGAGAGGACAAGTGTAACAAGATACACCAAAGAAACAAGGAAGAACAAACACACGAATGGAGATAAAAACAATACCATTATTCAATAATAAACAAAACGATATTTTAGGAGAAATTGACAAAACTGTTTTTATAACGCTTTAGGTCCTAATAAAAATGTGCATTTATATTCACTTTAACAGTATGTTAATAGAAAAAAAAGAAATTCTACCGTATATCGGGTAATTTTAGCGTCGGGAAGTTTTGGCGAATTTGGTCAAAATTGTGCGTTGGAAATGTTGGCGCTTTCAGAAATTGGCGTATCGTTGAAAACATCCGACAAAATTATGAGGGTCAAATTCATGGGCGTATCAATGTTTTACGACCGCCTAAGTGAACATAAAATGACTAGAAATAAAAAAACCATGTTCGGTGCTTTATTCATAAATATAAGAAACGCTATTCATACACATAATCAAAAAAGTCATCGCAATTTCAGACACTGTATTTTAAAAGAGAACTTAGCGATGATCGTGCAGTTAATCTTTCGGATTTTTTTTCTTTGCGGGGTGGGTGGGTGGGGGGTTAAATATAATCGACTATTTATAGACACGACCGACAAGTCCTAGCGTCGAAAGTCAAAAAATCTCACACTGTAGGAATCAGACCCCAATTATTTTTTCCTACATATTCCTTTGTAAATCATACTAATATGACGATTAAATACTCGAATCGCACCACCCTTTTTTGCTTGATTTTTTATATCTGCTAGATAGTACCAAAATAAGCTCAGAAATGGATTCATGCAAAAATCTATCGCTTAGTAGACTTTTAATATCTTTCTAAACCCGAAAGGGGGTATCTGTGGCTCTGATATTCTACAATCTATCAATTCTAGAGCCTCATAACACATCTGTCATTCCGCGATTAAGATGATGCATTATCATTCAACATGCTAGAATATTTTTTTCAACTCATCTGCAACTCATTGACGTAATTTAAAACGATTCATCTAGTGCAAAAAGAGTCGTAGAAATTAAATGTAAGAAGATGAGGGATTGAAATAATCAGGAACAATTTGCGTGGTCAACGAACTTTCAAAATTAATATTGATCTCCTTAATGTGCTTACTCCTCCCGGGCACCTGGTCCCACCTCTAGCTTGCTAGGGGTCCGTGGGTGTTTATTTTGTGCTCTTTTGTGAGTGCTGTTGAGATTATCGTCAGGATCTTCTTTAACTCATTTGTGCCACACTTTGCCGTGTGGAGCTCGTAAAAAAGTTCCCCGCGTGATGTTTGAAAGTAAGTGTTTTGAATATATTTTCCTGACATTGTCGCCATAGCACTTTCTATATAGACATAACGTCAGACAGTGCATGAAGTTTATATATTGTTTTCATTTTCGTGCCTAAACATCGACGGCGGGTGCGGCTAGCCAACAGGGGATGCTTACTCCTCCCGGGCACCTGGTCCCACGTCTAGTTTGCTAGGGGTCCGTCGATGCTTCTTTTGTGCTCTATTGTGAGTGCTGTTAAGATTATCGTCAGGATCTTCTTGAACTCTTTTGTGTCACACTTATGCCCTTTGCCGTGTGGAGCTCGTAAAAAAGTTCCCCGCGAGATGTTTGAGAGTAAGTGTTTTGAATATATTTTCCTGACATTGTCGCCATAGCACTTTCTATATACATGTAGACATAACGTCAGACAGTTCATGAAGTTTATATATTGTTTTCATTTTCGTGCTTAAACATCGACGGCGGGTGCGGCTAGCCAACAGGGGATGCTTACTCCTCCCGGGCACCTGGTCCCACCTCTAGCTTGCTAGGGGTCCGTCGATGCTTATTTTGTGCTCTATTGTGAGTGCTGTTGAGATTATCGTCAGGATCTTCTTTAACTTATTTGTGTCACACTTATGCCCTTTACCGTGTGGAGCTCGTAAAAAAGTTCCCCGCGAGGGGTTTGAGAGTAAGTGTTTTGAATATATTTTCCTGACATTGTCGCCATAGCACTTTCTATATAGACATAACGTCAGACAGTGCATGAAGTTTATATATTGTTTTCATTTTCGTGCTTAAACATCGACGGCGGGTGCGGCTAGCCAACAGGGGATGCTTACTCCTCCCGGGCACCTGGTCCCACCTCTAGCTTGCTAGGGGTCCGTCGATGCTTATTTTGTGCTCTATTGTGAGTGTTGTTGAGATTATCGTCAGGATCTTCTTTAACTCATCGGTAATCTGTATTAACCCCTCAATAAATGGTACGTGTGTAAGTAAGTAAGTAAGTAAGTAAGTAAGTAAGTAAGTAAGTAAGTAAGTAAGTAAGTAAGTAAGTAAGTAAGTAAGTAATTTATTTGTTATAGTGACATGTGCATGAAACGTGAGACAAACAATATACAACAGAATATTAAAAAATTTGCACCCGGCCCATTGGACCTATATATCACTTCAAGTTCAAAACATACATAAGAGTCGCATGGTGAGAATACTAGAATTTCAGAAATTTATGTTGATTAGCTTTTGTCTAATTTTATAAGCTTTGTTTATGAAAAATGCAGTGTTTTTATGAGAATTATTGAATAAGTAAATGAAAAGGTTATCAGTATCAGAAGGAAGATTTGAATTATTTGAAAATATTTCGTTTAAGTAGGTTGATCTTAATTCCTGGTATTTAACACAAGATAAAAGAAAATGTTTTTCGTCCTCTATTTCACCACTGTTACAAACTGTACACAATCTCTCATCGGGAGACTCGCCCCGGAAACGACCAGTCTCTATGCGTAAAGGCAGGATTCCACATCTGAACATCAAAAATGTGGACCTGGCGGAATTCGGAATGTTCATGTATAGGTAGTCCTCGGTCTTGAATATTCTTTTGAACAGTCTGTAAGTTCTGAGCTTCGGCACTGTAGCAAGGTCGGCGTTCCACTTATCTTTATAAATGTCTATCAATTTGCCCTACGAAACCGAGATGTCGCAAGGTTGACGATTCCTAAACATTGAGTCCAAACCGAGGGAGGCGAGAAGATCATTTGTTTGTGACGACCATGAGCTCGGTTTAAACTCGGTTAAATCCCATTCGAAAACTTTCCTAGCTACCCGGTCCGCATCCATCTGTGTCAATCTGTTCCAGAGACGCAATACGTTGACTCTTTGACGTGCGACTGTTGGAGGCCAACTACTTTCACCCTGCAAAAATCGGTATAAAACGATGAACCCCTAAGAAATATCGCATTGACTTTAATTGAACACTATGTAGGTTGTGAAATTCCTTATGACCCCACACACCGCTGCCGTAATCAAATATCGGAGCTACGCCGCATAGAAAAAGTTTCTCGAACGTTCGGAACCAAACAGACTTTATCCCATGAATCTTCGAAATAACTGATCCAAGAGCTCTTCCCGCAGATTTTGCTAGATTTCCGGCGTTATCTTCGGAACTAGCAAATTCATCGAATATTACGCCAAGGTATTTGTACGACGATTCGTAAGAGAAGTCTCTTCCGTTGAGCTTAAGCGTAAGTTGGCATGGTCAACGAACTTTCAAAATTAATTGTGATCTGTAATCTGTATTTACCCCTTAATAAATGGTACGTGTGTAAAAGCGATCGTGGTCGTTACGGTACATGATGCATTTATTGCTAATTAGATAACTGGATAAACAAAGGGATTCAATTGTTTGTACCGGCGTTAATTGTTTGTTTGAAGGTAAACAATGGTACCTGTAATCACGACATGGCCAACATTAGTGAATATATTACGCAAATGAAGTCATTACCTGGAGGAAAACGCAGAATAAGTTTCATCTTTTATGAATGATTGTCGGCGCTTTTACATTTGGCGATTTTATTGCATCGGTCAACAAAGCCAAAATTCCCATGGCGCCAAAATTATCCGATATACGGTATTTTCACAAAATATATCAATACTAAAGTTTTCCCAAACGGCCTATTTTGGCAACAGTGCACATATCTTCGGCTAGCCAAAATGGGGATGCTTACTCCTCTCGGGCGCCTAGTCCCACCTCTAGCTTACTAGGGGTCCAACGATGCTCAATTTGTGCTCTATTGTGAGTGCTGTTGAGATTATCGTCAGGATCTTCTTTAACTCATGTGCTGAACAAAACCTATTCTCTTTATAATATCATGGAAGTGTTCCAACTCTTTTCCTTCTTTAAAAAAATCAAAAATAGTGAGTTCTATAATAAATTCCGTTGTAACACTGGAATCTGAGAAGATTGTTCATTAGATGGTGTTTGTCTTTCATGTTACACTGGAATCTGAGAAGATTGTTCATTAGATGGTGTAGTCTTTCATGTTTCTATGGATCTATATCGGTCTGTTTGTCAGTTTTTTCTCTTCTTGTAAGAATACGTGACGCTGTCTTTACTGTTGAGGTATCCTACCTGCCTTTAAGTATTATATTATATAAGAATATGTATACCTATTCCGTCTTTTCGATTTTGCAGTCCTGCGTTCGATTTGTGCAGGTATCTGAAATAAAAGCATTGTGACGTCATAGAATTCCTTCGAAAACGTCATATATGTAATCCTATATTCCTGAATTCCATGCTGGGTTCCATAGAATTTGATGAAGTCACAATGCGTTGACGTCAGATATACCTGCACAAATGGGATGTAACTCTGTATTTTGAATAGCGATTTTTTATTTTGATTTTGATTTCGGGTTAGGGCTTCCATACACTGATTCCATATTCATAACACAAATATTACACGCCTTCAAATTCATGACATCATTTAAGAACAGAAAAATTACAGCATGGACCAGGCATGCATACTTCGGGTGCTTATCCCTCGTCTCTGATCATCAATCGCAACAAGGCTGTGAAGTTATATCCTACAAATAGCAGGATGAGTGAGATGAAATGAAAAAGGCTTCTTCTTCATCGTTGGGTCATTCTACAGAAAAAGTACCAAATAGCGTCCTAACAATTCAGATAACAAATTATGATTAATTTTCATAAATTATTTACGAAAAAGAATAATTTTTGACAATTGTTTTCTTTTTATGACAAAACAAAACTCCCTGCAAAATCACATGTCCTGGATGAGGGCTATAAGAAATAATAACACAATTAATGTCAAATCTTGAATTTGTTTCATTCAGTTTTTGTGATATATCAGAAAGTTGAATATACATATGATGTGGACTCATGCTAGCAACACAAAGATAAATTTAGACATGCTCAAATATCCAAAATGTATGTCCTAGGTTTTCATGTCATTACCAAAACGTCATAAAAATGTCAATAATTGATTGAAGGATAAAAAAACTCGCACCCTTATTTTAATTATCTTATCATAAAGTTTAATGCCACCATATTTGCCTTGGTGATATAGGGGGCTACAAAAGGAATGGACGATCAGATATGTCCAAAAGAATGCTAAATACTTGAAGTGTACTCAATTCGTATGCTCAATTTTACTGTAATTCAAATCAAATATCAAGAAGACTCAACAAGGAAGTTTTTTATAGAAGATGCTGATGTACGTAAGGAATTAAAATTTACAATCAGAATTGCAAGATAAGTAGGCCGTTGTCATTACCAAAGGGTCATTTCCGAAACGAAAATGCAGAAAAACACCACATTACCGATACGTTTGTCATTACGTACCATAACGCAGGTCATAACCGAAACAGTATAAATTTCATTTTTTTTTTCATGCTGAAAAAATTAATTTGCTCATTATTTTGGCCTAGTCCACATTGTAAAAGACAAAACTTATATAACAAAATTAAATTTCCGTTGAATTTGTATGTAATATTGTCCTGCATTACGTTTCAGTAATGACGAAATCAACTCTTGCCAATACCTTATCGGTGAAAGAAAACCATCATAAATGCGATATATCAGCGCGCCTACTCCATAAACTTGTTTCCATGAATGAATACTAATTAGCTAACAACAAAAAATTGCATAATTTTGCTATTGAATTAAAAAAAATATATAGTGATTTGGGACAAAGTCTGTAGAATTACCCCGTTAGCAAAAACGAAGTGTGCGTCTTCTTTTGTCAGAGAACATCCATCTGGACAGAAATTTTAAAATTTTTAAATGCGATGTAACAGACATAGACGGCGGGTACGGCAAGCCAAACAGTGGATGCTTACTCCTCTCGGGCACCTGTTTCCACCTCTTGTTTACTAGGGGTGCGTCGATGCTAAATTTGATGCTCTATTGTGAGTGCTGATGACATTGTTATCAAGAGCCTCTTTGTCTCATTCATGTTTCGGGTATTGAGTTTTTCAGCAAAAATGATTAAAACTTGAGAAAGATGATTTAGCATTGCGTTCCCATGTTTAATTACTAAATTCTATTACTTAAGAAATAAAAAAACAAGCCGGGCTCTATTGTCTCATAATGCCCGAGCGTCCTCGGCCAATCACATTTATTACCGAGCCGCGTCAGCGGCGAGGTGATAAATGTGAATGGCTGAGGACGCGAGGGCATTATGAGACAATAGAGTCCGGCTTGTCATTTTTTATTTCTATTCTAATGATGACCAAACTTAGATCTTTCGATTCTTGGTAAAGTTCCTGCCGGTTTATCTGCTTTCAGAAAATGGGTAGGCGTGGCTTATCGCTATAGGGCCTATATTGGAGAATAGAGCCCGGCTCGCGTCTATTGTCTTAATAGGGAAAAAGAAACAAGTCATATTAGAATTACTATTTAATTACTAAATGGGTATGTATTCTTAAAAAATGTGAGCGTATCGGCAGCATAATTAATTTAAAATGAAGCCAAAACATTGGGTGTCTACCTCATATAGTTTGATGATGGAATGAAATGACAGATTTAATGACTAGTGGAATTGTCTAATATATTGTTGATTTCATTTGTCGCTAAAGAAAGTTTTCTCTCTGGCACGATCGTTGGAAACTTAGTAAGTAAAACAAAAACACTTCAAACACTTTGTCGTGGGGAACTTTTTACCAGCTCCAAACTGCAATATAGAATAAGCGTGAATATTAAAGAAACACGACGCGTCAAACACTGATTCCAGAAACCAGTAATAAGTAATAAGAAAAGAATAAAAATGAAAAATTTCTCAGAAAGTGCTTACGAATGTAAAGAAAAAGATCTAAAAGTTTGTCCAAAGTCCCAACAATTAAATCACCTGGAGCCCGTTTCACCATAAGGCGTAAAGCTGTACTTATTCATTTAGGAGAAATTGGTTCCTTGCATGATATATAGAATTCAACCAGAAAAATCTTCAAGGTATTCAGTGTTATACTTACCTCTTTATCTATACATAGCTTGACTATGAAAGCGTCAAGTTGAGGGGAAATACCTGAGGATTACAATGTAGTTGATCTAAAATGTTATGCTATGGAAAGAAATGGTTTATTCTCAATCATAAGGCATCGGCTTTGAGACACAACAAGTCTTATGCAACAATAATTACACGTCTTCAAATTCATAGCATTATCTAAGAAGAGATTAATTTACAGCATGGACCAGACATGCGCGTTTCAGGTATTTAACCTTCTTCGTTGAAACTCGATCAAAACAGTGGAATATGCTCAAAGACTGAAAGTCATGTCAAAAAAGTACCGAAAGACGTAAAAGGATGGGTGGAATATGATGCTATTGTTTTTTTTTTATAATCGCATAACTTAACACTTCATTATACTAATATATAAAGTTTCTATTTAATTTTACCATGTTTTTTTCTAATCTCTTCACTTCTAAGAGGTTGAGGTTATTTGGAGGAGTTATGATATTTTAGCGCTCGGTACAATATTTTGTTTCTAATTTGCCAATACTGAAGACAATAAACATATAGAGAAATATAAAACAAATTTACATGGATGTGTTTAGCATGTTTAGGGAACAATCATTCGATTATTGAGTATTTGCGGAATACAGAGTTTTTTCCCCCTACAGACGGTATATGACGTAAAACCATTGTGCGTCATGAAAATGGTACGGTAACGTCGATTTTATACCGTCATTTCCCAGACTTTTAGGACTGTTTCCATAGAATTTGGTGACGTCATAATCATTCTACGTCAGATACCGTCTCAAATGGGAAGTAACTCTGGTTTTCGAAAATAGCGAATTAGACCGGCAAAAGCAAGCTTTACCAGTCGGAATATTTTGTCAGCATTTTTAGACTTGGGGATTTTTCGAGGGCATTTTAGGTCGGATCACGTAGGACGGATTTTATCTTTTTTTTCAAAATAGTCCTAGCCCTTGCCTAATAAAAAAATCAAGCGGTTGCTCCCTAGTGTGGGAAGGCGGTTTACATGTTTCAATATTTTCTGGAAAATTCTATCACATCGCAGTTTTGTCAACATAGTTGGAATTACTTACCCCTTGAAGCAAAATCTGTTCTTAAAATTAATATGTTTTCGAAAATTGGTTGAATATGACTTAATTAATATCAATATTATATTTATTTATTATATTATATAATTAATTAATAATATAATTAGTTGATAACATAATTAATACTATAATTAATCAATTATATAATTATATATTTAGTTAATAATATAATTATATAATTAATTAATATTATGACTTAATTCATATTAATATTAGTATTAATATTAATAAATAATATCAATATAAAGTTATTTACTGGCTGAAAAAGTAATTTAACATTTTTGATAAAAATAAAATTTGTTGTAAAATAACTTTTCCGATTGCTTATACTATAAAGATTTTTTTTTACTTTATTATATGCATCCCTCATACTTATTTCTCGTTTTCATGTGTTTATGTTCTATCAATTCATACTGATATGAATAATTGGCATCTATACCTTTAAACCTGTGGCATTTACAATGCAAAAGATTAAAATGAAATTAAAACAAAGAAATCGAGAGCTATGAAAACAAACGTAGGTAAGAGAGAGCGAGTGATGAAAAACATCCTCTCCCATTCAGGGAAGAACACCCATTCATCATATAGAGTTTACTTTGACTTAATCTACAATCAATGTCGTTATCCCATCAAGCCCTAAGCTGTAGACCTTTCTATTATGACCAGGCCCATTATTCCTGTGAGTGGTTTGGACACTTATAAATACTTAGAACGATGCATAAAAGCTATCGTATAAATTACTACGTACATTTCTCCCTGCCAGTCGAAACAATCAACTTAAGGCACTCAAAAATAAAAATTGCTGTATGTCGACAACAGAGATGGCGTTAATTGAGTTACAAAGGAAATCGAATTCGGTCTAGCACGTTCCATACTTGAGATTCCTCATACTTAAAACCAAGCCAAAAATATAAGTCTCACGACTCCGTCATACTCTGAATCAATTAAGAGCTCTTGTGACATTATGCTACATTACGAAATTTGAATTATTTTCAGTGCGCGATCTGTTAAATTTTCCCACCCAAACAAATGAAATCAGAAAGAAGACGCTGCAACCCCTCAACAAAAAATGCCATTGATCCGGGTCCCAGGAGAATTCCATTACAGAGCTCCGGAAAGAAACGCGAAGTGGGGTTTGTCCTTAAGCTTATTACACGTTTCAGTGAGAATATAGTTGTTCCTCAGCTTCATTAATTGTTTTAAGCGAACATGAGTAGCATCAAATAGTATGATCTGTCTTTAGGCGGCATACACCAGAAAACACGTGTTTCTGTCATGTACTTCTGAGGACTAAGGTGCTGAGCAAGATCCAAACGTTCTTAATTCAAACTAAAACAAAACTCTTTGACGATGAGCATCTTAGTCTAATAGGATTAAATGAAGTGAGGATAACTTTGGTAGATGCTGGCGGTCCTTCGGTGAAAACGTAAGAGACAACGATTTTTATAATGCATAAGGGATACATTAAATTATCTCTCCTTTTGATACCCTTTGTTTTGTATGTGACCATCATGTTTAAAATGATCGACAATGTTTACCAAGTTGACATATCTTTAAAAAGTATGGGAGACGGATTTCGCTTGGACAAAAGAGGAAATAATTCTAATATACTACATAAATTAGCCGAAGAATATAACAAGATTGAAAATGAAAGGAAAATGTTATTACAAACTATCCATAAAATAGTGATAGCGGAGGAAAAAGATCACGCAATGAATTTCGTGAATAACGTTGCTGAAAGGTCAAGACATCTGGGACAAACCTATGATGAATTGTCCAAATGTGAAGCCGTTAAAAGGGCCTACCGTTTCAACTGTTCCAATATATATAAAATCCAATTAAAACAGAAGATAGGTCATGGTGTGTCTAAACAAGCGTACCTAGGGCAGTATGAGGACGAGGAAATAGTGGTCAAAATGGTGACTCGACATCAGAGAGAAGTGAGGACATGCTTAGATGATTTAAGAAGTAAAAAAGATAAATCCAAATCGTCTCGGTCTAGATGTTTCGTTTTCTCGACAATGAAGTTAATGAAGGAAATTTTACTTTTAGAGCAGTTAGATCACGAGGGGTTTGTAGAATTACTAGGATATTGTGTACGGAGCGAAGAAAGTGACAGTTCAGATCTGCTAGAACATGGCGTCGTGACAGTTTTCGAAGTTGGAAAGCGAATAAGTATTGACGCGCTCACAAACCTGCCTCTAACAATTAAAATTCAACACGCCTTATATCTACTAGAATTTCTTACTTACTTGGAACATTCTCCATTAGGATCCCTAAGAATACGTGATTTCAAGGAGGACCATTTTGTTTTCGTAGGATCACGAATAAAGATGATTGACCTGGATGATGTGGATAACTTGGAGCCATCTTGTAACGTATACACAGATTCTTATGACGAAGAACACTCAGAATCATTACGTCATTGTAATTTTGGTTTACAATGTCAAATGGGCCTTTGTGTTGGCCAAAATGCAAAACAGAACTTGAAGTATGTAAACGAAATGTTTTTCACGCGACTTTTAGATCCACCAGCTTTTCCTAGCCTTATAATAGAAGACGTAAGGGAGTTGCAGTCTCGACTAGATAATTTTTCTATATCAACAAGGGATGCGATCAAAGTATTAAAGTCAATACAACTTATGCTTAGTATCAATATCTGACACTATATACATTGAATCTTATTCTAATACCGTAAACTTTTTAAGGATGTCGACGATAAAGTAAGTAATTTAAAACCCGATCCGTTATAGATACACAATATATTTGATTTACGAAATACCTTGATGTAAACACATATTTTTTTCGCACTATTTACATGTATATATATGTTGCTTTATACAATAAAATATTTAAACTAAAACTATGATAAATGCATTCATTTGATTTCAATTCTGTCGAGTGTATATGCTTTTAAATAGAACACCAAATTTTTTTTACTGCATGAAGCTTTCAATTTGATCTCGTAGTTTTAAAATTTTCCAGGACCTACCAACCCATCTTCAAGTTCGCATCTTAAAAGTTTTAAAATTTTGTCAAATTTCTACATTATCTCCCCGAAAACTTAAGAGTCCATCAAATAATTTACATGCAAGCATTTGTGAAGTTACGCATTTTGAAGATATAATTTGTGCAAATTACCGAATTTCCAAACGGTTCCCTGTCTAGATGAACGATTTCAGTTATAGATATTTGCAAAAGTGGCAGCAGTGTGTATACAAATTTACGTGTAGCCATTCGCAATAACGATTTTTTTTCATCTTATGGGAGTTGTTTAAAAAAGGTTTCAAAATCAATTTCGTGCAAAATGTAATGCACCTTTTTCTTTCTTTTGATTTTTTATCGCCATACTTTGTACATAAATATAAGCCATTACATGAACTTTCAATATTTTCAGGAATATTTCATTGAGTATAAAAGAAGTCAAGCAGCAAAGACTAATAAAGGAAATATCCCTGTCAATATAACATTTCAGAAAACAGGCATTTCGTTATTGCAAACAAAGGAGGTGATCTCCAACAACACTATGTTGCAGCACCCACAGCAAAACTCCAAAACACCTAATGCAAACACACAGAGCATAGACGCACAGAAAGAAACGAAAAAGGGACAAGGAATACTAAAAACAACATAAAAACATCAAACACAAAATACCACATAAACCAACGAGACCAACTGGCAACCGGTGCCGACTTCTTACGACCATATGCTGCGCTGGTGCCGACTTTTGATGGCAATCTGCTACGCCAGAAGCAAATGGTGTGGTTATCTGGATTACGTGCGCACAACCCTCCCAATTTTCCGGTGACCAAAAGGTCTCCATGAACGCTCATTACACGTCTAAAATAACATCCTAGATGTAACGTTTATACATCTTATTTACCTTTTGAAGATCTTTGGTGCTTGTATAAAACAGTAAACTTTACATTTACATAAACATTTACGCAACACACAACTGTCTACTAAACTAAGCGATGAAAAAAAAAAAAAAAAAAAAAAAGAAGTGACAGAAGTGTAAGAATGTCCTCTTTGCACGAAACATTTTAAAAACATGTTGGAGTTCTTTTTCATCTCTAACAACGAATGAAAATGAAACACAAACCCTAAAATAAGAATCCAAAAATCACTCCAGTAAAATCTAACCACTGATTAAGCCCGGGGTCAAGTAAGAATAGAAGTATTCGGATTACTAGCAATAGCCGTCGCTTCAGCCTTTCAGAAAAAGTCAAAATCACTATTTCGGATGGTTGAAACCTAAACATCTTCCCTTATTGTGGACAACGAGATTTTATAGCACTTGATAATTCATTTTATCCTCCAAATCTTTTTTGCAGTAACAAAGTCAGTCACTCACAAATATCCTTCAAGTTGGCTGAGTAGTTTTAGGAGAGTCATCGTGCCTTCATAACGAATTAATTGTACGGCTCCCATGCATGACAAACTCAAATTACAATAAATTGCAATATGAATACACCAGGTAAGGGATGAAGAAATGTTACTACCCAGAAAAGGCAAAGTTAAAGTCTACGGTAGACGGTAGGTGACAGGTATGAATTATAATTTATCTGGTGGCCGCCACATAATGATCTGGTGGCCGCCACAAAATTTAAGTAGTGGCCGCCACTTAATTTGCAATAGATCAGCATACTTTCATGAACTTGCTGTTCTGGGGAGCTTAATCCGTCCTCTCGCTCAATGTGCAAAATAACCAGAAATAATGCAAGAACAGATAAATTATGTGGCAGCCGTCAGGTAAATATAATTCACACCTGTCACCTACGGTCCTCCGTAAAAGTCCATGACCGATGTCTGCGACCGCAATATGAATTTCACGTCTACACTGCTCACTAACCCTCATAATATTGAAAAATGGCATTTTACAACTTGCATTTGTCTTTATCATTCTATTCAATACATATCGATAGATGATAAATTAAGATGATCAGAAACGTTCAGATTTATATGGGCATGCAAATGTTTATATGAAACCAGGTTTTATCTTAGATATTTTAAAAGTTGAATGTAAGCAGAGTCGCCAACAAAGAAAAAATTCGAGTCGGAAAATCCTGAAAAAAAAAGACATTGTAGGCTTTGATGAGTGAAAGTGTGCAAATATGTACGATGCTTTATTCGAAGAATTAGGTTAATAGATGAGGTGTATCACGCACTCAGCCTTATAGTGACAAGTGTTCTAACTCCATTTTTGTCAAAGTTGAGTTGCGCATATCATTGGAACTGTCACGACTTGTCTCCTAAACTTCTGCAGCCATCGAATTTTTAACATTTCATTTTGAAGTGTTCTATGTTCAGTATGTCTTTGTAATGAAAATGTGACTAGAAGCTTAATGGAAAAGTGTTCTATTCCCAAAACATCAAAGGAAGCCGACAGAGTTTTGTTCTATCTCAAACAAAATTGTACGGAATTCTTGTAAGTTGTTAGTAAGTAAACATTACAGAAGTACCCATCAGTTATTCAGTCTCATAGTCGAGAAGGCAAGGCAAAATCATTAGATTTTCCACAGGAAAGGTTGCGAACCTTGGAATGAACAAAATTCCGAAGTGAGACCAGGTGCCCGGGGAGAGTCAGCGTCTCCTGATCGCATGCAACACCCGTCGCAACAGCTCCTTGGAAACCTGTCAAATTCGGTGATTTTCTCGATGTACATTTTTATGTACATATAAGCTAAGTATGTCTTGTTTGGTGATGATGACAGCCATTCAATCACAATGTAGAATGTCACTGATCATTCTGGAAAGGAGGATCTCATATGCTTTTATTACATCCCCGTAGCGACCGAAGAACTTCATCAATGATGAAAAATTGTTCTTTATTTGTAACTCCATTTTTGGTCATCTCGACTGAAGAAGATACAATGTTGTGACGACTATAAATTTGTGTTTCATTATATGTAACGAAAAAATTGGTTTCCTCAAATTTTCATGGTTTTACGATTAGTATAAATAGCATTGTCATGCACTTTAAACTTCAAATTCTATTTTCTCGAAAAGTGTCAAATGGTAGTTAGAATACTAGAAGACTGAATGCGCGGTATATCAAAGAGAAATGGAAAAAAAACCCGTTTTGAATTATTAAAACTTTACAGTGTAAAGATATTTTTTGCCAAAGTAATTTGAAAGTGATATCTAGTCAAATAGTTACGAATTGAAAAAAAAATAAGTGTTCCGACTCTGTGGCTAAAGATCAGCCTACTTGACATTAAAAAAGTCAAAATTAGTGCACATAACAGACATGTTTGGGATTGTGAATTCTCCTCATTGGTATTTCAATATAATATGATTTAGGGATGCCACATTAAAGAGTTGCTCTCTTGAATTTTATGTCCAAGTTTCAAATAGGGTTAGGGTTAGCTTTTTCACCAAAAGTTAGCTACTCCAAATTTTGTGTACTGTTTTTGAAGAGGCCTAATTTAATGAAACATTGGAGGGTTGTTGCAAGGGTGTTAAGTTCCCATATTTTGATGATAATTTACAATACAAAAATCGAGTTTTGAAGTTAAAAAAAATGAAAAACAAAATTGCACGAATATAAACAAAACAAATATTATAATTGAAAACCAGTCTGTCGTATTTAATCTCTGGAGACGCTGCACTCTAAAAGGCTCGTAAAGCTTTATCATCTTTTATTTCTCAAGATATCGAATTATTCCCGTGTTTTGCGAGACCGTCTAATGAATGACAGAGAAATCAATGTTTACCCAATATATGGTCATATAAAGAGAGCAACAGTATCCTCCTAATGCAGTAATAAAGAGAGGGTTTTAGGTGTCATTACATATGTTATAAATGTTTTCACACCCTGTTTTACATGGGCGGATCTAGAATTTGTCCGGGTGGGGTGGGGTTGGTGTCCAGCCAACTCTAGGGGTAGGGGAGGGGTTAGACTCCAGCCTATGAATTTAAGATAAAGTTTCGTATGGTTTGTATATATATGGTCTTTAAAAAGGCCTATTTTAATACAAAATGTGTCCTAAAATAATTATCCGTAAAAATGGGGAAAACGGCATTTTGGGGAGAAATTTCAGGGGGGGGGGGGGGGGGGTTCCTGAAAAAGTCGCCCCCTCCCCCCTCCCCACCTCTAGATCCACGCTTGAACAAGGCCGACATCGATTCCTGGCAGCTAGAGGTAATGAGGTATAATATTTCACATACTGTAATTTTAGCAGCAATAAATGACACGAAATAAAATAGAATATTTAGTCTATATTTTCGCTATTAGATCTACAACCATAAAAACAGAAGAAAGTTAGGTGTAATACATGTATGAACAATATATAGTCTATCCCCTTCACCATTGGGATGTGTTAATTTCAAAGGAAATAAAACATTAAATGGATCTAAAATTCATCCAGTTCAGTTGCCAAGCTCTTAACGTTCGATTTATTATCACTTTTAATTTGTAACTTTTAATTGCATCAATTTATTTGTCTTTCGATCAGTTTGTGAGTTTTTATTTCAAAGTCAAAATTGCAAATCATTGCAAATGGAAAAAAAACTCACCTTATTCATAGGTCGAAAGAGCCCTCAACTTTTGATTAAGTCGAACTTTCACTTTTAACTGTAACCATGGTAACATTTAATTTGCTTTAATTTCACAAAGATCAATGATCAGCAATATACATGTATGTTTAAAACAAAACACACCTCGGAATTTCAACATCGGCTTCCAAAATTATACCTGCCTTTTTCTAAATATTTAGCTGTTTAGATGGAATTGAAAAATATGCTCAAAATTCTGAGGCTGGAGAACATGTAAATCCATTGAAATGAATAACCTTATTCAATGTAGAAGACATATATATGTATGTTTGCAGGGCATGTTTGCAATACTCATACGTGTACATGTACGTGAGAATTCTGTATATTATTCAGGTTGTGTGTATTCAATCCGGATAACCATATCATTTTCTATGAGTATAGCCGATGGGCCTCCAAACTCGGTGCCGGGTGCTCATTATCCTCCCTCTATTCTTTCGTGTTTCTTACTTCATCTTTCAATGGAGTCTTATCTTCCTTTGCCTGTTTGGCCTCTCTGATTGAGTGTTCTTTTTTCTTGTTGTGAGTGTGTGCTCTTTGTTTCCCTGGTTATGTTTCTGTTTGTCCTTTGTTTCAGTTTTAGTTTAAACTGTATTTACAATACATCAATATTCAGTTAGACATATGAATAGGATTTGGAATCAAGTAAATATACTTATATTAATCCATGAATATTTCATGCACGGGAAAAGAAGTGTATCTTTCTCCACCCGCGCATGCTCAATCCTGTTTCAGTTTTGTGAGTGTGTGCTCCGCTGTCATCCTTGTGTGACCGGAACACATTATGCTAGGCTATTTCTATTATCCCTATTGTATAGCAAAGTACCCCCTTTTGTATTGATATACCTGTACAACTTTTAACCATCTTCACTAGTTGCGACTCGACCTGATTTTCGGATCGATCACCGGGACTAGTGATGATGAGAAAAGTCCGTCACGGTACTATATTTAGATTGTCAGATGATCCGTAGAGTATATGAGGCGCAACATTGAGCTTGTAAGACGGGGAGCTACTTATATTGCCGAAGGCAGCCAACTCTCCCTTCATCTCTCTCTAACATTGGGTTCTTATTACTACATGTATGGGCAGTGGAGGGGGGGGGGGGGGTGGTTTTCGGACTTCAATAAGTATTCTCTCTACATACGTATGTTTTCTGTTGTATTTGTCGTATCTATATTCTTTTTTATTAAATTATCTAAATGTTATATCCGTTTTTTCAAGTTTTCTTTCATGTTAGTCTGTCATGTAAGGTGAACAAATAGATATAATCAGTCTTATAAAATTGGCTACAATATAAAAATCCTTCGGACCCGATGACACCGGGTCTAGTTACACCTGCACATGGTTCTCGAATGGTGATATTTCCCAAATTCTTCAATTAATCCGGATATTCACACCTTTTGTCGTAATGTAATGCTCAAGATAAGGAAAAGGTAGCGAGACAACTTTGTATTGATGACAACGGATTTTTTTTCAAGTTGACCCTCAATTTTTTTTTCAAGTTGACCCTCAATTTTTTTCAAGTTGACCCTCAATTTTTTTCAAGTTGACCCTCAATTTTTTTCAAGTTGACCCTCAATTTTTTTCAAGTTGACCCTCATTTTTTTTTCAAGTTGACCCTCATTTTTTTTCAAGTTGACCCTCAATTTTTTTTCAAGTTGACCCTCAATTTTTTTCAAGTTGACCCTCAATTTTTTTTCCAGTTGACCCTCAATTTTTTTCAAGTTGACCCTCAATTTTTTTCAAGTTGAGGGAAAGAGATCAGGGACCATACGTGGGGGAAAATAAGCAAACAAACGAATCAAAACGATTTTTTTTTAATTATTCAAAATTCTTGCAAAAACTCTTAGTCTATTAGATGCACATTCAAAGCATTGGAATGGTTTTCAGTCTTTTACCATTCTGATTCATTTTTATCATGTTTATTTAATTTTTAACTTTATTTTAAATATTTTTTGTCAATGAAAAATATTCTATATGGAGAAGATTTCTCTGACTGTCAGACAGGAGGGGAAATATATATATACTTCATATATAGAGGTTGGTCCTGGAATGCGGAGAATATATGCGTAATTTCCAGTTTACTGTTTAGGGAGAAAAAACCGTTAGGGTCAGTCATGGACAGGAGGATTGTAATTTAGAAATGACTGCTTATTTTTGGCATTTATTGGGATATGTCAATTGTCTTATCACAAATTGTATAAACCGCGTATGGAAGCGAAAGTTTAGAAAAATTAATCCTCATTTATTATCGAGATCGGAATGTACAAAAATGGACGAAAAGAACCGACTGCGATAAATTTCAAAAAGTTTTGACTTTATTCATTATGTATTTGGAAAAGCAATGGGAAATAATAATCAAAAATTGCCACTAAGGAAAACACTTTCAGTTCCAGAATCACAGGTGAATTTTGTCGATGTTTCACGTCTGACTCATTTTCATATTGCCCGAATTTACTCTGTCATATCTTTTGTACGATTTTTTGTCTTTTCTGTGTACATGACGTATAGAACCGACGTTCTCAATGAGTTATTCTTCGATTTTCAAAGGCAAAAGTAGTGTCGTGTTCGACATTAGGTTCATTATTTCAGTGTTTTTCCCTTAAATTCAGTTTTTATTTTGGTGATCATGACTCATGTTTGAAGTAGTTCGCAGGTGCCCGGTCCGGGAGTCGAACCCCAGCCGTCCGGGTGACAGTCAGACTGGTTGCCGAGTGAGCTAAAGGGACATCCCAATAGCTCAGTCTTAGAACTTGTACTGAACTATTGGTACCTGCTACTACCGGAACCACTACACCCTTCCCCCTTTTCCGTTGAGGGCCGTGGATGTACCCCGCTGTGTGGCCACTCTCCAACCCCTGGAAGGGTCCTGCCTCCTCTCCTGCAGATCGAGCTGGCCCACACACACCAATAGTTCACCTCATCGCCAATGAAGTAGTTTGCAGGTGCCCGGTCCGGGAGTCGAACCCCGGCCGTCCGGGTGACAGTCAAGACTCGTTGCCGAGTGAGCTAAAGGGACATCCCAATAGCTCAGTCTTAGAACTTGTACTGAACTATTGGTACCTGCTACTACCGGAACCACTACATGTTGATTAATCTACTGTCATAAGCTTTCGTCTTACTGTCCACACAGCTCACTTTGAAAACTAGAGTGACTGGTGGAATGGATAATGTGGCCAAACCTGTGACCTGCTATAAAATTAAAAGCAGATGTTCTCGCTGACTGAGCTAACTCTAATATGAATTATGGCAAAGCCATTGTGAGGACGCAGATGAATTATAATTTCAATGATTTTTCACCATACATCATTGAATATTTTTTTTACTAAGTTCATAATCAACAAAATACATGTATGTCATAAAATTTGTGTCCTTGTTATTCTTTTCCAGCATCTTTTTTACTTTATCAGTCTTACATTTTTTTCTTGAAATCCATAATCATCTATAGGAGAGGGGATATTTTTATAGAAAATTTCTGGATCGACAGCATGCAAATAACTCGTAAATGCGGGGAAACAACTCTCAATGTCGGCCGGTTTGATGTCACAAAACAATCAGTAAACATGAAATCGCAATGCTTAATTTTGAAACATAAATGACAAATGAGAAGAGATCAAGTGATATAATCTTAATCTATGTATAAAATTATATTGTAAGTCCTTGGACCTTTACGAAAAACAAGGAAAAGAGAACTCGGGTAAGAAAGCTCTGGGCACAAACCATTAAAATTAAAAAAAAAAGAAAAAAAGAAAGAATGTTACTTTTTTCTGAAGTATTTACATATTGTAAGATTTACATGTATCTTGATTATTTTAAATGTTTATTTTCCAAATTTCATTGAGTGATGAAATGTCAGTTGTCGTATCAGGAATATGCATACCCCCCCCCCCCCTTGCACTTTCTTTTACTTTCACCAGAAAAATTAACATTCAATATGTAGAAGAAAGAAAGCCTCTGTTTCGGCGCCGTCTATATAGTGTTATCAGCAATATTTCGTTTTATGGGATGGCCTGGAGAAGGGGCTTTACTAAATAAAAAAAAAAAGATTTTTACAAATGAGTTTCCAATGTAATGTCTGAAGACAAAAGTTCATTCCTTTACTATAAAAGAGGGTGAAAGGGAGTGAGAGGAAGGGGCAGGAGGAGGGAGAGGGAGAGGAAGGGTGCGGGAGGGGTATGGGAAAGGGGGGGTTAAGGGGGCGGAGAGAGGTACCCCCTGTCTGTTACCCAACCCCATAAAAGGCAAGGATGAAAGGGAGGGGGAAGGGAGGGAGCGGAAGATGTAAGGAGGTGGGAAAGGGGAGGAAGGGGCGGGACGGAGGAGAGAAGTATTCTGAGTAGAAATCCATCCCCTGTCCCCCCCCCCCCTTCCCCCACAATATTACAATCAAACCCCCCCCCCCTTTTCTAAAAAAAAAAAAAAATCTGAAGCCTTCGCCCCTTCTCCTTCTTTTAATAACCCTGGATCCGCCTATGATTTACCTCCAAGGGGAAAAAAATACCCAGCCTTATTTTATGCTTTGAACAGAGCCCCAGTTTGTGTTTACCTATTTGCACTAAGTAGTGTTGATGATGACGTAAGTTGTGACGCTTTGTGAACAGTATCGAAGCTAAGGCAGCAGACATTTAAAAGTTTGTGTTGGGATTTACACTGCATAGATTTCCTGTAGATTCTACGTGTAGATCTTATATATGTGGAGAGAAATCACATTATTCGATCTACAGGTATCAAAATATCAGCTGCAAATCATCCTTGAATGCAGAATGAAGTTTGGTAAGTCGCTGATCGCGCTGATACTTTTTTGTTTGTATTTTCATCCCAGCATTATGAGTTTATCCATGGATTTGTCTGAGGGAGCTTTCGATGAAAGAAACTGAGAAAGTCCGCGAAACAAAGTTTTATGCTGACGTCGCATGCTGACGTCACGTTGTAATTTTCAAAGAGGATATTCGGACTAAACATGATATATGTTGGAAATGATGGTGCAATGTCAGTATTACAAGAAGCAAAGTACAAAACATACATTGGGACACTGGAGGAGTAAGCCAAACGGAGAATATTCAAAGGAGATTGAGAAATCATGGTCATTGATGGGTTTCATTCTGTCGTCAAGTGACATTGTCAAAAAAATAAGCTTGCGCTTCACGCTGATCAAATGGGCAATGGGGAGAATGACGTCATTGACCACGGTTTTGGAACCTATAGGTATAGCATAGAATTCAATTGAAAAACACGATTTTTCCTATATATATACACGTGTTACCTTGATGAGGACTATGTCCGCGCCTGTGGCGCGGACTGCGTCCTCTATCACTCTTCCCTGTCAAATTTTGAGGTTTCTTGATCATAAATGCGACTATATGCATCATCTCCCCATCGCCTCATACCCTAACGGGAATCTGTGATGTAATATGAATCAAGGCAAAGCCTTATATGCGAGCACAGAAGAAAGACACCAAAATTTTGTAAAACCTTAAAACCTTGATGTCAAAATCGAAAACTTTTCAAAGGAATCCCTCTCTGCCTGTCCAGCTGGACCTCCCATTCCAACTGCAAAAAAAAATCTGGATCCGTCCCAGCTACTTTACACACATAGACCATTAGCGAGGGAGTCCGAAATCCCTCCCCTTTCCTCTCCAGTGACCTTGAAATCCATTTGAAATATTCAAATCTTTCTTCTTTACTACATAATTATTTTGATCATATCTATCTTGTTTGTTTGATACACTAACAAGAGCCCCAGGGGGCACAACGCTCACCTGATACCCATGCACGCTCTAACTGACATACTGACATTGAATACTGATAGTGCCAGTACCAGGATTTTAGCCCACAACCTTTCTAAAAAGATTTTTGCCGGATGCAGAGAAGTGTTTTTTTTTCAGACAACCTTTAAAGGTACAAAAAAGAAAAAAATAGTCACATTTCAAAACAATAACTTTTTTACTGATTTGAAAAAAAAACCGGATAAAGTGGTCCAACGTCATATGCCCAGCTAGTATAGTTCAATTATGCAACATCAAAAATAAAATCATATTGTAAAATTCCACATAAATGTGCAGCAGAAAAAGAATAAAACAATGAAATGATTTCACAAATTAAGTTTATTTAAAATTGAACACAAAACCTTTCATTATTGATAGCTAGCATGCCAGAAATTATAAAGCCTGTGTTTGTGAAACGAGAATGCCCCCGGCGGCATCTTTGTTAGTATAAACACCATTTTCTGTTAAGTATGTGAGAGGTCAGGGTCAGCGTAATATTGGTATCAATGGAAAGATCTTGTCACAAGGAATACACATGTACAATATGAAAGCCCTATCACTATAACCATTCAATAGTTATGCCCAATGTTAAAGTTTTTGAGAAGTACGTGAAAGGTCAAGGTTATGGTCATGAGGTCAAAAATTTTGGTAAATACACATGTGAAATATGAAACCTCTATCACCAGCTTCCATTCAGAAGTTATGCCCAATGTTAAAGTTTTTTGGAAAACAGACAGACAAACAGACAGACGGACAGGCCAAAAACTTTATGCTCCCGAATCTTTTATTCCAGGGGCATAAAAAACTAAGATTTTTCGGGTTTGCCTTTATTCACTGAAATCTATGAATTATGCTTTTGAATAGTATTGATTTCATCTCAAATACATGAAACGTACAGTTAAAATCGTTTTGATCCAATATTCATCAATTCAAGTGAGTTGTGCAGAAATTGTGCCAGTTTGTTTGTTTTCCAAAAAAGCAGTGTATGTTGTATCAAACCTCATGACCCAGTGAAGCCACTTGAACAAATAATTTTAAGTAAATATGCTGAAATGCGACGCTTCTTGCCTATGCATATTTCAACAGGCGAGAAGGAGCGTCGCATTTCAGCATACGCTGTTCAACAACTCAAGTGGTTTCTCTAAGGTTTCGCAGTTTGAAACAAATTAAAAGGCCCATGAAATTGTTAAGCTTGTCCAACTAGCAGACCTACGACATCGTTATTTACTGTTAACTAATTGTTTTACCTCATCATAGGTCTGTTACACGGGCAAGTTGTTAGCAGAGAGAGTTCATGAAATGTATCGGTTGCATTGGATTTGCCGACAAGAAGTTATTTGGTCTGATAAAAACTCATTATGTATCTATTATTTGAACAGATAAAAATTCCCAAATGTCTTAACACAGGATCCTGTCGTTTTATGAGAGAAAATGTTTTATTATTCACAACCTCAGGCCTCTGTGTTCCTCTTAGAAATATTATACATACAAGATGACGAACACAGTGGCTTAAGGTTGTGAATAATAATTTATTTTCTCTATTAAAACAACAGCTTCTGTGGTCCAACATTTCATTGGAAGATTTCAGGAACTCTGAACGGAATTATTTATTTTCAAGAATTTCAGATATTAAATGTCCTATGCATTCTCAAAATCCAGAGGAAGAGATTACTCATTAGACGTTTCTTCAAGAAATCAGTCCGTAAATTACTTCATCTAAGAGAGTCTAAGACAGAGGAAATTCGAGCAAACTTTATACATGATAACAAGTATATGCAAGTGTTCCAAGTACATGAATGATAACCATTATGAACGTTGTTCATAGCTCAAACCATACTCGCTGCTTTAACATACCTACATGTAATTCCGTCATCAGGAAGAACTCATTCTTCATACGTACAGTCACAGAGTGGAACGAACTGGATAACCATCAAGTGCTGTCAAGGACTGTGGAAGGCTTTAGATTCAGCCTGAAGCGCGATTAAGTAAGTTTATGCGCTCTCCCATTCCGTTGATCACAAGCCAGTATTGGTAATTCAACGTACCCATACAGATACAGATACAGATTATGAAAGTGTTCCAAGTATAAAAATCTATTCCGTTTGCACTGTATCTCCTGAAATATATCGCAGTACTGCTTTGCGGTTTGTATTGCAATGAAGCGCCTAGCGGAATACGATGCGCCTTGGGGACGAAGATGAATTAATGCATATCTAGGTCATTGTCCTGTCAAATAGTTCCGATTATTTTCTTATTATTTTCAACAATTGGTGGAAAATACACACAATGTTTATCTTCAATTGTCTTCCCGTGATTGTTTACTAGATAGATGAAATAAAATTTTGAATATAGTTTTAAAGTGTGTGAGACATCTACATGTGTAGAAGAATACGTGTGAAAATGGGTCCTCGGATCATAAAATTCGAATAATTCCGGTCCGGAACCAGGTGCATGGCTTTGAAAAAATATTAAAAAAGTTGTGTACTTTTAATCTTTACGGCATTTTTTTTTTGTGATTCAAATAAAATTTCTTCATTCAAAAGTAGTATCAATGTGTATAACCCGGTGCGATTTGAGAATTTCTTTTCTTTTTTGGTAAGAAAACATACATTATACCTATGTACAATCTTAAAAAATATTCCTTAAAAATCCAAAAGTGGATATCTGGACAAAATTCTTTCACTTGTAGGGTACCATGCATGAGTACCTACAAATTGTCATGACACTCTGAAGAGTGGTTATAGAAAAGAAGCAGAAAATGTATGAAAATCACCCCCCCCCCCCTTCCTTTTTACATAAGAAAAAAATTCATAAAAAATCAAAAAAATAAAATTTAAGCATAAAATACATATCAAAGCATTAAGTAAGTTAAATATGATAAATATGTAGTAAATGAGTGTGTAAAATCATACACTTATTGAGTTATTTAAAGAAAAAGTGCAAAAATGTGCATTTCTGACTAAGTCCGAAAAGACGTAAAAAACGCGTCAAAAATTTGACTTCGAAGTGGAACCAAAAATAACAACACTTCTTAAGACATCTCTCTAGATCATCCTGATGCTTTCGGTTTGTCGATACATGCTTCGGTTCTGAAGAAGAAGTTTGTCAAAGGAGGGTACCCCCCGTGACCTACTTTTGGCTGTGATGGCGCCACCTAATGACAGATCCGGACGAAAAACAACAACACTTGTAGGGGACCATGAGTACTTCATACCTACCAAGTTTCATCAAAATACCTTCAGCCGTTCTGGAGAAGAAGTTTAAAATGTGAAAAGTTTACGACGACGGACGACGACGGACGACGGACGCAAAACTATGACAATAGCTCACTTGAGCCTATGGCTCAGGTGAGCTAAAAAGTGTAGAAAATCGCGTCAGTTTCATGCACCATTCTTGCACATGAAAATGGGCGCACTGCTACAAAGATGTCACATATAGAGGTATAATGACGTCAAGTATACTGCAGAGTTACGTACCGTTGTATCGTCATTAGTGATAATGATAGCAGATAAGTTGCTGCTGAATTTTTGATTTTCAGACAAAGCAATTCAGCGAGTTTCACTTAATTTTATTACGCCATAAAATAGAAGAATTCTATCCATTGCGTATTTGTCAAGGTATGTTTTCCTACTCTGTTGTTTAAGGGAATCGAGTAACTTTTACCCTTATCCGCGGTCCTGTTACCATACTTTATCAGCTCCAAGTATGTAAATCTTTTGCTCATGTATTTTCCCATACTTACATATATGCATTACCATAAATGCGAGCTTCACCCGTAAAGGCCCTTCAGGCCTTTGCAGCAAGCTCTGCTCGCTATTACTAAAGATACACATACAAAGAAAGACAAATAATATAAATCCCTGATTCTTCCCCATAGTTGTCACAAGCACCCCAAGGTTCACTCTTACTGCACAAAATACAGTGACAGGCTGCGAGGCAGAATGTAAATTGTGGCTGGTCCAGGAATTTAACCCAAGACCTTCTGCTATCAGGGCAGACGCTCTTACTGACTGAGCCAACTGGGCAAGTTTCTACTAGATAAACATGATTTTGACTACTTTACCACGCAGAACTTAAGATGCAATTTGTATAAGTTATGCAATTTCCGGTGTACACTATCAATATTTATTGACAGAACAAAGTCTGCCCTCCTGCGTACATGCATACGCTACATACACAAGTGGAGGATGGGCATGAAATGGGGTAGTACTCCGCCCCTTGAATAGTAGAAGGGGGTGATGGGGCATCCTAGAGGGGAACAGCCTTGCAAGAATACATACTCAGGGATGAAAATTCGTTGAAATTTTCAGGGGCCATGTGGGCTCCCAAGTCAAAAAATTTAGGCGCCCACATCAAAAACAATTAGCCCACATCAAAACGTTGTATCTATATTTATATTTTTGAATTTAAGTCCCCCCCCTTCTCTTCTTCCCCGTATCAAGTCATGGCCATCGTACAGGAACACATGTACCAAGTATGAAATTAATGCCAAAAATGAGAGAGAGACTGGTGTACATGTTGATCTACAGTACATGGACCGTTTATTTGACAACTTTGAACGGTAAAAGCAGATGGTCAGTAGTTTGAGGTCAGCGCTCTCTACATGTATCTTCCAACACGATTCTTTCATCAAATCAGTTTCAGTAATTTTTCGGCGTAAATTTCACTTACGATTTTAGATGTTTCTATATTTTAAATATCAAAGTAGGATTTTGATTTCGGTCATCTCAAGCACCTTTAAATAAATTAATGAATGCAGATAAATCCAGTTATAGAATTAATATAAAAATATTTTATGTCTCCAGACAGTGACATTGCACACTTTTGGAAACGTTAGATGAGGTTTTGGTATACTGATCTAACTTTACAAGGGAATAAGGGAGATCGATTCATTTTCCACGAGAAAGCGAACCGAAAATGTGTCAAATACCCATGAGTTTTTGTTTCACAACGTGAGTTACGGCGACTACGAAACAAGAAAATAATTATGATCGGAAATTTTACAGTCGCCAAGTGGGCGATCAGAAAAACATTTTTGGTAATCATGGTAATCCACACTGAATTTTTAGTCGCATTGGCAAGTGGGCGAGTGCTTATTTGCATCCCTGATACTGCATACACAAGTGGAGGTTGGGCATGAAATGGGATAGTACTCTGCCCCTTGAATAGTAGAAGGGGCGATGTGGCATCCCCAAAGGGGAACAGCTTTGCAAGAATACTCTGCAATGTGTAGTTGGTGAATGAGTTCCCGTCAATATTTGTAAGATCATTACAGACAGTAGAGGGCTGCCAGGTGCCCAAACGAAAAGAAAGGAAATAACTTGTTTTAGACAGGCCATTGTCCATGCTAAATTTTTCCCATGATGCATACCTGTTAACTCTCCTGTTTTGGAGCGAGACTCCCGCGATTGAACCTTATCTCCTGTGTTCGCATTCCGCCCATGCGGGAGACTAAAATTTGTAAAAGTTACTAATTTTAAAAACAAATTGCTTTTATGTTAGATAGACCAGAGTTGGTCATGGTAAATTTTGATGAAGTGAGGACTTTCAATTTTGACATGTTGAATGCTGCTACAAGTAACTAGCCATGTTATATTTGTATTGTAGTTCCTCCAACAAACTAATCCAGAACTAGCGAGAAGTAAGGCCGCTGGGGGAGGTACGTTACTGCGTGGTAAATCCACTCAGGAGTTAGATCGTGACCATGGTGGTGATGGAGACTCGGAGAAAACGGAAAACAAGGTCCCGCTGGTGGAGGCCCTATTCTTACCAGACTTTCCTGTGAGAGGGGATGCACAATCTCAGGAATTTGAGGTAATTTTGAATTTTTTTATCATTTGATCTTGAATTTTCATTGTCATGATATATGTAATTCTGTTATCATGGTTATTATGATTCAGAATCATTCTGAACAATGTTTCCATAGAATCTTGTAAGCTAGCATTCAAAGCTAGAAGATATAGATTGAAGATCAGAGGTCTAAAATACATATTACGCCGTATTGACCTCTTGACAGATTTTACATGTACCTAGTGATACATAAGTAAGATTATTGTTATTGTGCATTTTTATGATGAAGCCAAAACTGTACTTTGTCCTAGAGTCAAAATCTCACCAAATCATGTGATGTCAGACTTTTGACTACTCTTTGAAGAAATTAAAGAAAAGTCTATTGTCAAGGTCTTCATTAAAACGGCTAGAGATATACATGTTGTACTTTGTTTCAATATGATATCTTTATATTTATCTGATCTTTACCATCTGACCATGTTCTGATTTCCTTTAGATCCGAGATATTATTGCCAAAGGGGCGTATGGTAATGTTTTAAAAGTACGTCGAGAAGATGAAAAGCAGTATTATGCTATGAAGGTATGTTTTAATATTCCTTGATTTTTGCCTACATATATGAACCATTTGTCAAGTATTCTTAATCCTTTTCATTTATAATATTTGTGTTTGTTGTAGTTAAGCACCATTTTATACCTGTTTACCACTATATATGTACTATATGCTCGTAAGGGCCCATTTTGGTCAATAAAGTATCTATCTATCTATAAACCAAAGCCTTGTTTTGAAAATGAACTTTCAAATCTTCAAGTTTTAGGGTTTTTTATGATCATTCACTCATTCATTGTATTTTTGCCTACATGTATAAACCAAATGAATGAATGTGAATGTTTGAATCTTAAAAAGTTTGGTATTTTGATTTGTGATCTTTAATTTGTTAATTGTAACAATTTAGAAGGAGTTATGTTTTGTTTGTAGGTGATGGGTAAAACACAGATCATTGTAGAAGGTGCAGTACAGCAATGTAAAGATGAAGCAGCTATACAGGTATGTACCATACCAGTATATCGGTTATTTTCGCATCGGGTATATTTTGCGAAAATGAACTTAAAAAGGTGTGTCTCTTTTTTTCTCTGAATCTAACTTTTGCTAATCTATTTACAAGATCAAGGGTAAAGATCTGTGCCTTTTTTCGCTATGTCCATTTTTGCATTTGATTATGCTCGCGAACTTAGCGAAAATTAGACACGCTCGAAAAAGTCCCGATATAGGTATTATGTCAGAAGTGTTACGCACTGTGATTATTATGCACCCATATTGAAGAAGTAAGCGGGAATTGAATGCCTCCATATTAGAGATGGGGAGGATTGTATGCATCTTGTCTACAGTTCGTTAAAGATTTCATCATTGAAGTGCAAAGAAGTTATTGGGATTCCCATGCCATGCTTTACTTCCTTTTTGTGTCGCCTGCGAAGCATAGCGACACTTAGGGATCACTTTTTCTCCCACTGTGGACTGGGATATCCATGGAAACGCTGGGAAAAGATATCCTTGTCTTACCCCTATCGGGTAAGATAACATTTTCACGTGCCTTTTGACTGTAACGTCAATTGTGACGTCATACACGATTGCTGCGTTAGCCGATCAAAAATATGAAAGAGAATACATAAAATCTCATTTTTAGGGCTTTTAGACAGTGGGAGAAAAATAATCAATCCCCAGATGTGATCAGGGACACGGAAATCCAACCCTCATGTCCAGGATTTGCTTTTGTTCATGTCTCGGCAAGCCTCGTCGTGGTACAAGCAAATCCTGGACACTCGGGTTGGATTTCCTTGTCCCTGATCACATCTGGGGATAGATTCTATTAGTCCGTTGTCCGTCTGTCCGTCCGTCCGTTAGTCCGTCTGTCTGTCACACTTTGGGTGTCACAGTCCATAACTTTTGATTGGTAAGTGATAGGGCTTTGATATTTCACATGTGTATTCCTTGTGACAAGACCTTCCTACACATACCATAATTTTTGACCTAGTGACCTTGACCTACATAATTGACCTACTTTTCAAAAAAATTAAAAAATGGATATATCTTTTGATTGGTAAGTGTTAGGACTTTGATATTTCACATGTGCAATCCTTGTGGCAAGACTTTTCTACACATACCATAATTTTTGACCTTGTGACCTTGACCTCGATATTTGACCTACTTTTGAAAAAAAAGATAAGATTCACTATATCTTTTGATTGGTAAGTGATAGGGCTTTAATATTTCACATGTGTATTCCTTGTGACAAGACCTTCCTACACATACCATAATTTTTTACCTATTGACCTTGACCTACATATTTGACCTACTTTTCAAAAAAATTAAAAATGGCTAGATCTTTTGATTGGTAAGTGATAGGGCTTTGGTATTTCACATGTGTATTCCTTGTGACAAGACCTTTCTACACAGACCATAATATTTGACCTTTTGACCTTGATCTAGATATTTGATCTACTTTTCAAGAAAAGTAATATTGGCTATATCTGTTGATTGGTAGGTAATAGGGCTTTGATATTTCTCATCTATTTTCCTTGTAACAATGCTATTCTACACATACTATAATTTCTTACCTTTTGACCTTGACCTAGCAATTTGACTTTCTTTTCTAAGGTTGTATATATCTTTTAATTGGTAGGTGATAGGTCTTTGATATTTCTTAAGATGAGACCTTTTTGTTACCAATTTTTACATAGGGACCTTGACCTAGATGATGACACTCTTTTCTTTTAATTTGTAATTAAGAGGTCTGATATTTCAAATGAATTTCATTTGACAAGACTTTTTAATAATTTTGATCGACTTTCTAGAATAATAGTCAAACCGCTTCGCAGGCGACACACGCATTCCTTGGATTGCTATTTTTGGATTGAGGTGTGACTTTTTGACCTTGACCTCTCTTGTATTGATAAAACTTGACACTGAAGTACTGCTCTCATGTCAAGATAATATTCCAAGCATATATTTCATATAATTTTAGGTAGTTCTAAATCCCCTTAGGAACTTCTTTTACATCCTTAAAAAAATCATTTTGTTACAAATATGTTATACATGTAATTGATGCATTCTCTTCTCTGTTCTAGGCAATGTTAGGGGACCATCCTTTCATTGTAAAGCTGCATGAATATTGGCAATCAAAAAAATATTTATATATAGGTAAGTTGGCTAAGATTGATAGTTGTTACATACTTAAACATCATTTATTCAGGGATTATTGGGCTAATTAGCTACCACTAATTTCCCAAAAGTTAAGAAAAAAGAATCCATTTTGAAACATCAAGTACAAATTTCATATGTCTTTTAAAAAATTAGCAATTAAATAAATTAATGGTGTCTTTATAGCAATTTAGATCTTTTGCCACATTCTGACTTTATTTTCTACTTTCAGTTTTGTATTATGTGCCATATTGTGACTTCTCTCTTGTACTTTCAGTTTTGAATTATGTGCCATTTTGTGACTTTTCTTTTATACTTTCAGTTTTGGATTATGTGCCATATTGTGACCTCTCTTTTGTACTTTCAGTTTTGGATTATGTGCCATATGGTGACCTTTTCACTCTGTGGTCATTCCATGGGTTCTTACCAGAGATGCTAACTCGACTCTACATTGCTGAAATGGCCATGGTATTAGGTAGGTAATATACATGTACAAGTTATGGAATTAGATAATGGTTCTTTTATGTACTTACATGGGTCCTAAATTTCCTATTTTCCCTATGAAAATGTAGGCACCTATAAAAGTCCCATATTTTGGAGAATTTGTCCCATAAATCCTATATTCTGGCCTCAAATGTCAGAAAAATTGCTTTGCAAATTAATTTGCTGCTTCATCTTTAACTACATGTAAATCATGTATGAAATGCGATTTGCAACAATTTCTGACATTAATATCATGCGAAATATTTCCGAAACCGGGAAAAATTATGCATTGATATTCCATATTTTCTTTTCGTATTATCGCACATTGGGTAATGCTAATACAGATTTCAAATATATTTTTGGTTAAAAATTGTTTCTACAATGTAAAAAATGTGAATTTTTTTATTTTCCCATAGGGTGTAATGTTAAAGTTGGGGTCATTCTAATTTATAGACAATAAAGATATCCCTACATTCTAGGGTCTATTTTATAGGTTTTTATAAAAGCTTCAAAGATGAGAAGCACAAAATTCCAAAAAAGTGATCGTAGGGAGAATATAAGCTCTCACAACCAGAGGTACACGCTACCTTAAAGTTATTTGATGAATTAATTATCACAAAAGTTATAAAAAAATATGTGCTTGTGAAACACACATACCCCCATTGGCATCTTTGTCAGTAAAAATTGGAAAATGGTCAAACTCCAAGGTCAAGGTCACAAGGTCAAAAAATTTGATATCCATGGAAATGTCTTGTTACATTTTGCAAACAAGGAATACACATGTGAAATATCAAAGCCCTATCCCTTACCATTCAAAAGTTATGGTCAAGATTAAAGCTTTTGTGGAAAAGCAGACAAACACACATGACAAAAACTATATGCCCCCAAATCTTAGATTATGGGGCTTAAAAAAACATCCTTAAAAAATTGATAGACTACATTGTATACGGATGCTTACAGAAAAACCAAAGTTCGTGGAGGAAAGTGACTTACAAAGCTATTCTACATGTATATATATAGTTTTCTCTCGACCCGGACAGAGATATCTACAGATTTTTTTTAGACAACTCTGTCTCGCACCCCCGGATGTTTTCTCGAACCCCCTATTGTGACGTCATAGACGTTTACGTAGGTTTAGCAGTGTTTGACGTCATATGGAACAACATTTAATGCAAAACAGCAATGTTTATTCATGAATTATGTGAAAATAAATGGGTGAGAGAAAAATAATCAAACACCCCTTTATACAGTGACAGGGAAATCCCACCCTCGTATCAAAGATTTGCAGTCCACGACGAGGCTTGCTAATACTCGGGTGGGATTTCTTCTGTCCCTGTACAAAGCGGTGATAGATTCTATTAATCCAGTTGTATATCCTGACATATACAAATATTACTATACTTTATTTTCCAGAGCATTTACATAAAGCAGGAGTTGTGTATAGAGATATCAAGGTATGATTCTATCGACAAATTTTGTTGAACAGGTTGCAGTATTATAAAACTTTTTATTTCACATTAATATCCTTCTACAGTAATCATATGATTACATTTCATTTATCTTTCTTTGTACATGTGTTTATGTCCCTCAAATTGAAGTTCTAACACAATATCGCTGTAACGTGTGTAACGTCAAATTTAATTGGTTATTTGCTCCTTAGTCATGTTAGTTACAGCTGTAAAACGAGAACATACTAGGCTTTGACATTACTAACGTCACATTTCGCCTTATATTCACAAAAATATAGATTGTATTAGAATGGGAATAACTAGACACTAAGGTTATGTTTGCGGACGGTGAATGCTGATTTTATGATGGCAAAAATGTTTTTCTGGCGACATGTCAGAAGCTTATTATTCCCTAAGTTCAGGGGCGTATACATGTACATGACTGTAGTTTTGGCTTGTCTGTCTGTAATGTGTGTCTGCAAAAACTTTTAACATTGGGCAAAAAAAAATTATTGGTAAGTGATGAATGTAGGGCTTACGTATATCAAAATTATCAACATACAGAAAAGGTCAGTATTATGCAACAAGAAGAACTTCTATCCCACCTCTGGAAAATTTCTTGCAATCTGATTGGTTGAGAAGAACCGAATATTATGTTGTATTATTTTACTGACATGATATTATTTCAATATCCTGCTTCTACTAAGACACTTTACGATATTGACGTCACCGAGATGCTTTAAAATATGATGACATTACGTACTTAAGTCAAAAGCCATCGGTGGGATAAATTCATTATACAGTGTTTTACAGGGGGGATACAAAAATATATTGGGTCGATGAAAAAAATTGTATTGGGCTCGGCATCTCCTCGCCCAATACAACTTTTTTCATCGACCCAATATTATTAGTTATACAGTGTTTTACAGGGGGGATACAGAAATATATTGGGTCGATGAAAAAAGTTGTATTGGGCGAGGCGTAGCCGAGCCCAATACAACTTTTTTCATCGACCCAATATATTTTTGTATTCCCCCTGTAAAACACTGTATAACGAATTTATCCCACCGATGGCTTTTGGCTTGTGTATGTAACGTCACCATATTTTAAAGCATTTCGGTGACGTCAATATCGTAAAGCGTTGTAGTGGAAGCAGGATATCAAAATAATATCATGTCAGTAAAATAATACAACATAATATTCGGTTCTTCTCGACCAATCAGATTGCAAGAAATTTGCCAGAGGTGGGATAAATTTCTGTATCCCCCTTGTAAAACAATGCAGGGTTTTTTTTTCCTTGTTTTGGGGCCGAATTTCGGCCCCTTCCCAATGCCAATTTTCCTCTATTTTTCCCAAAAAATCACTCTTAAATTCCCAAAGAGAAATTATGAAAAAATCACCTGAGAAAATAAGACTCAAAACCTGGAAATCAGTACAAAATGTCCTATTTCTAAGTGCATCTTTAAGTTTTTCATTCATCCCTTGTTCAGTTCAAGTAAATCAATGATTAGCAGTGTTAATAAATGACACTTAAGGGTTATACTGTGGTGACAATTTGTATAAAAATGTTCCCAATTTCAGCAAAATGTCGCAAATTTTCCCAAATTGGACAGGCACAGGCACCTTCCCCAGAATAAAAAAAAACCCCTGCACTGTATAACTAATAATATTACGCTTGCTCCTGATCTTTCACAAGTACTAGTACGACTTTTTCTCTTATTATTTCAGATGGAGAATATACTTCTAGATGCAAATGGTAAGTGAGGATTACTGAATGTCAATTAGCTATTCAAAGTCTTTCTACAGTCAGGGGTCCAACTTAAAAAAGTTATAACTTGCACAAGTAACTGGGTTTTAGTATTTATAACTTAAACAAGTTATAACAGCAAATTTTGAACCTTAATATCTCCTCTGAGCATTTTTCTTATGAACTGAGCATTTGTAACTTAATAGATATTAAATTGGACAAACTCCTGGTATATCTCACTATCCAGCGCATGCTTTGTGAGTCTGGCGCAAAGCTCTCAAAATTAGGGTTCTCTTGGGAATGTTTATGTCATTAAATCCTATTTACCAGCAACAGACAAGCTCACTCCCATGAAAATTAGATCAGAAACATAGTAAAGACTGAATGTGAATATTAACAATAAACTACAATGCTTTGAATATAAAATATTTATAAATCAAAAACACTGTTATAACTTGTTTAAGTTATTGGAGAAATTCTGAGGAAAATCTGCTTTTTTATTTGTAACTTATTCAAGTTATAAACTCATGAACATAACTTGTTTAAGTTATTACTGATGCAAGTTAATTAACTTCAAGAAGTTATTACTCATATAAGTTGGACCCCTGACTGTTCTAGTATCAAAAGCAACTTGGTTGCATGCTTGCTTCTCACCTCAGAAGTCTTCAAAAAAGGATCAAATTCTTACTTCTGCAAAGGGTCTTATGTGGGAGGGTATGGTTGCTGCCCACCTAGTGTAAGAGGGTTTTTCTCGGAGTGTTCCATTACCTCCTGCTCCAAGGACTCCCTCATGCCAACTTCTGTGCCGATGTGAGACATTTAAATATAAGTTGTATAGCTTGTTTGTTAAGTGTTGTAAAATGAATATAGTTAAAACAAAATCAAAAGCAAAGTGGTTTATTCATAGTATGAGTAAATTCTGTGTAATGTTTTCAAAATCCTATTATATAATATTTACATTAATTTTACATATATTTACAAGTATCATGTAAATTACATCAGACCTACATGTACATATATTTGACTCTATTTATAGGCCATATCCAGCTGACAGATTTCGGCCTTGCTAAATGGCTGTCTCAGGGAGAAAGAACTCGAACAATTTGCGGGACTTTGCAATATATGGGTGATTATCTTGACTTTACGCTCTGAATTTTTCTAATTCACCAACTTGTACTTTAATAAGCAATGCGAAAATTTTGAGGTATAATGTAAAAATATGTTGTGTAATTTACCGTATAACCAAAAATTTTTGCGAGCGTCAAATTTTGCGATTTTATGGTAAAATAGGGTGTCTTTATTTTCACAAGTACAATATTTCGCGATTCCTAAATTACAAACAAATATATTCATACGATGTTACTGTTTTGTATCTTTCATTATTGAAGGTTTAGTTACTTATGTCATAAGAATACACTTAGTTCACTCCTCATTACCAATAATCAGGAAAAGTGAAGAATGAAACATGTACAATATGAACAAATGTTATGGATATACATGTACGTAACAATTAATGATATACCTCATCAAAGACAATTTTTCGCGCGCATAATTTTTCCACCATTCCAAATCACTGGCGAATATAGCAAAAATTTGTATCTCGCGAAAATTTCTGCTTATACGGTAATTTTACAGGAAGCTTCAAATTATTTTTTACAGAAGTGCCTGGATGAAATAAACATTTACATCATTTATACCATTTTCAGATAAACAGATTTCTGGCTCTTTCACGCTGCTGACTGGTGATCGCCAGACATTCTCGTGTTTAATTGTAACGTTATTTATGACGGAATATTATAATCTATTTTAAGCACCAGAGGTATTGTCTACAATGCCATATGGACACGCTACTGACTGGTGGTCGCTGGGCATTCTCATGTTTGTAATGTTATTTGTGACGGAATATTATAATCTATTTTTAGCACCAGAGGTGTTGTCTAGATGCCATATGGACACGCTGCTGACTGGTGGTCGCCAGGCATTCTCATGTTTGTAATGTTATTTGTGACGGAATATTATAATCTATTTTTAGCACCAGAGGTGTTGTCTACGATGCCATACAGACACGCTGCTGACTGGTGGTCGCTGGGCATTCTCATGCTTTTAATGTTATTTATGACAGAATGTTATAATCTATTTATAGAATATTATAATCTATTTTTAGCACCAGAGGTGTTGTCTACCATGCCATACGGACATGCTGCTGACTGGTGGTCGCTGGGCATTCTCATGTTTGTCATGTTAGCAGGAAAAGTAAGTTGTCTCATATGTTTGTTTTGTACTTTAAACTTTAGGAATTACCCTGTCAACAGTGGCAGGATACTGCAAACCGTCTTTTATTTGCTGCGTCTTAATTAAGGGAATAGGAGTGAGGTGACTGGGGGGGGGGGGGGGGTGTCAGGGGTACTTCTTTCTCCTGTCCCACCCCCTTACCGCCTCTCTCCCTCCCCCCCCCCCCTTTTCACCCTTCCAATACTTTGGCCCTCCTTCCTCCTTACTCCCACCCCATTCCCTCCCTCCTCCTGCCCCCCTCCCTCCCCCCACCCTCCCCTTTTTCTGACATCTCTCCCTCTCTCCCCCCTCTCTCTCCTCCTGCCCCCTTTCCTTCCCCTCCCTTTCACCCTGCACACCCCCTCGTGACTGATATACAACGTTTTATTTTCGTGACATCATATAAACATATCCTTCTGCGCATGTGTTGGGACATATTCGTGGCCTTTTATTTTTTCATGAATCATAGGACCTAGCGAATATCGCAAAAATAAAGCGCTTGCGAATAAAAGATGGTTTACAGAAATAAAATCTGTTACCTCTATGAGACTGATATAGAGAGACTTCAGCTGAGGGTGATTTGCAGTAACTTATCACGACTGAGGCATTAACAAAGGTTGAGATATTTACTGCAATTTCTCATTATCTGCAACATATACAATGACAGAATCTTTTTCTCAAAGTTTTGTAAATACAAAATATTTTCTTAGCAAAAGTAGGCCTAATGCAGCGTGAAGTGTAGATTGACTTGAATACATCATTGTGATGTCATTGGAGTGTTTAAGGATACACTGCCAATTGTGCCTCACATAAAATTCATATGTCATTGAAATTTACATGAAATTTACGTAAAAGTTCACATTAAATTTATGTGAAATGAGCACGAACATGAAATTTACATGAAATTTTTCACATGAAATTCATGTGAAGTTTCTGACATGAATTGCATGTAAAGTCAATTTTGCATGAAGGTAACAAAGAAAAATTCATGTTAAATTCATGTGAAGTAAATTTATGTGAAACTCAGAAGAAATTTTTCTCACATGAATTTTTTTGTAAAATTTATATGAAATTCACATGAACTTTCATGTGAAATTTACATGATGCTCATTTCATATGAATTTCATGTGAGGCACAATTCATGCAATTGGCTGTGTAAGAATTATTGGTCATTTATCTGGGTCTAGAGAGCATATTGGTGTTATTAGAATATAGTTATTCTATGGTTATTCGAGATGGACCTCTATAGTCTGTTTTAAAAAAAGTCCTCCATACATACTCTTCAATAGTGTTGGGAATCGGATGGAGTAATCAAAATCAATTAATTCAATAAGCCTTTTGATTGATTATCGATTGTAATCAGATTCTTAAAATTCACTGCAAACTGTAAAATATTTCATAATTTGTCCATAACTTACTTTATATTGACAGCAAATTTTATGGCAAAAAGTTTCATACGAGTGTGCACCCTGACCTATGTCAAAGATATATCAGTTGACTTCAATTATTAGTACAACATATGCACTGTTTCTCTAGCAAAAATACGGTTTAATGATGCAAAATATTTCATTCTTATAATGTTTTAAATTTTCTGATTATAATCGATTATCAAAATCATAATCGGTTATCATAATCAGAAGGGTCTGGCGACATCAGTGATAATCGACACAACACTACTCATCAATCTTCTATAATCCTTTGTATGTTTTACAGTATCCTGCAGAAGGTGCAATAGACCATGACGAAATGCTCAAGCTTGTTTGGGACAGTGATTACTTGTTACCGCGTAATGTCAGCGATAAAGCTCAAGAAGTCATTAATAAAGTAAGTGTTGCTGATTTGCTATACTTTGGTTATTTTTTGTTTGTCATTTCATCATACTTTTTAAAAAAGTTTCTAGATCTATCCAAGTCAAAGTTTGATACTTGATATTTTTGATTACGTTAAGGTATTATATGTATAATGAACTACTTTCGGTTTGTTTTGACTATGAAAAAATCACATTCCAATGTCGGCTGAAGTTACCCGATGTTACACGAAGCTACAGCCACAATTTTTTTATCTAAGTTGAAAGATGATGGATAAGAAATGTCTAAAAGTAAACTTCATTATGCTATTACTTGAGCATTAAAAATACCGTGTTTTTTTAATGCAATTCTCATTATACATCTTTTACCTTAAGAAGTCAGTTCGACCAATATCGTCCTATTTTTGCTCAAATTTGGTTGTTAGGATATACATGTATGTATATGCACAGTATATTGATAAAGAGAGGGTGAAGAAGGGTTAAAAAGTTGTGGTAGACTGATATTTTTCTCTTGTTTTCAGTTATTGATCAAAGATCCAGAGAAAAGGCTATCAAGCTTGCCATCTCTACAAGAACTTCAGTTTTATTCCAATTTTAATTTTACTACTGTGATAGAGAAAAAGGTAGGAAGAATTTACATGTATGTAGTGATGTGACGTTCAATAGTCACTGTTGAAACCCCTTTGATTTTCGATAATCGATATTAAAATTTACAATCGATTGTCATTCAGAGATAAAAGGTAACTTCATGTATAACCAAAATTGCTTTCTTGAAAAGTAATCAAAATGACATCAAGCTAAGTGTACAAAAATAACAATGGTCAAGAAAAACAAATTAAATTGTTGATTTTAGTTTGAAATTGTATTTCTATGAGCTTGCAGTGTATGCGTATGTTAAATAGGCCGCATCCACAGTGGTGTTTCTAAGACTGCCATCATACGGCATTTACATTTCTTTACTGATCAAACCTCCAGAGCTTGCTCTCATATTTTGAATTTTTATTGTAAAAATAAACTGATTGCTATAAGGAATGTTACGTCATGATTTTGCTATCATTATAATCAACGTTGTCTTCTCTTATTATCAGATTTCAGCCAAAGATGTTGTACCGGAGGACTTTTTTCCCATGACTGGTGTGAGTTATAGCCACGCCCCTCAGCCACCACCCACTGACGATGAATTTGCCCAGGTAAGTAGCATTACCCCATGACAGGGGTTAGTTGTAGCCACGCCCCTCAAGCCCCGCCCATTGACGATGCATTTGCCCTTGTAAGTATTACTCCATGACAGGGGTTAGTTATAGCCACGCCACTCATCCCCTGACCACTGACGAGGAATTTGCACAGGTATGTTTCAAAAGTTTATTTAAGAAAGGACTGTCTTACTTTGGATGTATAATTCTGGTTTGTCGTGAAGTAATTCTATGGAAATTTTCACACATCCAACCAGAATTATACCACCATAAACGCCAAAAGTAAGGAAGTCGTTGTATTTCCATTTGCATTAGATATCAGACACCCCATTTGGCATTTATAATGATATTGAATGATAAAACGTCAAACATTTCTGAATGTTGGTAATTTCAAAACAAGCCTGCGGTCTTATCATGAAACTTTTGAAGGTAATAACGACTAAAAGTGAGATGGCTTCACGAAGATGAACAAAATACAGAAATATTTGTAGTACCAATTCTTACATGTATATCACATGAGTTACAGTTAAAATTAGAATGCATGCAAATTTCACATGAAAATCACATAGAGAAGTGAAGTTCATGGTTTGTAATTTTTCTTTTTCAGTTTGATTTTGTATGGAATCTACCGCCAGATGCAGAGCCAGTATATGTATGACTGCCGTTATTAGGGGATCCGTCTACTTCATTAACTGTTTAAGTGTATAGTGTATGGTCAAGTCGGAAATATTTACACACGGAATTACCAATCTGCTGCATACAGTGTTAATATTTTGTTGTTAACCCGAGATCAAAATCAGACAGATCACATGACAAGTGATATTGTACTGTTGCAGACCTGCCTATTCTCCCTATTTACCAGTAGTTTGTATAATTTTTTACTCCTGAAATACGATCTACGATTTCAATCCAAGAACTCTCATTAGGGGATCCATTGGTCAAGACGGAAACATTTATATGCGCAAGTGCGTGTACCAATCTGCTGTATACAGTATTATGATTTGTAGCAAACCGGATCAAAATAGGACAGGACTTATCGTCAGTGATCGTTCTGTTGTTGATGATCAACAGTTTTACCTTTTAGCAGGAAAGTTTCTCAATATTTTTATCACAAAGGTTGTGTATATTTGGCATGAGAATACTTATTTGATATCCTAGAAGTTTTTCTAGCTTTGAGAGCAGTACAAACGAAATGTCTTTATAAGTCAATAACTCTTATGTTATGAAATATCTACATACATTTTGTATTTGACGGCATTATTTGGAATGAAATATGGATTAAGTTCAGTTCTTATTCCTTGGTTCCATTTGTTTATGAGGAAACTTCTTTACAAGTTAACATTCATTGATACTTTAATGGTGTGAAATTTGAGGATGTTATACACTCTCAGAAGAAAAAATTGTGATATCAGGTATTTTGTGGGAATGATAAGAATCAATTACGATGCACTTAAAAGAAATCACTAAGAATTGCAATAGTTTTAGTTGTCTGTGTTTTAGTCCTTACATTTTTATTTTAGTTCAGTCTTATCACACGTCCTTTTAAATGATATTTTTTAGGCTTGAAATCACAGTCCTATCTTGATGTTTTCTCCACATATTGATTTTATTACAACAGATAACAACAAAGATTTCATAGACGGAAAACTCATACAATATTTTTTTTTAACGTATGAGTCTTCAGAAATATTTCATTTTAAAAATTATGTTTTAAATGATTAGACTGTTTGGAAATTTTTAGGGTCGGAAACATATAACTCTCACTGATGATGACATGATTCATCAAACCCAAACCTTGATTTGACCTAGACATTTTGTTTATACGTTCCAGACATTTCACATCTTATCCTATATCTGGTAATCATGTAACACAGTGCTCTGAATGTGATGTTTTGTACTTTGTCTTTAAGGCTATCAATATTCATTTTACCAAGTGTCTGTTTGTCCATCAGTCTGTCGTTATCTCAGGATTTAACAACCATTCCTATTTAAAGGGCCATGTTATAGCAATTTGAGCAGATAAGATGAATTTTGACTATGTGGACCAAAAATCAAACGTTATTTGTAATATCATGATTGATCATAGTTTTATCAAGATATAGGTAGAATTTATAGATATTGTCACTGTTCTGATGTTTAGATAATACCAATATCTACCTGTATGTACGTATAATGTAAACAAGTTTTGCCTCCATATCGAAGATTGGGAGTATATTGTTTTGTCCTCTGTGTCTGTCCTTCCGTACGTCCATCCGTCTGTGTATTTGTCTTATCTGTCCTAGATTTCAATTTTTTTTTGTGCTTAACTTTTGAATGGTAGAATATTTAAGGTTCGTGTTTCACATTTGTATTCCTTATGACAAGACCTTTCTTTTGAAACCATGGTGTTACCAAGACATTGCTTATATTTGCTTTTACGCACAAAAAAAAAAAAAAAAGAAAATGATAATTGCCCACAGAGGCATTGTGTTTCACAAATTTGTCTACTTTGTATCACTTCGTCATTATCCAATTTGATCGTTCATTCTCTATCTTCACGTTCATTACATACCAGATCTGAAATTCATTTAAAGATATTTATAACATTTTACTTAAAGATATTCATGATATACTGTACATTTTAATCTAAAATTAAGTTTATGTCACTTACATGTATTATTCAATTTGAAATAATGGAGAATCTAGTTAATTGAAGAAAATATTATTTCTGGATAATGAACTGAATAAATTTCAAAGACGTATTTATTTTACTTGTAGAGGAAAAAGTGTAATTTATGACACTAGTTGTAATTTTTTCCGATCTTTAGTTTCATCCAACTATTTCCAGGTATAGCCATACAAGGTTAAGTTCTTTATTACCCAAGTGGCAAAACTTGGCTCTTCATTTGATTTAAAGTGGCTGGCTATTAATAAGCTTTTTGTACTCTATTATCCAACACCAAAGAAACTTTGTTAGTGATACACCTTAGGGACCAAGGATGAAAGCTATCCATTTTGGGGTTCGATAGGTCAAAATTCAAGGTCATGGGTCAATATGACACCGCTACTCCACGTGTGTGCATCTGTGATGCATATTTTCTTCTTGTAAGACTATTTCAATTTTATCGCTATAATACCTTTAAGTTAATGAATTTTGTGCGAAATTCAATGTATTTTTATACTCATATACGTCAAAAGTGTTGTGTTGTGAATTAAATGGATGTGTCTACTTTTTTTTATCAGAAATCAATTACTTGGAATATAATTAACCCAGAGTGCAATCATGTATTGAAATAAAATAATTTATTTTAGTGTCCATTAAAATAAATGGTTGTATAAATTGTTTGATGTTAAGCATTCTACTTTGATGTTACCATATATTGTACCATTTTGGGAGAAGTGATCTACCCTTTATTGCAAATCTTCCCCAGCCCTGATTAGAAACACAACATCTCTTTGTCCTTAGAAGTAATTTTTTTTATGGAAACAGAAATCTTAACTATGTATTGATTGATAGAATTTTCTTCAAACTGGGTGTGTAGGTTTAGTTTCTCCACCAACTGGATTAAAATGTGAAAAGCTTATATATTTATGACTTCATAATTGAATATTAATAATATATATATTGAAGTATAGTTCTGGTTTGACACGAGCAAATTTTCTGAGAATAGCATCATGATTGACAGAATTTGTACGTGACCAACCAGAGTAGACGATTTTCACAATACCGCAATTGACTTGTATTTTAAACATCCGAAGACCCAACATGTAACGTAACTTTTAACTGTGACATGGTATCTGAATTATGACGTCACAATTAGAAATAACGTCAAAAGTAGTGATGTCGGGTCTTGGAGTGTCTAAAATGAAAGTCTAACAGTAATAAGAAGAAGGTTTATTATACTGCATGTACCACAACCATCCACAATAAGACTGTCATTGTTTAATGGAAACAGGGTTGGAGAACATTTCTTGATGCAGATTTAGTTGACATATCAAGCAATAGATCTGATGAGACATCTCATAACATGCATAAGGTGCGAATCGTACAGTTAATATTAATGTATTAATTTTTATCTTAATTCTTTAATTATTGAATGGTTTCACTAAAGCGAATAAATTCTTTGCTGTTATTTTCTGATTCTGTCTCTTGGTATACTTTTTACCCTAAGCACACGTGTTCTAATCTGAATAACATTTCAATGATAAGCAACTTTTCTTTGATTTTAAAATTCATTGGTTGTAGCATTTTTCTTTTTAAGGTATAATTATGTTTCGTGTTCCAGCATTCTGTTTATGTTGTTAGAGAAGATTTAATGTAAAAAGGACCAGTATAATTTAATTTCATGTGAATTTACTAGCAAATTTGTTTCAATTAAAACCATGACACAAACAAATTTACTTTGAATTTTTATTTCCGTGTGAAAACACAAAAAGTTAAATGAAAATCAGTTTTGTAGAAGTATTCCATTCTTTGTACAAAGAAAATCATTTGACCCTACAGTTAATGATACAGGGAGCTTTGTCTATTCTTTACTGTCCATGCAGCTTACTTTAGAAATTGAAAAATTCAAATTTCGCCCATGTTGTTTGCAAATTTTCCCATTGAGGTATAGATCTCAAACTAAAGCTCTATGTTATATGTCCAACGATCAATACCTTGCTCAAAGTGAAAGAGTACAGTTTTAGATGATTAGTTTTCTATGATAATTTTATCGTAACATTGCCGACTTTAAACATTGAGTTTGTGGAGAATGTCGACGACGTCACACTAAAATTAAGAAAATTTAACAATCTCAAACTATAAATTTTCTATGTTAGCGTAGTATTGGTCGGACAGGCATATTCATATAACTTGCACCGTTAGTTAAGAGAGATGAAGATATATCCTCCAATATGAATTTTATCGGACTTCCGTTTCCGATTTCAAGTGAGCTGCCCGGACAGTAGAAATATCCTTTGAATCGAATGTACTGTTACTCCAAGTCTAAAGTGCTTTTATCCAAGCTTCTGTCTACTTGCTCAAAGCATGTTTACTTGTCATTTAACCTATAAATAGCGGAAATTTGTGAAGTGATCTTAAAACGTACAGTAAGTGATTCTGTGTTGTTTTTTGGGCTTCAGTGAGGTCTTTGCTTTGTTTCTTGCCATTTTGTAGGATCGATGTACTAGTATTATCAAAAGGTATATTTTAGTCAATAGGACGTGCTTTGTAACTCAGTCCCATTCAATACGAAAAATGTTATTTTTATTGCAAAAATGTAGTGTAGCGTTTGAGATGTCCTAAAAGATTTTTGATTTTCTCTGCAACCGTTGAAACAAAAGTGAGTCAGCATGTAAGACCCTTGATGTTCTTCTTTTCTATTGGACATACAGAAGAATACCAATTGCAGGACACCCTGTGGTCTTTGTTTCCTAATGAGCCTGTAGAGAATAAAGAGTTATTTCCCTTTTGAGATGGTATCTGACGTAAATCTATTATGACGTCATGATGATGGTATGATAACATAGATTTTATGCCGTCAAATTAAGGTCCCTTTCCATAGAATATGATGATGTCAGAAGTAGTCTACATCCGTTAATGTCCCAAACAGGAAGTTACTCTGGTTTTCAAAGGTCCCTAATAGGTGTGAAAAAAGAACATGTGTAAGTCAGTCGAATTCACAGACAGAAATTTCAAATGACGATTGGCTCAAAATCTTTGATCTCTCTTTTTTTAGCTCCACTGGTCATAGACCAGTGGAGCTTATACGATACCCCATCGTCCGGCGTCTGTCCGTCTGTCCCTCCGTCCATCCGTCCGTAAACAATTCTTGTGCTCGCAACTCCTCTGAAACTATAAGAGATAGAAATGTAACTCTTTTTGCATTACACTTGGTCTGTAGTCTAGTTGTGCACCTGACATTTTGTTTGAGCCCTTGACCCCCAGGGCCTAGAAAATGGGCGTGGTCATTTTCTCCTATATAACTCTATGTAATCTTGTGCTCGCAACTCCTCTGACACTATAAATGATGGAGACTTAATGTCTATTGCAATATGATGGATGTATGGTCTAGTTGTGCACCTGATATTTTGTTTGAGCCCCTGACCCCCAGGGTCTTAGAAAAAGGGTGTGGTCATTTTCTCCTATATAACTCTGTAATCTTGTGCTCGCAACTCCTCTTACACTATAAATAATGAAGACTTAGTTTCTTTTGCATATTATGAATGTATGGTCTAGTTGTGCACCTGATATTTTGTTTGAGCTACTTACCCCCAGGGTCTTAGAAAAAGGGTGTGGTCATTTCCACCCATATAACTATGTAATCTTGTGCTGGCAACTCCTCTGACACTATAAATGATGGAGACTTAATTTCTATTGCAATATGATGGGTGTATGGTCTAGTTGTGCACCTGATATTTTGTTTGAGCCCCTGACCCCCAGGGTCTTAGAAAAAGGGTGTGGTCATTTTCTCCTATGTAACTCTATGTAATCTTGTGCTCGCAACTCTTCTGACACTATAAATGATGAAGACTTAGTTTCTTTTGCATATTATGGGTGTATGGTCTAGTTGTTCACCTGATATTTAGTTTGAGCCCCTGACCCCCAGGGTCTTAGTAAAAGGGTGTGGTCATTTTCTCTTATTTAACTCTATGTAATCTTGTGCTGGCAACTTCTCTGACACTATAAATGATGGAGACTTAATTTCTTTTGCAATATGATGGATGTATGGTCTAGTTGTGCACCTGATATTTTGTTTGAGCCCCTGACCCACAGGGTCTTAGAAAAAGGGTGTGGTCATTTTCTTTTATATAACTATGTAATCTTGTGCTCGCAACTCCTCTTACACCATAAATGATGGAGACTTAATTCTTTTTGCATATTATGGGTCTGTGGTCTAGTTGTGCACCTGATATTTTGTTTGAGCCCCTTACCCCCAGGTTCCTAGAAAATGGGTGTGGTCATTTTCTCCTATGTAACTCTATGTAATCTTGTGCTCTCAACTCCTCTGACACTATAAATGATGGAGACTTAATTTCTTTTGCATATTATGGGTCTGTGGTCTAGTTGTGCACCTGATATTTAGTTTGAGCCCCTGACCCCCAGGGTCCTAGAAAATGGGCGATGTCATTTTCTCCTATAAACCTCTATGTAATATTGTGCTCGCAACTCCTCTTACACTATAAATGATGGAGACTTGATTCTTTTTGCAATATGATGGATGTATGGTTTAGTTATACACCTGATATTTTGTTTGAGCCCCTGACCCCCAGGGCCTTAGAAAAAGGGTGTGGTCATTTTCTTCTATATAAATCTATGTAATCTTGTGCTTGCAACTCCTCTTACACTATAAATGATGAAGACTTAATTCTTTTTGCAATATGATGGGTGTGTGGTATAGTTGTGCACCTGATATTTTGTTTGTGCCCCTGACCCCCAGGGTCTTAGACAACTGGTGTGGTAATTTCCACCTATATAATATTGCTTTCAACACTTCTAAAGCTATTAGTGATGGATTGTTTATTCTTTATGCAATATGATGGAATTATAGTCATGTTGTGTCATTGGTGTTTCATTTCAGGCAGCACCCCCTGGCCCCTAGGATCTTGGAAAATGGGTGTAGCATTGTTTTATGTTAATACAATGTACTATATTTCGGATATTATTAATTAGGGATATGAGGGATATTCTAGTTGCAGTCTAATGGGTATGTTGTTTTTATTGTACAACTTATAATTTGTTAGAGTGCCTGCTCCCTATTGTCTTTGGTTTAAAAAATGGTAATTGATACAGCTGACACTCGTTATCTCAAACTCGGTTATCTCGAAATTCCGTTTATCTCGAAGTCGAGCAGCGGCCCCAACTTTTTTCCTTCATATTCTTACGAATTTGACCTCGGATAACTCGAAATCGGTTATCTCGAAATTTCGCTTATCTCGAAGTAATTTTTAAGTCCCAAGTCACTTCCCTCATGTATTTTATACTCGTGAAGTTGAAGTCCTAATGTTTATATAAACAAACCAATTAACGTTCCAAATAATAGTCACTTTCCTCATGTATTTTATACTCGTTAAGTGGAAGTCCTAATGTTTGTATAAACAAACCAATTAACGTTCCAAATAAAAGTGAAATCGCATGATAAACAAACAATTTGAGGTACCGGTAACGCAGGTTGAGTGATTCGCCGTTGTTTGATCGACCGTGACATCAATAAATTAAGGAGGATAAGAGTTAATTAGATAATAATATCATTGCGGAAACAATGATATGTACAGGTTTCATTCATTAAAATTGCCTTGTTTGTTATGTTGAAATTCTTATCAGATGCGACGGCTAAAAATCAAAAACAAAATTGGCAAGATTCTTCGTAACTCAAATAAAGCAATCTGAGCAACAATGATACTGACAATCCACAAAATAATCCATACATAAAATTTCATACAGTCACTAAGACTTGATTGCATACGAGTTAATTTAAGCGAAGAATGAAATCGTGTGCGACATTGAAATCTAGCAGACGAAAAATTAAATAGCGTACGAACAAATGTCTTCAATGTAATTTGATGATACAATGATCTAAAATTCTTGAAGGTCAACGGCACATAACAGATTGATAAGACAAACAAACAGGTATCATATCAGGGCCGAGGCGATCGGCGCGGAAGATGGGGGGGGGGGGGGGCGTACACAAAGAATAAAAATATCTGACGTTCTAAATGCGCCTCTTCGTAAAATTTCAGTGTTAAGAATACGTTCATGAACACTTCTAGAATTATTTCACACTGTGAAATAAAATGCTTGTTTGCATTGTCAACATGAGTAGCCTTTTAAACTCCGATATCTATTGTATAAGATACAATAGCAAAACGATTTTTTAAGCCTTATAGGTGGTACAATGCATTCCAAAATATAAAGTATTATGTCGAAGTATTTTCAGTGGGCCCATCGACTTCGAGATAACGAGTGTCAGCTGTATTTATGTGTTATGTATCTTATTCACTTGTCAATGAGTGAATAAAACAAAACAACCAGGAGAGCTACAGTCTCGTCAGAGTCTTCTGGTGTTTATTATGTCACCATAGAAGACAGATTGTGTAATAAGAGTTAACTGCAGGAAGTAGATTCGATCCTTGCATCAATTCTGTGCTGCAGTATGACATGTGTGTATAGATCTGCGAATGCCAAAAAAATGTCCTTTCTTTGCTGTTGAACCATAGGGTTTACATCTGTTGAAAAATTCATATGAGCGATGGACTTCTCACTATGACAGAAGATCATCATAGATTCATTTACATGTATATCACGAAATGAAAATAATAAGAATTTTACTGTTATAGCGATAGCGTTTTTTTTTTATAAAACACGCACTTTCTTTATTACAGTAAGTAGAATGTTCACTGTTGATAACTTGAGTCGTTACATTGAGTGTTCTATTAAATGTAAATGAGACTTTGGACCAAGTACAATTTATTGCAGAGTTGACTATGAACAAAGAAAAACGAAGAGATGATAATAATTTTAAAAATAACATTTTTATCAATAAACTGTTGATATTAGATCTGATCCCAGTTTCACAAAATGTCTTCGCAAAATATCAGGAATTCTCGTAACTTTCATAATTAAATAAAGCTTCATTTTTTCTATTTAGATTACATTGTGCTTTCTAACATCATTTCTACATACTAGATATATATTCAGAAACAAAACATCACGATTTTTAGTTTTATAAGAAGAACTAAGCGATCAAAAGTTACGACAATTCCTTAAATTTTTTGTAAGTATTTTTGTGAAACAGGCTGCAGCTGCTGATATAGTTTCCGAGAGATATGTTTTGCAATGTTATACCATCTCATTTACATTCAAATTAAAGTTTCACCACAAAGAGAACATTTCTATTGTCTGAAATAGTCGCAATCCCATCTTTGTCCTTGACCTTATGACAATACTTTTCCGGATCGCACCTTCTCTCCCGGTATTTCCAGATTCTGTTCTGTAATATAAATACTTTAATACTGGTACCCGTTCTTGGTTCCTTCATTTACGGTACGCTACTCAGTAACAAGTGTTTGTAGTGAAAGCCAAGAACAGGTGCTTAATACTTTAAGCGAGTGGAAACCGATATGCTTTTGATTCCTGTTGTTTTTACTCCCCATAAAATTCCCTCCCGTAGGCGCTGTGGTGTAGTGGTTAGGGCGTCGGACAGTGACTGAAAGGTCGCTGGTTCGAGCCTCACTAGGACCATGGGTCGGCCGACATGTACTCTTCTATGTTCTGTGTTTTATACAAAAATGTCCTTGTCTATGTATTGTTTACATATCTGTGGTGTTTTCTTATGTAAATATAAAAAAGAAGGTAATCGAAATTGGAAATAAAGCAATAATATTGTCCTACGACACTGATGGTCACATGAACACCTCACTCTATGACAAACATGACGACTTCAATTTCAGCATTACGAACTTTCCTTTTCTGAGTAGCAACATCCCTTCATCGCATGATTATGGCGTGTTCATATCTCAGTTGATACGCTATGCTAGAGCAAGTACCAAATGTACTGATTTTGTCTGAGAGCTAGGTGTCTTTCAGATAAGCTTCTGAGTCTGGGATATGTTTGTGACCGACTAAAATCGTCACTGAGGAAGTTCTACGGTCGATATGGGGAACTCGTCATACACTATTATGCCCCACCCTCCAGAATGGTGGATGGTATTCTGTCATAGACCATTTGAACCATCCAACCAAAGATTGTACTCTATGTCTTCCGAAATGGAAGTAACCGAATGTGACAGTTCTACCGAATTTAAGCGGCGGGTGTTGCATGCAAGCAGGAGAAGCTTACTCTTCCTGGGCACCTGATCTCACTCTCATATCGGGAGTTTGCTTCTTTTCATGTGGTGGATGTTTTTGTTTGTTTGCTTTGGTTCCTGTTTTGTCCTGATTTTGTATGCCTTCTGTTTCTGATTTTCTGAATTATCGATTTTGTGCTGTATACAGGGATATTGTCATTATCCATATTTGTCATTAAATTGGACGACGGCGATGGACGCATTCTGTGACAAAAGCAAATTTCAGATTTATTCAGATGAGGAAATACCAGAAAAAGATAAGAGAGCCTTAGTAATCGTCATAATGCTTTTAATACGTATATATATATATGATATTCATTTTTTGCAGTATGTCTATTGCTTCATCTTGATATTCCAAATGTTTCTTATTAATGTAGATGTAAATAAAACATGGGACCAATTACAATGGCTCACATCACAGCTGATTATACAAAAAGCTAAAGTGAACTTGCACATCACATCTGAAAACATAAAAATATGTTGTTAATGTATTTTGCAAATGAAATAAAACACTTTTTACAACAAAATAAGACTAATTAGAAAAAGTTATCATAATTGGGAAAACATGAAACGCATGAAGAAATTGAAACTATTATATCACATCTTTATCAATATGCTTTTCGTAATAGGTCTTTGCAATGTTAGCGAATGGCACCACCTTTTTTTCAAATTAAAGTAACTCTTTTGCTACAGAGAAAGCGATAACTGCCTGTGCAAGGAACGTTATCCCATCTATGTCCGTGGCGTTTCCATAAGATAATACATTTTTGATACGCATATGGCTCTTTAGGTGCCCAGTTAGACCACATGATAGGACTATATCCAGATTCCGTCTTCCAGGAAAAAAACTCCTGATACCTTGATACCTCCAATCCAGAAGTCTTCACCGTAATCAGCGAGCTTTGTAGTTATATAACGGCTTATAGATGAATTTAGTATGTTCAGTAAAACGGCATCTTTACTCCTACAAAATGACCATGCTTCAGACCAAGACAGTTTTTTATCCGACACAAAATAAGCCATTTCATCCTGTATGAAAACTTTACCTTCCTCTGATAGTTTGAGCAGATCATAGATATTTCTAATTCGGTCGTTAATTTTGGTAGTAGTGTCAGTCAAATCTGTGACTTTGGCCTGGAGCTCCGTAATATGGGTTCTCAAATCCTTCATGGTATTAGTGCTTCTTAAAGTAGCATTTTCACTTTCAAGTCTGAGTTTTTCATCACGTTCGTACAATTTAGCGACCATTGTTTGCAAATCCTGAATGGCATTAGTATTACTCAAAGTAGCATTCTCTGTCTCAAGTCTGTATTTTTCATCTTGGTCGTGCTTACAAGAACATGTAATCATTGTCTTAAGATCTTCGATCATCTTTATTGCAGTTGATGAAATAAAGCACTTTTCATTAGAAAACGGCAGAAACTGTTGCCCCTTTATGAAATTCCACTGAGCTAAGGCCCAAACCAAAACAAATACAAGCCTTAAGATTAAACTCTCCATTGCAGCGTACGATGCTGAGTATACGATACAGATTGATATAATTGTGTAAAGTAAACGTATTTATAGGCAGGTTACTTACCAGTACTGGGAAAAAAAAATCAAAACATCCTCTTTTTCTTCAGTCAGGGGCATCACTGATTTCAGTACTCTTTCAGAAATTACTAGCATCAGTTATTTTGATTTTGACTTTAATTGCTGCTTTACCTCCAAATGACTGAATTCCATACTTTTTGCGCGCATTCTTATTTCTCGAAATTCATTCCTGCGCATTTGCATTTTATGAGTTCATTGGGTGCAGAATAGAAAGTACTACAAATCCTTGGAATTAGATTTCCCTAAATAGTGTAGTAAATGCAATTAAATGGACAAACTTTATAATATGACGGGATTCAATCATTTTTATGTGACTGATTTCTATCATTTTGCAAAATGAATATCTTTGATCGTGTTTGATTGCAAAGGAGATCGAAAAAATAAATTTTTAGTATCAGTCATTTCCAAAGAGGACTGAAATCAGTGATGCCCCTGACTGTTCTTAGTAAAGTTTTATTAGATTGCAAAGCGTTCCGTGAAAATATGACGCATAAACAACTCTCAGGGAGTCGTTAAGGAGTACGTGAGTTTTTGAAACGGGTCATTTCTTTACGTAGTACATAAATTGAGATATATGAGCCAGATGGCAGAAAAAATAAGATGTAATGAGCATCAATCTATCAAAGTACACTGTTCCCCCTTTATGAAATGCAACTGATCTAAGGACTATAAAATCCTGGTACATTTAATGAAATAACTTTCATACTCTTTGGCCATTACATTGCTTAGATTGAGGATCACTGACGAGGGTTAAGCACCCGTAACTTGCATGTCTGGTCCATGCTGCAAATTTATCTGTTCTTAAATGATGCTATTGAATATGAAGACACTGAGAATTACGTTTGTCATATGCATTATGACCGATTAAAAAGTTTTTACTACCACAGTTGTACATGTACTACAAGCTTATTATCAATCAAAATATTGTACATATATATCGCTGGGGAAATAATTCTATTTTACACATTTTTTCTTCAATAGGCTCATACCTACAGATTTAACCACATTCTAATATCCAAACTTTAAAACGACAAACTTGATTTAATTTTTTTCGTAGAAATGAAACAAATCGGCGTTTTCCCTTGAATGATTTACCTAGATCGAGTTTGACAACGTATGCAGTATGGGCATTCTTTTTAGAGTTATGACAAATACCACACCATGTAAGGTGTCCTGACGAGGGATGATTTTTTGTGTTATTTGTCCTGGATTTTTTGTGTACGTCCTGGATTTTTTGTCTCATAAAATTGTTTCAAACTCCATAAAATGCTCAATTTGACATTTTTTCAGTTTGTTTTCATTTATTTATGATGTGTAAATCATCGGTAAAGGACCGCAATTGAAAATATACGAATATCACTAGATTAAAAAGAATTGAGTATGTCCTGACTTTTTTGTGTACCTAGTCCTGGATTTTATGTGTGATGTCCTGGATTTTCTAGTTTTGTATATTAGAATTATTTTCAATAGGTTTGAAAAGCGAGCGAATATTACAATATAATCGACTCATATAACTCTTAATTTTTATAAAAATGACCTACGCTTTAGTATAAACGAAGAGAAAGCTTGTTTTGTAAGCAGACATTTTTTTGTTTTCTTTCTCGCTCTTTTCCCCTTCTTTTCTGCGGTGCCTCTAAGCGGACATTTTGATTTGGTTTAGCATTCCGAACGCAGGCGCGTAGCCAGGGTACCTTTTCAAGCGGAAGCACTTTCAGTCAGGAGGTGTGGGGATCGCTTTGAGGCCCCAGATTGGTCCAGGGAGAAGCCCTTGTTGGGGTCCAGGCCAAGGGGCAAAGCCCAGGAATCTAATGCATTTTAAACATTTAGTTTTTCTACGTTAAAATGACCCTTTGTACACTTTCTTTTTAGTCTGTTTTGCAAAACGATGTGCAAGCATCTGCGCACTAAGTGCGTGCGCCTGGCTATGTGCCTTGCTAATTCTTTATTTCAGATTATCAAACATTTCGCACAAAAGGAGAGAGGGGTTCCGGGGCTGATCCAGAGTGGGAAGTGTGGGGGTTGTATCGACCCTAAGGGTCGATTCGAGGCACGAATGCCGAGAGGGGAAGGGTGCGGGAGGGGTCCCCCCTGTAGGTGGGGTCCGGGGGCCTCCCCCAGATTATTTTTGGAAAATGCAATCTGGAGCATATTTTCTCTTTTTCTCGAATATCCTGACGATATTTTCATTCAAGTTATGTGACAAAGAAAGGATCGATCCCCTTTCCAACATGTAAGGCGAGACTGGCTTTATCTCGATCTGGTTAATAAAGATTTTTCAATAAAATTATTTGTCTTTTACTGCTGGCAGGGGCGTAGCCAGGGTGTCTTCGATGTGGACGTTTTTAAAAGACGTGTTGGACCCAGAACTTCAACTATCCAGGGGGGGGGGGGGGGGGGGCAAAGACACTTTTTATGTGGGATGACGTGCGAGACCCGAAGGGTGAAGTGGGGACTAAGGTTATTTGTTACCCCTCCCATTGAAGAGGGTTCGGGGGCTCATATATTCATATTTCTCATCTGAATCTATGGACGAATTAGAAAAGGGTAAGAGAACTTCAACCGACAAGGACGGCACAAGCACAAGGGGTGGGGGTGGGCGGGGGGGGGGGGGGGGTATGAGAAGGATTTAATCCGATATGTTAAATGTTTGCCCATTTTCTCGGTTATTTTAAAGTATGTTTTAAAAAAATGGAGATAAAAAGAAAACCAAAAAACGAAAACTATCTGAGGACAGAAAAGTCACTTCCGATCCCCGCACCATTTACATTGACGCACGTGCATGTTTTGCAAATCATTTGAACATGTTTATAATATAGTATTTATTAATTTCCGGTACATTTTAGAAATTAAGTTAATAATTACTTGGGATAAGGACCAATTTTAGTTTCGGGCATAAAATAAACGGAAATCCCCCACTGCAACCTCCAGTACAAAAACATCTGACCTGTCTGTACGCCGACTCATACGGTATCGAATCGATATGCAATAGAAAATTTTTGTAAATTTCAAAACGGTGAATTTGGTGGACATTTAGCTATTTTTACTACGTATGCAGGGTTTTTTTTTGAGTGCTGATGTTACCAAAAAAAAAAAAAAAAATCGGAAACCGGGGGGACCCCCCTAAATCCGCTCTACATGGCCATATATCCTTATTATTTATTTGTTTTGTTTTTGTTTCGCTTTTGTTTATTTGTTTGTTTGTTTTTTATTTTATTTTTTATTGATTTTGTTTTGTTTTGTTTTTGTTTGTTGTTGTTGTTTTTTTTTTGTCTGGTCAAATTAAATGTTTCCCCTCCTACTATTTTCATCAGAGGTATACCCATGCAAACAAAAAATAGCAAAATTACATCTAATATTACATTATGACACAAAATTGTAGATGACCAGTGGCGGATCTAGGATTTCATAAAGGGGTTGGGGATGGTAAAGTCCAGTTTCAAAGTAAATTTTTACGAAAAACTGACGAGCGAAATAGGAAGTTATTCTAATTCCTCCCACTGGATTCCTTGATTAATGACTTCTAATTTGATTGAAATATGATTGACGAACTTTTTTTTTCGGAGTAAGAATGAAAATGAAAGACAAACAATTACTATCTATATCCTCTATCAATGTATTTTGAGTCTCAAACATAAAATTCAAGGTCCATGCATATTTTAAGTCTTGAAAACCGGCGAGCAACAGCGAGCCAACGGAATTTTTTTTTCAAATACAGTACATGTACTGACAGATAAATTCGTAATTATTTAGAATTTTCCAAGCAAATTCAGAACATTTGAAGAAAAAATTGACCGCCAAAGGAGGGAATAGGGACCCGCACGACCCCTCCACTGCGCTAGCGATCCATCCAAGCAGAGCATAGAAAAAATAATGCAAAGTGAGCATGATAAGCATATGTAATCAAATATTAAATACGGTTATGGGGCGGCCCTACTGTCCCCCTCCTATAAATTCGCAACCAACACTTATTCAAAACATTGAACTGTAAGACTAAAGTGGGGGCTCTCTGTTAGCAAAACTCGGAATTGAATAGAGTCAAATTTGTAGTCGGGCCAATTTATCCACGTTTTAAGAAAAAAAAAAAATGAAAACGTAAGTAAATGTAAAATAAAACTCACATATCAAATTCAAAATATAAAGGTATGCAAAGTAAATCTGTCGAAACCCCCATCGTAGGAGGTTAGTTTCGCCCCCTCGTCATCTTAACATCAATGATTAGTTTGCAATATATGGTGGAAATACATCGAACAGAAGCCTTCTTAATTTCTCTTTGGTTTTCAACAAAACATTTTCGTTATCGCAAACGTCAAGAATGTGGAAGAATGTCCGTGTCAATACACTTGATATATATTTTTATCCTATATATTATTATTTTTATACAGTCAGATACATGTATACTTTTAAAAAGGCACAAAGCATTTTTTTCTCTGTCCACCCTAGTCTAAGAAAGAAAAGATTTTAATTTTTTAACGCTCTCTACAACTCTGCTGCATTATTTACAAAAATGGTGTATTTATCCGGAATTTGTGAGCACGACCCACTATTAACCTGATGTATATTGGTATCTTTTAGTCTAACATGTATGGACAGAAAACTTTTTCATTCTGAGGTATCGTTTCAAAGAACATGTTAGTGACAAAGTAGACTATACACTAATGATCATTAGTATTAACACAGGAAGCCTTTCAAACATCTGAATACAGAAATCTGTAACAAACAAGGGTTGCAAAGTAAGGTTTCATATGAAAATGGAGTCACTGCCATGACAATATCCCCTACAATTAGTTAAACTCTATTTGATTGTTGAAGAAATCTGCAAAAGCCAGGACAGCAAACACAAAAAATCCAGGACAGCAAACACAAAAAATCCAGGACAAAACACAAAAAAGTCAGGACATCTAACTTTTTTTAAATTTTGGTTTTCTGCTTTGTATTGCCGTTTTATTGCTCGAGAAAAAATATGGTTAGTACTGTTGAACTGACACAAGATAGTTATGTTAAGATATTTGAACCTAGTCTGTTTAAACGACGAGAACATGGATTTTTAACACAAAAGTAGAAATCTCTTAATTTAATGAAAAGCAGACAACTCTAAGCATTGATTCAGCCTTATAATGCATTTACAATGTTTAATGCAAAGACACGTATCTCATGATGATCTACATCTCCGTTAATTGTCTAAAAATATGAAATTTTGCCGATTTCGCTCGAAACGAACACAAATAATCCAGGACAAACACGAAAAATCCAGGACAATTAACACAAAAAATCACTCGTCCTCAGGACACCTTACATGGTGTGAATACTTTGTGTCAAGAATGAACATTTTACTTTAACATGACTACCCCTTTTTCACCTCCATGTGTTTCAAACAGTATGCTACATGGAGGTAAAAAAGAAGGGGCATAACGAGGGTTTATACAATCCAGGGGCATTATGACCACCAGACCCTCCTCCTGGATCCTCTTCGTTATACTTTCTGTTTAGAAACAATTTAATTTCTTTAAAAATTGAAAGATGATTCGAACTCGAAGGTTAATTCGTAAATTCTTCGTTTATAGTAGATTAGAATATTTCTTCCAATTATTTATAATTTTGTCAAAATGCATGCATTTCGGAAGTATTCATTGTTTTCTTTGTATCTTCGCAAACTTATCGACTTATGTATGTATTTGAGAGTAAACTTAAAAAGGCGGGCATGATGAATACTGTTCCAACCACCTTGAATTCCTTTTTTCAGTTTATTTGTTTTATGCCTTTGTGTCAATTTCTTTAACTCAATCCCCGCTACCCGCGCGAAGAAAAAAAAAATCAACTCGTGTCACATTTTTTTATATCAATTTAGCCAGTTTAAGGTGGCTCCCTACTCGAACCGTTATAGGTTTTCCGTATATGCATCAGTCTGCGTATAACGTTTTACAATGGCTGGTGAGGGACGAGCCAGCGCATTGAAAAACACAGACAGAAGATCTTTAATGCCAAAAGAAGCAAAAGGTGGTGCAATCTATCATTGTCCACACCAATCATATAGTATACTATCTTAGTTGAAAATGTGATGAAATTTTAAGCGGGTACCCTTATCTTTGTAGCCATATCTATTGTATACCTGTATGCGATTTTTTCACCATCTATATATATTATCGTATAAAATGATCCAATTTGAAGAAATTCCGTCTGTTGTTTTTTGCACAAAAATGTGATATACTATATATTATTTGTCGAAAATATGATAACATTATAAGGGGGTACCCCTATGTTTGGAGCCAAACCTTGATCATTTCAAATATTGTGTACCTGTATGTGATTTTTTCTTCATCTACATACATAATTTTATGAAATATTACAAAATGAAAAAAATTCATCTGTTTTTTTATGCAAAAAGTTGGATTTAGTACATATTCTTGGTCAAAAATGTTATGAAATTATAAGGGGGTATCCTAATGTTTGGAGATATATCATACTTAGATTTATGTTACAATATTATTTTATGTGTTGTATTTCTTCTATATGACTTGTTATCATAAAATAAAACAAAACAAATAAAGATATCCGTATCATCACTGAATTTGGAGGGTTCAAAAGCATATGATGGATATTTGATATTTCTCAATTTTTAAGTGTTAGGGTACCTTTCTTTAATGTACTGTATCTTTAATGAAAACAAAATTACCTATCTATGTCTGTGTTCATTATGTCATTTTGACTATTATGTATAGGAAATAACCTTAAAATACAAAATTCATCTGTTAAATTCACGAGTAGGGATCCACCTTAAATATAACTGCTAATCTAAGGTTTTTAATACACCTTTTCCCAATTGCAAAAAAAAAAGAAATTCTCTCTTGACATAAATTCAGGTTTTTCTTTTTGCTTTGAAGGACCGTTTGGTACATGACGTCATTTTTGCCGGATTACCTAGAAAACCATTAAAAATTTCCATGTAACGGGGCACGAGTTTAACAAGACACCAGCTGTTAGACTTGTGTACATGTAACTAAATCCACATCCAGTGCACATGGAAAACAAAAACAACTGCCTGCAAAGAAATTCTCAGTATTGAATATAATACTGGTACATTTTAACGCTTGCGTTAGTTTATTTGCTTGTTATTTCTTGGAAGCGCGGATAGATATTCTTCTTATTAATAATGATTATTCATCATTAAATGTATCATGTGACAAAGTACCTTTTGTTTTGAAATACGGAGGAAGATTTTTTGACATGACTGTTTTAAGAATATCTGCGTAGTATTTGCTAGTGCATTATCATTATTGGGTGTTGCATGCAAGCAGTAGATGCTTACTCTTCCTGGGCACCTCACTCCCATATCGGGAGTTCGCTTCTTTTCATGTGGTGGAGGTTTTTGTTTGTTTGCTTTGGTTCCTGTTTTATCCTGATTTCGTATGCCTTCGGTTTCTGATTTTCTGAATTGTCGATTTTGTGCTGTATACAGGGATATGGTAATTATCCATATTTGTCATCTAATGAATACAATGTTCAGACGATGTTTTTTAATGCATGTATACCTCTTACTTTTCATTTGCTCAGAACTGACAATACGGAATTAAAAAAAAAAAAAAAAAAAAAAAAAAAAAAAAAAAAAACTTGTGACAACAAGCCCGTTTCACGGTCTTTTTTTCATATTCGAAAGCGCATAACAACGTATACGTCCTGTTTTAAATCAGTGGTATGATGTTTTTTTCGATTTACAGTAGAAGCAGCACGTTGATAATGGCATAGCTCATAGTTATTGCGTTACTTACCAATCCATATTTTTATTATAGCCTAATTTTATAATTCATATAGTATTATCATAATGTTACTAGGTAGTTAATCAAAAATATGGTTCAATATAATCATATGAATTATGAACAAATTAAAATCGATATGAATTATTAACTTGATTTCTGCACATTTAGAAAACGATTTGAAAATAATTCATTCATTTTATATTTTAATTATCATATTAATAAGAAACAAAGTTTTGTTAATTACGCATAAATTTATGTTTATTTTCTCAACACAAATAATGAAACATTTTCTGTCTGGATATCATCGTATAGGTCGCGTCAAAAAGGCCACTTGCCAAAAATCCTAATGGCTGACAAAATGACGAAAAATGTCCGAGGTAGACATATTTTGCGCACCTTTTCCTTGTTAGGTCACGTCTTTTAACAGTGACGTCATAATGTAAATCAACGCCAAAAGATGTTGACTCGGACATTTTGTGCTTTCTAACAAATTCATTTTTTTTTATAAGATGTTAATTTTAACTTCGAACCTGACCTAAAAATTGATATAAGATATAATGTATTATTATACCTCTACTTGTTTTTTTCTTATATTACAATATACTCATTAAAACTATTTGTTACTCGTCTAATCACAGGGGCCACCTTACATGGAGGTTAAATCTCCCCACTTTTCCCTCGATTTCCCAACAAATCCAGCAAAAGGGAGAAAAAAGGGATGTATTTCACTTTCGACTCGACCACAATCACACATCGCTATCTCCGCTATTTTTGCATGCATCGACAAAAACTTGGTACCGATCGATCAAGGAATGTCTATTCTCTTTGAATATCAACACCTTCTTGCTGCTTACCCCTATTTTCCCTTCCCTTTTTACGAAATCAACGCTCTCGACGAATCTGGACATCTACTGGCAACATTGACCTTTCATGTAATGTTTATACATGCTTCTGTCGCTGGAAAAAAATATTTAAAGTGCAAAAGCATGTTAATAAATGTATAAATATCATTTCCGTACCAAGATATCGTAAAATTGTCTTTCTCCATGATTTTTCACCATTCAAATCTGGCGCATTTTAAAACATTCGCCGCGGAACGAAATGTTCGTATTTTTCTGCACTTACCTTCACGGTAATGGTACATCCCGAATGTTCCGAACGAAGGTGAAGGTCAATGTTGCCAGTAGATGTCCAGATTCGTCGAGAGCGTTGATTTCGTGAAAAAGCGAAGGGAAAATAGGGGTAAGCAGCAAGAAGGTGTTGATATTCAAAGAGAATAGACATTCCTTGATCGATCGGTACCAAGTTTTTGTCGATGCATGCAAAATTAGCGGAGATAGCGATGTGTGATTGTGGTCGAGTCGAAAGTGAAAGTCATCCCTTTTTTCTCCCTTTTGCTGGATTTGTTGGGAAATCGAACGAAAAGTGGGGAGATTTAACCTCCATGTAAGGTCTAATGAGACTATTTCCCTGCAGAGGATGCGTTGGTTGGGGGAACTATTTCCTAAGGAAATAGTTTCGAAATTGGGCGGAGCTACAGCATGTGACGTCGAAATGGGCAGAGGTACAGCGCGTGACGGTAAAATAAAACAGTTAAAGTATACCATTGAGGGAGTTAGCATGATTCTGGTTTCTCTCGACCAGACCTATTTACCTCGGCTTCGCCTCGGGAAATCTAGAGCATTCCAAAGTTAATGAAGGCTGCATCATGAACAGTGTCCACGAGGCACCCGCTGTTAGACTTGTGTTTTGCTTCGGATGAGCCTGAGTGCGAATTGAATTCAAAAGAACAACGAATTCTTCTCTTCCGGTGTGTGATGAGTGGGCCATATTCATATGAACTATAGAAACAAATCTTTTTAGGGTTGTCACCTTGGCGCTGCGGTATGTGTAGCCTGCTTTGTATACTAGGCGAAGCCGCCGTACGGAGTTTGCCGACTTTATATATAATATCGGCCCCTAAATGGTAGTCCACTGGTCAATGAACGACAGGGTCCACTGCCTCGGATGAGCCCAAGTGCATGGCTAAAGCTCATGGCAACGTCGTAGACGATACTTCAATATACGCATACATCCTGATTTTAATCAGTCGTATGATGTTTTGATCATTCGATTTACAGGAGAAGAAGGCCTTAGACAGTGGCGTAGCTACCATATATGCCTCTATACTAAAGCATCCACTTATTTCTAAAATTTCCGAATTTTGTACTTGTTTTATCTCTTTAGAAAATTTAATGCAGAGATGATGGTGACTGATCTCCTATTTAATCGGCCTCCTTCAAGGCAATATCCTGGATCATGTTAAGACAATATGGGTCCAAATTATCCGCTTCACACGCACCTATATGTTGAAACGCATATACTTAATTTTGGCCCAGCTGCTTCGCCACTGATAGACTCATCACAGACAAACGTGAGAATCATCAGTAAGACATTTTAACACATAATTAATTTTCATGTACGAAAGCTCATAACTACGTCATAGACGACGCTGCAACACTGTAAACGTGCTTATTTTCGCAGGGGGAAAATTTCGCGATAAAAATGTCTTTCCCATTGTAAGAGTGCAAGGGTGATATTTTCGCGTGGGGGAAATTTTCGTGAAATTCCTATATTCTTGAAAAATGCGAAAATTATCCCAACGCGAAAATTTCGACGTTTACAGAAAGGAGGGGATCTCCAACAACACCAGGCTGCAGCACCCACAGGAAAACTCCAAAACACCCAATGCAAAAACACAAAGACATGCACAGAAAGAGACGCACAAGGGACAAGGAACGTCAACGCACAACACAGAAACATCAAACACAAAGGACTACACATACACCAACGAGACCAATGGGCAACCGGTGCCGACTTAGGACGACCATCTGCCACGGAAATAGCAGGAGGTATACACATACATCCTGTTTCAAATCAGTTGTATGATGTCTTGTTCATTTGATTTTAAGGAGAAGGAGGCCGTATACAGATCGCAGACAAGGGGGAGGGGGGTATTCAAAATTTTGAATTGTCCAAGATACTTTTGATTTGATTTCATATATATTAATTATCCCTTCAATTACTATCAAATATAGTCTGTCCTAGATTGAAATATTTCTTCCAGAGGGAAGGGATGATATACATAAAAACACACCCTCTCGAATACACATTGTCGATTTTTACACTTGATAAAGGTCAAAGGGCCGAACATTTGTGTATTTGAGTGTTTGTGTTTTTTTCATAGTCTGTCCATTTTGCCACTTTGGTAACTAAGTATATTTTTTTTATTACACAGATGTCGATGGTTGTTTGATGGCATTTCAAAATTTCCTTGTCATTCGAGTATTCCTGCATTAAAACAAATGTCAGGAATGTATTGTCCTGAGACAGAGGGGTCGGGACATTTAGTTCTAAGAACAAACTCGAAAAATGTCCATTTTGGTTCCCCACCCCCAAATATCTCTTAAACTGTTTGGTTGCAGTTTCTTTAACAAATATGGACAAATGTCTAACTGCACAATATATCTTCTGAATGAAAAATGATACCGAAGCCAAATATTCCAATTAAGTGGTTTCCTCTAATTGATATTAATAAAACGTAAATTTAAAAAATGGAAAAAAAAACATCCTCTTAACATTTTATCTGTCAGATATTTCACTGTAAAAAAGACGACGTAGATATTGTTCAGAGAATTATAACACAAGGTCAAGTTAAAGAGACCCTCTATCGCGTTACGAAGTTTCTGTACAACAACATCCTTTATATAATTAATTCTTAAGTAGTAAGAAGAACATCTCTTAAAGCTTACAAAAATAATGATACATTCCTATCAAGCTAACATGATGCACAATTAAAAAAAAAATGCACCATTTATTGATTCGGACTTGACTTTCACTTGCTCATAGGATTGACAGATGAGGGGATGGTCAGGGTGAAAGGGAGGGGGAGGAAGGGGGTGAGAGGAGGGAGAATGGGGAAGGAGATGGAAGGGAAAGGGAGGAAGTGTGCGGAAGGAGAGAGGGGCGGAAGGGGGTAGTGAGAGGTGAAAGGGAGGGGATGAAGTAGGGAGATAGGGGACACGAGGGAGAGGTAGAGGACGCTAGGGGAGTATGAGGGTGGGAAGTGGTACCCCCTTCCGCTCCCCCTTGGCCTTCTAAGTCGGTAACGCTTGCCCATTGGTCTCGTTGGTTTATATTTGGTCTTTTGTGTTTCATGTTTCTATAGTGTTAGTTGCATTATAAATTGGTTTTCTACATGAGGGTATAGAGTTGGAACCCTTCAATATTTTTGGTGTTACTTTCCCTTTTACGTCTCTTTATATGGGTGTCTGATTTATGTTTTTCCATTTGGTGTCTTAGGGTTGAGCTGTGGGTGCTGCAACGTTTCTTTTAAATTCGTGAAAAAATTAATGCCTCGTAACTTCCGTTCTTTTCACTTTATTGTACCATAGAACTTTAAAATATATATTGAGCATTTACTTATTAATGTTAAAGTAAAGTAATCATTCGTGAAACAAAGGAGTAGGTTTGGAAGCTACCGATTTCAGCCCTGTGGTAGCTTTTAATAGAATCGCTCTGGTTGATAGCCTTGTGTTTGCAGATTCTAAAAGTGGCTTTCTTTTTCAAATATCTTCAAGAATGACATAAATAGACAACTTGACGTGACACAAGGTGACACACAACAAATGACGTCAATGACGTCGCCAATGACGACGTTGTTGTTATTATGTTTTGTTTTTCTTTATTTTTGTTTTCGAATTTCTGCTTTTTTATCAAGGAAAAGGCGTTTATATGCATGGTTTTTAGCGTTTACTTTGAAATGCTTTAGCATAGATCTTAAGATATATTCATTCTTTTTATAAGATGTCAACACATAATCAACGTATAGGAGCAATATACCAATATACATGAACTATTTCATATTATACATAAATACAGTAATCGTATCAACAACTGATTTTTAAAGTTCCTTTTGACTTCTGAAAGAAAAAAAAAGAAAACAAATCAAGGAGAAATCCATTCTATGTTTTATGTCAATCATGATCACCCTTTAAAAACACAGTTATGAAGTTCAATCAATACACAGAAATTTAATTATTGCTTCTTTCTTTAATTTATGTCACTGCGACGCGCGTGTTTATTTTCCCATTACTCTTCGGGAAACTCGTCTTCAGAAGAATCAGACGCATCGATCACCTCCACTGGCACACATGCTGCGTCCATCAAATACTTTCCCCAGTTTTGAACCCCTACTCTCTTCTGTGAATGGCGACTGTATCCGAGGTGCCAAATAACGACGGATATGCACACAAACACCCAGCTGCTTCGCCACTGATAGGCTCATCACAGACAAAAGTAAGAATCATCAGTACCACAATTTAACACACAATTTTTTTTCATGCACGAAAGCTCATAACAGTGTCATACACGACACTGCAATACTGTAAACGTGGTAATTTTCGCAGGGGGAAAATTTCGTGATAAAAATGTCTTTCCCATTGTAAGAATGCAACGGTGATATTATCGCGTGGGGGAAATTTTCGTGAAATCTCTTTCTTCGTGAAAAATGCGCAAATTATCCCCACGCGAAAATTTCGATGTTTACAGTAAACACATACATCCTCTTTCAAATCAGTTGTATAATTTCTTGTTCCTTTGATTTTAAGGAGAAGGAGGCCGTAGACAGATCGCAGACAAGGGCGGGGGGGGGGGGGGTTAATTCAAAATTTTGAAATGGCCAATATACTTTTGATTTCATTTCATTAATATTAATTATCCCCTCGATTACTGTCAAATATAGTCTGTCCTAGATTGAAATATTTCTTCCAGAGGGAAGGGATGATACACATAAATACACATTGTCGTCTTTTACACTTGATAAAGGTCAAAGGGCCGAAAATATGTGTATTTGAGTGTTTGTGGGGTTTTTTTCATAGTCTGTCCATTTGGACATTTTGGTAACTAAGTATATTTTTTATTACACAGATGTCCAATGTTTGGTTGTTTGATGGCGTTTCAAAATTTTCGTGTCATTCGAGTATTCCTGCATCAAAACAAATGTCGGGAATGTATTGTCATGAGAAGGAGGGGTCGGGACATATAGTTCTGAGAACAAAATTTAAAAATGTCCGTTTACCCCCAAATATCTCTTGAACTGTTTAGTTGCAGTTTCTCTAACAAATATGCACAATATATCTTCTGAATGAAAAATGATACCGAAGCCAAATATTCCAATTCAGTTGTTTCCTCTGATTAATATTGATAAAACGTAAATTTAAAAAATGGAAAGAAAAAAAACATCCTCTTAACATTTTATCTGTTAGATATTTCAATGTAAAAAAAGACGACGTAGATATTTTTCAGAACAGTATAACACAAGGTCAAGTTTAAGAGACCCTCTGTCGCGTTATGCAGTAATTGATAACCAGTTTCCGTACAACATCCTTTATATAATTTATAATTTGCCACAATTCAATAAATTCTAAGATCTGTCTTTCTTATATTCATGTGCTTTCATAATATATATAACCTATGAAAATATTTTTTTTTTAAATCGCTAAAATCGGTAACAAAAAAATTAAAAAAATCAATATTTTATGCAAAATTTGAGTCTCAAAGTATAAATGACCTTGAACATCAAGCCAATGACCTTGAACATTTTAATTGTTCTTATGTAAAAGATATAAGTCATATCTATACATGCATACATTTTGACAATCTTATGTAACTGTAAAGAGGAATAAAATCAATTTCAAAGATAGTATGAAATAAGCAAAAAGGTCTAATGTTGCCATGGCAACGGTATTTGACGACAGAATTTAGGTAAAACTATTGAATACCCACTCCAATTTTTCGTTCATTTTATTTGTCAATAAACATACATTTCCATTGATGAAAATCACCAGTCTCCTATTGGTGCCTTTTTTGATATTTAAGATTGAAAATGGTCAAAAACACACTAAATTGGCCCTTATTTTCACCTCTATTTTTCGCTTCATTTTGACTTATTTTGGCTTAATACAATAAGCTTCCTGTAATTAATATCACATATCTAAGTGTACTAAGTAAGAATGGAAGTAAGGAAGAATAGATTATATAAAGATGAACAAGCTGTTACAGTGGTATCTATGGCAACGAAGTCTCCGGAGCTGGCTTATTTCATGGTCCCAAAAGTGCTATAAATAGAATGACCTCGTTACCATGGCAACCAGAGGTCACTTTGGCCGAAAAGTGTTATTTTCATGGTCAGTACTTAATATATACCCATTATACCGAAAATCATCAAAATCCATGACATGCCGTGCCGAACGATTTTGGTCCTTACAGAGAATGGCTATTAAGTAGTAAGAAAAACATCTCTTAAACTTAAAGCTTACAAAAATAATGATACATTCCTATCATGCTAACATGATTCACAATTAAAATAAACAATGCACCATTTATTGACTCTGATTTGACTTTCACTTGCTCATAGGATCGACAGATGAGGGGATGGTCAGGGTGAAAGGAAGGGGGACGAAGGGGTGAGAGGAGGGAGAATGGGGAAGGAGATGGAAGGGAAGGGGAGGAAGTGTGCGGAAGGAGGAGGGAGGGATGGAAGGGGGTAGCGAAGGGTGAAAGGGAGGGGATAAAGGAGGGAGACAGGGGACGCGAGGAAAACGTAGAGGACGTGAGGGGGAGTATCGGGATGGGAGGTGGTACCCCTTCCGCTCCCCCTTGGCCTTCGAAGTCGGCAACGGTTGCCCATTGGTCTCGTTGGCTTATGTGTGGTCTTTTGTGTTTCATGTTTTTATAGTGTTAGTTGCATTATAATTCGTTCTTCTACAAGAAGGTATAGAGTTGGAACCCTTCCATATTTTTGTTGTTCCTTTCCCTTTTACAAATCTTTCTATGGGTGTCTGATTTATGTTTTTCAATTTGGTGTCTTGGGGTTTTGCAGTGGGTGCTGCAACGTTTCTTCTAAATTCGTGAAAAAATTAATGCCTCGTAACTTCCTAAATTTTCACTTTACTGTACCATAGAACTTTGAAATATATATTGAGCAATTACTTATTAATGTTAAAGTAAACTCTAAAAACCTATAGTGTATATATATACGGTATCAAACTCGATCGAGATAGAAACGCCAATTTGATTTATTTTCTACAATAAAGTCAATTTGTTGTTGAATGTTAAACGTCTTCAAATTCAAATTCAATAGCATCATTCAAGAACATATCAATTTATAGCAAGGACGAGACATGCAAGTTTTGGGTACTTAACCCTCGTCGGTGATCCTCAATCTAAACAATGTAATATGGCCAAAGAGTATGAAAATTACTATGTCCAAAAATGTACCGAAAGATGTATCAGGATGGGTGGGATTTGATGCTACAGGACCCACATTTTAGTAAGTTCAAGATTTCAAAATAAGGGTCTTGATAGAGCTGAATGTACAATCCTACTGGAGAAAAATAGCATTAACTTAAATGATTTTCCAAGCCTTTTGGTATTAAAATCTTTTAGAATTTATATACGTATTTTCAACCCATAATCATTATAGGTTTATTGAATTTGAATACGTTTAACAATATACTAAGAATTCTCTAATATACATGTATAGTTTGAGACTGAATAACTGATAGGTACTTCTTTGATGATTTTTATAGTATTAATGGTATATCAGAAAGAAATTCAAATCGTACTATAGGAGTCAAATGAGTTAAAGAAGATCCTCACGATAATCTCAACAGCACTCACAATAGAGCACAAAATTGAGCATCGACGGACCCCTAGCAAGCTAGAGGTTGGACCAGGTGCCCGGGAGGAGTAAGCATCACCCTGTTGGCTAGCCGCACCCGCCGTCGATGATCCAAGGAAATATGGCATAATTGTGTACTTCTCCATTAGAAAGGCGATCTCTTACCTACATTCCTGTTCACTAATTCCAGAGCACCCTGTTTTCCCGGTTTTCTCTAAAATATGATAATGGCATCTTCCAAAAAGATATCAGTTTTATAGTACTCCTTAAGTCGTAACAGAAAATACCATTGTTTTGTCTGTGCGTCAGCTAAGTTAGAAAAAGGACGGAAAATAAAAAGTATACGGGGATTTTCTATAGTAAAATCGCTGAAAATGCGTGATGTCGGGAGCTTTGACGTCACTGTTTTCTATTGTTTACACGGAGCACAATATGGCGGGGGCTTGAAATTAACATGGAAATTTCCCGTAGACATTTTAATGTTTCATATTGCGGTTTGAAGGCAGCTGATAGGGTAAGTTAAAGTTGATTTCTAAGGAGGTCAATTCTCGGAAACAATAATTTATAGCAAAATTCTTCAGACGACAGAATAAATCACCAAAACAGGGTGCTCTGGATTTAGTGAACAGGACAGTAATTGGGTTTTTCTAAATTGTCAGATTTAATGATTGGCGTAATCCTCAGTTAAATGATTTCTAATTTTGTACTTTCTCCGCAGTAGAATGACCCGCATGTTTACAAATACAGATACTGTGAGTCCTTTAAGTTTATTTTCTCGTTAAACATATGCGCTTCACTTTACTTAGAACACTTTGCAATGTGATATATTTGTTTTGTCTTTTTTCCCCACTACTAGTATGTGAACGGCCTATAAATTACGTTTACTCTGCATTATAATTTCAATCTATGTAACGGCCTCTCAACCTTTGCATGTTACGCTGAAATGGAGAGTTTGCGTTTTTTATTTGTTTTTGTGTTGACCTTATCTCAATGTAAATCGATAAAGGGACAAGAGTTTCTATGGTTACCTCATGAAAAGTGCTCTATATCACCATCTGTAATAAACATGATTGAGGATCTTAAGACAATGGTGACTCGAATGTACGAACGACATGAAAAACTCAGGCTTGATGGTGAGAATGCTACTTTGAGCAACACTAATGCTATTCGGGATTTGCAAACATTGGTAACTCGAATGTACGAACGAGATGAAAAACTCAGAATCGAGGCAGCGCACGTTACTTTAAATAACACTAACACTATTCGAGATTTGAAATCAATGATCAATCGAATGTACGAACGCGATGAAAAACTCAGAATTGAGTCAGATAATTCTACTTTGAGTAACACTAACGCTATTCAAAGGTTGCAAACAATGGTGAATCAATTGAAGGAACAAGATGACCATCTCGGAATTGAAGTTGAGAATGCCACTTTGAGTAATACTAATGCTATTCGGGATTTCCAAACAATGGTAACTCGAATGTACGAACGAGATGAAAAACTCAGAATCGAGTCAGCGAATGTTACTTTAAATAACACAAACACTATTCGAGATTTGAAATCAATGATCAATCAAATGTACGAACGCGATGAAAATCTCAGAATTGAAGTTGAGAATGCTACAAATGCTATCCGGGATTTGCAAACAATGGTCACTCAGTTGCAAAAACGAGATGAAGAACAAAGACTAGATGGTGAGAATGCTTCATTGAGTAATAATAATAATGCATATGCTATTCGGGATTTGCAAACAATGGTGACTGAACTGTACGAACGAGATGAAAAACTCAGCCTTGATTGGGAGAATGCTACTTTCTTTAAAACGAATGCTATTCGAGATTTGAAAACAGATATTGTCGAACTTCAAGCCAAAGCCATATATTTCACCAACTCTACTACCAAGGTTGACCTTATAAGAAATATCTATGATCTTCTCAAACTGTCAAGAGAAGGTAAACTTTTCATACAGGATGAAATGGCTTATTTTGTGTCGGATAAAAGACTATCTTGGTCTCAAGCATGGTCGTTTTGTAGGAGTAAAGATGCCATCTTAGTAAACATTTTAGATTCATCAATGAGCCGTTATATTACTGCAACGATCGCTGGGTACGGTGACGACTTCTGGATCGGTGGAATCAAGGTATCCGGAGTTTATTCCTGGAAGACAGAATCTGGATATAACCCGATCACATGGTTCAACTGGGTACCTGGAGAACCAAGTCGGTCTTCCCAGAATTGTATTCAGTTATGGAAAGAACAAAGACATAGATGGGATAATGACTTTTGCAGACATAGGAAACGCTTTCTCTGTGGCAAAACTTTAATTTGAATTCATTATCCATATTATCTATATCATTACTTGAGTCATTAACACTGGCAATTATTTCACTGTATTCTTGCATAAGCTTTCGCCTTCATTTTTCCATTGCAGCATATCGCGCACTCAGTCTTACAGTGTTCTTACTACCATTTGACACTTTTCGAGAAAATATACTTGGAACTTTTAGGTGCCTGGACATGATATTTTTACTAATTGTATAACCATGAAAATTTGAGGAAAGCTATATTTTGTTATATATAATAAAACAAAAATTTATAGCACTCAAATCTTTGTATCTTCTTCAATCGAGATGGTTAAAAGTTGAGTTAGAAAACTTCTTACCAACAACTTACAAAAATTCCATAATATTGTTTTGGAGATAGAAGGTAACTCTGTCGGTTTCCATTGATCTTTTGGAAATAGAAGCTTTTAGATACGTTTTCATTACAAAGACATAGAACACTTTGTTACTGATCCAAAATGAGAAAAATAAGAATTTGATGGCTTTTACGCCTGACATTTTGCGTCAGGTACGTCAAGGAGATAGAACAAAATGACACTGAAACCCCATCAAATTGATCCCAGATTTGAGTTATGTCTTGACTGTGTACTGTTATAGAAGAAAAATTCTTATATTTTTTTATAATGCACAATATTTGCATAATAACAGGGAACCTGTTGGCTGAAAGTATACTTGAAAGTATCCTTTGCCGTGTGGAGCTCGTAAAAAAGTTCCCCGCGAGGGGTTTGACAGTAAGTGTTTTGAATATTCCCTGACATTGTCGCCATAGCACTTTTTATATAGACATAACGTCAGACAGTGCATGAATTTTATATACTTTCATTTCCATGCTTCGTAAACATCGACGGCGGGTGCGGCTAGCCAACAGGGGATGCTTCCTCCACCCGAGCACCTGGTCCCACCTCTAGCTTGCTAGGGCTTCGTCGATGTATACTTTTGTGCTCTATTGTGAGAGCTGTTGAGATTATCGTTAGGATCTTCTTTAACTCATTTGTGTCACACTTATGCCCTTTGCCGTGTGGAGCTCGTAAAAAAGTTCCCCGCGAGGGGTTTAACAGTAAGTGTTTTGAATATTCTTCCCTGACATTGTCGCCATAGCACTTTCTATATAGACATAACGTCAGACAGTGCATGAATTTTATACATTTTCATTTCCATGCTTCGTAAACATCGACGGCGGGTGTGGCTAGCCAACAGGGGATGCTTACTCCTCCCGGGCACCTGGTCCCACCTCTAGCTTGCTAGGGGTTCGTCGATGTATAATTTTGTGCTCTATTGTGAGAGCTGTTTAGATTATCGTCAGGATCTTCTTTAACTCATTTGAATTAGTAGTATGATTCTATACTGTTTAGTAGTATATTAGAAGTTAATACTTGAAAGGTAAAGATAAAGGTACAGGTGAATAGTTTATGTATTTAAGGTAATGTTCCAAAATGGTATCCTTCCAGTCTCATAAACAAACAAGTTACACACCAATATTTACCAGTATTTACAATAGATGGTGTTATTATCCGGATTAGTATAAGTTCGTTCAACTTCCGTTGATCGTTTCTTCAACGCATTCGAAAATGATTTGAAGACGTTTAACATTTATCCCACGCGGTGAGTGTCACTGCTGGTGGACCATGAGTCCCCGAGGGCACATGCAGGCAAATTCGATCAACTTCGGTTGATCGTTTCTTCGACGCTTTCAAAAATTTCTGCTATCAAATTTTGTTGCAAATTCTTGAATGTTGGTCCTGCAGCATCATATTCCATCCATCCTGCTACGTCTTTCGGTACATTTTTGAACATAATAACTTTATAGAACATATTTCAATATTGACAATTTCACACTCCTTGATCATATTACATTGTTTAGAATGAGGGTCTCTGACAGGGGTTAAGTACCCGAAAAGTGCATGTCTGTTCCGTGCTGAAAATTTATCTGTTTTTCAATGATGCTATTGAATTTGAAGACGTTAAACATTCACAACCCTCTATCTCAGCTGGATATACAGAGGTTTCGCAAGACGCACAATTGCTGTTTAAACAAAAACACTGTTAGTGACATCACAAACTAAGATGCAAAATGCCGGAGCATTAGCTAGCACAAAATTATTTAAATGAATATAAAGATACGATAAATAATCAAGGCTTTACAGGCTGAGGTATGCTCGTATTAAATAATCCGATCAGTCCGATCAACGTTGAGGTTGAGCAGAGGTTTTAAAGGCTGAGGTGTGCTCGTATTCAATAATCCGATCAATCCGATCAACGTTGAGGTGGGGCAGAGGCTTTGAAGGCTAGGTGAGCTCGTAATCAATTATCTGATCAGTCCGATCAACATTTTTGTGGTGTTTGGAGGAAAGGTTTTCCAGCAAATTGTCGGAATTCCAATGGGGACCAATTGTGCCCCACTCCTTGCCGACAGTTTCCTTTACTCGTACGAAGCTGAATTCATTCAATCTTTGGTCTCTGAAGGGAAAAGAAACTTAGCTTCTGACTTCAACTTCACTTACAGGTACATAGACGATGTGTTGTCTATCAATAATTCAAAATTCGCGGATTACCTGAGTAGCATCTATCCTTCGGAGCTTGAAGTCAAAGAAACTACAGAGACATATAATTCAGCATCCTATTTGGACATAATGTTGTCCTATGACACTGATGGTCACATGAACACCTCACTCTATGACAAACGTGACGACTTCAATTTCAGCATTACAAACTTTCCTTTTCTGAGTAGCAACATCCCTTCATCGCCTGCTTATGGCGTGTTCATATCTCAGTTGATACGCTATGCCAGAGCAAGTACCAAATATACGGATTTTGTTCTCAGAGCTAGGCGTCTTTCAGATAAGCTTCTCAGTCAGGGATATGTTTGTGACCGACTAACATCGTCACTGAGGAAGTTCTACGGTCGATATGGGGAACTCGTCATACACTATGATGTCCCACTCTCCAGAATGGTGGATGATATTTTGTCAGACCATTTGAACCATCCAACAAAAGATTGAACTATATGTCTTCCGAAATGGAAGTAACCGGATGTGACAGTTCTACCGAATTGAAGCGGCGGGTGTTGCATGCAAGCAGTAGATGCTTACTCTTCCTGGGCACCTGGTCTCACTCTCATATCTGAAGTTCGCTTCTTTTCATATGGTGGAGGTTTTTGTTTGTTTGCTTTGGTTCCTGTTTTATCCTGATTTTGTATGCCTTCGGTTTCTGATTTTTGAATTATCGATTTTGTACTGTAAACAGGGATATGGTCATTATCCATATTTGTCATTGAGGTTGGGCAGAGGCTTTACAGGCCGAGGTGTACTCGTAATCAATAACCCGATCAGTCAGATCAACGTTGAGGTGTGGCAGAGGCTTTGAAGGCTGAGGTGCGCTCGTAATCAATAACCCAATCAGTCCGATCAACGTTGAGGTGTGGCAGAGGCTTTGAAGGCTGAGGTGCGCTCGTAATCAATAACCCAATCAGTCCGATCAACGTTGAGGTTGGGCAGAGGCTTTGAAGGCTGAGGTGCGCTCGTAATCAATAACCCAATCAGTCCGATCAACGTTGAGGTTGGGCAGAGGCTTTGAAGGCTGAGGTGCGCTCGTAATCAATAACCCAATCAGTCCGATTAACGTTGAGGTGTGGCAGAGGCTTTGAAGGCTGAGGTGCGCTCGTAATCAATAACCCAATCAGTCCGATCAACGTTGAGGTTGGGCAGAGGCTTTGAAGGCTGAGGTGCGCTCGTAATCAATAACCCAATCAGTCCGATTAACGTTGAGGTTGGGCAGAGGCTTTGAAGGCTGAGGTACGCTCGTAATCAATAACCCAATCAGTCCGATCAACGTTGAGGTGTGGCAGAGGCTTTGAAGGCTGAGGTGCGCTCGTAATCAATAACCCAATCAGTCCGATTAACGTTGAGGTGTGGCAGAGGCTTTGAAGGCTGAGGTGCGCTCGTAATCAATAACCCAATCAGTCCGATCAACGTTGAGGTTGGGCAGAGGCTTTGAAGGCTGAGGTGCGCTCGTAATCAATAACCCAATCAGTCCGATTAACGTTGAGGTTGGGCAGAGGCTTTGAAGGCTGAGGTACGCTCGTAATCAATAACCCAATCAGTCCGATCAACGTTGAGGTGTGGCAGAGGCTTTGAAGGCTGAGGTGCGCTCGTAATCAATAACCCAATCAGTCCGATCAACGTTGAGGTGTGGCAGAGGCTTTGAAGGCTGAGGTGCGCTCGTAATCAATAACCCAATCAGTCCGATCAACGTTGAGGTTGGGCAGAGGCTTTGAAGGCTGAGGTGCGCTCGTAATCAATAACCCAATCAGTCCGATTAACGTTGAGGTTGGGCAGAGGCTTTGAAGGCTGAGGTACGCTCGTAATCAATAACCCAATCAGTCCGATCAACGTTGAGGTGTGGCAGAGGCTTTGAAGGCTGAGGTGCGCTCGTAATCAATAACCCAATCAGTCCGATCAACGTTAAGGTGTGGCAGAGGCTTTGAAGTCTGAGCTGTGCTCGTAATCAAAAATCCAAAAAACTAATTCGGGTACATATTGATTTGACTGCTTTAGGATAAAGTCTATTCATATAGATATATATATGTAGAAAAAAAATTGTGTCGCTTGCGACCTTCTAGCTATTAATAAAAATAACGAATTGTTGCCATGGCAACCAGCAACATAGCTTTTATAAGAAAATATTCTCTTTAGAACTGATTATTTTATCAGAATTTCTCAAAATAGCCTTTAATTCATCCACAAGCTAAAAGAATCTTGAAAAATAAGGATATATATATATATGAATTTTTGAAATTTCATGCATCTTAGAGGTATGTAAACTTATGATGTGGTATTCTCGAAAATTACCAAAATGTTAGAATAGGCGAAAAATTGACGTTTATAGCCAAAAAAAAAAAAACGAAAAAAAAAAAAAAAAAAAAAAACAAGACGGGCAAATTTTGAGTTTTTGGTCTGAATAGTTCGAGGAGATGTTCCTCTACATATGAATCTATCCATCTTTCTTCTACCTCATTTCTATTAAAAGTCGCCACCCCGACCTTAAATTGGTTTTTTTATTAATGAAACAAAAAGACGACTTGACTAGCGGGCATCATATAACCTTCAGCATATTTTAGTCGTCATTAGAATTTTAACGTTATGCAGATCTATAATTTATCTTTTTTTAAATAAAGGTCACATTATGGGCATCGGTAACTTTGTATTTTCTAAAAGTCCACCAAGACGAATATTGCTCAAACTTCCGTCTATTCCCAATAAAACCCTGTCGTGATCTAATTAGTTGTTCACACCTTGCACGGGGGTCAAATATTACACAATCTGCAAGTTTACCTGTATATGACACGCCTGCGATCACTCTGATTTGAATATACATCCTCTATGAACTGACACTTATACCCAACTAAGGTCATCGTTCCATAATATGTAAAAACCATACTTGGTTAAAACCGAATACGTTGAAAATTCGTTCGAGGGTTGTTGGAAAAGTTCGTAGACAATTTGAACTTTTTACGATGCATTGGTATTTATATGGTAAACGTCTTCAAATTCAATAGCATCATTTAAGACCTGATTGATTTACAGCATGGACCAGACATGCACGTTTCGGTTACTAAACCCCCGTCAGTGATCCTCAGTCTAAACAATGTAATATGGCCAAAAAGTATGACAATTATTATGTCCAAAGATGTACCAAACGACGCAGCAGAATGGGTGGGATATGATGCTACAGGACCCACGTTTTAGAAATTTCAAGAAATTTTGTAACAGAAAATTTCAAATGCTTTGAAGAGACAGAAGCTCAACCGAAGTTGATCGAACTTGGCTAAATGTGCCCTCGGGGACTCTTGGTCCACCAGCAGTGACACTTACCAAGTAGTTCAAATGTTAAACGTCTTCAAATTCAATAGCATCATTTAAGACCTGACTAATTTACAGCATGGACCAGACATGCACATTTCGGGTACTAAACCCTCGTCACTGTTACAAGAAGCGCCATCAATACGCATGCGTGGAAATAATGACGTATTCCTGCATTTTTTAAGAACGTGGAAATATTGAACTGTCATTCAAGCTGATACAAACTCCAAAAAGACATTATATACTAAGTATGTGGGAAAAATAGCTATGGAACCTAAGAAAATGTTTCGAGCGCACGTCAATATGCCTTTAATTTGCAAAGAAGGTGATAATTTGATACAAATCATTCAAAGAGGATGGTTTGGACTACTTGAGAAAGCAAAACCGAATTATCCATACGTTCTAAAATGATATTCTTAATGCGTCTACTGTGAACAGATAGAATAGGACCAGGGAATAATTTGAGCACATGATTGCCTATAGTTTATTCTGTATTATTAATTTCTGAGTCGATTTACATACAATAAACGACTTATGCGCAAATATGATTTCAAATTTAGAGACAGCACAAAAGGTGAAAAATAATAAGTACTCCATAATTTGCGTCGCGTTGCTTTGGACGACATTTACTGCGCGGCTTTCCGAAGTCACTCCTAAAGAAAAACACCGCATTTCTTTCGTAATTGATCAATTGCTTTCAAATTTGCACAAAAAGAATATCTAATCTTAGGGAATAAATTGTACTCTTTGTCTTCCGAAATGGAAGTAACCGGATATGACAGTTCTACCGAAATGAAGCGGCTGTTGTTGCATGCAAGCAGGAGATGCTAACTCTTCCAGGGTACCTGGTCTCACTCCCATATCGGGAATTCGCTTCTTTTCATATGGTGGAGGTTTTTGTTTGTTTGCTTTGGTTCCTGTTTTATCCTGAGTTGGTATGCCTTCGGTTTCTGCTTTTCTGAATTATCGATTTTGTGCTTTATACAGAGATATGGTCATTATCTTTTTTTGTCATTGGTATATGAACAAAATGTTTGACGATAACGAAATAAGTTTTATTAACTTGTCTACGATTCATCGAACAACCCTCGTCCCTTATTCGTTTTAGAAGAACAACAACAAAAAAAAAAAAAAAAGAAACAAAAAGTAGATGTAGAAAATAATAAAAATATATATATAAATAAATTAAACGATTTGTTTTTATCTTTCATTCAAATAAACAAGATTTGGGAGTTGCATATCCCTTACTGCCTTCAAATAGCCTCTAATAATCCCTCGGATACACATGAAGTCGCACAGGGGCAGATAATTCAATCGCGTCGATTCAATTATTAGACTTTTCAGGTAGATTTACAGGAAAACGGACGGTCAGAATAATATAATTCTTTTGACAATTAATCTGTAGTATGAATAAGTATGATATAGTGAAGGTATGTAAGCTTTTAAAAACCTTGACATGTGACCTTTAATTGGTCTCGTTGGTTTATGTGTGGTCTTTTATGTTTTATGTTTCTATGGTATGTGTTAATGTTCCTTGTCCCTTTTGCGTCTCTTTCTGTGGATGTCTGCTCTGTGTTTTTTTGCATTGGGTTTTTTGAAGTTTTGCTGTGGGTGCAGCAACCGAGTATTGTTGGAGATCCCCTCCGTTCTTTGAATATACATATAATCTTGATTTAGGCTATATATTTATAAAAAAAAACATATTTTTTGCCCCAAAATACCAATTAAGATAACAGAGGATACCTGAAATGCATATGACTTACAAGGACAAACTATGATATACCCAGGAACACTTTTAAATATAAATAATATTGACGCATTTTATAGTAATAAAGATTTTCCAGAAATCAGCGATTCCTTAATAAAAATTGAGATCCCCCCCCAACATAGCAAGATAATCAAAGAAATTTCCTCTAACTCATTAAACTTGATCACTTTCATGCCATCAAATTATATGAAACCTCTCCTGCTTTGATTAGATAAAAATTGTAAATTTTGAAAAAAAAATATTCACAGAAAAAAGTGATTTAAGCACATTAATTTGTTTTCGTTTTTGGTTTTTTTTTGCCACATAATAAGATATGAATTAAATTTCATTTATCAAATGACGCTCCTATCCATTCATAATAAGAAATTGCAAAATATCAAAGTTAGAATATATCAATTTAGGCAGATTAAAAGAGTTAGTACTTATTTTCTCAAAATAAGTGGTTTTTGCATAAAGAAATATTTTACCAAAAATGTTAGTTTTAATGAATTAAAACATTTGATTTCACAATCATTTGACAAGATGATTACTTTCTATATGATAATAGCTTTAAATCTATAGTTTTAGCAAAGGTAATGCACTAATAGAATTTTCCAAGAAATCTGTTATTTTAAGACAAAAAACAGGCATTTTGCCCGAAAATTAAGTAGAAAATATACCTTTTGTGTTTCAAACATGTAATTCATGAGTGAACCTGAATAATTACAGTTAAAAATACATTCCTGCTATTATTTCAAGAATTTCTATAGATTCAATGAATATTCTCCAGAAAACAGCGATTTTTAAATGAAAAAAATACGTTTATTCCCCAAAAACACTTAGTAAAATGTTAGTAAAACATATTTAATCTGAAAGAGTTTGAAAAGTAACACGTCTAGTAAATAGCTTTCAATCTTTCCTTTCATAATTAATAAGGGTTCTTTAAATTAATATACAGAAATATGATATTTCTAATTAAAAATACAGTTTTCTGTATTAAAACATCAATTTCGAGGATTTTCCAAAACAATAAGAATAGAGAATAATTTTATATGTTCTTTCAAAGAGGAGACTTTAAAGAAGTTTTTTTTTTAAATCATCATTCAACGATCATATGAAATATTGGGGAGCTGAGAAGCATTCTGTGAATTTTGGCAAATATTCGACCTTTTTACCCCGAAACACACAGTAAAATAAGGAATTGGAACTTGCAACTTATTTCATCTGAAAGAAAATCAAAACTAATGTATATTCACATGTTTCAATTTTTAAAATCATCAACCATATAAAATCGTCAATATTGAAATATATGTTTTATAGTACCAATTTTGTTGTACTAGACACGTGTTATAAAAGAAATACACTTTTTCCTATTTTCGGTGATTTTTTAACAAAAAAAAACATGTTTTTCCCAAAAAACACCACTTTTGCAATAAAGATTTGCATGAGACAATTTTTGTCTAAAAGAGTGCAAAAAATGCTACAAAGTTAGGCCGGTTTTGAAGGATCAAGCGGGGTTACAATCAACACAGTGATACATCCCCACCTAAAGCCCTGGTCACACTGCACTCTACGTCCAAATCACGCTCAAAAATCTGCTGGACGTGATCGTACGTGGTATTTTTTGCCATGGTTGTGCTTTGTACGGGGTATGACCGCCGGCGGCTGTTCCACTGCTGAAACACTACCTTAGCGCAGCAAACACGTCTTATGCTAAAAGCGTTCGTGATAAGACGTTGTACACACGCTATCACCCGTGATTCCAACGCGGAACACCCGTCGAATGACCGTGCTCTGGCCGTGACAGACCGCTGAAGCTATCGCGTCTTACCGCGTCTTCCCCAAGTTTTAATCACTGCCGGAAAATGGATTATCAAGTGTATTTTGCATGTGTTGCACGTCTTTACCACGTACACCGTCCGTGGTTGTCCGCGGAATAAAACTTTGAGCAGTTCAAAACTTCTCTCCGCGTCCAACGCCGTTCAGATTTATTTCCGCGTCCTACCACGTCCTTAAATCGTCTGTAGCGCGTCTTTAAAGCGGACAACAACGTCTGCTTCACGGGAGACCTTTTTAGGACGTGTTTTGGTCGTGATCAAGCCATAAAGCGCAGTGTGACCGGGCTCAATATATATATCTTTATATCACAATACAAGTAAATGAAAGAAATTAGGGAACTGGGCTGAAACATTGACATATCTTTTTAGATGTCAATATCAAGATGTTGCTTAACGTTTTCATGTTATAAGGCCATACCTTTTTTCTTTGTTAAGCAACATGACAAGCATTGGAAACATAATCATCTACATATTCGTTAAATACAAACAACAGAGAGATATCTTTATCTATTGAGTCTTTGCGGAAACAGATTTACGACCCCTTAGAGACGGTATCCGATGCAAAACTATTATGACGTGATTAAAATGGTATGATAAAGCCGATTTTATACCGTCATATCCCAGAGTTTTAGGATCGTTTTCATAGAATTTGATGACGTCACAATTAGTCAACGTCAGATACCGTCCCAAATGGGAAGTAACTCTGTTTTTCGAAAATAGGGAATAGAAAATGCAAGAATTATCCAAATCAGTAGGGCCTCATGGTAAAAATGCAAAGAAAATCCGTTTTTAGGTTCGCTAATTTTCATAAGACTAAATACATACTGTTAATTCTTGAGACTACACTTATGTTTTGAAAAAATCCGAAAAGTGATAGAAATCGACGTTTTGTTTTTGTTTTTTGCAATCAATACCATGAAAACCTACTCGACTGATGACCCTTAACTGAGAAAAAACTTGGTGCGGCCTAATGTTAAAGACTTTGAGAGTAAAATCTAAAATAGGACATGTGACTGTAAAAAACAATAGAAAAGAAACAAGTACACAAAACAGAAAAAATGACGTGAACAGAAAATGAAGAAGAATCGAATGAATTAATGAAAATAGCAATCCAAGGAATGCTTGTGTCGCCTGCGAAGCGGTTTGATTATTATTCTAGAAAGTGGATCAAAATTATTGGTATCAGTAGAAGAGTCTTGTCAAAAGAAATTCATTTGAAATATCAGACCTCTTAATTACAAATTTAAAGATATGGTAATTCTCAAATTTTTAGAAAAGAGTGTCAATCATCTAGGTGAAGTCTCATCATAAGAAACATTGAAGACATATCACCTACCAATTAAAAGATATATACAACCTTAATTTCTTAGAAAAGAATGTCAAATAGCTAGGTCTAGGCCAAAAGGTAAAAAATTATGGTATGTGTAGAAAGGTATAGTTACAAGGAAAATGCATGTGAAATATCAAAGTCCTATCACCTACCAATCAAAAGATATAGCCAATTTTAATTTTCTTGAAAAGTAGGTCAAATATCTAGATCAAGGTCAAATATTATGGTCTGTGTAGAAAGATCTTGTCACAAGGAATACACATATGAAATACCAAAGCCATATCACTTACCAATCAAAAGATATATACAATCTTAATTTTTTTAAAAGTAGGTCAAATATGTAGGTCAAGGTCAATAGGTAAAAGATTATGGTATCTGTAGAAAGGCGTTGTTACAAGGAATACACATGTGAAATATCAAAGCCCTATCACTTACCGATCAAAAGATATAGCGAATCTTATCTTTTTTACAAAAGTAATTCAAATATCTAGGTCAAGGTCACAAGGTCAAAAATTGTGGTATCTGTAGAAAGGTCTTGTCACGAGGATTACACCTGTGAAATATCATAGTACTAACACTTACCAATCACAAGATATATCAATTCTTAATTTTTTTTTTGAAAAGTAGGTTAAATATGTAAGTCAAGGCCACTAGGTCAAAAATAATGGTATTTGTAGGAAGGTCTTGTCACAAAGAATACACATGTGAAATATCAAAACCCTATCACATACCAATCAAAAGTTATGGGCTGTGACAACCAAAGTGTGACAGACGGCTAGACGGACTGACAGACGGACGGACGGACAGACGGACAACGGACAAAGTGATCCCTAAGTGTCGCTATGCTTCGCAGGCGACACAAAAACTGAAAGAAGAGAATACATGACAGGTCTGAATCATTTTACAAGTGGTGACGACTTTTAAATACCTTAATAACACCAATGGACAAATAGGAGTGTTGCGAACATGTAATCCGGGTAACCCTTTTAACGTGACAAACAACCCTCCTTTATCTGAACTGTTGCCAGTTGGTCCCGTTGGTACAATAATACTGAAGTAATCCAACTTCTTAAAGTACATTTCAAACTAATTTGTAAAGTTTTTAGTTGTCGCAGTTTGTGTTCCTAGTGTCTATTTCGTCTTCTTTTTGTGTTTTTTGTCTATACAACAATTGTGTGTCTATGGAGATCTCTGTGTATCCAGATAAGTGGGAGGGTTGTGCGCACGTAATCCGGATAACCCACCATTTGCTTAAAGCAGATGGCCGTCCAAATTCGGTGCCGGTTGCACATTGGTCTCCTTCCTTCGATGTGATGTCATCAATGTTTAATATTTCTGTACGTCTGTTACGATTGTTTTGAATGATGTTCTATGAATATTGTTTTGTCTTTTACAATTTGGAATTTGTATGTATTCATTTATGTGTCACTTTCTTGTCATTTGTTTTGGCTGAGTGAATGCAGGGTGGTCATGCTGGAGATAATTCCCTTTTCTTTCAATATTTTGCTATGGGTATTGCTTCCTATGCTTGTTGGAGACCCCTCCTTCGTTTCACAAATATCACAATCGAATCGTATTAACGGGTTAAATGTGTCAATTGTGGTATATCGGAAAACTATTTAAAGTTTTCTAACTTAAATGAATTTTATGTTTGAATCTACCACAGAATATCGAAGGCATAAACATTAACGGTCTAATAATGTTAGCATACCATCTTCTGATAGACTAACGTGGTGCTCTGAATTTAGGTCATGATGAAATTGTTAAATCGTTACATCACAAACGAAGACTTATGAATGGCTTATTTTGTTTCATTTTCAATACCATATGATAAAACTATAGCCTTAATTCAGTATGCAATTAACGTAATGTGAATATCAAAGAAGAAAGAAAGGTCACAAAAGCAAGTAAATTAATTTAGTTTGAGTCTGTGATATAAATTAGGTCAACGTTTTAAGTAAGGCTTAACCTATTTATGCATGAAGTCTGAAATCCATCGACATTGAGGTAACAGAATTGAAATATGGCATCATTCTTCTCATTCTATCATCCGGACATTATTTGCATGATGGAAATTATGCCACATGTGCTTGTGGGCGTGGTTTATTTAATTCCAATTTAGTTTGTTCAGATAATCTCTGTCAGTCAATAATGTATCCTGAGATGGTCCCCGGCATCTTACTCTATAAGCCCTATTAGGATTATATAGAAAACCGGGAACCATCTCGGGATATTTATTGACTGATTATCCACGTCCGAGAGCACCTATGAATTATGCAAGACATTTGAATATAACGTTTTAAGGGGAAACGAGTGGCTGGTAAGCGAGCTAACTAGTTCGTTTCAATCCGTGTTTATCTGTTTCCCGTTAAGGCAGAGTCAAATTGTACAAATTATCGGAACTCTTTGACAAAAAGATACATAAAACGGTTGCGGGATGACTCAAACCAAAACGTTTTCACAATGGAAATACTCGTCCTGTGTGTACTCGCATTTGACAACATTTTACTAATTCACCGAGAATACACGCACCACTTTTAAAACATTGGGAAGAAAGTCTTAGGGACTTGATCACTAAATAATGGGAATTTTAAGTTTCAATGAAAAGATTAGCACAACTTTTATTCAGATAAAGCTTTTTTTTTCATCAGGTCGGGTGCTACGATCACTGGAATTCCTAAGGACTTATTTATTTTCCCACTGAATTTCTGAGAACTTTATGCAGTAAACACCCCCCCCCCCCCCCTATCTCACGGTATGTTGCTATAATTGACAACAAATATTAGAGTTCTAACGAATAATTTTATCACAACCATACATGTAGGTTGAACCATCCAACCACCGAATATACTTGTTGTAAGATATGGAAATATCTCTTAGTTAAAAATAATAAAAAGTTAAAATAAACATTTTGAATATACCGGCGCCGAGTATCGAACTCGCGCACTAGTTGTTGACTGGCCGCCGCTTTAACCATTAAGCCACTGGAACTGTTCATTACGGACAATGGTTTAATTTAAAGGTTTATCGATTGGAGTATTACGAAAAGATTAAACTTCTCAAAATGTAAATAAAAAGTATTTTTGTTTAATGGCTTGATATATAATAACATAAAACATCTTATGATAATGTCAAATGAAATTTAGAATTAAATAATTTATTTTGTTATCTGTAATTCTATTGGTTTCTTTCAAAAAGTAAACTCATAACAATTCAGAACAATAGACTCCATCGAGGTAGAAAGATCGACTTTTGATGTAGGCTTTCATCGTACCAAATTTGTTTGAATTTCTGCAAACTATGCGTGTTCCTATAAAAGAGGTTGATGAATGCTTGTTGAACTGTGAGTAAATTATAGTTTTTGATGATTTTTGTGAAATTTGATTAATTTTGTATGATTTCCATTTTTCATGATCTTTTATCTATATGATGTACGTTACATGTTGGATAGTTCAACATTACGAGATTAATATGAATTATTTCAAGAATACAAAGCATCTGTGATATTTATTGTGAAATTAGTTTTTAACTAATGTATGGTGCGCAGTACAGGTCATAACACAAAAATTTGTTTGAATGCATAACTTGGTGAATATTTTTATTGGTGGTTCATGTAAACATTTTTCTCTTTAGATTTCATCGTAGAGATCTACATGATTTGTGACAGGATCGTGTATGTCATGATGCTCCTTACTTAGGGTACGTGTACATCAATGTATTTTTGTCATTATTTTGCATATTGTGATTTTGTAGTTTTTGTAATATTGTATTGCGACTATGAGATCAAATTTTTGTATCATATCATGTATGAAATATTTTGAGAACTGAATTCTCATTATTTTTTATTGTATATTTTCAGACCACCATTCATACCATATACCATATATCATATACCGTATTCACTGTCTTATCATGCATCACGTTTTGTGCCACACCATGAACAAACTGTAGCGCAATAAATGATAGAAACTGACGAGACATTCTTTGTGTTACAAATGGCGTCGCCGGTAGGATGTGGCCAGTGATGTAAGAGGAGAGGAGTGACAGTGAATAGAACACATATTTCGTGGGGCCCAAGGAAGGACGTATTCCAGGATTGAATATAGACAATCGTATGGTTGGACGGTGTGCTGCATCGTGGCATTATTATTGTGATATATATAATATCCTTTTCGAATACTTCTTTGTCATTGATTATTATTTATTGTCATGCTTTATGGTAGCTATTGTTTGAATGTTTTTATAGTGTCTCATGTCTGATACAAAGATCGAAAAACAATTACTTAAGCCAAGGCCAATTAGTAATGGCAAATTAGTGTACACCCCTGTGTTATTAGCTGATAGTAAGGGTAATTATTTAAGAAATCATATTAAAACAGGTATTGACTTTAAAATACAATGGTGGTGTAAAGGTGGTTCTCGAGTACAAGAATCATTACTTTGGTTGAAGAACAGTCTTCCTCATAAACTAAGAAGACATGGTAAAATTGCATTGTATGTATGGCTCGGTACGTGCGATTTGACCGAAAAGAACAAAGCGTATACTAACCTTCGCTCGGACGATTTTTCGACCGTCGACTATTTGGAACGAAAATTCAACGAACTCGTCGATTTTGTTCATCAATTCGCCGAGGTGAAACTCACGATTCTCGAAGTACCCGTGTACTCTATCGTTGAGTGGAATAAGAGCCGTGGTCACAAGGACCCCGACTCGTTTGCCGATCAGGATTCTAGACTACAAGCACAAATAGAGGAACTCAACAATAGAATCCGAAATATCAACAACAATCTCAACGTTCGATCTCCGAGATTTACGTTCGACATTCAAAGATCAAAACGAAACAACAAAGGAAGAAATAGGAAGACATTTTTCAACTTTAAACTTTATAAGGACGGAATTCATCCCGATACTTTACTGTCGAAACTTTGGTTCCACCAGGTTTCCTCTTTAATGATTAAGGACTGTCATTCCCAGTAAATCCATAGTAACAAGCGAATAGTAGGGATTGCTTTCTGCTTTTCAATTGTTGCTTTATCGATCAATATGGGGGATGAATTAAAAGAGGAGTTAGAAGAATTAAGAGCCAAATTGGCTGCACTGGAGGCTAAACCTACTCATGTAACACCGCCAGTAGTATATATGAGGTCCGACCGGAAGTTCCCAAAGTTCGGGGGACGACCGACGAAGGATTCGGATCCATTAGTAGATGAATGGATAACCGACATGAGGGAACATATAAGATCATCGCCATCTAGAGACAATCATATGGATTTCGTAATGGACCATTTAACAGGAAATGCGAAATCCGAAATACGTTTAAGACCTCATGATCAAAGGGAAACTGGAGAACAGATTCTAGACATATTGGAACAATTATATCAACCAAAAGACACACTTACCCAGTTGCAACAAAAATTCTATCAGCGAGATCAACAGACAAACGAGACACTGGAATCATATTCACTCGCTTTGATGACACCAGCAGATCAAATAACACGGAGAGCAGGAAAAACATTACCCGATCAAGATAAGGTTTTGACTGAGCGTTTTATAGATGGCATTACAGAACAACACCTCCGTCAAGAATTGCGAAAATTTTCACTAGAACAAGGACCGATTCCATTTCTTGAATTCAGACATCTTATGCTGAGATGGATCGATGACAATCCAGCCTCTGTACAAAAACAAATCCACAAAACAACATCAGAATGTAGCGAATTAAATGTATTAGAAATGATGAAGAAACAACAGGAACTTTTGGAAAAGCAACAGAGACAAATAGATTATTTGACATCTATAACATCTAAAGGAGGAGGTAGAGGAAGATTCGACCAAGGTTCGTCGTTTGGAAGGTCGAGGTCTTATACGAGATACCAACGAGGTACTGTCAGAGGTCGAGGCCGAGGTAGAGGTAACGCGAATGACAGATTTTACCTAGAATGCTTTAATTGTGGTGGGAAAGGACACAAAGCATCAGAATGTCCTTCTGAAACTCAGAATGACAGGAAACAGAAATCGCCGTCTTCTAATAGATATGAAGGGTCAAACTTACCTCCACCATAGTAGCGAGTCGTCCTATGGTTGGAAACAAAACAGACTCATCGGAAAACATAGGAAATAAAATAAGAAAGGCAACAGCAAAATGTCCGACAGCTGTTGTGGAAATAAATGGACATCCAATTAATTGTCTTTTGGATACAGGAGCAGAAGTCTCAACAATTTCGGAATCATTCTTCAAAAGTTATCTCTCTTCATCGGAACTTTTCGACACAACTAAATATCTAAAATTATCAGCAGCAAACAAAATACAAATACCTTATTTGGGATACATTGAGGTTGATTTAAACGTCTCAGGATGCAAATTCGATAATGTCGGAATGCTTGTTGAGAACATTACCAGCGAGACAGACTCAGTACAAGCAGTTTTAGGATGTAACATCTTGAATAAGATCAGAAACGAAACAGAAGAATCTTCACAGATACTTGAGGAAGAATCATGGAAAAACGTGATTTCTGTGATGAAACTACACGAAAGGTCCGAACGAACTAGTTTCGTTAAGGTTGCAGGCATCCAGGCGATTACAATTCCCATCAATTCTATGAAGACAGTCGTTGGTTCAACGAGATATACACAGGAAGGACAGGCATATACTGCAGCCGTACAAGCTCTATCGTGTGAAAATGGGTCCTTACCTAGAAACATCATGGTAATAGATACGGTCGCAAACGTGGAACAAGGCAAAATACCCGTTAGAGTTTTAAACATCGGACCGGAAGACGTTTGGCTCGAACCAAAAACAAGATTAGGAACATTACAGTCAGCTGAAGTACTGAGATCCAGTGATGATGAATTCAGCGTAGAATTTACCTCGACAGAAGTTTCAATCCGGAAAATTCGGACAAACAATGAGAGTCAACAAAATCTCGAGAAAATAGATTTCGATTTAGGTGACGTCAAACTTACAAATCAACAAAGGGAAAGGCTTGACAACATGTTCATTAAACACAGAGATGCCTTTGCTCTCAATGATGACGAACTTGGGTTTACTTCCACCATTAAACATCCAATCGGATTATCCGACGAAACTCCGATAAAGATTCCACATCGGAGAATTCATCCTAACCAGTTAGATGAAGTAAAACGTCACATACATAAACTGTTAAATCAAGGAATCATCAGGAAAAGTGGAAGCCCGTATGCTTCAGCAGTAGTCATTGTACGGAAGAAAGACAACTCTATCCGCCTGTGCGTAGACTATCGAGCGTTGAACGCTAAGACGATAAAGGACGCCTACCCTCTTCCGAGAATAGAAGAGACATTAGACATCCTTCATGGTGCCAAATACTTCAGCACTATAGATCTAGCACAGGGATTCCATCAAGTCGCGGTAGAGGACGAAGATATTCACAAAACAGCATTTCGAGTAGGTTCGGGTGGCTTGTATGAATATACGAGAATGCCGTTCGGCTTATGCAACAGCCCCGCAACATTTCAACGACTTATGGAGGCTTGCCTAGGAGATGAAAACTTTGAAACCCTAGTGCTGTATCTTGACGATATATTAGTCTTTTCGTCAACAATAGAAGAACACATCGACAGACTGGACGTAGTATTCTCGAAACTGAAATCTCATGGCCTTAAGATAGTCCCGTCAAAATGCCATTTCTTTCGGAAGGAAGTAAGATACTTAGGTCACCTTGTATCAGAGAAAGGCGTATCAACAGATCCGAACAAAACTGAAGCTATAAGAACATGGCCGAAGCCGAAAACAGAAAAACAACTCAGATCATTTCTTGGAATTGCAGGCTACTATAGAAGATTCGTTAAAGATTTTGCTAAAATTGCTACTCCGCTGCACTCACTTCTTTCGAAACCCCAAAAGAACAACACGAGAATGAAACCAGAACAATTTATGAAACTTTGGAATGAAAAATGTGAGAGTGCATTCGAATTGCTGAAGGAGAAATTAACAAGTACGCCAATATTAGGATATCCGGATTTTTCACAGCCATTTGTACTGGAAATTGATGCGAGCTTCGAGGGCCTAGGCGCAGTATTATCACAACAGCGACCGGAAGGGAATGTTGTTATTGCGTATGCATCAAGGACGCTGCGACCTACGGAGAAAAATATGAATAACTACAGTTCGATGAAATTGGAATTCTTGGGTTTAAAATGGGCTGTGACGGAAAAGTTCAGAGAATATCTCTTAGGATCGAAATTTGTTGTTTACACCGACAATAACCCTCTCAGTCATATAGAAACAGCAAAACTGGCAGCTACAGAAATGAGATGGGCAAGTCAACTTGCGCAATTCGACTTTACCGTGAAATACCGATCAGGAAGGGTCAACCGGAATGCAGACGCACTTAGCCGAAGGCCTGTTTCACGTGACGAGTCGGAACCCGAAAGTGTGCTTTCTGTAGTTACCAAAAGCACAGTGCTCTCTGAATTGCAGTCAAAGGAGATTCCGGAGGCTAGACTTAGAATGGTATCGACAGGAGTCGAAGCAACGAATGTCCTACCGGAGTTTGTTCCTGCGGATATATCAAAGCTACAGGAAAGCGATCCTGTTTTATCGCGAGTTTTATATTGGATGAAAAAGGAACATCCACCAACTGCTCAAATTCTCAAGAAAGAAAACAAAGATGTGAGAAAACTTCTAAATCAACGAAGCAAGCTATTTCTTGAGAACGAAATACTTTTTAGAAATTCACAAGACGTAACTGGTGATGTAGTAATACAATTAGTCCTGCCAGAATGTTTACGAGATAAGGTTCTGGAGCATATTCATAACCATGCCGGTCACCAGGGCGTCGAGCGCACATTATCCTTATTGCGGAAACGTTGTCTCTGGCCTCGTATGACCCAGGACGTTCAAAAATGGTGCAAAAGCTGCGAACGCTGTATGATCGGTAAAGCTCCGATGCCTACGATAAAACCGCCCGTTGGAAATCTGATAGCATACAAACCGCTTGAAATCCTGGCTATTGATTTCACAGTGCTCGAAAAAGCTTCAGATGGACGTGAAAATGTTTTAGTTATGACTGACATATTCACGAAATACACGCAAGCGATTCCAACAAGAGACCAGAAAGCGTGTACAGTTGCAAAAGTACTCGTAAAAGAGTGGTTCATACGATTCGGCATACCAAAGCGGATCCACAGCGATCAGGGACGAAACTTTGAAAGCCATATAGTGAAGGAACTGTGCAAGATGTATGGAATCGAAAAATCTCGAACAACGGCATATCACCCGGAAGGAAACGGACAGTGCGAGAGATTTAATCGGACTATGCACGACCGATTGAAAACATTACAACCGGAACAGAAAAGGCGTTGGCCCGATTACTTACCGGAATTAGTATATATATACAACTCCACAGTCCATTCTTCAACAGGGTATTCGCCATATTACCTTATGTTCGGGAGGGAACCAACACTGCCGATTGATTTCATACTCGGAACGACAGATTCAGAGGAAGCCAGCTCTATCGACGAATGGCTTGAAAAACATAAAAAACGTCTTAGAGAAGCAATGAACATCGCTATCCAAACTACACAGAAGAACGCCGATATGCGCAAAGATCAACGCAATAAAACCACTAAAGAATGTCCGATTCGCATTGGAACGAAAGTACTTATCCGAAATCGTGTGCAAGGGCGCAATAAAATCCAGGACACCTGGCTTTCTACACCCTATAAGGTTGTATCGTACACTGGTGATAACGTTTACGGAATCCAGTTAGCCGATGGATCAGGACCCGTAAAGAAGGTTACAAGGACCGAAATACTGGATACCGGCGAAATTATTGAAAGTGACTCTAGTGATATAGACGATGGCTTGAATCGCGGTGAAAATGGTCACTTCTATAGAGACGATGTGCCGGAACAGAGCGAAAGGGATACCGCCAGTGACGAAGAGGAACCGGAAGTCAGGGAATTACCGCGTAGATCTAAGCGATCGACCGCAGGTAAACACTCCAATCCGCATAACCTGCCGAGGAGTGTTTTGGTTTCTAATCAGCAGGTGAACTCCAATGTGCGAGGAGACTTTAAGGAGTTAAGCGATGCCATTGCTAACTTAGGTGCAAGTTTAGGCTCTTCATTAAGCGCGACTTTGAGCCAATCGTGGTCGAACTTGCATCATTAATATTCATGCGGATTGGGAAAAATAAAGAAAGGACACTGGTTACTTTGTGGACGATTTGTTTTATCTTTGTGTGTTTATATCATTGCTGGGGACAGCAATGACAAAGGGGGGTGATATGTAAGATATGGAAATATTTCTTAGTTAAAAATAATAAAAAGTTAAAATAAACATTTTGAATATACCGGCGCCGAGTATCGAACTCGCGCACTAGTTGTTGACTGGCCGCCGCTTTAACCATTAAGCCACTGGAACTGTTCATTACGGACAATGGTTTAATTTAAAGGTTTATCGATTGGAGTATTACGAAACGATTAAACTTCTCAAAATGTAAATAAAAAGTATTTTTGTTTAATGGCTTGATATATAATAACATAAAACATCTTATGATAATGTCAAATGAAATTTAGAATTAAATAATTTATTTTGTTATCTGTAATTCTATTGGTTTCTTTCAAAAAGTAAACTCATAACAATTCAGAATAATAGACTCCATCGAGGTAGAAAGATCGACTTTTGATGTAGGCTTTCATCGTACCAAATTTGTTTGAATTTCTGCAAACTCTGCGTGTTCCTATAAAAGAGGTTGATGAATGCTTGTTGAACTGTGAGTAAATTATAGTTTTTGATGATTTTTGTGAAATTTGATTAATTTTGTATGATTTCCATTTTTCATGATCTTTTATCTATATGATGTACGTTACATGTTGGATAGTTCAACATTACGAGATTAATATGAATTATTTCAAGAATACAAAGCATCTGTGATATTTATTGTGAAATTAGTTTTTAACTAATGTATGGTGCGCAGTACAGGTCATAACACAAAAATTTGTTTGAATGCATAACTTGGTGAATATTTTTATTGGTGGTTCATGTAAACATTTTTCTCTTTAGATTTCATCGTAGAGATCTACATAATTTGTGACAGGATCGTGTATGTCATGATGCTCCTTACTTAGGGTACGTGTACATCAATGTATTTTTGTCATTATTTTGCATATTGTGATTTTGTAGTTTTTGTAATATTGTATTGCGACTATGAGATCAAATTTTTGTATCATATCATGTATGAAATATTTTGAGAACTGAATTCTCATTATTTTTTATTGTATATTTTCAGACCACCATTCATACCATATACCATATATCATATACCGTATTCACTGTCTTATCATGCATCACGTTTTGTGCCACACCATGAACAAACTGTAGCGCAATAAATGATAGAAACTGACGAGACATTCTTTGTGTTACATTGTATTTTCCGAAATGGAAGTAACCTGATGTGACATTTCTACCTAATGGAAGTGACGGGTGTTGCATGCAAGCAGGAGATGCTTATAGGTGTAACTACAGGAAAAAAACCTTCTTTGTATGATTAATCATTTAGCTCGATTTCGGTGACTTCAAATGCTTCAAAGCTTATAAATTTGCTCTTTTTGGCTTAGGACATATTTGGCACGCATAAAAACGAAAGAAAAAAGGGGGTCATGCATACCTTTTTTCTGCAAAATTCACTTTTTTACATGACCCCTCCTTCCGAATTGAAAATTTGCAAATTTTTATACATTTTCAAATCGATCTATTGATTACATAAAAGGCAAAATCATGTTCAAAACTCAATTGCTTCTAACAGCAGGGAATCATACATCGATTTAATGCGCTATTTTTAAATTTTCAATAGTTTTGACCAATGAGGTGACACCTTTTATTCAGCCCGGTTCACCAGTCAAAAGGGAAGGGATTCCCTGCTAAAATGATTTCCTGTAGTTACACCTATAGATTCTTCAAATTCATACTTTGATAATAATTTCAAACCATAAAAATCTGAAATGAAGCATTTTACATCCGCACCAACAGTTTTTGTTATGATTGGACCATGTTCCGAGGAGAAATCGGCCTTTTTGTGAAAGCCCTATTTACACAAAACTTCTTATTTCTGTTGCCTTCGTTTCTTTAAGAAACATGTGATTGTATTGAATTAAACTTCATCTCTTTTAAAATAAGGCATAAATTTGATTGAATCCGAGAGAAAGAAACGTTTTCTATCATTATACACGAAGAAAAATCACGAAAGACCTATACTTGTCTTATTCTTGGAGACAAAAGACCATATATGGTAAAATGTTTAGATTCCTGCCAATTTAATGAAAACCGTTTCAATGGAATGAATTTTAATGAACAAAATACCAAAATTCACTTTTGCAAAGATGAACAAGGATGTTGACCAATAATTAGATCTTGTTATAAGCCAATCAAACTCTTATAACGTTTCGAAAATGTCACCAAGGTGATACATTATTAATTTGAGTAACATATATCAACTATACATTCCAATTCGTGTAATAAACTGCAGCAAACACCGAATACTGGTTTTGGCCCGTTTTCCCCTATAGGAAAAAAAAACCTTCTTTGCATGATTAATCATTTAGCTCGATTTCGGTGACTTCAAATGCTTCAAAGCTTATAAATTTGCTCTTTTTGACTTAGGACATCTTTGGCACGCATAAAAACGAAAGTAAAAAAGGGGGGTCATGCATACCTTTTTTCTGCAAAATTCACTTTTTTACATGTCCCCTTCTTCCGAATTGAAAATTTGCTGATTTTTATACATTTTCAAATCGATCTATTGATTACATAAAAGGCAAAAACATGTTCAAAACTCAATTTCTTCTGACAGCAGGGAATCATACATCGATTTAATGCGCTATTTTTAAATTTTCAATACTTTTGACCAATGAGGTGATACCTTTTATTCAGCCCGGTTCACCAGTCAAAGAGAAGGGATTCTCTTATGCTAAAATGCTAAAATGATTTCCTGTAGTTACACCAGTAAACTTTTCCTGGGCACCTGATCTCACTCCCATTTTGGGAGTTCGCATCTTTTCATATGGTGGAGGTTTATTTATCCCGATTCTGTATGCCTTCAATTTGGTACTCTATTGTGAGTGTTGTTGAGATTATCGTCAGGATCTTCTTTAACTCTCGGTTCATGATTTTCTTAATTTTCGATTTTGCACTGTGTATTGGGATATGGTCATTATCCATATTTGTCATTGGACCCCCTCATTTTCTTGTTCTTCCCCTCTGAGGAAAAAATCTAAATCCGTCCTTGTAGAGAGAATGAAAAATTTGAGAACATTGTCACATTATCCTAGTAGAGAGACTGAAAAACTTTTTCAAAGGATGATGTTTTTAGGTTGAAAATGAAAATAAAATTAGGTTATCATGTGATTGTCTTTATTAAACAGTTATACATTACACAAGAAAGATCAGTCTATAAATTTTTGTACTTGAATCTTTGAAACTAATCAGTTTTGCAGAGCTATAGCATGTTGGATGTACGTATTTTGTATATTGTCTCATCATCTTTAACATCAGTTTCTGGTGAAGTATTGTTGGAAAGGTGTTTCAAAAAGTCTGGCATATGCTTCGAAATCACCCATATATTCAATAGATAATAACAAATTAGTAAAAAAATATTTAGATTTATAATTTCCTCTGTCATTTATACCAGCAGACACTCGTTCTACCTTACCAAATGTCAAAATACATATACGTAATAACAGAAAATGGCAGTTTGAAAGTAAGATCAAATGGCATTCAGCAATGAATCCTTTATTCAAAAGGTTAAATATGCTATTATCTGTCGTGGTATAGCTTACATAGTATACGTTTTATGTATAGTATAATAAATGAAAGAAGTGGGTCACCAACAAATAGGATGTATGTAATGTATATCATTAAGGATAGCATGAGGGAATACACGAATGTTATATAATCAAAGAACAAGTAAGGCAATCGTGTTCCAATATTAAAATCAACACTTTATTTCAACGATGTCTTTTGCCAAGCCAACATTAAATCGCCATGGATACCAAAGTTCCATCCCCTCTCCAATTGTAAGGGACTGGATAATGTCCTTCGATGGACAGAATCCATTGCTGGATATCGGATGTGCGTTCGGCATCAACACATATGAGGCATTAGAAGAAAATATTCCTACTATTGCATTGGATCCTAACGGGGGTCACCTTGAAATCTTAAAGAACAACTGCAACTCTGGACACTTACATTCACTTCAATGTATCGAGGATTCACTTCCAAACTTAGATAGAGTAAAAAATGAGTCGGTTTCTGGAATCTTGTGCTCTGACGTGTTTCATTTCTTCGAAGGAGATATGATTGAGGATTCTTTGACAAAGATGAGACAGAAATTAGTACCCGGTGGGTTCCTAGGTTTGTCTGTGATTTCGGATAAATTTCTTGGAAACATTGACAAGGAAAGACATGATGCTTTTAATAAAAGCCTATCCGCAGGAGTTAAATGGCCAGGGGAGGTTAAAACGGACGAATCCTTCAGAAAGAAATTCGAATCTGTAATGGTTAGTGAACGTATGAAGTCTCTGAGTGAAGAGATAATTCCCAGAATGCTCCATTTCTTTTGTCCGGAGCAACTGAAAATGGAAGTTACTTCAAAAGGTTTCGAGGTCATTAAGTCATATTACGGAGAGCACCCAGGCCACCCAGATCCCGAGGGAATAGGCAAATGGGAAGGACGATGTGTCTTCATAATAGCAAAGAAAATAGCATGACTCCTACTTTGTTTTGAAAGTATTTTACAGTGCCGTTGGACGTAGATATTATAGCTACAATAAAGGTACTAGTAAAGATTCCATCGCTTTTCGCCTACAGGAAAGTGAAATTAAATACTTTTGAATTTTTGTATCGAATACAATAAACATGTATCAGTATTTATTACATGATTCACCCATAAAGCCATTTCATAAATATATGATATGATAACGCGTTACATATCGCTCTGCTTGAATGCGATTGGTCAAGTTTGAAACCTAATCACATAAATTTTGACAAATGTGATCGGTCAATTGTTAAATTCAGACACGGATTCAATATCAGTGATTAAAAGTGTTGTAGAATCAATTCTTGTATTAAAATAGAGAAAAATTTGAAATATTTTTTTCTCTTACCCACAGAATATATCTATACGATGGGGAACTACTTCTCAATGCGTAGAAGACGACCTATAAAGGTTACGGCGTGGTTCGCCTCTAATTCTCAGAAACGTTGATTTCACGTGAGAAATACACATATTTAGGTAATATCATGTGATAAAAAGAATCTCAAATAAATTTTCATTTCATACGATGTATTATAAAACTCGTTGTGCGCTTTATATCCCCTCACCAAGGCCCGGGGATATACAACCCACAACTTGTTTCATAATACATCGTATGAAATGAAAATTTATTTGAGATCCTATATATGTCAAATGAAATATTAATATATCAAGTACGTCCAATTGTGTTTCCTAAGTGGCTGAATCGATAAGTCTTTTTCTTGTTATATGAGGTATTTGTAGTGGAGCCCAGTAATCGGAAAGGAACATATAATACACGAGAATCTGGCTAAATGTCATTCGCATCTCATAGTACTGCTTATTGTATGTTAAGCATTCAAGAAAATGGTTTAATCCTATGATAAAAAAACCTGCAAAATACACATGGAAAGGACCAAATGTTAAGTACACCTTAAATGGTCAAAGCTTAATAAATATTATCATTTGTTAGAAAAAATCCTGAGAAATGAACAATTTTGAAGATTGGAAAAAAAAGTACAATATCTCATTGTTGGCTCTAATATCATTTCTGTGTTGTTTCTTGCTAAACTATGCTCCAATATGCAATTAGTAACCTGATGATATCTAGAGAATATAAATCTGTAAAAATAATTTGATAAAGGTACATCCAAGAGGGTGTGGACTTCCGTCAAGACAGATTTTAAAACTTAGAAGTGTATAATGTTGCAAATTCCTTTACAGCTTGTACCCTATATCCATATATCTCATATATCACTGTACATTATACATATAATTTAAGTATATAAAAAAGCTATTTTCATACAGAAGTATTAAACTATTGTTATTTCTAATACACATGTATGAACTTAATAATCGTAGAAATTGCGAGCGAAGTGAGCGTAAAATATTTTAGATAATTTGAAAACTGTGGCGAGCGAAGCGATAGAGAACATTAGCTGAATATTGTTGTATGTTTTTTTTTTCAAATTCAGATAAGACACAAGGAACCATAAGAGCAAGATTATTTTCCTGTCACACCATGGACAAATTAATTTTTTCAGCAATATTCTGAGCAAAATTATTTATTTCGGAAAAAAAAACAACTCCCCCCCCCTCCCAAATCGAATTGACTTTGCCTTAAGCAGTATTAATCAGAAATAGGATGTGGCAATGTAACTACTTCGGTCATGAAGTATCGTATAAAAATTAACTCTGCAGCCCTTGGTTGTAATTGTCATTTTGTTTGGGAATGTTTCAGAGGAAAAAATGTCAATTTCACGTTGTATAATACAACATATAGCTGCCAAATAAACTAAATACTTAACGACTTTTAACACGCATTCTATGATTCAACTTATTGTTCCATTGATAGAGAACGTGATTGTTCATCAAGCTTCTTTTGATTTATACATATCACGGGTGATTACACGCGTGAGCTCGCTACAGCCGGCAGAGCACGGACTGTATTTCGTAACCACCCCCCCCCCCCCCATTGATATCCAATTACATATTCTGTGTTGCTTCGGGCCCTGCGTTTTGGCGTCTTGTTATTGTGGTCGTCATTTAACAGCGAGGAAAATATTTTCATTTCAAGAACTCCGGGTAACTAAAAAAGGAAGGGTTATGCGCATGTAATCCGGATAATTACATCATTTGCTACTAACGTAACAGATGGCCGCCCTATGTCGACACCAATTACTCATTGGTCTCGTTGGTTTATGTGTGGCCTTTTGTGTTTGGTGTTTTGAATTCGTGTTTTGCTGTTTCTTGACCCTTTGTGTCTCTTGATGTGTGTGTCTTCTCTGTGTTATCACTTTGGATGTTTTTGCTGTTGGTGCTGCATACGGGTCTTGTTGGAGATCCCCTCCTTTCTTTTACACGAAGATTGAATTCCTAAAACAACGAGGGTTTGGTGGTTTTCATACCAAAACCCATTATGTTTGCAATATATTTATCCTTGTTGGTCTATCATGCCCAACCGTCCTTTGCATAGGGAGGGGATCTCCAACAAGACCTGGTTGCAATACCAACAACAACACCACACCAAAACACCTGATGCAACAACAGAGAGAAGACGAGTACAGTTATAGACGAAAAAGAAGAGATATACGACATAGAAACATTTAACACTACACATAAACCAACGAGACCAATGAACAACTGCTGCCGACATAGGCAGGTCATCTGCTACGCAAATACCACATGGTGTGGTTAACGTGCGCACAACCCTCTCACTTTTTCGATTACCCAGAGGTCTCGAAGAACGTACAATTGTGGTGTAAAACAATATCCTCATCTGATCATGTTATGTCTGGTCTGTTATGTCTGGTCATGTTGGCAATATCGTTTTTAACATATCAATCTCGGCAAAATTGATCATACTTTCGAGTTCATATCATTCTGTTACATCACATATTTTCTTCATCAAGTCACTCACTACATCAGTTGCCACCTGCTTTACCACTCGGGGCAGAAATGTACTTATGTACCAAAATGAAATTGTTTTAAACGAAAACTTAAAAAATGTAAAAGTGTGACGAAAAAAAGAAACTAACGGAATGTTGAAATGCAATACTCTGAAATAATTAATGTACTGTTTCTGGTTTTGCCATGTTCCATGAGCCATTGGGTGACATCTAAGGTGCCGTCTTTAGAGCCGTGATACTGATTCAAGAGTATCCATCAGATATTAACTATGTCTAGGTAATATTGTCGGTGATGAAGTACTATTATTTTGTTTAGAATGATCCCTACATCCATTCGTTACAATTATGATGTGGACCCAGATAGCATGACTACGTTGGGCCAATGTTGGTAATATGTTGTGTGGTTGGCGTTGGCATGTCAACGTTGGACCAACATTGGCCCAACATTGTATTTGTCGGACATACCAATGAATTATCGCTGTTGTTGGACTGGGGTTGGGCCAATGTTGGTCCAACATCATATGTTCAAGATAAAAGGACCGATCGAATTATATAGTTTTACAAATGAGATTTAGAATACACGCCATCATTGAAAAAGATCAAAATTTTGTTTCAAAATAATAAAACGAAGCCATAAGAGTCAAAAGAATAATAATCTAATATACGACGTTGGTTCAATGTTGGGCCAACGTTGGTCCAAAATAAAGAAAAATGTAAAGATTCAAATGAAATCTAATAAAAAGTCAATCTGACTTTTGTAACTGGACAATATATATAATATTAACTGAATTTATTCCTCTTTAACATTTTTACATTATTTGCAATAATGGTACCCAGCAGACACGCAACGTTGATTCAACGTTGAAATATGGTTGATCCAAGTTGACGACGTTGATCAACTATATTTCAACGTTGTACAACGTTGCTAAAATCGACGTTGAATTTATCAACGTCATATGACGTTGCGTGTTTCAACCAAATGAATCATCATTTAAAAAAAGATAATAGAAAGAAAGGGGAGGGAGGGGTAGATGAAGTAGGCACACGTGTGCGAATCTATTCTTTTCTGTCAAATGGAAAAGTCTTGCATTATGTGAAAAGTAAACGTTTCTTAAACGAGGATTGGACACGAAATTGGTCGGGTATAAAAAATGAGTCCAAGGGAATGGTCTTTGACTTTGAAAAAAAACTGTAAAAACGAAAATATTCAGCTAAGTCCAAGGGTTTATGACACCCACCTCACCGACTTGATCCGTGACGGGGCGTTACCCTCTCCCCCTTGTAAATTCGTCCTCTCGGGAAATACATTGCACTAAACATCGCGTAGACCTTGATATATTGGTCAGCATCTACATCCTCTAACGCGCCAATCAAAACAAGGGATGGTCAGATGACTCATGCATTGCTTCAAATTTGAATGGAGTCCGAGTAGGAGTTAGCATGGATGGAGAACACAGATAAAGTGAGTAAATTTTACCTTGTATTTCGTTTCTTTTCTGCATAAAATGATTATCAAAAGAACATTGAAGTACTATCTAGAGATATTCTCATTGATAACTTATTGAAGAGTGCCGACTGAGAATGATTGGTATTATCATGATAAACTTTGACTTTGTTGTCTCTGTAGTTCTTTGCTCATGTTACATGTATTATATTAAGTATTGCTTATTTTTTTAATATTCGTTTAAGTGAGCGAAAGAAATATACTATGGTAACAAACCAAATCAAGATACAAACATTGTATCTGTATATCATGTGTACGTATATGCAGTGTGCATACCTCTCTGTAGAGAAAGTTTGACCTCCTTTTGACTCAGCGTGCTAGCGCCGGCCGTCCATAAATACAAATGATCATCTACATCTCGTAGATAATTTTACTTTACAATATTACCTTACAAAACCATTAAGTTATATATGTAAGAAGAATATAGCACGTTTGAGACTGTCATCTCATAATTTGAACATTGAAAGGGGGAGGTATAGAAATGAAAACAGAAATACTAGGTTATGTACATTGTGCAGTCTCCAAGACATTGAAGATGAATTCCATTTTGTATTAAAATGCCCATTATATGATCAACTACGTAGAAAATATGTAAAACCTTATTACTATAGAAAGCCGAGTGTTTTTAAATTGGTACAATTATTGAGTGTCCAGAATGTTCGGGAATTGTGTAATTTAGGAAATTTTTTAAGGTTTGCTGGTAGATTAAGATCCGAAACAATGGGGTAGCTAAGCGGTCCACTCTCCTTGTATCTGTTATTTATTATGAATTACTTCGAATAGAAGGGGGGAGGGGGTGGTATGCCACATTATATTATTTCCTTGTGTATGCCTCAAATTCATTAATTCAAATATAGAAAAAAATAGTTTATAAATACGTATCAAGCACTTGGGGTAGCTTAGTGGATTGTGCTCTATATATTATTATGCACTTGTATAAGTTATGTCTTTTTCATGTATCTCTTGTACTTTTTTTTTTTGGTAATGAAACAATGTTTGTTTATGTCATGTATAGTATAACCGTCATGGTATGTGTGTTGTATCTATAAGCTGTATTGCTTTTGAATAAATTGAATTGAATTGAATTGAATTGATGTAACTTTTCTGTGTACTTTATAAACAAGGTCAGAGATAAATAGCTGAGCGCGCTGCCTCTCTCTCTCTCAATATTTTAAAAGCCATTAAAATATTGGGGACGATGGTGTCCGACTCCTACAGTAGTAAAAACTAATATGAGCATATCGTTATTTATAAATAAAACTCCGCTTTTATATTTCTTGGTGTTACTTTTTCTGTATGATCTGTAGGCGGATATGTTTTTAGATGTCTCTGTGCTGATTGAAATCTATGCTGTTGACCGCAAATATCACACCCCCCCTTTCGCCAAAATGGAGTAGGACATCCCGGGCTATTCATTTTACAATAAATAACTTTTCTATGAAAGCGGGATGTAAGCTTTGTATAATGTATCAATTTAAAAAATTGAAGATGTATTTGTATAAATAAAGACACAAGTGACAACCACCCATTATAATTAAATAATTAGCAAATCGCAAATGAATATTGAGTTTCTGTTTTACTTTCAGATTATTAGGCACGGTCCATTTGATATTCTGGGGGGGGGGGGGGGCTTGGGTTTTTTGTCGGAGCAAGATTATTTTTTTCGCCTCGGACCGGGGCAAAATTTTTTTTTCTTGCAAAGTCGGAGCAAGGAAATTTTTTTTAACAAAGTGATGTACATATATGTTAAGAATGTTTGTGTTTTATCAATAGATATTATTTATATTTTTACTCAAAACTCTAAATATTAATATATATATACTTTATTTTTAAGCAAGTATTCAATTCAACTCTAAATAGAGAGATAAAAGATTTCTACAATACAATTCTAAATAAACAAAATTTATATAAGGTACATGAATATAAGAGGGTCTTTGGGGAAGGCCTTCTAGACAAATTTTAAAATGCAGAATTATAAATTGGTGAATAACTGAAGTTCTCCTTCAAATGAAGCTTACAAGAACATAAAATTGAGACTCTATCTGACACATGCAACATGTAGTTATACATAAGTATTGTTAACACTTTTGATATCTTTCAAATATATGAACTTTGACATTAGCAAGCAATGTTTGATAGAAAACTGTGGCGAGCGAAGCAAGCCAAAAATGTTTTTGATAGATTGAAAACTGCAGCGAGCGAAGCGAGCCGGAAAAATTTCAAGAATTTTATCAAAATTTTATGGTCATCCTTCAAATTCCGATTATTTGTAAGAGCAAGATTATTTTTTTCTGTCACACCATAAGCAAATTAATTTTTTTCATCAAAATTCAGAGCAAAATTATTTTTTTCGAAAAAACCTAAGCCCCCCCCCCCCCCAGAATATCAAATGGACCGTGCCTTACTAAACCATACAAAGCATTGCCGAATCATGAGAGCAAACTTCATTGTCAAAATTCGAAGAAGGTATGTAAAGTATAAACTACATTTACGATCATGTAATCGTTAAGAAAATATCTAAGTGAATTTAGTATACGACGAAGATGAACTTTCCACTAAATTGAGTTTTTTTTTATTAGATGCATCATTTTCAACGACCATGCAGTATCTTTGACGAAGCTATTTGGAAAAACGTTTAGGAAACTGTGGAAGCAGGTCTTTGAACATTGAAAACAACTTGGTGAAAGATAAACTTTATAAATACCATAATACTTGTATAAAAAAAGTAAATTAATAAAAAAGAGAAGTAAAGTATTAAATTAAAAGAAAATATGAGTTTCATGTTATCTTTATTAGATTTGATATGATGAAAATACGGACCGAGTGTGGAGACAAAATATTCTAAGTCTTTTGCTTGATAAACATGCATGTATTTTACACAAATTTTGCATGGAAAATGCAACAAAAAGACGAATGGAAAATAAAAGCAGCAGCCTGTTTCACAAAAATACTTAAGAAAAATTAAAAGGAATTTTCATAACTTTTGATCCCTTAGTTCTTCCTCTAAAACGACAATCGCGATGTTTAGTTTCTGAATTTATATTAAGTATGTAGAAATGATAACAGAAAGGACATTATCTAGAATGAACAAAAATTTTTATTTTTATTTGATGATGAAAGTTACGAAAATCCTTTCACTTTTTCCTAAGAATTTATTGTGACTTTGGGCACATGTTCTTCAGTCTGTCAAAAGTCCAGTGATCATGTTGAAAGGAGGAATATACTTGTAGAATCCGGCTGGTGTGAGGAAAAAAGAGAGAAAACACACTTCAACGTTTAAGTTTCAACGTTGACGCAACTTTCATTTTAAAACAAATTTTAACGTTAAAACAACGTCGAGATTTCAACGTTGCAACAATGTCCATATCTAAACGTTGATTCAACGTTGGGACTTCAACGTTGAAACAACGTTGGCATTTTAACGTTGACACAACTTTCATTTTTGACCATAATTCAACGTTGTTTCAACGTTGAAGTTCAACGTTGAATCAACGTTTATTCAACGTTGAAATGTCTGCTGGGTATGAATGGGTTGACGTTGGGCCTACGTTGGACCTACGTATGTTATACCAAGATTAATTTTCAAAATATCGTTTATTTTTCATTTCCGAAAAGTCTTGAACTATGAATTTTTGAAAAATTTTAAATACTTAACAAGTCTTTAGATAAGAAATTTGTGTCCGTCAAAAGAGGACATACTTTTTGCGGCACTGTAAGACGTTGGGTCAACGTTGGGTCAACGTTGGACCAACGTAAACATTGGATAAAGAAAACATAAAAAAAACAATTTTCATAAAAAAATATTACATCATGTCTATAATGTGCATAGTTATTTCACAATGATACATACATGTATAATATGTCAGTAATTCAAGGTTCCTGTATTACTTTATAAAATTCAACTTATCATAAAATTAACTACCAAAGTAACTGCAGAGATAAGATCTAGGTCAGTGCTTGGCCGGTCAAGTCATAATTAACACCAGGTGTCTGACCAATTTCTAAGGCAACGGAGCTAGATTGCACAATCTGATACCGGACGTTTCTTATCCGGGACGCAAAAACTACAAGGTTTTAAGTAAAGATTTTGAAATAGAGCGAGAGCGGTCAGTGGACGCTAAAGTTTTGTAAAGTGTAGACAGTAAAAGTAAGTACATTATGATATTTATTATTATTCATGATTGTTTGCAATTCGTATGTATTATTCTATTTATTTTTGTTCATATTGCATTTGTAGAGATCAAATTAACTAGTATCATTAATCATGCTAATTTATCTAAATATCTGATATTTTTGTATCTTTTCTCTTTTGCAGTAATATTGAATTTAAAGGCGTTTAACATACCACGTTGAAATGGAGATCGGTTGATTGAATGATTTGGAAATAGTATTCGACTTGATGAGAAAGAAAGGAAAAGTGGAGATACCAAAGGACCAGAGTTGTGTTTGAAGTTGGATAGTGAACATTGAGTGATTTATGTTCAGACTTGTGGATCAATAAATATGAGGATATTTATTTTCTACTTTCAGATCACCAAAGGAGCTACGGCCAACGTTACCAACAAAAAGCCAACGTTCAGCAAACATATCATTACAATGTTGGATTGACGTTGGACCAACATAAATCCGATATATATGTTAAACTGGGCCAACCTAAATTTGGTCAACGTGTAAACATCCGAGGTCTGACATCGGCCCAACAGCGACCCAACTTGTGGGGCCAACGTTGGGCCGATGAGCAACATTGCATTGGCCCAACATTCACTGCCGATATTGGCCCAACGTTAATGTCACCGATGGACTTGCGTCGGGCCAACATCAGCATGCTATCTGGGGATATGGTGGAAAGAAAAATGCGATCTTCACATGGGCTACATGTAACACAGCATAGATCTGATTGTGAGCTACAATTGTCATGATAAAAATGACTGTACGGTTAGGAAAAGACGTCTGATTGGATAACCGAGAAAGTGGGTGCACGTAATCCGAATAACTACACCATTTGCTTCTTGCGTGGCAGATGGCCGTCCTAAGTCGACATCGATTATCCATTAATCTTAGTTTTATGTATAGTCTTTTGTGTGTAATGTTTCTATTTCGTACGTCTCTTTTAGCTTCCCTTGCTTTGCTTGTTTGCTCTTTTCGCATCAGGTGTGTTGATGCTTTGCTGTAGGTGCTGCAACCGAGTCTGGTTGGATATCCCCTCATTTCTATGAATAAATTCCATACTTAGTTCATTCATTGAAGTCTTTAGTACTAAATTGAATACCAAGATCAAATTTGTGAAAAGAAAAAAGAAAAACAACGTTGATGTGTTTTCACCAATTATCCTGGCACATAGTATTGCAGCCGGTATTTTCTTTGCCTGTTTACCACTTGTGTAATTTTCTCCCTTTGCAATTTTGATGGCACTGTCCTGTAAAATAAATCAGTCTCGTTATCATAGCAAATACTTTCTTGATCACATCATTGTATAACGTCATATATTCTCTTCATCAACTTACTTACTACATTTCCTGGAGCATCACTTACTTCATAACGCGGAGAAGAACAATTTTAGAATATTATGTCTATTTTGAATTATATGTTATCATAAATTTAACTGTGTAAAATGATAATTTCTGAGCTCAATTATTAACAGAAATGCCTTCTCCTGTAGCAAACTTGAAGGATGTTTTGTGATCGACCTGCACTAATCAATTCAATCTTTTTTTTTGAATTTAGGTCAGGCTATGAGAATCGGCGTCGGCGGCCTCGCTCTTATTCCACAGCGTTTCTATCATTTATATACAAGAAATTATGTAATGTGTATGTGTTCTGAACATAAAAAGTTTTATATTTCTTCACGTGATTAAACCTCCTTTTCTTTGCTTCATGAAGAGGTCATTATTTTAGTTTTCAGTCAAATAAGTTTTTTTTCTAAAACGTAAAGTCAAAAGCTGCGTACTTTTCCAACCCAATGTAGACAAACATAGTCGTTAACAGAGGAATTTCCTTACCATTCCGTTTTCTAGGTATTAAAAGGCGGGCGCTGATGGGGTCTTTTTCATAAAAGAGGTATTTTTGAAAAATGATAATACTGGAGAAGGATTTTAAAAAACGGGAATTACCTTCGATGTCACCTGTCGCAAAGGTTTCGAGGTCATTAAGTCATATTACGGAGAGCACATTAATATCAACACTTTATTTCAACGATGTCTTTTGCCAAGCCAACATTAAATCGCCATGGATACCAAAGTTCCATCCCCTCTCCAATTGTAAGGGACTGGATGATGTCCTTCGATGGACAGAATCCATTGCTGGATATCGAATGTGCGTTCGGCATCAACACATATGAGGCATTATAAGAAAATATTCCTACTATTGCATTGGATCCTTGTGGGGGTCACCTTGAAATCTTAAAGAACAACTGCAACCCTGGACATTTACATTCGCTTCAATGTATCGAAGATTCACTTCCAAAATTAGATAGAGTCAAAAATGAGTCGGTTTCTGGAATCTTGTGCTCTGACGTGTTTCATTTCTTCGAAGGAGATATGATTGAGGATTCTTTGACAAAGATGAGACAGAAATTAGTACCCGGTGGTTTCCTAGGTTTGTCTGTGATTTCGGATAAATTTCTTGGAAACATTGACAAGGAAAGATATGATGCTTTTAATAAAAGCCTATTCGCAGGAGTTAAATGGCCAGGGGAGGTTAAAGATGACGAATCCTTGAGAAAGAAATTTGAATCTGTAATGGTTAGTGAACGTATGAAGTCTCTTAGTGAAGAGACCATTCCAAGAATGCTCCATTTCTTTAGTCCGGAGCAACTGAAAATGAAAGTTACTTCAAAAGGTTTCGAGGTCATTAAGTCATATTACGGAGAGCACCCAGGCCACCCAGATCCCGAGGGAATCGGTAAATGGGAAGGACGATGTGTCTTCATATTAGCAAAGAAAATATTATGACTCCTATTTTGTTTTGAAAGTATTTTACAGTGTCGTTGGACGTAGACATTATAGCTACAATAAAGGTACTAGTAAAGATTCCATCGCTTTTCGCCTACAGGAAAGTGAAATTAAATACTTTCGAATTTTTGTATCGAATACAATAAACATGTACACAGCCAATTGTGCCTCACATGAAATTCATATGAAATGAGCATCATGTAAATTTCACATGAAAGTTCATGTAAAATTCATATAAATTTCACATAAGATTTATGCGAAAAATATTTCACATGAATTTCACATAAATTTCCTTCACATGAATTTCACATGAATTTTTCTAAGTGACCTTCACAGGAAACTGAATTCATATAACATCGATGTAAAAATCTTCACATGAATTTCATGTGAAAAATTTCATGTAAATTTCATGTTCGTGCTCGTTTCACATAAATTTCATGTGAACTTTCATGTAAAGTTCATGTAAATTTCACATGGATTTCATATGAGGCACAATTGGCTGTGTATATCATTATTTGTCACATGATTCACCCGTTATGCAGTGTCATAAAGCCATTTCATAAATATATGATATGATAACGCGTTACATATAGCTCTGCTTGAATACGATTGGTCAAGTTTGAAACCTAATCACGTAAACTTTGACAAGTGTGATCTTTCAAATATCGGTCAATTGTTAAATTCAGACGCGGATTCAATATCAATGATTAAAATTGTTGTAGTATTAAAATACTAACAAATTTGAAATATTTTTTCTCTTACGCACAGAATATATCTATACAATTGGGAACTACTTCTCAATGCGTAGCAGACGACCTGTGAAGGTCACGGTGTGGTTCGCCTCTAATTCTCAGAAACGTTGATTTCATGTTAGAAATACACATATTTAGGCAATATCATGTGATAAAAAGAATCTCAAATAAATTTTCATTTCATGCGATGTATTATGAAACTCGTTGTGCGCTTTATATCCCCTCGCCAAGGCCCGGGGATATATAACCCACAACTCGTTTCATAATACAATGTATGAAATGAAAATTCATTTGAGATCCTATATATGTCAAATGAAATATTAATATATCAAGTACGTCCAATTGTGTTTCCTAAGTGGCTGAATCGATAGGTCTTTTTCTTGTTATATGAGGTATTTGTAGTGGAGCTAAGTAATTCGAAAGGAACATCTAATACACGAGAATCTGGCTAAATGTCATTCGCATCTCATAGTACTGCTAACTTTATGTTAAGCATTTAAGAAAATGATTTAATCATATGGTAAAAAAAACCTGCAAAATACACATGGACCAAATGTTAAGTACACCTGAAATGGTCAAAGCTTTGTAAATATTATCATTTGTTAGAAAAAATCATGAGAAATGAACAATTTTGAAGATTGGAAAAAAAGATGTACGAAATCTCATTGTTGGCTCAAAACCTCTAACAGCATTTCTGTGTTGTTTCTTGCTATACTATGTTCCAAGATGCAATTAGTAACCTGATGGCATCTAGAGAATATAAATCTGTAAAATAATTTATAAAAGGTACATCCAAGGGGGTCTGGACTTCCTTCAAGACAGATTTTAAAACTTAGAAGTGTATAGTGTTGCAAATTCCTTTACAGCTTGTACCCTATATCCATATATCTCATATAGCATTGTACGTTATACATATGATTTAAGCCTATAAAAAAACTATTTTCACACAGAAGTATTAAACTATTGTTATTTCAAATACACATGTATGAACTTAATGATCGTAGAAATTGCGAGCGAAGTGAGCGTAAAATATTTTAGATAATTTGAAAACTGTGGCGAGCGAAGCGATCGAGAACATTAGCTGAATATTGTTGTATGTTTTTTTTTTTTCAAATTCAGATAATACACAAGGAACCATAAGAGCAAGATTATTTTTTCTGTCACATCATAGACAAATTAATTTTTTCAGCAATATTCTGAGCAAAATTATTTATTTCGGAAAAAACCCCAAGCCCCCCCCCCCCATCCCAAATCGAATTGACTTTGCCTTAAGCAGTATTCATCAGAAATAGGATGTGGCAATGTAACTACTTCGGTCATGAATTATCGTATAAAAATTAACTCTGCAGCCCTTGGTTGTAATTGTCATTTTGTTTTGGAATGTTTCGGAGGAAAATATGTCAATTACACGTTGTATAATACAACATATAGCTGTCAAATAAACTGAATACTTAACGACTTTTAACATGCATTCTTTGATTCAACTTATTATTCCATTTATAGAGAATGTGATTGTTCATCAAGCTTCTTTTGATTGATACATATCACGGGGGATTACACGCATGAGCTCGCTACAGCCGGCAGAGCACGGACTGTATTTCGTAACCCCCCCCCTATATCCAATTACATATTCTGTGTTGCTTCGAGCCCTGTGTTTTTACGTCTTGTTTGTATGGTCATTTCACAGCGAGGAAAATATTTTCACTTCAAGAACTCCGGGTAACTAAAAAGGAAGGGTTATGCGCATGCCATCCGGATAATTACATCATTTGCTACTTACGTAACAGATGGCCGCCCTATGTCGACACCGATAACTCATTGGTCTCGTTGGTTTATGTCTGGTCTTTTGTATTTAGCGTTTTGAATTCGTGTTTTGCTGTTCGTTGTCCCTTTGTGACTCTTGTTGTGTGTGTCTTCTCTGTGTTATCACTTGGGGTGTTTTTGCTGTTGTTACTGCATACGGGTTTTGTTGGAGATCCCCTCCTTTCTTCTACACGTAGATTGAATTCCTTAACAGCAATTCTCTGTAAGAACCAAAGAATTTCAAAACATTTTGGCACGGCATGTGATGGATTTTTGAGATTTTTGGTATGGAAGTTCAATATGAAGTACTAGTATGTAAATCAACCCCAGTTTTTTCAAAAAGGTTGTCGTTGCCATGGTAACCGTGTCTGAAGTTTCAAAAATCGGGAAAATCTATAGGACAAGGCATATTTGTAGGCTTCGTTACCATGGAAACAGGTACATTTTAAATCTTAAATTGCTTTGATTATTTTCTTTTAATCCTTATTATCACGCATATTTGTAAAGTTTTTTACATTCATCTCGGATGCCTTATGTATTCAAGATGAAAAATTGGGCCGAAACAGGGTATCAAAAGGCTTTGTTTTGGGCACCCAAAGACCCTTTTTTGCATGTTTTTACTGTTTTACAAGGTTGAAAATTTCATAAAAGCACCAATTTTTGAAGTCCAAATTGTAGTTATCCAATTAGTATCATCTTTGAACTCTACATGAATATAAAAAATTAATTGGGCTAATTTGTCCATCTATATGCAAAGCAGCATCAAATTTAGTTGCTATGGCAACAATAGGCTGAAAGGTTTCAATACGATGAATTTAAACACAACCTCTATCAACCTATCTACGCATGATATTGGAACAGAAGTTTATGTATACATCTATCAAAGGCGTTTTGATATAAAAATGACCTTGAAAATATTTCAAGGTCACCCACTGAATTTTCAAGGTCATTAAACTTTAAGTGACCAGATTTGATGAAAAATCATGATTTTTCATAAAATGAAGGTGTCATTTTTTTAGAAACCTTGAAATATTGAACTTAACAGTTATTTGCCATAAAATGATAAATGTATCACTTATTTCTTAGAACTATTGATTACGTTTCTTCACATCTTCGAATATCTAAATTCTTGGTGAGTATGTTGATAAAAAAGGGACGAAATCTGTATTTTTCTTGTTTTTTGACGGAAAAATATTTTCCTATTGAATAGCTACAATTCAATAAATTCTAAGATTGTCTTTCTTATATTCACGTGCTTTCATAATATATATGACCTATGAAAATATTGAAATAAAAAAATCACTAAAATCGGTAACAAAAAAATTAAAAAATCAATATTTTATGCAAAATTTGAGTCTCAAAGTATAAATGGCCTTGAACATCAAGCCAATGACCTTGAACATTTTAATTGTTCTTATGTGAAAGATACAAGTCATATCTATACATGTATACATTTTGACAATCTTATGTAACTCCAAAGAGGAATAAAATCAATTTCAAAGATAATATGAAACAAGCAAAAAGGTCTAATGTTGCCATGGCAACGGTTTTTGACGACAGAATTTAGGTAAAACTCTTAAATACCCACTCCAATTTTTCGTTCATTTTATTTGTCGATAAACATACATTTCCATTGATGAAAATCACTAGTCTCCTATTGGTGCCTTTTGTGATATTTAAGATTGAAAATGGTCAAAAACACACTAAATTGGCCCTTATTTTCACCTCTATTTTTCGCTTCATTTTGACTTAGTTTGGCTTAATACAATAAGCTTCCTGTAATAAATATCACACAACTAAGCGTACTAAGTAAGAATGGAAGTAAGGAAGAATAGATTATATAAAGATGAACAAGCTGTTACAGTGGTATCCATGGCAACGAAGTCTCCGGAGCTGGCTTATTTCATGGTCCCAAATGTGCTATAAATAGAATGACCTCGTTACCATGGCAACCAGAGGTCACATTGGATGAAAAGTGTTATTTTCAGGGTCAGTACTCAATATATACCCATTATACCGAAAATCATCAAAATCCATGACATGCCGTGCCGAACGATTTTGGTCCTTACAGAGAATGGCTATTAAACAACGAGGGTTTGGTGGTTTTCCTACCAAAAACCCATTATGTTTGCAATATATTTATCCTTGTTGGTCTATCATGTCCAACTGTCCTTTGCATAGGGAGGGGATCTCCAACAAGACTTGGTTGCAGTACGAACAACAACGCCACACCAAAACACCTGATGCAACAACAGAGAGAAGACGAAAAAGAGATATACGACATAGAAACATTCAACACTACACATAAACCAACGAGACCAATGAGCAACTGCTGCCGACATAGGCAGGTCATCTGCTACGCAAAAAACACATGGTGTGGTTATACTGGATAACGACCGCACAACCCTCTCACTTTTCCGGTTACCCAGAGGTCTCGAAGAACGTACAATTGTGGTGTAAAACAATATCCTCATCTGATCATGTTATGTCTGGTCTGTTATGTCTGGTCATGTTAGCAATATCGTTTTAAACATATCAATCTCGGCAAAATTGATCATACTTTCGAGTTCATATCATTGTGTTACATCACATATTTTCTTCGTCGAGTCACTCACTACATCAGATGCCACCTGATTCACCACTCAGAGCAGAAATGTACTTATGTGCCAAAATGAGAATTGTTTTAAATGAAAACTTTAAAAATGTAAAAGTGTGACGAAAAAAATACTAACGGAATGTTGAAATGCAATCCTCTGAAATAATTTATGTGTTGTTTCTGGTTTTGCCATGTTCCAAGTACCACTAGGGGGGCATCTAAGGTGCTGTCTTGTCAACAGAGCCGTGATACTGGTTCAAGAGTATCCATCAAATATAAACTATGTCTATGTAATGTTGTCGGTGATGTAATACTATTATTGTGTTTAGAATAATTCCTGCAGCATTCATTCGTAACAATAATGATGTGGATATGGTGGAGAGAAAGATGCAATCTTCACATTTGCTACATGTAACACAGCATCTGATTGCGAGCTACAATTGTCATGATAAAAAAGGACTGTACAGTTTGGAAAAGACGTCTGATTGGATAACCGAGACCCTGGGTTACCGGAAAAGTGGGAGGATTGTGCGCACGCAATCTGAATAACTACACCATTTGCTTCTTGCGTAGCAGATGGCCGTCCTAAGTCGGCACCGATTGTCCATAAATCTTAGTTTTTATGTGTAGTCTTTTATGTTTATGTTTAATGTGTCTTTGTCGTAAGTCTCTTTTTGCGTCCGTTGCTTTGCTTGTTTGCATTGTTGTATTTTCGTATCACTTACTTCATAACGCAGAAAAGAACAATTGATATTATGTCTATTTTGAATTATATGTAATCATAAATTTAACTGTGTAAAATGAATTCTGAGCTCAACAATTAACAGAATGGCATTTTCCTGTAGCAAATGTGGAAGATGTTTTGTGATCGAGCTGCACTAATCAATTCAAGCTTTTTTTAAATTAAGGCCAGGCTATTAGAATCGGCGTTGGCAGCCTCGCTCTTATTCTACAGCGTTTCTATCATTTATATACAAGAAATATTGTAATGTGTATGTGTTCTGAACATAGAAAGTTTTATATTTCTTCAAGTGATTAAACTTCCTATTGTTTCGCTCCATGACGAGGTCATGATTTTGGTTTTCAGTCAAATGAGTTTTTTTCTAAAACGTAAAGTCAAAAGCTTCGTACTTTTTCCCTACCCGATGTAAACAAACATAGTCGCTCACAGAGGGATTTCTTTACCATTTCGTTTCCTAGGTATAAAAGGGGGTCTTTTTCTTATAAGAGGTATTTTTACATTGAAAAATGATAATACTGGAGAAGGATTTCCAAAAATGGCAGTTTTAATGACACCTGTCGCAAATAGAGGCATTTCTGCATTGCCCACACAAATAAATAATGATCTGTGAGAATAGGATCTTCAAGTGAGGCTGTTGTGTTTTCCGCACTTGCAATGGACATAGTGATAGTGATGGACATAAGATAATGTGTCTTTCTGAGGAGCTGTTTCATTGTCTCCGTCTGTTTGTTCAATTTTTTTCACATGAGAATTTTCTGTTTCGTATTTTTCCTAAAATTCCTAAGCCCTTTTGATTGTGGACTTTGAAATCTGAATTTTGTGCAATTATCGATTTTGTGCTGTATACAGGGATATGGTCATTATCCATATTTGTCGTTCATTCACTTTTACACATTAATTTGACTTACAAAAAAATAAATATATATAGCCAAAGACACAATTTAAACACGATTGACAAATTATCAGTTATTCTTCTGTTTGGTGTTATGGTGTCGTTTCTGGTGTTACTTGTCCCTTTTGCTATTTAAGTTAACCCATCTTGCTACGTCTTTCGGTACATTTTTTTTGGACATAATAACTTTCACAGTCTTTGGCCATAATACATTGTTCAGACTGAGGATCCTTGACGAGGGTTAGGTAACCGAAACGTGCATGTCTGGTCCATGCTGAAAATTTATCTGTTTTTGAATGATACTGTTCAATTTGAAGAAGTTTATCTTCTGTTTTTGCTGTGTGTGCTACATGTACAACTGAGTCTTGCCACAGATCCTTTCAAGTTTGTTATAAAATGATAAAGGTGAAAATCCTGTGTTGAAACAAAGAAAATGCCGAGTTACAAGACAGAAAGTGCAAAGAGGATATTCCAAACATGACGTCACTGCAGTTATTACAGCGGAACACACACGTATGAAACGTGAAAAGGGAAGGTACAGACGAATTGAGACAGTAAGGACCATCCCGATAACATAAATGAGTTTTAAAAAATCCTGAGGATATTCTCAACAATACTCACAATAGAGCACAAAATTAAGCATCGACGGACTCCTAGCAAGCTAGAGGTGGGACCAGGTGCCCGGGAGGAGTAAGCATCCCCTGTTGGCTAGCCGCACCCGCTGTCGATGTTCATGCACGAAAACAACACGATTTTAATAAACAATATATATACATATTTCCTTGATCGGAAAGAGGAAGCTCAACTCATATAAATTAATATGGCGACGTACAAATTGCGAATTGTTTCATTAAATTTACAAGCAATAGTTGTCGTTTTTTATCATCACATAGCGTAAAACAGAATTTCGGATCAACTTCGGCGGATTGTTTCTGAAATTTTCTTCAAGAAGGTATAGACTTGGAACACTTCCGTATAATTCAAACGCTTTCAAAAATTTATGCTCCCCTAATTTCCTCAAAATGTCTGAAAAGTGGGTCCTGTGGCATCATATTCCATCCATCATGCTTCTTCTTTTGGTAGTTCTTGGAACATAGTTTTCACAGTCTTTGGCCATATAACATTGTTTAGATTGAGCATCACTAACTAAAGTTAAGTACCAGAAACTTGCATGTCTGGTCCATGCTGCAAATTTATCTGTTCTTAAGGGGTAACGAGTGTCTGCTCGTATAAATGACAGAAGAAATAAAAAATCTGAATAGAATGTTTTTCAGTTTACTGAAATTTGAAGTATGACAGTAATTTTGATTCACCTTTCCATCAGTAATAGAAAGAGTTCCGATAATTGTAAAATTTTACTGGAACTTTAGTAACAGAAAAACGGTTAAAACACGGATTGAAAAGAAAGAATTGATTATGCGAGTTAGCTCGCTTAACAGCCACGCGTTACCCCTTAAATGATACTATGAATTTATATACATTTAATATTCCAGAAGGCGCAACTGAGATTTACTTGTGTCTGAAAATTGCCTCCGCTTGGAGTGCCACTTATGATGATTTACTTTCCGAAACACATGTCTGATGTATTAAACTTTGTTTGAAATGTTGAAGCACTTCAATTTTTCAAAATATATCTTTGAATTTGTAAAAAGGAAATGGTACATGTGATGCACCTCTTAAAATACACGGCTTTTGGAAACATTAAAGAGACTGAGTTAAAGACGTTCCTGACGGTGATCTCAAAAGCACTCACAATAAAGCACAAAATTGAGCATCGACGGACCTCTAGCAAGCTACAGGTGGGACAAGGTGCCCGGGAGGAGTAAGCATCCCCTGTTGGCTACGTCTACGTTTACGGGTAAGAGTACGTGTAATCTACTAGTATATGAACAAGTAGAAAATAGCAGAGTTTAAAAAAAATCTAACGTGTACGTGTGCTAGTGTTCTTAGTGATAGCGTAACATATACATATATATTTTTTCGTGCGTGAACATCGACGGGAATGTGGCTAGCCAACAGGGAATGCTTACTCCTTCCGGGCACCTGCTAGCTTGCTAGGGGTCTGTCGATGCTCAATTTGGTGCTCTATTGTGTTGTTGAGATTATCATCATGATCTTCTTTAACTCATATTCAAACATATACGAGACTGAGTTTCGTGCGTTAACATCGACGACGGGCGCAGCCAGCCAAACAGGGGTTGTTTACTCCTCCCAGGCACCTGGTCCAACCTCTAGATTGCTAGAGGTCCGTCGATGCTCAATTTGTGCTCTATTGCGAGTGCTGTTGAGATTATCGTCAGGATCGTCTTTAACTTATATATAGACAAAATATCGAATTTAAAGTTATAAAATATAGTTCTTGAATATAAGTTCAGTTCAATTGTTCATCAAGTTCAATGCTCAATAGTTCATAGTTCAATGCTCAATAGTTCATAGTTCAATGCTCAATAGCTCATAAGTTGAAATGAAATATGTGCTATATTTCAATATCAATGAATCAATATTTTGACAATATAACTAAATCAATGGTCTACGACGACATTCAATTGTATATGTCGTAGATAATCAATACAAATAACATTTTAGTTAAATATTCTAGTTTTTCCTCAGCAGAGAGCACGCCATCTCGAAATGCGCAGTTTGTGTTTCTGTTTGAAGAAACCAACACGTACGTACATGTATGTTCCGGATTATACTGAGATATGACTGAAGAAGTTATAATCCTTGGTCAGTTTAATAAACGTATAATAAACAAATTATTCTTATTCGTTGAGATAAGGTGCTGTTATGCTTTAGGACATAACTACAATTATTGACAACTTAATACGCATGCGCAGTAATTGCGACTACACGTACCCATGTACGTAATTATTTCTAAACTTCTCTATTATTGTCACAAAAGAAAGTGTTTGAGTCTTCTAGTTGTTTCGATCAATCTCTACTTGTCCGTTTGATGTTCATTATAGGCTCAATTAAACGAATGTTTTCCGCTGTGGTCTCTTACGTTTTTTTTTCAATTTTTCGAAATGCTTCACGCAATATACGGATTAATTTCTGTTTACATTAACTCATTAACTCAGGATTTGCATCTGCTGTAGAACTGCCGTTTATATTAAAAGGAATTGATAACCGATGAAGTGAAATGGAAAATGGGGAACAGATTCATACACTCATTTGATACAAAATATTTATCTGTGATTACACACATCCTTTACATGCACAAATCTTATCTATTTTAATCAGAAATATTATAAAAAGTACAGAATTAAAATGATTTGAGTTTACAATTTAATCTTGACACAGAATTTGCTTGGACACTTTATTCTTTGTAGGTAAATTATCTTCAAGAACAAGCTTGTGTTCATTTGCATTTAGTATGAGAGACGTACTTCCGGTGACGACATGACAACTTGTGCAATTTTCAAATAATATCAATGTACTAGAAAATTAAACTTAAGAACTACACCAGACATAATACTCAAGCATGAATTACAGTTAGAGTACACCAAGTATGCACGATACAGCTGATCAATTCTTTCGGATGATAACTTTATTTCAAAATTCCCTTCTAAATGTTAAGATTCCCTATTGGTCCTATTTTCTTAGATAATGTTTTGTATATAACATGATTCATGTGATATTTGAATATGTTTAAATTGCAACGATTAGCACGGTACCACGTATAAAGTAAGCGCCTTCCCCGACAGAGCCTTCCGTACTTACACGGTACACTGGAGATTGTTCACTAGATTGATTTGTCATTCGAGATTCCATGTAATTGTGTTAGTGTCTCCGTCTGTTTGTCCTATTTTCTTTTCTCATGAGAATATTCTGATATACATTTTTGAAGAATGCGTAGGTCGTTTGATTGTGATTTTTGGAATCTAATTCTGGGTTTTCTGATTGACCTTTATTCACTGATTTCATAACAAGTTTTTCACGATGGTTTATGTGTAGTCTTTTGTGTTTGATGTTTATATGTCGTAGGCCTCAGACAGTGCAGTTCATGCTTTTCATATGTTTTCATTTTTGTGCATGATCATCGACGGCGGGTGCGACTAGCCAACAGGGGATGCTTACTCCTGCCGTGCACCTGGTCCCAACTCTAGCTCGCAAGGGGTCCGTCGATGCTCAATTTGGTGCTCTTTTATAAGTGCTGTTGAGATTATCATCAGGATCTTCCTTAACTCATTTTTCGTTTCTTCGTGTCTTTGTGTTCTCGCATCGGGTGTTTTGCCGTTGGTACTGCAACAGGGTCTGGTTTGAGATCCCATCTCTTCTTTAATACACATGGATTATTTAATAAGGACTAATGAGTTTATGACTAGCATCACGTCTGATATATGCTCACCTTAACAAACAAATCATACGTAATACTGACGTGTTCGGGGAGTATGATGTACAGATATCCTACACAACGTAGCCATTTTAGGAACATCTTACCGTTATAATATAGGAAATGTGGGCGATAATAGGTGGTGAATTACTCTATGCCGTTGATGAAATAATATGGTTAATTCCCTCACATTGTTGCCAAAATGATAAGGAGTATCACCGTTAGATTTTGACATAATTATTTTTTCATATGGTAACATTTTTAAAAAATGCAATTAGTTGCCCAAAGAAAATGTAGCACATATAACCAAATACTACTGTTAACGACAACTGCGAAGATTGCACTTTCATAACATGCGCATGGGTAGTCCAATAACATGTTTACCTTCTTAAATAACTATGCATATTGTATGAAGAATAGTTTACAAACAAGATACTATATAATTCTATTGCCTTCATATTTTAATGACGAATGGCTTTATAACACTGAAATATACATGTCCATCCTTACAATTTGTATCCGGTGAATGTAGAATACGCATGAATATATCCCCCAGAACCACCTGGTGACAGGTTAACTGTATCTCCCTTTCTGAGGTCGGCAACATAGGACTGACTAGGGGAATACCAGTTTGGATAACTTTTAGCATTACCATACAGCAGAACTTGGTTTTTACCATTAACTTGTATGTTGATGTCTGAATGTTTCCCGCTCAGAACCATAATTGTCCAATGGAATGCGTACACCCCAGCTATTGGTGCAGTGAAGACTCCAGTGGTTGGGTCGTAGGCATTGCCAATATTGGTACGAATTTTCCCAAAAACTACCTTTGTATTAGTTGAAGAAGTCTTTATAGCTGTTTCTGGATAGGCACTGAAAGCAACCATTCGTTTGTCCCATGGCTTCACTATAATACGAAAAGTTTGAATTTAATCTAAGCGACTATTCGTTTGTCCCATGGCTTCACTATAATACGAAAAGTTTGAATTTAATTATTGATGTATTTCTGTTCATGTTGATTATGAACATTGATTTAAGGCACTACAATTGATCAAATTTAGAGCAAAAAAAAATTTATGACAAGACGCTTCACTTTCTACACAAGACGTAACTTTGGACTTAGTTATCAGCATAAATTCACTTTGACATGAAGTACTACTGACGAGGATTAATGTATCCGAAACACCTGTCTAGTACAACAAAATTGGTATATATAATATAATATATATATAATATAACTATAGAACATATATTTCAATATTGACAATATCACTGAATTCATTACTATTCATGTATTCGATAACATTACGTCCATTCATATTTTTTGTGCCATAAAGAAAAACGATAATTAAGAAAGGTTGAATTTTGACGTTAATTTGATCAAGCCAGGTTTATTTCATATGATGAAATTAAAGTCAAATGATGTTGCTTTTATTCCATACGGTGTTCACAAAGGCTTTGTGATATAAAAAATCATACGATTCGCTTCATGAATAAATTAAAATAGAAAATCATCTGGGATTCTCAGCAAACTTCATGAAAAGTGGTTGTTTTTTTTTTTGTATTTCCTACCTGGTCTGTGTGGATTATACATATTCCTGGTACAGACATTGGACATACAGTGTTTGATCATAGAAGCTTGCTCTCTCATAATGACGTGTATCAATGCGTCTGTTATACATATTCCTGGTACAGACATTGGACATACAGTGTTTGATCATAGAAGCTTGCTCTCTCATAATGACGTGTATCAATGCGTCTGTTATACATATTCCTGGTACAGACATTGGACATACAGTGTTTCATCATAGAAGCTTGCTCTCTCATCATGACGTGTATCAATGCTTCTGTTATACATATTCCTGGTACAGACATTGGACATACAGTGTTTGATCATAGAAGCTTCCTCTCTCATAATAACGTGTATCAATGCGTCTGTAATACATATTCCTGGTACAGACATTGGACATACAGTGTTTGATCATAGAAGCTTGCTCTCTCCTAATGACGTGTATCAATGCGTCTGTTATACATATTCCTGGTACAGACACTGGACATACAGTGTTTGATCATAGAAGCTTGCTCTCTCATAATGACGTGTATCAATGCGTCTGTTATACATATTCCTGGTACAGACATTGGACATACAGTGTTTGATCATAGAAGCTTGCTCTCTCATAATAACGTGTATCAATGCGTCTGTTATACATATTCCTGATACAGACATTGGACATACAGTGTTTGATCATAGAAGCTTGCTCTCTCATAATGACGTGTATCAATGCGTCTGTTATACATATTCCTGGTACAGACATTGGACATACAGTGTTTGATCATAGAAGCTTGCTCTCTCATAATGACGTGTATCAATGCGTCTGTTATACATATTCCTGGTACAGACACTGGACATACAGTGTTTGATCATAGAAGCTTGCTCTCTCATAATAACGTGTATCAATACGTCTGTTATACATATTCCTGGTACAGACATGGGACATGCAGTGTTTGATCATAGAAGCTTGCTCTCTCATAATGACGTGTATCAATGCGTCTGTTATACATATTCCTGGTACTGACATGGGACATACAGTGTTTGATCATAGAAGCTTGCTCTCTCATAATAACGTGTATCAATACGTCTGTTATACATATTCCTGGTACAGACACTGGACATACAGTGTTTGATCATAGAAGCTTGCTCTCTCATAATAACGTGTATCAATACGTCTGTTATACATATTCCTGGTACAGACATTGGACATACAGTGTTTGATCATTGAAGCTTGCTCTCTCATAATGACGTGTATCAATACGTCTGTTATACATATTCCTGGTACAGACACTGGACATACAGTGTTTGATCATAGAGGCTTGCTCTCTCATAATGACGTGTATCAATACGTCTGTTATACATATTCTTGGTACAGACATTGGACATACAGTGTTTGGTCATTGAAGCTTGCTCTCTCATAATGACGTGTATCAATACGTCTGTTATACATATTCCTGGTACAGACACTGGACATACAGTGTTTGATCATAGAAGCTTGCTCTCTCATAATAACGTGTATCAATGCGTCTGTTATACATATTCCTGGTACAGACATTGGACATACAGTGTTTGATCATAGAAGCTTGCTCTCTCATAATGACGTGTATCAATGCGTCTGTTATACATATTCCTGGTACAGACACGGGACATACAGTGTTTGATCATAGAAGCTTGCTCTCTCATAATAACGTGTATCAATGCGTCTGTTATACATATTAAAAATGATTATGTCATATAAGCTACTCAATATACAAAAGAAGGGAGGGGAAGGAACACTTATGAAATCTGAACCTATGACTTCAATCAGAATAGCGCAACGCAATTTAAACCAAAAGAGATAAAATAATGTCATTCCATTAAGCATAATATAACGTGGAAGGTATTATCATTATCATGCATATATTAATTTTGTTGATCTTTGTGTGTTTAATTAATTCTGTACAAATGAAATACTATGGAGAGGTAGTGAAGGATAGCGGGACTGATTATTTAAAGCGTCATACTTCTAGTCAGACTAACATTACAGGCAGAACAAATAGCAAATAAGCAATTTAAAATACACACGATTAGTTGAGGCGAAAGTCTCCTACGGCAAGAGAAACAAACAAGAAAAAAAAAATGCGGAAGTCAAGAACTACTGTAACCGACGAAAGCTACATATATATATATATATATAGTGTTGATTAAACGATTGCCGTATAAGCCTTTTTATTTTGGCCGTATTAATTTCACAGACAATGCTTATTTGTTTGAACAAATTGGATACATTCTACATTGAAAAGTAAGGTAAGAAATACTTTATATTCATTTATTTATTCTTTTTGAATAAGCTGATCAATGAGAGGATGAAGGTTTGCCATTTTGTCGGTTTTTAAAGTAACTTAACCAATCTTAAACCCTTATCTCAAAAAGAATTAACAATGTATGTGTCATTGACTCTTTGGTAGAGAAGGAAAAATTAATATCTTATCGTTGTCATATATCATATACCATATCAACTCTCAATCGTATTTTATATTCTTTGAAATCAAATGATCTACTCTGTAAAATCTGCATTTTTCATTAACATAGAATAGTTAACAATGTTCTAGAATTTCAAATAAAACGATTATCAGTTAACCATTCAAATATATTTTAAAGGATCCAAGAAATAAACGACTATCATGGCGATGTCACAGTCTGTAGATTTGGCACATGCGCAATCAACAGTTCCATGCAATGTATGTGCGGACGAGTCACCCGGTGAATATTACTGCATAGAATGTAAACAGACGTTCTGCCCACAGTGTGAGAATGTTCACAGGAAAGTAGCTTCATCAAAAGATCATAATGTAATCATGAGAACACAAATCACTGACATAGATATAACGATCCCCATCTGTACAGATCATGGAGAAACAGCTTCTTGTGACTGTCGGAAATGTAACATGCCAGTCTGTATAAAATGCATAACAGGAAAGCACAATGGTCATGCTATGTATCAACTGCCTAATATTCTTGAGAGGGAGAAGAAAATTCTACAAGATAAAATCAGTTCATTGCAGAACGTTCAAATAAGCTTACAGAACCAAAGATTGGAAAACATCTCTAAAAAAGAACAACACAAAAAGAAAATCCAGCAAATTACCAGAGATATGGAGGATGAGAGAAATGCTTGCATTCAGGAGATTCAAAGAATTCATGGGGAAAGAGTAATTGATATCAACGCCATTCGAACTGCTCAATTGGAAGCATTTGATGGTTTTGCCGAAGACATATCCTCCAAAATAGGTTCATACGAGAATAAAATATCAGATTATGAGGACATAATTGCTCAAAACAGCCTTCAAGCTCTTATAGATGTAGCTAAAACAAATGTGCCACTTCCAGATGTAGGAATGAAACTAGACCTACCAGACCCTCCATCATTTATACCAGGATGTCTACATTCAATTGGAGAAAATCTCGGAAAACTACATCTTACGTCGCCTCTATCAGGAGCAAAACCTTCTAAGAAAACGACACCGATTATTTTGTCAAAGATCGAATGTCCATTGAAAGGATATCCTCGAATTTGTGTTACAAAGGGAGGTGAAGTATGGCTTGGTGCACATGAATGTAGAATATTGGTTATGATGGACATGAAAGGACGAGTCCTTAGATGTAGGAACATACAAAACAGGCCTAGTGGTCTTGCTGTGTTGGATAACGGAGACATAATCATAAGTCCATATAGTGATGATTCCAGGGCAGTCACAATGCTCTTGAGAGATGGAAGTGAACAGACAGTTTTTGACACGTCGCCTTCCTGTAGCTGGGGAATATCCGTAACTGCATGTCAGGAGATACTAATTTGTACACAAGATGGAAGGGTAATACGGACGGAAAGTGACGGATCCAAGTTTACACAAATTTTCAATGGATGTAGTGATTACTCCGCTATTCATACTGTAGAGGGCACAAATGGTCGCATATTCATCAGTAACTATAAAAACAGAGTTATTGTAGTGATAAATAAAGATGGAACTGTCCTGTCAACAATTACACACACAGCTGGAGGACACAACTTCCTTGGTCCGTGGAGATTTGCTGTGGATCGGCTTGGAAATGTTTTGTTTACAGACTGGTACGAGAACAGATTCTGTTTATATATCATAGATCAAAATCTCCAGAGTATGGAGTTGATGAGCAGTTTACTTGGCGTTCAACATCCCCGCTTGCTAGCCATCGACAATGACAACAACCTCTGGATTACACAGATTAATGGTACTGTACTCGTTCTGAAGTACCTATCTACTTGATATGTTTTGTGTAAGTAAAGATATGCACATAACTTTGTTTCATCAAAATTCTTTTGGTGGAATTGATCAATCTACAGACTTCGTTGTGGAAATTGATCAATTTGATATTGACAAGAGACTTCGAAACTTTTTATTTTCCACGACAATATAGAGTAATTAAGTTGATGGTGACAAAATCGAGAATGTTCATCTTAGCGAATGGAATATTACACAATTATGGACTTTCAACTCAGTGTATATGATGTGATATTGACTTAGTGTGAAAATTTTGAATGAGGCGAAATATGATACTCTTAAAATAACGACGCAATTTGCATAAGTTAATGGGGTTAATCCCGGTCTATCTTTAAAAATGCTTTACGATGATTTATTCAGGAGCGTCAATGATGTTATCAGCTAATCAGAGTGTCGCTATTTATAGTTTACAGAAATACATTAATTAACTTTTTATCTTCTGTATATTAATCTATATCCTATTTTTTATTGGATTCTTATGTATGTTGATATCCAGATTTGTTTCAAAGATTGACAAAACATTTAAGTAGCGTTTTAAGTACATGTAGTATCAAATTTGCATTCTGAAATGGTAATAAAGATTCTTTTACATCACAATATTCAGCTTAGATTGCTCTTGATGATTACAATTGAACGTTCATACGGACCTTTTACAACAAATAAAATTATTGAAGATATGATTTTTATTGTAGGTGGCGATGTAGAAATCAATCTCTGCGGGCCTGTATATATATGAGTAACTATCCTGGCTTGCCTGAAATTGTGTATTAGTTTAAATAAAATTAAACAAATATCATATTTAAGTTGATTATTATATTATTTTAGTGTTAGCTGTATTTCTATTTTTATGGCAGATTCAATAAGAAATCATTAAATTTGGCAGGCTTTAGGATCAATGGAATTGCATTTATTAATTTTATTGTACATCTATGTCTTTATTGAAGTTTTTCAGGGTGGCGCTACGTACAATTATTTTGGTCATTCCGTGGATAATAAGCGAAGCTGTGGGTAACGCTAATGTTACGTCTTCAAATCCATAGCATTATTTAAGAACAAATATTTGCAGCATGGACCAGACACGCGTGTTTAGGGTACTGAACCCTCGTCAGTGATCATCAATCCAAACAATGAAATATGGCCAAAGAATGTGAAAGTAATGTCCAAAAACATCGTAGGAGGATGGAAGGGATATTTTCATAATTTTCAAGAAAAATTTGTGAACAGAAGTTTTGATACGTTTGAAGAAAAGGGGACGATCTCCAGCATGACCACCCTGCACCCACCCAGCGAAACAAACCCACGAGAAAGTGATACGTAAATGACATCAGACAAAGTTACAAACCACAAAAAATACATGACAATAATTACTGGAACATCTTACAAAACAATCGAAATAGACGTACCAAAAATATCAAATATTAATGAAAACACATAAAAGGAAGGAGACCAATGTGCACCCGGCGCCGACTTTGGACGGCCATCTGCTATAAGCAAATGGTGTCGTTATCCGGATTATAAGACTCTATGATGGTCTTCTATGAAAGATACTTTTGAGGGGTCTCAAAATCATGAAAAACCTGAGGCTTGCCGAGAATTTTGCATAATTTTATGACCCAAAGGGTAGAAACGATGTATCTTTCATAGAATATGAAAGAGTGTTTTCTTTTCATATCGAAGGACCAAAAAGAAAACTAAAAGAAAAGGAATTTAATTTGAAAAATGTCAAGTTGGTCTCATAGCAAAAATCTTGCGATATTCGAATTCAGCGTCCACGAAAATGGTTTATTCTATAAGAACTACCAGGCTTTTCAAAAATTGACGCAAGAGTACATTGGAACTCGATCTTAAAATCGATGTTTTATTTCGACGTCGCCGCTAGTTTGTTTGTTTTGTGGGTTGAAATCATGACGTCACAATAACGTTAGTTATCGAATCTTTAGCGTCACGTGATATGAGATACAGCTGTTACGTAATATGTGATATAGATGTTGCTCACATAGCTGTATCTCATGGGCTTACTTTGTAACACATACGCGGGTATGAGAGAAATGTACATAACTTTGTTTCATTGGTTTCATAAAATACTTTAGCCGAATATTTAAATCGTTTAACGATTTCTTTAAAGATATGATACAATGATAAATCTAATGCAACGTATAAAACTACGATAATATTTTCTACTTTTTACGCCCTATTGTGAAGCTGTAAATCCCATAAAATGAAAAACATATGCTAAATTGAGAGCAATGCAAAAATGATACTGTTTCATGAAATCTCTAGATTGGAAGATCTTCAAAGAGGAAACTGATCTAAGACTTTCAAATGAAAGTATGAAAATTTAGTAGATAATTTTATGAAGTATAGTTTCTATGGATTTGGTTAAAAGACTTAGAAACTTTTTTGTGGACCGAATTACACAACAAAATAGAGAAAGTGAATGGTGACAAACGTCGAGAATATTTAACGTAGCGAATGGAATATCATAGATAAACTTTTATCTTCTGTATAGTAATCTTTATCCTTATTTTCATATTGCTCAATCTGTTATGTTTGTTTATATCCAGATTTGTTTAAATGATTGTTGTAACATGACAACACATTTAAAATAGGATTATAACTAATAACAAATATGCATTCTTAAATGGTAATAAAGATTTGTTTACATCACAATATTCAGTTTAGTTTGTTCCCAATGTGCACAATCGATCATTCATACGGACATTTTACAACAAATTATTCTCCAAACATACACATTGTTCTTCTTTAAACGCATTCCAAAATTTCTATTTACATATTTTCTCAAATTTCCGAAACCTGGGTCATATAGCATCATATTCCAGCAATTGTGCTACGTCTTTCGGTATATTTTCGACACAATTTCAAAGATTTTGGCAATATCCCATTTTTTAGATTAAGGGTCACTGACGAGGGTTAAGTACCCGAAGCGTGCATGTCTGTCCATGCTGTAAATTCATCTGCTTTTAAATGATGCTAATGAATTTGAAGACGTTTAATATTTGTACCACTTGGTGAGTGTCACTGCTGGTGGACCAGGAGTCCCCGAGGGCACATGTAGCCAAGTTTGATCAATTTCTGCTGGTCGTTTTCTCCAAACGCATTCCAAAATTTCTCTTTACAAATTTTCTCAAATTTCCGAAACCTGGGTCCTGTAGCATCATATTCCAGCAATTTTGCTAAGTCTTTCGGTATTTTGGACACAATTTCACAGATTTTGGAAATATTCCATTGTTTATATTTAGGATCACTGACAAGGGTTAAGTACCCGAAACGTGCATGTCTGGTCCATGCTGTAATTTTATCTGCTTTTAAACGATGCTAATGAATTTGAAGACATTAAACACTTCTATGCTTAATACCAGATTGGCATCGAGTACAAACAATAAAAATATTAAGCATATTAAGAAATGCATGCAATCAGGAGATGCTGACTCTCCCCATGCCCCTGGTCTCATTTCGGAATGTTATTTATTCCAAGGTTTGCAACCGTTCCAAAGGAACTTCTTAGCCATTTGCCTTGCCTTCTCGACTTTGAGACTGAATAAGTTATAGGTATTTCTTTGATGTATATTATAATTCTTAATGCACTTTATCTCTGTCTATTTAAAAAGAGTCCACAGAAGGAGGTCAATGACAGCATGTGCCGACGATTTAAATCATAAAGAAGATCGAGGCCGTGATCTTTAACAAGATTACATTAATTAGATCTGTAATTATGAAAAATCATTAAGCATGTGACAATACATCATATCAACAGATTACAAAACAAACGGAAGTCTAATCATCTGAATCCCTCCCTCAGTCTTGCAATAAAAAAATTAAACTACATGTTTAATTAAAGTAGGCCATAAGTTATCATACTAGGTAGAAGGAATGGGAAAAACAGATTAAGATGGTAGTCTCAGGGTAAGGGACGTAACTCAAAATTGATCTCGCGAACGTTTGTTGTCTGGCGTAACGTCACCATAGTTTGTTGTCACGACAAGCATCTGCATGACTTAATCATGGCGTCATAATAGGGGAATTTCCCGCGCGGTGTACGGGGAAAACGTGATTTTTTTATGATTTCTCTATATATCATTATCTATTTTCATAAGTATGCATTTTTCTGTTTTATTTCCTGAAATTGGGCATTACATAGAGATTAAATATGTTTCCGAGATTTATACATTTCTTTATTCTCTTGATATTTTCAGTATCTACACGAATCCTATGACCTAAGGCATATCTGATAATTATGACCATGATTACTTCGATCTTATTTGAGCGTGATTAGTGTAAATATAGTACATTTACCTTTATAAGATACCTTCGTTTGATAAAATGTTCATCTAGAAGAAAAAAGTATCGTAGAAGGGGAAAAGGTGTCCGGCTCGGGAATCTGGGACGATTACTTTTTATTTTTAAAAAATCGGGAAAATAAGAAATTTGTGCGAATTTCAAAATGAGAGGTCTAGATGGGGGGGGGGGGGGGGTGTTGCGATTCTAAAAAAGAAACTCGACTCCATCTATACCCGCGCATTGGACAGTCCATCCTATCTTTCCTTTTCCTTTTTTTCATTAATTTTCCTTCCTTCTTTTAATTTTTTTTGTTCGGTTGCTTCCCGTGTTTCATCGTAATATCATCTGAGTCAAATGCACAAATTACGTCTAAATTCTGAAATAATGATAACTGTTATTTATTCATTTCAAATACAGAAACACCATTTTTGGACCTAAATATCAAAATTGTAAACGGAAAGATTCATACAAGTGTATATGACAAAAGGGATGATTTTGGATTCATCATAGTAAATTTCCCTTGGCTTGACGGTGATGTTCCAAGATTACCGTCATACGGCATTTACATATCACAGCTCATCCGGTACGCTAGAGCATGTGCTGATATTTTGGATTTTCACAGTAGAAATTTACAAAGTACCAAAAAACTTTTAGGTCAAGGTTTCCGCTTTCATAAACTAGTCAAGACTTTCTGGAAATTTTACAAAAATTACAGTCAACTTCTTTTAAAATTCGGATCTATACATGCAACAGAGTACATTACTATGGGTATTACACAACCTGTCTTTTATGGTGATATGATAAACAAAATAAAAAGGATCAAAGGTAGGCAGCATAACCATCGAAAATGCGTCAGAATCATCAAACACCTTTTATACCGTGGATATGATCCTAATGTCACCAGACGGACACTAGGCTTGGTACTTGACCAATCAGTCTTGTACAAGCGCATCCTTGAGACTTGCACTCTGACTGACTGACTCTGACTGACTGTGACGACGGGACTCCATGACGGGCCCTGTCCAAACCTCTTTAGAGAAGACAGGGCCCCGACCACCTGTCCTCTCTTAATGTCAGTCGGACTCCTCGGGTGATTACATACATGAGCTCGCTACAGTCGGCAGAGCACGGACTGTATTACGCATGCCCTCTTTTTATATCCATTTACATATTCATCTGTGTCTCTGGGGCCTCTGCGTTTCGCGGTCTTGTTTGTGTGATGTCATCTTACAGTGAGGAGGTTGTTTAACACCACAATTGTACGTTCTTCGAGACCTCTGGGTAATTGGAGAAGTGAGAGGGTTGTGCGCACGTAATCCAGGATAACCACACCATTTGCTACTTGCGTGACAGATGGCCGTCCAAAGTCGGCACCGGTTACCCATTGGTCTCGTCGGTTTATGTGTAGTCTTTTATGTTTGATGTTTACATGTCGTGTGTCTCATTTCCGTCTCGTGCTGTGCTCGTCTTTTGTGTTTTTGCATCGGGTGTTTTGGTGTTTTACTGTTGATTCTGCAACGGGATCTTGTTGGAGATCTCCTCCCTTCTTTTTATTCAAATTAATTTTACAATTTCGCGTAAGCATGTTGATTATAAATTTGCCAACAAGAGATACATCGCTATGCTTAACCTCGACGTAATGTATCATGACGTAAAAAGAGGGTAGGGGTAACCCTAATGGCGCTATCTCGGTAAAACTAGGTTCGATTTCCCTGTTATTTGCACACATCTCTTTTCCATTAGTTTTTTTTTATTGAAATTAAATGATATGATTTTTCATGAGCTATGTAAATGTGACAATTTTCGGAACTTCAGAAAGGTACAGTCATGTTTATCCTTGTTTTCTATAAAAATCGCTTGTAAAATAAGTTTGGTGATTATAAAACATCAAAATTTTACTACAAAAGAATGATGTATGTATTATCTTTGAAATGCAAAGCTGATAATTAATAAATTTGCAGGCTCATTGAATATCTGAGTACAGATTTCATGACAAAGTCGCCATTTTCTGCATTGAAAGGGGGACAAAATTTGGAGTTTTTGAATTGCAAGCCACGCAAAACGATTGGTTCGATTTCTTTCAAACTTTAACAAAAGATGTATGATATCATAGTCAATTAATATTGCAATTATGAAGAAAATTGAATGTAGGGAAGTAATGGGGGTATGGTGAGACTACCACCTTAAATGTAGAAAAATGTATCATTTCAAGAATTAATATATATCACATTTGCTACATCCCTGCCTTACCTTCAATTTTACGTCCAACTATCCAATGACACATCAAAATTAAAAACATGCAATAATGAGAACTTAAATGTTTTGGTTTTTTTTCAATATACGAAAGGACATTCTTTTCGCATTTACCATGATTGCATGCACATTCTTAATACTTTTTGAGTTTGTAAAGTTTTGAGCCAATATTGGTTGATGCTAAAGTCGCCAACGTTAATTGCGGGTTGTCGAATTATCTATACCGAAAAGTAAAATTATGAAGTTTATCAATTAGAAAGTAAACAACAACGAATATTTTTGCTGAAAATTCATTAATTCGAATCTATCAATAAAGAAGTTAATTATTTGTAGAAAGCGAATCAAATCCCAATTACTTATTCTTTTTAGAATTCAAATCTTTCTGCAGCTCCACCAGTTCAATTACATCATCGTAAATTGTCTATTGTTCCATTCCAAGAAAAACGACTCCGCTTTTACAGAAATTTGTATTATGAAAGGTAGAGGTGGCGTTGTGTTTCTCGGGTTTAAAGACGGTTTATAAAAACTTTTCCATTTTCCATAGATTTCTGTACAAAATAAGCGTATTAATACTAAGAAAAACACTCTACTAATAATGCGGAGGGATTTAAACTCTATACCTTCTTGAAGGTTCTTCCATATCAATTTATCAATTTATTATGCACCAGATACGTTTAACGCAGCGGCCTCTTGTAACACAGATTCTATGCAAATGGATCTAAAAAAATCTATGGCATGCATATAATAGTCTGTACTTTGCTGGCAGAAGCGAGCTCAAAATCAATCACCCGAGAAGTCTGACCAACTTTCTGATAGGACAGGAAATCAAGACCAAGTCTTCTCTGACGAGATTTGAAGAAGGGCCATTATGGAGTCCCGCCGCCACGGTTGACCAGTGTGCAACATTGGGAAAGACTACAAGACTGTAGATTAGACCAGTCATTTATGCCCACCAAAACAATCAAATGATCATTCCGCTCCAAATCATAGCAACCGACTTGACCACTGAACAATAATACAATAAAAATTAAAACTGTATACCTTTTCTTTGTCCATCTGATTGCCCTCAATGTTGGAAGATTCTTTTCTGGTTAGTTTGAACTTTTTATTTGTTTAAAGAAAAACAAATAAATAGGAGGTATGAGTATGAACCGCATTTTCAGGGAATAATAGAAATTGAAAATAATTGTCTACATATAAAAGAATATCCTTTCCACCATCGATTGCAACATTTCATGAAAAAAAGAGTGTAGCCGTTTGTCCCCTATATACCGACAAAAAAGGGAGGTAACTCTGCACATTTTTTCTAAAACAATGTCCCCACTTTGAACTTATTTTAAAAATCAACATAACACAGTACGAAGTAAATTTTTATCCATTGACGTGGCAAATGAAGTAAATTTATCATTAACGAAAAAAATATTTTTGTTGCCATGGTAACCATGCTGGAGAAGGACATTTATTTCATCCCGTTTTTTGACAGAAAAAATTGTATGAAAAGTCTAAAAACATTAATTTTCGAAGTAGTTAGCATACTAGAATTTTGATAAAATGTTCCTTTTATCATATAGTGATACATGCTAAAGATAGAAAATATAGAAAACAGAGTGTAGCCGTTTTAAAGATATTTCGCTAAGAATTCCTCCGACCAAGCCTCTTGATATGATAAATCCGTAGTTTTTGATTGAAAATGGAAAGTTGTTATATCTATACCTTTTATCTGAGGTTTCTTATAATCTGGACTTCAGACTAAAAATTTGAGTCATATTCTGATCAATTGCTCATTCATTTTCCCAACACTTAGCGCTTTTAAGCACCGACAACGTAACGTGACGTAGCGCACATTGTGACGCTCACTTTATGTAATGTTCGGAGATATTGTATACTGTTAATCTCGGTGAATGAGAAGAAATTGATGTTTTAGATTCCTATATGTATGCTTCTTCTATCTCTCAAAATTGATTTTGCAGCATCTGCACGTATCCATTTATTCATGTACATGTAGTTTTGACATTCGTACATATTGTACCAGATTTAAAAAAATGAAGCAACTTTAGTAGAACAACGATACGAAGGATCTCTTAAGAGAAACTGAATTACCGGACTTCTACAGAACAAGCACAAAGCGCTTTCTTGATAATTCGCGGAAAAATATTCAATATGACGTCAAATAAACTTCCGTTGATGACGTAAACTATATGCCAAGGGTAAAACGATGTCGTAATAGAAGCGTATATTAGATGTAAGTAAGGTTATATATTGCTCGTCATTCGAAATACATTGCACTTTAATCTAGAGGTATATTCAACCATTAGTTAAATAAGTTTTCAGATTTTGTTTTCTTTACGGCATCAATATGGTTTACGTTTGATTTGTTCACGCTCATACCCTCTTAAGCTGATTGTTGTGTTCTCTCTAGCATTCGCTGTATTTCAATTTTGTAATGGCAGATTTCATAAGAAATTATAATGTCTGGCAGGCTTTAGGTCAATAAAATTGCATTTATAAATTTCAGTGTACATCTATTTCTTTATCGAATTTATTCAGGGTGGCGCTACGTACATTTATTTTAGTCATTCCATGGATAAGATGGAAAATGAGTGAAACCATGAGTAACGCAAATGTTTAATCAATACCATTTTGCTACGTCTTTCAATGTATTTAGGACATAATTTTCACAGATTTTGGTCATATTACTTTGTTTAAATTGAGGATCATTGACGATGGTTTATTACCCGAAACGTGCATGTCTGGTTAAAGCTGTAAATTTATCTGCTCTAAAATGATGCTTATTAATTTGAAGACGTTAAACATTTGTACCACTTGATGACTGTCACATATAAATTTGAAGCATTGACTAGACATGCACGTTTTGGGTACTTTAAAACCATCGTCAATGTTCCTCAATCCAAACAATGAAATATGGCAAAAGACTGTGAAAGTTGAGTTAAAAATAACGTACTACTAAGAGGATGGATGGGATATGACGCTACTGGACCCTCTTTTCATAATTTTCAAGAAAATATTGTGAACAGACATTTTCGATTACGTTTCAAGAAACGAACAACCGAAGTTGATCGGACTTGGCTACATGTGCCCTCGGGGACCCCTGGTACATCAGCAGTGATACTCGCTAAGTGTACAAATGTTACGTCCTCAAATTCATAGCATCATCTAAACGCAGATATTTGCAACTAAGACAGAAATTGGGATGGTCTTTAGGCTTCCTTTTTTGTCCTACCTACTTGAGTGACATACATGCATTAGGTATGTTAAACGTGTTTGAATTTAATAGCATCATTAAAGACCAGATAAATTTACAGCATGGACCAGACATGCACGTTTCGGGTACTTAACCCTCTTTAGTGATCCTCAGTCTAAATAATGTTATATGGCCAAAAAGTGTGAAATTATTATGTCCAAAAATATACCGAAAGATGTTGCAGGATGGGTGGAATGTAACATGATGCACAAGAAGTATGAAAATAATTAGTAAGGTGCGTTTTAACAGCGCCACCAGTAATACATTATGTAATGCTTTCCGCAGCTGGAGCTTGTGACATTGTCTCTGTCTTTTTGTCTGTTCTGTTTTGTGTGTCTTCGATGAAGGTTTCAGCTTTTGTGTTTTACTTTCATTTACTGACATCTATTGTTCTCGGAATTTAACTTCGACAAATGTTGAACAAAGGAGGGGATCTCCAACAACACCCGATTGTAGCACCCACAGCAAAACCCCAAAACACCCAATGTAAAAACACAAAGCAGACAAGCACAGAAAGAGACGCGTAAGGGACAAGGAACGTCAACGCACAACACAGAAACATCAAACACAAAGGACTACACATAAACCAACGAGACCAATGGGCAACCGGTGCCGACTTAGGACGGCCATCTGCCACGGAAATAGCAGAAGGTATGGTTATCCTGGATAACGTGCGCACAACCCTCCCACTTTTCCGATTACCCAGGGGCCCAAGCAACACAGATGAATATGTAAATGGATATAAAAAGAGGGCGTACGTAATACAATCCGTGCTCTGCCGCCGCGAGCTCATGTATGTTATCACCCGAGGAGTCCGACTGACATTCAGAGAGGACAGGTGGTCGGGGCCCTGCCTTCTCTAAAGAGGTTTTGACAGGGCCCGTCATGGAGTCCCGTCGTCACAGTCAGTCAGAGTGCAAGTTTTAAGAATGCGCTTGTACAAGACTGTAGATTGGTCAAGTACCAAGCCTAGTGTCCGTCTGGTGACATTAGGATCATACCCACGGTATAAAAGGCGTTTGATGATTCTGACGCATTTTCGATAGTGATGTTGTCTATCTTTGATCCTTCTTATCTTGTTAATAATGTCACCATAAAATGCAGGTTGTGAAATACCCAAAGTAATATACTCTGTTGCCTGTATTGGTCCGAATTTCAGAAGAAGTTGACAATAATTTTGTAAAACTTCCAGAAAGTCTTTACTAGTTTGTGAAAGCGAAAACCTTGTCCTAAAAGTTTCTTGGTAATTTGTAAATTTCTACTATGAAAATCCAAAACATCAGTACATGCTCTAGCATACCGGATGAGCTGTGAAACATAGATACCATAGGACGGTAATCTAGGAACATCACCGTCAAGCCAGGGGAAATTTACTATGTTAAATCCAAAATCATCTCTTTTATCATACACACTTGTATGGATCTCTCCATTAACAATTTTAATATTTAGGTCCAAAAATGGTGTTTCTGCGTTTGAAACGTTTGCCTTGTTTAGAATCAATTCTTGTCGATAGTAAGAATATCATCCAGGTACCTAGAAGTACCAATGAAACATTTCACATTATCATTTTTTCTTTGTTTTTGACGATTTTGGATAAATTCCTTTTCATACGTGTATAAAAATAAATCTGCAACAAGAGGCGCACAATTAGTACCCATTGGAATCCCTACAACCTGCTTGTAGAGTTTCTCACCAAATCTTACATAAATATTGTCCAAAAGGAAGGATAAGGCAATGCACAGGTTACCACATGTCCATGATTTGTATGATTTGTAATCTGTGGCGGAAAAGAAACCCTTCGATTCAGAAGTACAAATATATTTTTTCCCCTCTCGATCAAAGCACCATTTGGACAGTCGATAATTTATTTTGTCGTGAGGAAGCGTGGTGTACATATTAGAAAAGTCGTATGAAGATATCGTATTTGCTTCAAAATTTCTTGATTTCATTTTGTCAATCACATCCCCTGAATTTTTAATAGACCAAAAGAAGTTTACGCCATTCCTGTTCATGACAGTTTCACAGTATTTTGCCACGTGTTCCTTTATAGCCGTGAGTGCTGACGTCAGATTTCTAGACAAAATTGTTGTTGAGCAGTTGCTAGAATTAGCAATGTATCGAAAATTGTAAGGAGTATTGTGAAGTTTTGGTATACAGTATATTGTAGGGAGATCCAATTTAGAAATAGGGATGTTAAAAGAAGAAATTTCACTGTTAGGTTTGTTCAAAATATTGGGAACACTTTCGTTGCTTTCGATATAAGTATTAGTTGAGGAAAGGTCCGACACTAAAGTTGATATGTAGTAGCGTTTTCAAATAATTATGGTGTTGTTGGCTGCTTTGTCTGCAGGCGCGAAGACATATTTTTCATGTAAATTACGTAACTTGGATTTGAAATATCTTTCAGATTTAGAAATTGGATTTTCAAAAAGTTGAGGATTTTTGTGGTAGTTATCTATTCGAATATCGGTAATATCCAAAATGAGGTTTTTCCAGTCATTCAGAGCATGCGATTCGACTCCTTCCGATTTACACCATCGTTTGGTATAGTTATCTAAAGCTTCCTTTAGCACTTCGCGACATTTAATAAAATCTATCTTGGATGGGATTCTATACTTAGGTCCTTTCTTAAGAAGACCACGTAGCTGCCTGTCTTTGATAATTGAAAAGTCACCTGTAATAATATGACCAGCTGGTTTATATAGATATGCAGACGTTGCACATTCTCAAGAAGCAGGACATGATTCAAGTATTTTAGGATCTTGTGTAACTTTGTTGTAGTTAAAAACGAAATTTCGAATAGGTCTCTTATATTTGTAACAAATAAGAGGAGGTTCTAAATTTTCAAAATATGGAATGGCACTTTGTACGCGATATTCCCGAAAAATATTAGAGATGTTCAGAAGATCAAATCCTTTGTTAATAAATGGAATTTTTATGAATCGTCTTTTAGGGGAGGTGTTTTTAACCAAAGGATATAGTTTATTTTGTGCGAATGCAACAATGATATTTAGCCTGAATCAATCAGTGTTTCTTAAGAATGCAACCGGTGCTTCATCCAAGATAGATTTTAATTGAACTGCTGGAACTGAAGAGAGAGCATGTAGCAGTTCATGTCTGCCGCCGTTGCGTGCAATGATCAGTAGATCTTTGAGGGTACGATGTACTCTAGCTCTTTTTCTGAGTTTTTTGTTTCGCCTTTTACCGTGAGACCTATGCTTCCTTTTAGTGTTAGGGCGGATTGAAAAAGCATTAATATTTGAAGAGGTCGAAGAAATGTTTCCTTGTCCATAAATCTGATCGTTTAGACCAAGGGGGTACGCAGTTTGCAGTTTGGTTATCCAGGCAAGTTCAGCTTGTAAGCGGCGTTTTTTAATTTCAGTTTTACTTTGATTTTTAAGTTTTTGGAATGACTGAACTGGAGTAATCGTTATATCCGAAATTGAATGATTGTATTTAACGAAGTTATTATATAGGAAATTTGTTTAGTTTTTTTTCTGACGAGAGTTTCTTATCTGAAACGAATGACTTCGAAAACGAGATTTTAAGGCCTGGCCTGTTTCTCCTACATATTGGGCGCCACATCCCTTTGCGTGTCATGTAATGACATAGATGACATCTTGATACGATCAATCAATGTCCTTATCAATCTCGATTTGAAAGGTCTGCGCATTAACACTAGATTTAATTGTTGTGGAATTGCAATTGATGAGCGGACACATTTAAGAATTCGGACACATGCAATTGATGAGCGGTTGAAGAAACGATCAACCGAAGTTGATCGAACTTGGTTACATGTGCCCTTCGGGACGCCTGGTCCATCAGCAGTGACACTCACCAAGTTGTAAAATACACTTGGCTTTATTCAACCTGTTCAATTACTGACGAGGATTAAATATCCGAAACACGTTTTCAGTACGATAAAGTTGGTACTATAGAACATACATTTCAATTTTGAATTGTACATTGGCAGTCATTGCATATTGTATGAAAAATACTTGAAGACAAACAACATACACTTTAATTTGCTTGCACTCATATTCTTACTATTGAACAGCTTAATGATAAGCTTAATGATGATCGAATATACATCCCTACAATTTATATCCAGTGAATGTGGAAACCCTGTGGATATATCCATAAGAACCTTCTGATAACAAGTAAACTGTGTCTCCCTTTCTGAGGTCGGCTACATAGGACTGACTAGGAGAATACCAAGTTGGATAACTTCTAGCATAACCTTACAGTACAACTTGGTTTTTACCATTGACTTCAATGTAGATGTCTGAATGTTTCCCTTTATCAACCATTATTGTCCAATGGAATACGTACACCCCAGCTATTGGTGCAGTGAAGACTCCAGTGGTTGGGTCGTAGGCATCGCCAATATTGGTACGTGTTTTCCCAAAAACTACTTTTGTATTAGTTGAAGTGGTCTTGATGTCACTTTCTGGATAGGCACTGAAAGCAACCATTCTTTTGTCCCATGGCTTCACTCTAATACGAAAAGTTTGAATTTAATCTAAGCAACCATTCGTTTGTCCCATGGCTTTACTATAATACGAAAAGTTTGAATTTAATTATTGATGTATTTCTGTTCATGTTGATTATGAACATTGATTTAAGGCACTACAATCGATAAAATTTAGAGCAAAAATATTTTATGACAATTAGCTTCACTTTCTACACAAGACGTAACTTTGGACTTAGTTATCAGCATAGATTCACTTTGGCATGAAGTACTACTGACGAGGATTAATGTATCCGAAACACCTGTCTAGTACAACAAAATTGGTACTATAGAACATATATTTTAATATTGACAATATCATTGAATTCATTACTAGTCATGTCTTCGATAACATTACGTTCATTCATATTTCTATTTTGTCATAAAGAAAAATGAAAAAAAAAGAATGAATTTTGACGTTATTATGATCAATGAAGGTTTATTTCATTTGATAAATAGAATCTCCAAAATGATGTTGTTTCTATTTCATTCGGTATTTCGCAAAGGCTTTGTGGTATAAAAAATCTTACGACTCGCTTCATTAATATCTTAAAATAGAAAATCATCTGGGATTCTCAGCAAACTTCATGAAAAGTGGTTGGTTTTTTTGTATTTCCTACCTGGTTTGTGTGGATTATACATACTCCTGGTACAGACATAGGACATACAGTGTTTGACCATAGAAGCTTGCTCTCTCATAATAACGTGTATCAATGCGTCTGTTATACATATTCCTGGTACAGACATTGGACATACAGTGTTTGATCATAGAAGCCTGCTCTCTCATAATGACGTGTATCAATGCGTCTGTTATACATATTCCTGGTACAGACATTGGACATACAGTGTTTGATCATAGAAGCTTGCTCTCTCATAATGACGTGTATCAATGCGTCTGTTATATATATTCCTGGTACAGACATTGGACATACAGTGTTTGATCATAGAAGCTTGCTCTCTCATAATGACGTGTATCAATGCGTCAGTTATACATATTCCTGGTACAGACATTGGACATACAGTGTTTGATCATAGAAGCTTGCTCTCTCATAATGAGGTGTATCAATGCGTCTGTTATACATATTACTGGTACAGACATTGGACATACAGTGTTTGATCATAGAAGCTTGCTCTCTCATAATAACGTGTATCAATGCGTCTGTTATACATATTCCTGGTACAGACATGGGACATACAGTGTTTGATCATAGAAGCTTTCTCTCTCATAATAACGTGTATCAATGCGTCTGTTATACATATTCCTGGTACTGACATGGGACATACAGTGTTTGATCATAGAAGCTTGCTCTCTCATAATAACGTGTATCAATGCGTCTGTTATACATATTCCTCGTACAGACACTGGACATACAGTGTTTGATCATAGAAGCTTGCTCTCTCATAATGACGTGTATCAATGGGTCTTTTATACATATTCCTGGTACAGACATTGGACATACAGTGTTTGATCATAGAAGCTTGCTCTCTCATAATAACGTGTATCAATGCGTCTGTTATACATATTCCTGGTACAGACATTGGACATACAGTGTTTGATCATAGAAGCTTGCTCTCTCATAATGACGTGTATCAATGCGTCTGTTAAACATATTCCTGGTACAGACATAGGACATACAGTGTTTGATCATAGAAGCTTGCTCTCTCATAATGACGTGTATCAATGTGTCTATTATACATATTCCTGGTACAGACATTGGACATACAGTGTTTAATCATAGAGACTTGATCTCTCATAATGACGTGTATCGATGTGTCTGTTATACATATTCCTGGTACAGACATTGGACATAAAGTGTTTGATCATAGAAGCTTGCTCTCTCCTAATGACGTGTATCAATGCGTCTGTTAAACATATTCCTGGTACAGACATTGGACATACAGTGTTTGATCATAGAAGCTTGCTCTCTCATAATGACGTGTATCAATGCGTCTGTTATACATATTCCTGGTACAGACATAGGACATACAGTGTTTGATCATAGAAGCTTGCTCTCTCATAATGACGTGTATCAATGCGTCTGTTATACATATTCCTGGTACAGACATAGGACATACAGTGTTTGATCATAGAAGCTTGCTCTCTCCTAATGACGTGTATCAATGCGTCTGTTATACATATTCCTGGTACAGACATTGGACATACAGTGTTTGAACATAGAAGCTTGCTCTCTCATAATGACGTGTATCAATGCGTCTGTTATACATATTCCTTGTAAAGACATGGGACATACAGTGTTTGATCATAGAAGGTTGCTCTCTCCTAATGACGTGTATCAATGCGTCTGTTATACATATTCCTGGTATATACTTTGGACATACAGTGTTAGATCATAGAAGCTTGCTCTCTCATAATGACGTGTATCAATGCGTCTGTTAAACATATTCCTGGTACAGACATTGGACATACAGTGTTTGAACATAGAAGCTTGCTCTCTCATAATGACGTGTATCAATGCGTCTGTTATACATATTCCTTGTAAAGACATGGGACATACAGTGTTTGATCATAGAAGGTTGCTCTCTCCTAATGACGTGTATCAATGCGTCTGTTATACATATTCCTGGTATAGACACTGGACATACAGTGTTAGATCATAGAAGCTTGCTCTCTCATAATGACGTGTATCAATGCGTCTGTTATACATATTCCTGGTACAGACATGGGACATACAGTGTTTGATCATAGAAGGTTGCTCTCTCCTAATGACGTGTATCAATGCGTCTGTTATACATATTCCTGGTACAGACATAGGACATACAGTGTTTGATCATAGAAGGTTGCTCTCTCATAATAACGTGTATCAATGCGTCTGTTATACATATTCCTGGTACAGACATAGGACATACAGTGTTTGATCATAGAAGCTTGCTCTCTCATAATGACGTGTATCAATGCGTCTGTTATACATATTCCTGGTAGATACATTGGACATACAGTGTTTGATCATAGAAGGTTGCTCTCTCATAATGACATGTATCAATGCGTCTGTTATACATATTCCTGGTACAGACATAGGACATACAGTGTTTGATCATAGAAGGTTGCTCTCTCATAATGACGTGTATCAATGCGTCTGTTATACATATTCCTGGTACAGACATAGCACATACAGTGTTTGATCATAGAAGCTTGCTTTCTCAGAATGACGTGTATCAATGCGTCTGTTATACATATTCCTGGTACATACATATGACATACAGTGTTTGATCATAGAAGCTTGCTCTCTCATAATGACGTGTATCAATGCGTCTGTTATACATATTCCTGGTACAGACATTAGACATACAGTGTTTGATCATAGAAGCTTCCTCTCTCATAATGACGTGTATCAATGCGTCTGTTATACTTATTCCTGGTACAGACATTGGACATGCAGTGTTTGATCATAGAAGCTTGCTCTCTCATAATGACGTGTATCAATGCGTCTGTTATACATATTCCTGGTACAGACATTGGACATACAGTGTTTGATCATAGAAGCTTGCTCTCTCATAATGACGTGTATCAATGCGTCTGTTATACATATTCCTGGTACATACATTGGACATACAGTGTTTGATCATAGAAGCTTGCTCTCTCATAATGACGTGTATCAATGCGTCTGTTATACATATTCCTGGTACAGACATTGGACATACAGTGTTTGATCATAGAAGCTTGCTCTCTCATAATAACGTGTATCAATGCGTCTGTTATACATATTCCTGGTATATACTTTGGACATACAATATTAGATCATAGAAGCTTGCTGTCTCATAATGACGTGTATCAATGCGTCTGTTATACATATTCCTGGTGCAGACATAGGACATACAGTGTTTGATCATAGAAGCTTGCTCTCTCATAATGACGTGTATCAATGCGTCTGTTATACATATTCCTGGTGCAGACATAGGACATACAGTGTTTGATCATAGAAGCTTGCTCTCTCATAATGACGTGTATCAATGCGTCTGTTATACATATTCCTGGTACAGACATAGGACATACAGTGTTTGATCATAGAAGCTTGCTCTCTCAGAATGACGTGTATCAATGCGTCTGTTATACATATTCCTGGTACATACATATGACATACAGTGTTTGATCATAGAAGCTTGCTCTCTCATAATGACGTGTATCAATGCGTCTGTTATACATATTCCTGGTACAGACATTGGACATACAGTGTTTGATCATAGAAGCTTCCTCTCTCATAATGACGTGTATCAATGCGTCTGTTATACATATTCCTGGTACAGACATTGGACATACAGTGTTTGATCTTAGAAGCTTGCTCTCTCATAATGAGGTGTATCAATGCGTCTGTTACACATATTCTTGGTACAGACATAGGACATACAGTGTTTGATCATAGAAGCTTGCTCTCTCATAATGACGTGTATCAATGCGTCTGTTATACATATTCCTGGTACAGACATAGGACATACAGTGTTTGATCATAGAAGCTTGCTCTCTCATAATGACGTGTATCAATGCGTCTGTTATACATATTCCTGGTACAGACATAGGACATACAGTGTTTGATCATAGAAGCTTGCTCTCTCATAATGACGTGTATCAATGCGTCTGTTCTACATATTCCTGGTACAGACATTGGACATACAGTGTTTGATCATAGAAGCTTGCTCACTCATAATGACGTGTATCAATGCGTCTGTTATACATATTCCTGGTAGATACATTGGACATACAGTGTTTGATCATAGAAGGTTGCTCTCTCATAATGACATGTATCAATGCGTCTGTTACACATATTCCTGGTACAGACACTGGACATACAGTGTTTGATCATAGAAGCTTGCTCTCTCATAATGACGTGTATCAATGCGTCTGTTATACATATTCCTGGTACAGACACTGGACATACAGTGTTTGATCATAGAAGCTTGCTCTCTCAGAATGACGTGTATCAATGCGTCTGTTATACATATTCCTGGTACATACATATGACATACAGTGTTTGATCATAGAAGCTTCCTCTCTCATAATGACGTGTATCAATGCGTCTGTTATACATATTCCTGGTACAGACATTGGACATACAGTGTTTGATCTAGAAGCTTGCTCTCTCATAATGACGTGTATCAATGCGTCTGTTATACATATTCCTGGTGCAGACATAGGACATACAGTGTTTGATCATAGAAGCTTGCTCTCTCATAATGACGTGTATCAATGCGTCTGTTATACATATTCCTGGTACAGACATAGGACATACAGTGTTTGATCATAGAAGCTTGCTCTCTCAGAATGACGTGTATCAATGCGTCTGTTATACATATTCCTGGTACATACATATGACATACAGTGTTTGATCATAGAAGCTTGCTCTCTCATAATGACGTGTATCAATGCGTCTGTTATACATATTCCTGGTACAGACATTGGACATACAGTGTTTGATCATAGAAGCTTCCTCTCTCATAATAACGTGTATCAATGCGTCTGTTATACATATTCCTGGTACAGACATTGGACATACAGTGTTTGGTCATTGAAGCTTGCTCTCTCATAATAACGTGTATCAATGCGTCTGTTATACATATTCCTGGTACAGACATTGGACATACAGTGTTTGATCATAGAAGCTTGCTCTCTCAGAATGACGTGTATTAATGCGTCTGTTATACATATTCCTGGTACATACATATGACATACAGTGTTTGATCATAGAAGCTTGCTCTCTCATAATTACGTGTATCAATGCGTCTGTTATACATATTCCTGGTGCAGACATAGGACATACAGTGTTTGATCATAGAAGCTTGCTCTCTCATAATGACGTGTATCAATGCGTCTGTTATACATATTCCTGGTACAGACATAGGACATACAGTGTTTGATCATAGAAGCTTGCTCTCTCAGAATAACGTGTATCAATGCGTCTGTTATACATATTCCTGGTACATACATATGACATACAGTGTTTGATCATAGAAGCTTGCTCTCTCATAATGACGTGTATCAATGCGTCTGTTATACATATTCCTGGTACAGACACTGGACATACAGTGTTTGATCATAGAAGCTTGCTCTCTCATAATGACGTGTATCAATGCGTCTGTTATACATATTCCTGGTACATACATTGGACATACAGTGTTTGATCATAGAAGCTTGCTCACTCATAATGACGTGTATCAATGCGTCTGTTATACATATTCCTGGTACAGACATTGGACATACAGTGTTTGATCATAGAAGCTTGCTCTCTCATAATGACGTGTATCAATGCCTCTGTTATACATATTCCTGGTACAGACATGGGACATACAGTGTTTGATCATAGAAGCTTGCTCTCTCATAATGATGTGTATCAATGCGTCTGTTATACATATTCCTGGTACAGACATTGGACATACAGTGTTTGATCATAGAAGCTTGCTCTCTCATAATGACGTGTATCAATGCGTCTGTTATACATATTCCTGGTACAGACATTGGACATACAGTGTTTGATCATAGAAGCTTTCTCTCTCATAATAACGTGTATCAATGCGTCTGTTATACATATTCCTGGTACAGACATGGGACATACAGTGTTTGATCATAGAAGCTTGCTCTCTCATAATGACGTGTATCAATGCGTCTGTTATACATATTCCTGGTACAGACATTGGACATACAGTGTTTGATCATAGAAGCTTGCTCTCTCATAATGACGTGTATCAATGCGTCTGTTATACATATTCCTGGTACAGACACTGGACATACAGTGTTTGATCATAGAAGCTTGCTCTCTCATAATGAGGTGTATCAATGCGTCTGTTATACATATTCCTGGTACAGACATTGGACATACAGTGTTTGATCATAGAAGCTTGCTCTCTCATAATGACGTGTATCAATGCGTCTGTTATACATATTCCTGGTACATACATTGGACATACAGTGTTTGATCTTAGAAGCTTACTCTCTCATAATGACGTGTATCAATGCGTCTGTTATACATATTCCTGGTACAGACATTGGACATACAGTGTTTGATCATAGAAGCTTGCTCTCTCATAATGACGTGTATCAATGCGTCTGTTATACATATTCCTGGTACATACATTGGACATACAGTGTTTGATCATAGAAGCTTGCTCTCTCATAATGACGTGTATCAATGCGTCTGTTATACATATTCCAGGTACAGACATAGGACATACAGTGTTTGATCATAGAAGCTTGCTCTCTCCTAATAACGTGTATCAATGCGTCTGTTATACATATTCCTGGTACAGACATTGGACATACAGTGTTTGATCATAGAAGCTTTCTCTCTTATAATAACGTGTATCAATGCGTCTGTTATACATATTCCTGGTACAGACATTGGACATACAGTGTTTGATCATAGAAGCTTGCTCTCTCAGAATGACGTGTATCAATGCGTCTGTTATACATATTCCTGGTACAGACATAGGACATACAGTGTTTGATCTTAGAAGCTTGCTCTCTCATAATGACGTGTATCAATGCGTCTGTTATACATATTCCTGGTACATACAATGGACATACAGTGTTTGATCATAGAAGCTTGCTCACTCATAATGACGTGTATCAATGCGTCTGTTATACATATTCCTGGTAGATACATTGGACATACAGTGTTTTATCATAGAAGGTTGCTCTCTCATAATGACATGTATCAATGCGTCTGTTACACATATTCTTGGTACAGACACTGGACATACAGTGTTTGATCATAGAAGCTTGCTCTCTCATAATGACGTGTATCAATGCGTCTGTTATACATATTCCTGGTACAGACATTGGACATACAGTGTTTGATCATAGAAGCTTGCTCTCTCATAATAACGTGTATCAATGCGTCTGTTATACATATTCCTGGTACAGACATTGGACATACAGTGTTTGATCATAGAAGCTTGCTCTCTCATAATGACGTGTATCAATGCGTCTGTTATACATATTCCTGGTACAGACATTGGACATACAGTGTTTGATCATAGAAGCTTGCTCTCTCATAATGACGTGTATCAATGCGTCTGTTATACATATTCCTGGTACAGACATAGGACATACAGTGTTTGATCATAGAAGCTTGCTCTCTCATAATAACGTGTATCAATGCGTCTGTTATACATATTCCTAGTACATACAATGGACATACAGTGTTTGATCATAGAAGCTTGCTCTCTCATAATGACGTGTATCAATGCGTCTGTTATACATATTCCTGGTACAGACATTGGACATACAGTGTTTGATCATAGAAGCTTGCTCTCTCATAATGACGTGTATCAATGCGTCTGTTATACATATTCCTGGTACAGACATTGGACATACAGTGTTTGATCATAGAAGCTTGCTCTCTCATAATGACGTGTATCAATGCGTCTGTTATACATATTCCTGGTACAGACATTGGACATACAGTGTTTGATGATAGAGGCTTGCTCTCTCATAATGACGTGAATCAATGCGTCTGTTATACATATTCCTGGTACAGACATAGGACATACAGTGTTTGATGATAGAGGCTTGCTCTCTCATAATAACGTGTATCAATGCGTCTGTTATACATATTCCTGGTACATACAATGGACATACAGTGTTTGATCATAGAAGCTTGCTCTCTCATAATGACGTGTATCAATGCGTCTGTTATACATATTCCTGGTACAGACATTGGACATACAGTGTTTGATGATAGAGGCTTGCTCACTCATAATGACGTGTATCAATGCGTCTGTTATACATATTCCTGCTACATACATTGGACATACAGTGTTTGATCATAGAAGCTTGCTCTCTCATAATGACGTGTATCAATGCGTCTGTTATACATATTCCTGGTACAGACATAGGACATACAGTGTTTGATGATAGAAGTTTGCTCTCTCATAATGACGTGTATCAATGCGTCTGTTATACATATTCCTGGTACAGACATAGGACATACAGTGTTTGATTATAGGTGCTTGCTCTCTCATAATGACGTGTATCAATGCGTCTGTTATACATATTCCTGGTACAGACACTGGACATACAGTGTTTGATCATAGAAGCTTGCTCTTTCATAATGACGTGTATTAATGCGTCTGTTATACATATTCCTGGTACAGACATTGGACATACAGTGTTTGATCATAGAAGCTTGCTCTCTCATATTGACGAGTGTCAATGCGTCTGTTATACATATTCCTGGTACAGACATGGGACATACAGTGTTTGATCATAGAGGCTTGCTCTCTCATAATGACGTGTATCAATGCGTCTGTTATACATATTCCTGGTACAGACATTGGACATACAGTGTTTGATCATAGAGGCTTGCTCTCTCATAATGACGTGTATCAATGCGTCTGTTATACATATTCCTGGTACAGACATTGGACATACAGTGTTTGATCATAGAGGCTTGCTCTCTCATAATCACGTGAATCAATATATCTGTTATACATATTCCTGGTACAGACAATGGATATACAGAGTTTGATCATAGAGGCTTGCTCTCTCATAATGACGTGAATCAATGCGTCTGTTATACATATTCCTGGTACAGACATTGGACATACAGTGTTTGATCATAGAAGCTTGCTCTCTCATAATAACGTGTATCAATGCGTCTGTTATACATATTCCTGGTACAGACATTGGACATAAAGTGTTTGATCATAGAAGCTTGCTCTCTCATAATAACGTGAATCAATATATCTGTTATACATATTCCTGGTACAGACATTGGACATACAGTGTTTGATCATTGAAGCTTGCTCTCTCATAATAACGTGTATCAATACGTCTGTTATACATATTCCTGGTGCAGACATGGGACATACAGTGTTTGATCATAGAAGCTTGCTCTCTCATAATAACGTGTATCAATGCGTCTGTTATACATATTCCTGGTACAGACACTGGACATACAGTGTTTGATCATAGAAGCTTGCTCTCTCATAATGACGTGTATCAATGAGTCTGTTATACATATTCCTGGTACATACATTGGACATACAGTGTTTGATCATAGAGGCTTGCTCTCTCATAATGACGTGTATCAATGCGTCTGTTATACATATTCCTGGTACAGACATGGGACATAAAGTGTTTGATCATAGAGGCTTGCTCTCTCATAATGACGTGTATCAATGCCTCTGTTATACATATTCCTGGTGCAGACATGGGACATAAAGTGTTTGATCATAGAGGCTTGCTCTCTCATAATCACGTGAATCAATATATCTGTTATACATATTCCTGGTACAGACATTGGACATACAGTGTTTGATCATTGAAGCTTGCTCTCTCATAATAACGTGTATCAATACGTCTGTTATACATATTCCTGGTGCAGACATGGGACATACAGTGTTTGATCATAGAAGCTTGCTCTCTCATAATAACGTGTATCAATGCGTCTGTTATACATATTCCTGGTACAGACACTGGACATACAGTGTTTGATCATAGAAGCTTGCTCTCTCATAATGACGTGTATCAATGAGTCTGTTATACATATTCCTGGTACATACATTGGACATACAGTGTTTGATCATAGAGGCTTGCTCTCTCATAATGACGTGTATCAATGCGTCTGTTATACATATTCCTGGTACAGACATTTGACATACAGTGTTTGATCATAGAAGCTTGCTCTCTCATAATAACGTGTATCAATGCGTCTGTTATACATATTCCTGGTACAGACATTTGACATACAGTGTTTGATCATAGAAGCTTGCTCTCTCATAATAACGTGTATCAATGCGTCTGTTATACATATTCCTGGTACATACATTGGACATACAGTGTTTGATCATAGAAGCTTGCTCTCTCATAATAACGTGTATCAATATGTCTGTTACACATATTCCTGGTACAGACATAGGACATACAGTGTTTGATCATAGAAGCTTACTCTCTCATAATGACGTGCATCAATTCGTCTGTTATACATATTCCTGGTACAGACATTGGACATACAGTGTTTGATCATAGAAGCTTGCTCTCTCATAATGACGTGTATCAATGCGTCTGTTATACATATTCCTGGTACAGACATTGGACATACAGTGTTTGATCATAGAAGCTTGCTCTCTCATAATGACGTGTATCAATGCGTCTGTTATACATATTCCTGGTACAGACATTGGACATACAGTGTTTGATCATAGAAGCTTGCTCTCTCATAATGACGTGTATCAATGCGTCTGTTATACATATTCCTGGTACAGACATTGGACATACAGTGTTTGATGATAGAGGCTTGCTCACTCATAATGACGTGTATCAATGCGTCTGTTATACATATTCCTGCTACATACATTGGACATACAGTGTTTGATCATAGAAGCTTGCTCTCTCATAATGACGTGTATCAATGCGTCTGTTATACATATTCCTGGTACAGACATAGGACATACAGTGTTTGATGATAGAAGTTTGCTCTCTCATAATGACGTGTATCAATGCGTCTGTTATACATATTCCTGGTACAGACATAGGACATACAGTGTTTGATTATAGGTGCTTGCTCTCTCATAATGACGTGTATCAATGCGTCTGTTATACATATTCCTGGTACAGACACTGGACATACAGTGTTTGATCATAGAAGCTTGCTCTTTCATAATGACGTGTATTAATGCGTCTGTTATACATATTCCTGGTACAGACATTGGACATACAGTGTTTGATCATAGAAGCTTGCTCTCTCATATTGACGAGTGTCAATGCGTCTGTTATACATATTCCTGGTACAGACATGGGACATACAGTGTTTGATCATAGAGGCTTGCTCTCTCATAATGACGTGTATCAATGCGTCTGTTATACATATTCCTGGTACAGACATTGGACATACAGTGTTTGATCATAGAGGCTTGCTCTCTCATAATGACGTGTATCAATGCGTCTGTTATACATATTCCTGGTACAGACATTGGACATACAGTGTTTGATCATAGAGGCTTGCTCTCTCATAATCACGTGAATCAATATATCTGTTATACATATTCCTGGTACAGACATTGGATATACAGAGTTTGATCATAGAGGCTTGCTCTCTCATAATGACGTGAATCAATGCGTCTGTTATACATATTCCTGGTACAGACATTGGACATAAAGTGTTTGATCATAGAAGCTTGCTCTCTCATAATGACGTGTATCAATGCGTCTGTTATACATATTCCTGGTACAGACATGGGACATACAGTGTTTGATCATAGAAGCTTGCTCTCTCATAATGACGTGAATCAATGCGTCTGTTATACATATTCCTGGTACATACATTGGACATACAGTGTTTGATCATAGAAGCTTGCTCTCTCATAATGACGTGAATCAATGCGTCTGTTATACATATTCCTGGTACATACATTGGACATACAGTGTTTGATCATAGAAGCTTGCTCTCTCATAATGACGTGTATCAATGAGTCTGTTATACATATTCCTGGTACATACATTGGACATACAGTGTTTGATCATAGAGGCTTGCTCTCTCATAATGACGGGTATCAATGCGTCTGTTATACATATTCCTGGTACATACATTGGACATACAGTGTTTGGTCATAGAGGCTTGCTCTCTCATAATGACGTGTATCAATGCGTCTGTTATACATATTCCTGGTACAGACATTGGACATACAGTGTTTGATCATAGAGGCTTGCTCTCTCATAATGACGTGTATCAATGCGTCTGTTATACATATTCCTGGTACAGACATTGGACATACGGTGTTTGATCATAGAGGCTTGCTCTCTCATAATAACGTGTATCAATGCGTCTGTTATACATATTCCTGGTACAGACATTGGACATACAGTGTTTGATCATAGAAGCTTGCTCTCTCATAATCACGTATATCAATGCCTCTGTTATACATATTCCTGGTACAGACATTGGACATACAGTGTTTGATCATAGAAGCTTGCTCTCTCATAATAAAGTGTATCAATGCGTCTGTTATACATATTCCTGGTACAGACATTGGACATACAGTGTTTGATCATAGAGGCTTGCTCTCTCATAATGACGTGTATCAATGCGTCTGTTATACATATTCCTGGTACAGACATTGGACATACAGTGTTTGATCGTTTAGATAGAGGATCACTGACGAGGGTTAAATACCCGAAACGTGCATGTCTGGTCCATGCTGTAAATTTATCTGCTCATAAATGATGCTAATGATTTAAAGACATTATACATTGGGAAAATACAGTCCAAAAATAGAAAAGTTCACGAAGAGATGTGTCGCTTGTCACATTTTTTATCCTTGATATGTATGAGCTTGACAGTGCATGCTTACTCCTCCCGGGCACCTTGTCCCACTTCTAGCTTGCCGGGGGTCCGTCGGTGCTCAATTATGAGTACTGTTGAGATTGTAGTCAGGAACTTCTTTATCTCACTTGAATTATAATCAAGTTTTCAATAAATCTTTACTTTCGTGAAACCATTTTAGGACCATATTACCGTTATTATGTGGAAAATGTGGGCGATAATAGTTGGTGAATTACACTATGCGGTTGATGAAATGATTTGGTAAATTCCCTCACAATGTTGCCAAATCGATAAGGAATATCACCGTTAATTTTGACATGATAAGCTACGTTGTATTGGGTATCTGTACATCATACTCCCCGAACACGTCAGTGCTACGAATGATTTTTTTTGTTAAGGTGAGTAGATATCAGACGAGATGCTAGTCATCAACCCCTTAGTCCTCATTAAATAATCCATTTGTATAAAAGAAGAGAGGGGATCTCCAACCAGACCCTGTTGCAGAACCAACAGCAAAGCACCCGATGCGAAAACACAAAGACAAGCACACAAATGAGAAAATGAGACATACGACATATAAACATCAAACACAAAAGACTACGCATAAACCATCGTGAATAAAAGTCAATCAGAACACCCAGAATTAGATTCCAAAAATCACAATCAAACGGCCTACGCATTCTTCAAAAATGTATATCAGAATATTCTCACGAGAAAATAAAATAGGACAAACAGACGGAGACAATAACATAACTACATGGAATCTCGAATGACAACTCTATCTAGTGAACAATCTCCAGTGTACCGTGCAAGTACGGAAGGCTCTGTCGGGGAGGCGCTTACTTTATACGTGGTACCGTGCTAAACATTGCAATTTAAACTTATTCAAATGAATTAAAGAAGATCCTGACGATAGATTTAATTGCACTCACAATAGAGCACCATATTGAGCATAGACGGACCCCCAGCAAGCCAGAGGTGGGTCCAGGTTCCCGGGAGGAGTAAGCATCACCTGTTTGGCTATCCGCACCCGCCGTCGATATTCACGCAAGACAATGGCAACAATATATAAAATACATGCACTGTCTGAGGATATGTCTATATCGAAAGTGCTATGGCGACATTGTCAGGGAAATATATTTGGAAATTTCTGTTACAAAATTTATTCAAATTTCTAAAACCTGGGTCATGTAGCGTCATATCCCAGTCATTTTGCTATGTCTTTCAGTAGATTTAGGACATCATTTTCACAGATTTTGGTCATATTACATTGTTTAGATTGGGGATCACTGACGAGGATTTATTACCCGAAACGTGCATGTCTATTCCATGCTGTAAATTTATCTGCTCTAAAATGATGCTAGTGAATTTGAAGACGTTAAACATTTGTACCACTTGGTGAGTGTCACTGCTGTTGGACCAAGAGTCCCCGAGGGCACATGTAGCCAAGTTCGATCAATTTCGGTTGGTTGTTTCTTCAAACGAATAAATTTGAAAAATTTCTGTTACAAAATTTATTCAAATTTCTAAAACCTGGGTCATGTAGCATCATATCCCAGTCATTTTGCTATGTGTTTCGGTATATTTAGGACATCATTTTCACAGATTTTGGTCATTTTATATTGTTCAGACTGAGGATCACAGACGAGGGTTTATTTTCCGAAACGTGCATGTCTGGTCCAAGCTGTAAACTTATTTGCTCTAAAATGATGCTAATGAATTTGAAGACGTTAAACATTCAAAACACTTACTCGCGGGGAACATATCACATGGATCATATTATATACCAGACAGTATCTAAGTAAATAGCTTCAACAGGGAATCTTACCTTAACAATAGTTAGAAGGAAATTGTGAAATAAAGTTATCAGCCCTTAGAAAGAATTGATAATGTATTCCTTGGTGTGCTCTAACTTTTATTTATGCTTGAGCATCATGTATTCGCGGCTGCGTTAAGGTGCTCCACACTGACGTCGCTCTGAAAATATTCCATTTTTACGGTGCCTGGCATTCAACCCTCAATTACAGCTTAAACGTTCTTTCTTTAGTTCAAAGCTGTATCTTTTTAATATCTGGTAGGTGTCTGGTAGCAAAGAAAAAAAAATCTCCAGGGGGATTCCCCTGTGTCACGTGACAGCCCTAAATATAACTCTACAATGTTGTCTCGGTTTTAAATTGAATTTTGCAAGTGGTAAATAAGGAAAAAATAATAGAAATGTTATATTGTTTTCTTCAGTAAATCCTGTAGATTTAGAAATATGCTGGGCATTGTGACACTTAAAACGATTAAGAGGAGAAAATATACCGAGAAGGAAAACAAGTGGTAAAAACACTGCAAAACTCGACTTTACATCCACATTTTACACAACTATTAAAATTTCTATTAAATGCGCAGCAAAATCTTGGTAAATTGAAGTGTCCTCTATAGATTCTGTATAAAAACATCGAAATCGTACAAGGTTAGTCACCTGCAAATTACATTTTTTTTTACAACTACCCTATATCAGTCTAGTTCCAGATGGGACCTAAACGCACAGGTGATCTGGATTACGTCATAGAAATTTAGCGGGAAAGCATTAGTAAACATGCAACATATAAGCGTGTACAACATAATAACACGGATTTTTAATATCTGACACAATGTAAAGTGGTTTTTTTTTTATTTTAGTATTATTTTTACAACGATGAGAATGTAATATACATAAATAAAGAAGGCAGGCCCGGCCCGGGGGGGGCCTACCTGGGAAAACATGAGTAAACATGCAACATAATAACACGGGTTTTTAATATCTGATACAATGTAAAGTGTTTTTTTTTTAGTATTATTTTTACAACGATGAGAATGTAATATACATTTATATTAAGAAGGCAGGCCCGGCCGGGGGGGGGGGGGGGCTGACCCGGGAGGGTAAGCCTCGTCCGGGCATCCGCTTTTAGTATATGTTTTTCAAGTTAAAACATTAAATATTTTCTTTGTGAGAAAGTTTGTGGTAGGGAATAACTCTGGTGATAAAGGTTGACAATAAAACTCCTGCTGATCAAATATTGAAATCTATGTATCAATGCAATATTTCCTCGTACTGAATCCAACCCGGCGGACTATTGAGACCGCGATACTGACCGTCTTCTAGTTTTGTATTTCACAAAATTGATTGTTAACTTGTTACAGGGCTTTCCTGAGCAGAGCTCTATCGGTGACAAAATAATCATAATAAAAAATGTATATAACTTGAATAAATAAGAGAGAGAGAGGGGGGGGGGGGGTTTCTTTCCCGTCTAGGCTAATCATGTTTCAGTCTAATTATAACCCGCCCGATCTCTTGCTGATTACAATTTGTTTTATTACTATTTTTATTTCTTCTTAGATTTAGTCTAGTACAAGTTGACCGTATCTGAAGTCTCGATATTGTTCTGTTGTACCGGCTATGAATACAGTGCCCGCCGTATAGCCATTTATTGACACATGTATTTTAGCACCGTATTCGTAATTATATATATTATATCTATTTTTAAAAATAATGCTTGAGAATAAACTGTATTAATGTGCATGAGCTGGCACCCTCGCCCCCCCCCCCCCCTCCCCCAACCCCCGACATCAACAACAACTAAATGAATATAAAATGAATAAGAAATAATTATTTTAAAGCCGGTAAATCAGTAAAACTCCATTAAATTGCTAAATATGGACAACATCTAACAAAAAATCGAAATAAAAATTGTGCTCCTTTATGAGGATACCATTATCAATTCCTTATATTGATTTACTAATTGAAAATCAGTGATTCCTCTGTGAATTAAAAGCGGTTTCTCATCCAAAGCTTCCCTTTAACCCTGAACTCAGACTGCGCATGCTTGACCTACAATGACCCGATGTGCAAAACTGTGGAAAAACACGCATTCTGTCATTACTTCTCGTAAATAAGATACTGGGGACATTTTGAGTTGATGTGAGGAATAGGATGAAAGCTCAATAATATTGAAAATCGATCCAGTACAATTTATTTCTTGAAATATCCATAACATACGATAACTGATGTGACGTCATTTATAACGTCACACAATGTTTTCGCGGAATTTTCTCTAACGTCATTGCGTGGAGCACCTTAACGTAGCTGCGTTGCATGGTGACATTTGAATGCAAGTCGTTGCCCAAGGAAAATGTCGCACATGTAACTCAATACTACCCTTTAGAACAACTTAGAAGATTTCACTTTCATAACGTGTACATTGTTAGTCAATGTACAGCTTAACTTTCTTTATTAATTTATAAATAACTACCAGTATGCATTGCTTCATATGAAGAATACTTGAAGATAAACAAGATACACTAAAACTTGATTGCGCACATATTTTAATGATGAATGGCTTTTTTACACTGAATTCTAATATGACTTGATTCTTTTTCCCTATTAAGACAACAGACGCGAGCCGGGCTCTATTCTCCAATATAGGCCCTATAGCGATAAGCCACGCCTACCCATTTTCTGAAAACAGATAAACCGGCAGGAACTGGTTTTTACCAAGAATCGATTTTGTCGTCTGTGTTTCATTGATCTAAGTTTGGTCATCATTAGAATAGAAATAAAAAAATGACAAGCCGGGCTCTATTGTCTCATAATGCCCTCGCGTCCTCAGCCAATCATATTTATCACCTCGCCGCTGACGCGGCTCGGTAATAAATGTGATCAGCTGAGGACGCTCGGGCATTATGAGACAATAGAGCCCGGCTTGTCATTTTTTATTTCTTAAATATACATGTACATCATTACAATCTGTATCCAGTGAATGTGGAAACTCTATGAATATATCCCCTAGAATTATCCGATGACAGGTTTACTGTATCCCCCTTTCTGAGGTCGGCTACATAGGACTGACTAGGGGAATACCAGACTGAGTTTGGATAATTTCTAGCATTACCATTCAGCACAACTTGGCTTTTACCATTAACTTGGATGCTGATGTCTGAATGTTTTCCGTTCGGAATCATTATTGTCCAATGGAATACGTACACCCCAGCTATTGGCGCAGTGAAGACTCCAGTGGTTGGGTCGTAGGCATTGCCAATATTGGTACGTGTTTTTCCAAAAACTATCTTTGTCTTAGCTGAAGTGGTCTGGATGTTACTTTCTGGATAGGCACTGAAAGCAACCATTCTTTTGTCCCATGGCTTCACTATAATGCAAAAAGTTTGAATCTAATTATTGATGATTTCATATTTATATTAATTATGAACATTGATTTTGGGAACTCCATAATTAGCAATGAATCAACTTACACGATTTTTGACCTCAGAAATTCCGCCAAAGTCAGAGTGATACACATAAAGTTGCAGTGTTTATACTGAGTACGAAACTTGGTATATAGAAAAATTCACTGTCCTAATACAAGTACAATTGTTCAATTTAGAGCAGGCAAAAAAATTAATGACGATAAACTTCACTTTCTAGACAAGACGTAACTCTGGTCCTAGGGATCAGCATATCACTGAATTCATTACTAGTCTTGTCTTCGATGATCATCGCACCACTTTCATTCATAGTTTTTGAGTTATAAAGAAAAACGAAAAAAGAAAAAGAATGGATTTTGACGTTAATTTGATCAATGAAGGTTTATTTCATTTGATAAATAGAATCTCGAAAATGATGTGTCTATTTCATTCGGTATTTCGCAAAGGCTCTGTGGTATAAAAACATTTACGACTCGCTTCATTAATATCTTAAAATAGAAAATCATCTGAGATTCTCTTCATTCGTCATGAAAAGTTTTTTTTTTGTATTTCCTACCTTGTCTTTGTGGATCATACATATTCCTGGTACAGACACTGGACATACAGTGTTTGATCATAGAAGCTTGCTCTCTCAGAATAATGTGTATCAATGCGTCGGTATCTTTCTCTGATTTCCCTTGAACCATCCCGAAGAAAGGAAGACAACTCAGGAACAGTAAACTCAGCATGATCTATACAGCCTGCAAAACAAATATGAGACCTACTTACTGTACAAATTTGACCATACTTAGTGCACAACTTGAATGAAAATACTGTAGATAAAATGGCAATTAAAATTCTGATCTGAGTATATAAAAATTCGACAAGAAGTAACAATTATTTTGATTTGTTGACATGCAATTTAAATGAAACACTTGAAAGAGGGTCTTTGAAGTTCAGTTGATGATATGACATATCTGTTGATTATATTGATTCTACAAAACGAGCAGACCCATCGTGTCATTTTCTTGTACGTCGAGGGAATATTCTCTTCAGGGCCCCGAAATACTGACATGTCACCTAATTTGTTCTGACAACATGATATCAAGTTCTGAAAGATTCCCCTTATACTTATTATACTAAGTTAATGGATATTTCAAAAGTCTTTTATTAACATAAATACTTCTTCGAGGGGAAGTTTTCGAAAAAAAAAAACAATGTTGCATATGGTATCAAACATAAGAAACATTTACAAACTTATTTTGGTTTTTTAGGTTTTTATTCAAAGGAGACCTTCTTTAATGTGATATTTGATTATTTAAGAGACATTTTTCACAAGTTTCATATATTTCAAATAACAAAAATATAACCTTAAAAGCTATAAATAAGACCAATTGCTGACACTTATAATGAATGACAAATGGCGAGAAATATCAGCTAGAAACATTTTGTGCGAAATTGTGTCTTTTTACAATGACGTCATAATGAAAAACGGCAACGGATTTCGACTCGGACATGCAATGCAGGAACATTGTCTATTGACATTTGTACAGAAAAATAAAATCAACATACCTGTTGTTTATTCAGAGACGACTGTCTGATTCCAAACTCAGAATAATTCTGGTACAAATCTCCGATTGTTTGATCATGTATATAAACATTTTGACGTTAAATTGCGTGTACATGCTGTCGCCTAACGAGGAAATTAGATACATGTTTTGATATTAATTCATATTGTATAGAAACAAGATGAAATGGGGAAATCTGTATAATTTCTCGTACATATAAGTCATTTTCTAATGTTTAATATTTATTTATAGAAATCATTTTCATATGATATTATATATTTTCTAATATGAGAAATAATTTTGCAAATATCAAAAATAATTTTGCAAAGATAAAAAAAAAATTTTCAAATATCAAAAAAAAAACTTTCAAATATAAAAAATAATTTTTCAAAGATAAAAAATAATTTTTCAAATATAAAAAATTATTTTTCAAATATAAAAAATATTTTTTTTAATACAAAAAAAAAATATTTTTTTAGATATAAAAAGAATATTTTTCAAATATAAAATAAATAATTTTTCAAATATAAAATAAATAATTTTTCAAATATAAAAAATAATTTTTCAAATATATATAAAAAAATAATTTTTCAAATATATATAAATAATAATTTTTCAAATATGAAAAAATAATTTTTTAAGTATAAAAAAAAAGAATTTTCAAATATAAAATAGATAATTTTTTTTAAATATAAAAAAATATTTTTCAAATATAAGAAAAATTATATTTCAAATATAAAAAGATAATAAAAGTTTTTTTTTTTCAAATATCAAAAAATAGGAATCTACGTTGTAGCACTTCTCTGTAAATTTTCTGTTCCAATTGTCTGCTTTATCTCACCTTAGCATAACGTCAGTGAAGTATTTTTATGAGTGCATTCCATCTTCCATCCGTCGTAATAACAAATGTGGACAGAACCAAATCCCTATTACGAAGTCGCTAATCAAAAAATCATCTAACCAAGGGCATACAAAACCAGGATAAAACCAGATCTAAGGCAAAGGAACAGAAATTAAAAAATCTACCATATGAAGAGAATTGAACTCCTGGTGAAGGAGTTAGACCAGGTGCCCAGGAAGTGTGAGCATCTCCTGCTTGCATGCAACACCCGCCACTTCAATTCTGACGACAAACGTATGAATTGGTATGTCATGGCACAAAAGTTCTACGTCAGAATATCATTTATGACTCTGGACAAGGGGAAATCAAAGTGTGCTTCGTCTTCTTCTCGAGAACGACTGAACGGATTTGGATGACACTTGGTACATATAAAGTGCTTATAGTCCCATACATGAGTTGTTTATTTTTGTCCGGATCCGTCTATATGTTGCCCTATCACACGCAATAGTTTGTTATGAAGGGTTTCGTCAGAGAAGACTGGGTATTGATTCTTTGTCCTATCTGAAAGCTGGACAGACTTTTCGGGTGATTGATCTTGAGCTCGCTTTAGCAAGCAGAGCACAGACTGTTATACGCATACCATAGAGTTTTTTAGATCCAGTTACATTTGCAGGCTTTAGGACCAATAGAATTGCATTTATCAGTTTTAGTGTACATCTATCTCTTTATCGATTTTTTTTCAGGGTGACTCTACTGGCAGTTATTTTGTATCATTCCGTGGCTAATGGGCAAAACTCTGGGAAACACCAATGTTACGTCTTCAAATTCATAGCATCATGTAACAGAGCAGAATGGACCAGACATTCACGCTTTGGGTACTTAACCCTCGTCAGTGATCCTCAATTCTAACAATGAAATATGACCAATGGTACATATAAAGTACTAATGGTCCCATACATGAGTTCTTTGTTTTGTCCGAATCCGTCTATTTGTTGCCCTAACACATGCAATAGTTTGTTATGAAGGGTTATTCCTTTTTGACGCGTTTATATTTACATCTTTTAGAACTTTTTGACTTTTCTTGAATAACTCCTTTAATGTGTGATTTTGTGCACTGATGTATACTGCATAATTTCAATATTTCAAAAGTCGTTCAATTTTTTATATTGACTTGGGATGGAAACTGTATTTGCTTATGTGAAGAGGAAGGTAGGACTATTTTTCATACATGTTGAACTTGTTCTCCAGATTCACTGAAGGGATTTTGATAGAACTTGATAGGAATGAAGTATCCATGGCTCCCAACTACTGTCCTGTTGAATAAATCCAGGGCACCCTGCTTTCACGGTTTTCTCCAAAATATGATATTGTAATCTTCCAAGAACATAGCAATTTCAAAGTACTCCTTTTGTCATAATAGCAATGAGTTTAAAAAGATCCTGACGATAATCGCAACAGCACTCACAATAGAGCACCAACTTGAGCATTGACGGACCCCTAGCAAGCTAGAGGTGGGACCAGGTGCCCGGGAGAAGTAAGCATCCCCTGTTGGCTAGCCACACCCGCCGTCGATGTTAATGCACGAAAATGAACACAGTATATAAAATGTATGTACTGTCTGATGTAATGTCTATATAGAAAGTGTTACGGCGACCATGTCAGGGAAATATATTCAAAACACTTACAGTCAAACCCCTCGCGGGGAACATTTTTACGAGCTCCACACGGCAAGTGGCATAAGTGTGACACAAATGAGTTTAAAAAGATCCTGACGATAATCGCAACAGCACTCACAATAGAGCACCAACTTGAGCATTGACGGACCCCTAGCAAGCTAGAGGTGGGACCAGGTGCCCGGGAGGAGTAAGCATCCCCTGTTGGCTAGCCATAACGGCCGTCGATGTTAATGCACGAAAATGAACACAGTATATAAAATGTATGTACTGTCTGATGTAATGTCTATATAGAAAGTGTTATGGCGACCATGTCAGGGAAATATATTCAAAACACTTACTGTCAAACCCCTGGCGGGGAACATTTTTACGAGCTCCACACGGCAAGGGGCATAAGCGTGACACAAATGAGTTTAAAAAGATCCTGACGATAATCGCAACAGCACTCACAATAGAGCACCAACTTGAGCATTGACGGATCCCTAGCAAGCTAGGGGACAGCTAGGGGACATTCCGTCTAATTTAAGTGACGGACAGCCAAAAATACCATTTTTGGCTGTCCGTCAATAAAATTAGAAAAGGGACGGGAAATAAAAAGTCAACGGGGATTGTCTATATCGTAGAATCACTGAAAATGCGTGACATTGGACGCTTTTACGACACTGTTCTCTAGTGTTAACAATGAGAACAATGTGGCGGCGGCTTGAAGTTAACATGGGATATTCAGTCATAGACGTTTTATTTTTCGTATTGTGGTTTGAAGGAAGGTGATAGGGTAAGTTGAAGTTAATCTCCAGTAACGACTAAAGGAGGTCAATTCATAATAGGAAAATTCTTCAGACGACAGAATAAATCGTCAAAACATGGTCATCTGAATTTTGTGAACAGGACAGTAGTGTTGATGTTGTTGATCGACCAGATGCGTGAAGAGGTGGCAAACGTATGTCACTTAGGGTACAATAATTTCCTTAGACAAACTAATTCAGCACCGAAGGGCAAATCGAAACACGAAAGCATTAAGGAATCATTGTAATATTTTTTGGTTGATCGAGGTATAAACGCCAACAATCGAGGGAAAACTGCATCGTGCGCGTTGCGCATGATACATAAGTTTTCCCTCAATTTTTGATACCTCGATCAACCAAACAAAATTACATTGATTTCTTACCATTTCATTGCATGATGCACCTTTTCAATATCTATTTGCAGCTTTGAGATCGTGTTGCTAACGACGTTGCTGATGACGTTGCTAAGCGCGTACTTCCGTTTTGTGTTGATGCAGGTATCAACAAAATTTCTCGGCCAATCATAATCGTTTATTGATAATAACAATGATTCAGAATCATCGAGAGGGATGTCTATAGACGTTTCGTTATTTTTGTTTCAACTCCGAAGTCGAAATTAGGGCCCTTTACAGATGGCGTAAAAATTGTCGAAAAGCGTTCCTCTCTTACAAAAATCCTTTGTCTGGTTCATGTTGTAAATGCATTTGTTTTAACATTTTTACCACCTGGTAAGTGTCACTGCTGGTGGACCATGAGTGCCCGAGGGCACATGTAGCCAAGTTCGATTAATTTCGATGGATCGTTTCTTCAACTCATTCGAAAATTTCTTCTATCAAAATTAATTACAATTTCAAAAACGTGGGTCCTGTAGCATCACATCCCACCTATCCTGCCACGTCTCCTCAATATTTAACCATATTCCATTGTTTAGATTGAGGATTACTGACGAGGGATTTAGTACCCGAAATGTGCATGTCTGGTCCATGCTACAAATTAAATTGTTCTTAAATACCATTTGTACCACTTGACAAGTGTCACTGCTGGTGCACCAGGAGTCCCCAAGGACACATGTAGCCAAGTTCGATCAACTTCGGTTGATCGTTTCACCAACGCATTCGAATTTTGTTTGTTCAAAATTGATTGAAATTTCTCAAATGTGGGTGACCTTAACATCATATCCATCCATCCTGCTACGTCTTTCGGTGAATAATTGGACATAATAACTAATACACTCTTTGGCCATATTACATTGTTTAGATCTAGGATCACTGACGAGGGTTTTAGTAACCGAAACATGCAGGTCTTTTTGTTCTTAACATCCTTAATGATGCTATTGAATTTGAAGACGTTTAACATTCCTCTTGGAACCGCTGAATGGATAAAAACTAATTGCATCCGGACTATCAAAAATTGTGTTCAGGATGATGATTCGAAAAATAAAGATATTCGAATAAAGATATACATGTATGCAATTTTGACGTCTTTTCTGACCCTATATCATAAATGCTTTTTCAGCGCTTTATCTTCGAATGTTAAACGTCTTTAAATTCAATAGCATCATTTAAAACCTGATAAATTTTCAGCATGGACCAGACATGCACGTTTCGGGTACTAAACCCTCGTCAGTGATCCTTAGTCTAAACAATGTAACATGTTTCGCTGGGTGGGTACAGGGTGGTCCTGCTGGATCATCCCCCCTTAGTTTTCGTACGTACATCACCATTAAAGTCATGATATCATTTGATGTATATTTGTCAGTGAATTCTTACTTTGATAGTTATTGATTTTGTGTGAAGTTTTGTTCTGAGATTTATTTATTTTCTATTTTAAATGATTAAAAAAGAGGGACTTTTTTTAAAAATCCTTTTACATAGAATTTGTGTTACGGAGGGCCGCTGCGTTTAACTGTCTTGTTTGTGACATCACCTTACAGTGAGAAGTTCTATGTTTATACAACTATTGTGTGTCTATGGAGACCTCTGTGTATCTGGACAAGTGGGCACATAATCCGGATAACCACACCATTTGCCTATAGCAGTTGGCCGTCTAAAGTCGGCGCCAGGTGCACATTGGTCTCCTTCCTTTTATGTGTTGTCATTAATGTTTGATGTGTTTTTGCACAGGGTGTTTGGCGTTTTGCTGTGGGTGCTGCAACCTGCTGTTGTTGGAGATCCCCTCCTTTGTTAGATGTTTTTGTACGTCTGTTTCGATTGTTTTGTATGGTGTTCTAGTGATTTTTTGTCGTTTATATTTTGTGATTTGTAGTTTTTGTCTGATGTCATTTACGTATCACTTTCTTGTGGGTTTGTTTCGCTGGGTGGGTACAGGGTGGTCCTGCTGGATATCATCCCCCCTTAGTTTTCGTACGTACATTATATCTTACTATATAACTGATAAATTTCGTAATCAACGTTTATAGAGATTACCTCGTGGGATCGAAACGTTTGATATTGTGATTCCTTACGGAGGTTTTTGATTCTTTTCTCATAATTAGTCCCCTACCCGGCTCGCCGGAGGGGACTTGTAGTTTTTTAAGTATATAAAACTGATGAGACATTGCAGTAGGACAATGCCTAATAAGTAAGTCCATATCGTTTAGATATCTGTAAAGTCTATAGTGTTTTGCAAACACTTCAAGAGTTCGTCAAAAGGAAAGCTAGGTCAAGAACGTTTCGGTCATCGACAAACTATTGAAGAATTTGCTGAAACTATGAACGATTAATATACCTAGAAGATTTGAAATGATTTGTTAAGGTGGCTCAATAATCCAAGAATTCTTTGTCAGAGTCAAAAAAATTATTCTGTTTATTTGACATTCATGTCTGATGATTTATATTTGTAATTAAGATTACAGATCATCGTTCATTTGATTGACTAGTGGTCCTCTGAATATACATGTGTAAACCAATTCCGAAATCTGTAGCAAAACAATGAATTTTGATAGATAAATACATGATATAGGGATAATAATTTCACATTAAAACCATTCTTGTTATTATTTTCACCATGATATTATCAAATATGTCTATTTCTTTATAGATAATGCTTTCAAGGAGTAAAATAGCTAAAACTGTTCCCGAAACGTACATTTTTGTGCACCCCCACCCAAAATGAAAATCTAAAAAAAAAGTACCCAGTACCCTTATTTGTCTTCAAAGTGATGAGAAATCTTTGTCAGAAGTTATTTTCTATTACATATTTCTCAACGACAAACTCTGTTCTTCAAAAATAATTATAAAAAAGTACATGTTTTCGTTCACCCTGATTCAAAATACTTGGTTGTCATAGTAACGATTTTAAGGGGGGGGGGGGTTAGGGTTGTCAATAATGTTTAAAGATTGGGGTGATTCTGAAATAAGTAACACAGAAGATGAAATTTCTAGATTTAGTTATATTTTAAACGGCGTTAACAATGTAAAATAAGCTTTTTTTTCATGCACAACGATCGCCGGGTGTCGGAGATACGGAAATATGAATAAGAGAAATAGAAAAAGTAAACGGAAGCGTTTTTAAACATTTTGACGTTCAAGGTCAATAAGTACACGTCACTAACCTCCCTCGTTCTCGATAATACGTGCACTCATCTGTAAAATGGATATATCTTTGAACAAAGCAGGGTTAAAACTAAAATTCACTCGCTCAAAGTTTTTAAATAGGGAAACTTTATTCGATAACATCTCGCAGCAAAGTACGATATTTGACAAAATTGTAGAAAATGTGTATTACCTAAGATTAATTAGAGATAGCAAACTTGAAATATTTTATCTATTATATTGCTAAAATCTCAAAAAAACATCCTGTTTGATCATTAATCTTTAATTTTTCTACTTGATTTTATTGCCAAGCAACACACGGTTGCATTTCCGATGATGACGTTATAAAAATAATACTTTTACGGCATTAGCAAGGGCGTCTCACTTACGGGATATTTTTGATATATAGATTAAACGATATATTTTACTATATATTTATTACGCTCAGATTGTATATGATAATTTTCTGGTTCCATCGATACCAAACTTGTCGAAATCCGTCTAGAAACAAGCGAATTAGAGGAGTTTGAAGACCGAAACCGCACTCGGTACTATTCAAACCAGTATTGACGCCGGGAATATGATGACGTCAAACGATTATTGAGCCTCCTTAAGCAGTGTCCAACTGCAACGGCTCATGATTTTTGTATAGTTTAATGACGAAATGAAAACAATACCAAAAATCATCTCTAAGGATTCTCAACAACATATCTTTCGATACCACATGGTGGAGATGAATTGTATGTTAAACGTCCTCCAATAGCATCGTTTAAGACCAGATGAATTTGCAGCATGGACCAGACATGCACGTTTCAGGTACTCAATCATGTTCTGAATGACTGGAAAAACCTCCTTTTAGATATAACGGATATTCGAATAGATAACAGCCATAAAAACTGTCATTTCCCTTCAAAATACAGGTTCCAAATCTGAAAGACATTTCAAATCCAAGTTAATTAATATACATTAAAAATATGTCTTTGTACCAGCTGATAAACGGTCATCAACACCATAATCATTTGAAAACGTTGCTACATATCACCTTTCGTCTACTAATACTTATATCCAAAGCGATGAAAGTGTCTGTAAAATTTTAAGCACACCAGTGTATTGTCTTCATTCATCAAAATCCCTATTTCTAAATTGGATCTCCAAATCCTATCTTGCATACCAAAACTGCACAAGTTTTCTTCACAAAATTTCGATTTATTGCTTATTCTAGTAACTGTTCAACTACAATTTTGTCCAGAAATCTGACGTCAGCACTTACGGATATTAAAGAACACGTGGCTAGATATTGTGAAACTGTTCTAAACAGAAGCAAAGTAAATTTCTTTTGGTCAGGGGATGTGATTGACAAAATGAAATCTAGGAATTTGCAAGCCAATACGATTTCTTCATACGACTTCTCTAATATGTATACTACACTTCCTCATGACAAAATTAATGATTGATTATCTCAACTCATTAAATGGTGTTTTGATCGAGAGAGGAAAACTTACATTTGTAAATCTCAATCTCAGGGTTTCTATGGGTACTTACTATGTGTCTCTTAAGGTTCATGGTTACACCCTTTCCAAAACACCCCCCAAAACAGTATTAAACATCACAGGTTAAGTTTTATTGATTTTATTGGTAGAGAACATGGTAATGTATAGTATTTCAATGAAAAAAGTATATGTCATCGAGCTTCCAATTGATTTATGAACTTCCAAAGAAGTACATGTCCAATTTTTCTGTAATTTTCCCCAAATTTGCATCATATCATCAATAAACCCCTGTTATTTTAAACCTGATGCATGAATGTATATGGTCATTCTTTTAATAACAAAAGAAGGTCTAAAACAAATAAAAAATAGAAAATACATCAATGCTGGTACGTCAAATTCTATGAAATAGTAAATATTATACCATTTTAGGCTCTATTCTTGACGTCATTATTTTTAGAGTCCAACTTGTAAATGACGGGTTTAAGTACTTTGTTAACATGCCAATGAGCGGGAAAATTGCTATCTTAGTCTAAGTTAACATATCTTTCAACAATAAGAATAAATGTAGCAATCATCGCACAAAATTTTAAGTTTGATACAAAATTATGACCTTACCCCCCTCCAGATTTTGTTACAAAATGCTGGCAAGATATCCCCTCCGTGCTCTATTTGGATGTATATCTCCTGGACCGTTCATCTAAATTACTCCATTTTTCATCCATATATCAATTGGAAATAGAACTTATCAAAATGTGAATTCTATAACCCATTTTATAATATTTACCCATTATATCAGTAATATTAACGCCTGCAATAGTTTTAAGCAAATGACGTCACGTGATGCATTTGGCAATTTGAACGTCAAATCAAGTTGATAAAGAAATAAAAAAGGTCCAGAATGAAATGGGGCGATGAAAACAAGATATTTATCTTATGAATAGAATTATAAATTCTACATTCTAGGGGATACAAAGAATGTATTTAGACAAAAGAACACGCAAAGAAAATTACTAATACTTGAGTGTAAGTGCAATCACACGTTATATATAATATACAGGCTTAGTACATGTATGTTGCTATCCATTGGTTTTGGGTGAGGAGAAAAGCCGGGAAGGGCTAAAATCGGCCTTAATTGTGACAGAATACCTTTTTGAAATAGTTTTTTTAATTCCTAAATTTATGAAAAATCATATTTATTTCCGCATGACATCTGTTTTCTTCTAAGAAAGGGTAAACAATAGCACGAACAACGTTGTTTTGAACCAGGACATCGCCTTATAATTGCTCGGCGTATTGAAACCTATTTTTCATATATAAGAATCTGTGTTTCAAAACAGAAAACATTTAAAAGGATTTTTTAAAAATATTTTTAACAAAAAAGAAATCCATAAAATGCTGGCAAAGATATCCCCTCCGTGCTCTATTTGGATGTATATCTCCTGGACCGTTCATCTAAATTACTCCATTTTTCATCCATATATCAATTGGAAATAGAACTTATCAAAATGTGAATTCTATAACCCATTTTATAATATTTACCCATTATATCAGTAATATTAACGCCTGCAATAGTTTTAAGCAAATGACGTCACGTGATGCATTTGGCAATTTGAACGTCAAATCAAGTTGATAAAGAAATAAAAAAGGTCCAGAATGAAATGGGGCGATGAAAACAAGATATTTATCTTATGAATAGAATTATAAATTCTACATTCTAGGGGATACAAAGAATGTATTTAGACAAAAGAACACGCAAAGAAAATTACTAATACTTGAGTGTAAGTGCAATCACACGTTATATATAATATACAGGCTTAGTACATGTATGTTGCTATCCATTGGTTTTGGGTGAGGAGAAAAGCCGGGAAGGGCTAAAATCGGCCTTAATTGTGACAGAATACCTTTTTGAAATAGTTTTTTTAATTCCTAAATTTATGAAAAATCATATTTATTTCCGCATGACATCTGTTTTCTTCTAAGAAAGGGTAAACAATAGCACGAACAACGTTGTTTTGAACCAGGACATCGCCTTATAATTGCTCGGCGTATTGAAACCTATTTTTCATATATAAGAATCTGTGTTTCAAAACAGAAAACATTTAAAAGGATTTTTTAAAAATATTTTTAACAAAAAAGAAATCCATATAGACAATGTAAAATGCAATTAACTGACTTATAACAGTAAAACAATGCTACAACTGAGTTCTATCTTACATATTATAATTATACATATTATAAACGTTCCATACCCCCCCCCCCCCTCCTCCTCCTTCTACTTGCACATATTTCATTATAGGCGTTTAATGATAAATTCTTTCCTGACTGCAAACAAATTTTAGTGTACAATGTAAGAGATAAAAACAGTATTCCTTGCATTTACGTATTTATGGAGACCATATAATGTAGGTAAGTCGGCATTCGCATTTTTTCATCAAACATGCTGGGATATTCAGCATTATGGCATCCAAGGTGGGTCAAGGTCATCCTCAAGGTCAGTGTGACTTGTTCCTTGTTCAGGATCAAATATCCTTTAGGTAATCAGTGGCGGATCCAGCGCCCCCTTTGCCGGGGGGGGGTTGAGGGGCGAATTTTTTTTACTGCAAATGGGCAAAAATATACATGTTTTTGGAAAATTTGGGGTCATTGCCGGGGAGGCGGGCGCCCCCTCCGCATCCCCCCCTTAATCCACCACTGGTAATTTTAAAATATGTATGTACTTTCCATTCCTTTATTAAACGTATACCGGTAATAATAATTCACTGCCGGGGAGAGGGTTGAGGCAATAATCCTGAAATCATTGATTTATAACATGTCCATGAATATTCTCATTGTAAGAAAAGGAGATAAAAATAATGTAGAAAAGGGAACTTTTTCAAAAGGAGGAATCACTTTGAGAAGATTTGACTTATAGAACTATGTCATTTGTCATGAAAAGTCTACTGTTCGATATATTCAAAATATAATTATTACGGTTCGCTTATAATAAATGGCGAATCTTACACATAGCTGAGAGAAATTGCGACGTAGCAGTAATAACCCCCCCCCCCCCATTTGCCCCTATCGTGATGCTTGCTATTCTAAATTTCACTACTCCTAGATATATAGACATAGAAAAGTCCATTCATTTGTTTTACCCAAATCCCGCATGAAAATGTACAATTTTGTGAGATGTTGCTCATTTAAACCCCGCGTTTACAGAAAAACATCACACACATTTTAATTAGATTCAATTGCTATTTTAACCCCGGATATAAATCAAACGGTTGTTTACAAATAAAATATTCTTTCGTGATTTTCTCGTAGAGATGACGGCGAGCGGCAGAATGTGCTGTAAGCCTTTTCTCTGAATGAACATACCCATCAAAGAATTGTTTTATTTCAATTTTTAATCAAGATTCAAAGGAAAACGATAGAAGTCCCAATCTTATCAAAATACAGCAGTTTTATTTAGCACAATCCCTAAAATACTAGTCCATGTTTCAGGAGGTAGGTGAGTCAGCGTTAAATAATAAGAGTTCCGATGCAATTTTGGCGCTTTTTTTTCGTGACGTCATAGATAACGTGACGTCGATTTTGGTGACGAAAGAGACTCCGAAGTGATTTGTTGTTCGGATGGTGTATCCTGGAACCTTAATGCAGATTTATTTTTATACACCTACGAAAAAGAATTTATCCAAAATCTTTAAAAGCAACGAAAAGTTGATGATTTGAAATGTTTCAATAATTCCTCTAGGTACCTGGATGATATTCTGACTATTGCCAATCCTGCATTTGAATTATATAAGAATGATATTTATCCACAAGAATTAACACTTAACAAAACAGATACAGAAACACCATTTGTGGACCTTAATATTGAAATTGTAAATATTCATACAAGTGTATACGACAAAAGAGATGATTTTGGATTCAACATAGAAAATTTCCCTTGCTTGACGATGATGTTCCTAGACAAACGTCATACGGGATTTACATATCACAGCTCATCCGGTACGCTAGAGCATGTACTAATATTTTGGATTTTCACAATAGAAATATACAAAGTACGAAGAAACTTTTAAGTCACGGTTTCCGCTTTCATAAACGAGTTAAGACTTTTTGAAATTTTCACAAACATCGTGGTCAACTTCTTTAAAAATCTTATCTATACAAGCAACAGAGTACATTACTTTTGGTATTTCTCAACCTGCATTTTATGGTGATATGATAAACAAAATAAGAAGGATCAAAGGTAGACAGCATAACCATCAAAAATGCATCAGAATCATCAAACGCCTTTTATACTGTGAATATGATCCTAATATCACTAGACGGACAATATGCTTGACTTGACCAATCTACAGTCTTGTACCAGAGCATTCCTAAGACTTGCACTCTGACTGATTGTGACAACAGGAATCCATGACGGGCCCTGTCCAAACATCTTTAGAGAATACAGGTCCACGAACACCTGTCCTCTCTGAATGTCAGTCGGACTCTTCGTGTGATAACAAACATGAGCTCGCTACAGCCGGCAGAGCACTGACTGTATTTCGTATGCTTTCTTTTAATTTCCATTTACATATTCATCTGTATTGTTTTGGCCCCTGCGTTTTGCGGTCTTGTTTGTGTGTGGTAAGGTTGTTTTAGACCACAATTGTACGTTCTTCGAGACCTCTGGGTAATCGGAAAAGTGGGAGGGTTATGCGCACATAATTCAGGACAACCACACCATTTGTTACTTACGTATCGGCATTGGATGCCCATTGGTTTATGTGTAGTCTTTTGTGTTTAACGTTTCTATGTCGTATGTCTCTTTTCGTCTTTTACTGTACTCGTCTTCTCTGTTTTTCGCTTCGGGTGTTTTTGTGTGTCTGGTGTTTTGTTTTTGGTACTGTAACCAGGTCTTGTCGAAGATCCCTTCCCTTCTTAACCATCGTCAGTAATCCTTAATCTAAACAATGTAATATGGCCAAATATTGAGAAAATTACTATGTCCAAAATTGTACCGAAAGACGTAGTAGGATGGGTGGGATATGATGCTACAGGACCACGTTTTAGAAATTTAAAGAAATTTTGATAACAGAAATTTTCGAATACGTCGAAGAAACGATCCATCAAAGTTGATCTAACTTGGCTACATGTACCCCCGGGGACTCCTCGTTCACCAACAGTGACACTCACCAAGTAGTACAAATGTTAAACTCTTCCAAATGACAGCATCATTCTTGAACAGTTAGATTTGCAGCATGGACCAAACATGCACGTTTCGGGTACTTAATCCTCGTCAGTGTTCCTCATTTGTATGTATTTCAATGTCGCCTTAGTGTTAAGATTATTGGGCTGATTAAAAAACACAAATATCAGAGTATCTTTATGTAATCTATCATAATTGTCAATATTGAAATGTATATTCTATTATAGCAAGAAAAAACCACAATAACTTTATAGCTAGATCGCCTTTTTATTCGAGCCATGTTCGTTTAACTATAAAATGTCCACGGAACCTTAAATTAAATCCATAAAAGACATAAAAGAGATCTTTTTATTTAAAAACACTACAGTTGAAAAAATGCTGGCCCGATTTGAACCAGCGACCTAGGGAGTTGGAGGCAAGCGTAACAACCATCGCGTCATGACACACCTATTGAAAAGAGGAAAATAAAATCTATAAACCTTCACCAACGTTAATTCAACAACGAAAGTTTAATAAAAACATCGATTTTCTACATGGAATAGGGTCCCTTTGACTTCAGTTGAACCTGTTTAATGGTTTTCTTGCAATTTGCGTCCTCATTTTATTACTTGTCTGCCTTAGCGATGCCAAAGGAGCTACATAATAAGCTGAAGAGACGCTGAAGTCCATTATCAACCTCAGAGAAGACAACCGGATACATAACAATGTAACGTAACACTTTGTTGAAAACAAAAATACAGTAAGATAGCATCCATGAATAGTGTGTTCCCACATACCCATATTTCCTCCACTTTGGGTAGAGTTATCTCTCTGTTTTGATTAAAACTCTCGGACTTTATCTATCTCTGCGTTGTTAAAAATGCTCTACTATAACATATTTTTGGATATTTTTTACATGGTTTATCTCAAAGTCTTGATGAGAATAACAAACAATTAGATATTTTCAAAGAATAGTTCCGTCTTTAAGATCCATATCAAAGACTAGGTAAAGACTTGACATTTTTGAAAATTAGAATTGATCACCACAATGTTAAGATCATGTCTTTGCACAACACACGTGACTACTTGAAGTTTAATTCTTAATTAAACTTCAAGTAGTCACGCGTGTTGTGCAAAGACATGATCTTTACATTGTGTTGATCAATTCTAATTTTCAAAAATACACAGGTCTACTTGCAGTGAATAGACAGAACATTAAAGTAAATAGTGAGTTCTATAGACCTTAACAATGTGAGACGTAATATATTTGTAATTGAATGCATTTTGATAGCGGGCGGCGAAGGACAAACTCTCCAGGAGAGATATTTGTAAGTTATCAGACAGTTCTAGAATGTGTCAAACATAACAAAATGTTAGTTATGAAATCTCTATTAAAAGTTTATGTATAAGATTTTTAATGTCAACATTTTGCATTGTAGAAATGGATAAAGTCCGAGATCTTTAATCCGATATGGCGGTTAACTCGACATTATAAATGGCAAACACTATAGCTTTACTGAGAATAGTAAACAATGAAAAGATATATTTCTTGAATGTTTAGCCACTAAGTATTGTCCTTCCGTACTAGAAGATTATGCTATCGGCGCATAAAGAGAGCGTTTTGGGCCTCTTGTTTATTTACACATGAGCAATTATTTGGGTTGGCTTTTTCCGTGGAATGTGAATGTCGCCCTCTCAGGTAAGGGTTTTTAAAGCTTGATCAACCGTGTTAATGTTAAGTTAATGTAGAGTATCTTATTCTTATTGCAAAATAACGCCATGTGGCATTTCTTCCTAATTCAGTCTTATTAACAGAAGCAGAAAAACGTCATTTTAGCACATGTGTCATTATAAGTTAAATGTTTAAAAGATAGACGTGTTGTACGACAAGAATAACGAGCCAGTCCTGGACATATAAAGGAGAAAGAAGAAAACATTAATCAACACGTGCCCATTATATTACCATGGATAATGTCACAAGGTTACATCTTGATATGCCGTGGATTGATCAGGTAACTCATTTTATACTAACATTCAGGTGTGAACATTTTTTCATCTTTATGGACAGAAGTTAAGTCTATCATTAAACATCAAAGAAGTACCCATCACTTATTCAGTCTTAAAGTCGAGAAGGTAAGGTAGAATGATTAGAATTTCCATTTTAAAAGTTCTGAACCTAATTGCGAAATTCCCTCGTTATTGTTGTAATAAACAATTTTCCTCACCAGGCCTCTCTTGTATGAAACTTCTCAAATTAAGGTTTAATTTGATTGAGGATTCCCTCAACTAAGTTTTCCTCAAGATCATCTTGTATCAAAATTTCTCAAATCATTTGAGGGGTTCCTCAGCTGAGAATAGTATTTGAGGAAAGACTTGAGCAAATGGGTTATCGTCGCCATAGTTTATATTAACAAGGCATGGGATAAAAATAGTCGGTACATTTGGCACGCTATCCTAATCGATTATCCAGAGACTCCTTTGTGATTCTATTCAGATTGAATCTTTGAGTACGCTTTTTAAGGGTGTAAGGGTACAGAACTCTACCTCCATAAAGTTAAGGCACTCCTCAAAAAATAACCTTTATATTAAAAATAATATTCACGATTTGAGCTCCCTCAAATATTTGAGGAAAATCTCTCCTCAAGTTGAGGAAAATCTCAAACATTTCTTTCACATAATGCAAATTTTAGGCGTCCCTAAACTTTGAGAAAAACCTCATGTTTTGGTAGTTTGATACAAACTGAGTGCGAGGAAAATACTCAAATTTAAGAGAGGCTACATGCCCGGGAGAGTCAGCGTCTCTTTTTTGCATGCAGCACCCGTCGAAACGCGTGTGCTCAAGTGTGCCCACGAAAACTTTTCAATTTCGGTGATGTAGACAGTCATTCAATATCAATCCAGTATGCCACTAATCATTCTGGAAAGAGGGATCTCGTACAGCGGCAAAAAGAAATAAAATCATAGTATGTACATGTTGAGTTAAACAATTTTAAGTTGATATAAAATCTGATATGAAATTTATCCCAAAAAGTTTCATTCTTTCGTTTCAGATATGGACGATCTAGAACTTTGTGGGATCTCACTCCTTCCACTGAAATGTAATTTTCTTCAGTGATGGATGAAGCGCGGTACGGACGGACATGCCTCCTTATCCTCAACATATGTCCATTCACTTTAAGGAGGGTGATAAATGACTATTACCAAAAACAGGGTTCTCTCAGTTTCCATGACTTCTTAGAGGTACATAAACACGACCTCTTCCATCTCCTCTTTCGAAGGTGTTGCTGCAGGTCAATTCAAAGCAATGTCACACCGATGTACAAATCTCAAATAGAGCTTCTGTTCAGCAAGAATTCATCATCATGTATGAAGGGCATCCGCGGTGAATGTCCATGTCAATACGACGCAAAAAATGGAGTCACAACTGACGTCATGGACGTAACATTGTGCTGTACAATGATAAAGAATATATGTCCAGGAATCAACCTTTCACATATTGATACTATAAGAGATGTTCGTAATAAGGTAATCCATGCTGATAGTGCTTGTATGGACGACCCTACCTACGTTGACTATTGGAACAGAGTCAAAACAGCCATACTTGAGCTTGCCAACAATGTATCACGTAGTCTTTACACAGAAACGCTTAACATGGTAGAAGAACTGGAAAATCGTTTGATGAATGCTGAAGAATTAGGAGAACTGAGAAACTTACTGGTCGACGAGAAAAGGATTAAAGATATTGAAGAGGTACGCTGATGCTTAATTTATCACTTTGTAAAATTAATGTCTTTATGTTTGATTCGTCGAACAATTATAGAATTGAAAATTGATGGTCATACATCTTATTCAAGCGAAATTGACTCTTCGATCTTTTTATCTTTCGGAGGAAAACAATTATACAACCTCTGGTGTCACACAACAGCCTCTTAAACATAAAAGCTCCTGAAATGTATTCGCAATTTTCGAAAACCAGAGTTACTTCCTATTTGAGACGGTATCTGACGTAGACTGATTATGACGTCATCAAATTCTATGGAAACAGTTCTAAAAGTCTGGGAAATGACGGTATAAAATCGACGTTACCATACCATTTTCGTGACGTCATAATGGTTTTACGTCAGACACCGATCTTTAAGGGAAAAAACTCTGTATTACGCAAAGACTCAGTAAATGCCGTTTCGGATAGTGAATCCTAATCAATGGCACCTACAAGCAATTATTTTCGTAGCGCCCACTGTAGAAACCTATTTCAGGATTGAAATCTTTAAAAGAAAGAGGGGATCTCCAACTTCACTCGGTTGCACCATCCACAGCAAAACTTTACAAGCACTCAATGTAAATAAATTTACGAAAATATAAATAACATGGTGTCATTAGCTATAAATGTTGCATTTTGAAGAAAAGAAGAATTTTGACAGAATTGCAGGATGCAGTGCAATGATAAAATTAACAGATATATCATAACATAGAAAAGAATTATGAATATAAAGAAATAAAACATGCAACGGTTCTTAAATATATCTGGAGTAAATATTTGGTTAGAAAAGGAGTTGAACGATCTTAGGGTAATAAAGATTTCGTTAATTAAAATGAATTTTCCTTATATATACGGATTCTAAAAAATTGATTAAATATTAGCGTATGCATTTTCCCATAGAATTTAAATAATAACATTTTACTATTACCAGGACTTGAATGACGTCACTGTGAGAGTATTAACCGTGGAAAACGATGTTGACATTGCAACGAGGCAAATGGAACAGATAGAAGGGAATGTGTCTGAGATGTCCCAAAGAGTAGCAAATTTACAGGAGATAGTTGGCAAATCGTATTATTCCTCACAAGGCAGAGTACCCTCCGGTTTGTATCGATTTCTTTTTCTAACGTTATGGTTTTAGATCTTCTGCATTATTCAATTGAATGTATCTCTTGAGATAAAACAACGGATTGGATCTCCAACAACACCAGGTTGCAGCATCAACAGCAAAACCCCAAAACACTCAATGCAAAAACACAAAGCAGACAAGCACAGAAAGAGACGCATAAGGGACAAGGAACGTCAACGCACAACACAGAAACATCAAACACAAAGGACTACACATAAACCAACGAGGCCAATTGGCAACCGGTGCCGACTTAGGATGGCCATCTGCCACGGAAATAGCATAAGGTGTGGATACCCTGGATTACGTGCGCACAACCCTCTCGCTTTTCCAATTACCCAGAGGTCTCGAAGAACGTACAATTGTGGTGTAAATCAACCTCCTCACTGTCAGATGATCACATACAAACAAGACCGCAAAACGCAGGGGCCCATGCAACACAGATGAATATGTAAATGGATATAAAAAGAGGGCGTACGTAATACAATCCGTGCTCTGCCGCCGTGAGCTCATAAAAATGACTATGGATATCATCATCATCTGTTATACGGAAATGTTCCAACTTTTTACCTTCTTGAAGAAAATTATAAACCAATTCTTAATGCACCGGACACGTGTTTCGGATATAAAATCATCTTCAGCGATGCTTCCAGCCTAAGTGATTTTCATACACAGCTAAAATTCATTTCAGTAGCTCCCTCTGGTTTCATTCTTTTGAATTTAAATCTGTGCGATTTCTTTGCAGAGAGTGCGAGGCTCTAAATTTCCTGTAAGCTTGATTCAGTAGCATACAATAAACTACCTGTATAGCATATATAATTAGCTGTTTTCCTTCACTTTATGTACACGACTATGCAGAAGTCTGAATCCATTCTTTTATAAGGTATTTTTGAAGTATAATACGGACAATACCCCCACACATATACAAACGCCCTTACTCACACAAAAACACACACAAACACGCTCTAGGAACTTCGGCTTTTTGGACTACATATAATAAGACCACTTGACAGAGGGGGAATTTTCAATGTTAAACGCTTTATTGACCTACATGCCTATTTAGGATACTTCGTTATATTTTTTTTCGGTTTAAATGCCCTGCACAATTGATATAATGTATTTAGTATAATCATTTCATTCGTCCAAGGTCTCCCATTTAGACTGTGAGATATTATGTTAATAAAGCCAATGATGGCTGAGGGCTGATTTTTAATCACAACATTCCGACAGAACTTTTAAAAATGAGTTTTTTTTTTCATTTTACCTTGATCAGAGTGTAAAGATATTTTATGGTAGAGAAGTCGGTTACACAATAATCGGTATCTGGGTGACCATAAACTTATTTGATGAATGAAATTCCCTGAAAATTCCATGATTTTCCCTTGCCCATACAATGTTTTTCCTTGAGAAAATACGATCAAAATCTGTATTATTTACACTAGTGATTTTTTAACTTCCTTATTCACTTAATTATTGTTTATGGGGATGGTGATGGAAATGTAAAATCAAGAAAATATACCTAATGAATATTAAACGACTTCAAATTCAATAGCATCATTTTAGAACAGATAAATCTGCTGCATGGACCAGATATGCACGTTTCGGGTACTTAACCCTCGTAGGGGTTTCCTCAATCTAAACAATGTAATATGGCCAAAGAGTGTGAAAATCATTATGTCCAAAATGTACAGAATGACGTAGCAGAATGGATTGGACATGATGCTACAGGCCCCACGTTTTAGAAATTTTAGGACATTTAGTAAGAGAAATTTTCGAATGCGTTGAAGAGAGAGACGATCAACCCAAGGCAGACGAAGCACTATAAAATCTGCATGTACTCAAACTATCTAAGAAAGGAACTTGTTTGTAATCAATGGTAATGTCTGCCAAAACCATCTTATTTCTTCTTGTAATGTGGAACAGTTGAAATCGTTCCCCGTAACTTGAAGTTTGTTAAGCGTATTAATTACTTCTTTCCATCTCTGTCGTCTGAAAGAAGCTTTGTTTTTGGCCCTTAATCAATTTGACATCATATATATTTTTGCTATTTCGGGAACTTATCATTTCATCGAGAAGAATCATCGAAAATAGAGGAGGTTAACATCTTAGCACCATCCCTCCAGTGTTATTTTGAACATAGATTTTATTTGGATATGCTACTATTATATGCCTACAGGAAATTTGTAGCAGTTCACTCTCTGTAAAGTAAATATACAAATTTAATTTCAAAAAACAAAACCAGAGGGTTCTACTGAAATGAATTATTGCGGCTCCTGAGAGCGGAACTGTGGCTGGAAGCATCACTGATGAGGATTAAATATCCGAAACACGTGCCTGATGCATGAATTTTATTTTGAAATTTTCTTCAAGAGGGTATGGAGTTGGAATACTTCAGAATTATTCATAATCCAAGTATTCGTAAAGGTAATTACATGTATATATGCAGTAAATATAAAATAGTTAATACCTATTAAATGTATATACATGTATATACGAATAATTTTATATACTTGAATAATATTTTGTATGAAATGAATTGGCATGATTACAGATTTACAGAGAAGAAGTAAACAAAGTCCTCCTTCTGTAATTGATCACAGACATCTAAATACATGTACCGCATAATCAAGATTGAAAATTGTTTTGTCTATATCAGGTGAAACCCCAGATATAAGCAAACTAAGGCAGAGACTGATGAAAATTAATGAAGATACTACAAAAGTCGCTTCTATCTCACCATTTCAAGAACGAGGAGGGGACGAGATACCTATCCAACTACTTTATGCATCTGTGGTTGTGCGGGAAAATACAAAGTACTCGGGGAAGACGCAAGATTGTTCATATCACTCTAAATATGTGACGGGTTTATCTGAAATATTTATGGTTGACGATAATGTTGTGAGTACAATTTACATGCTAGGAGATGCCGCTCACGGTAAGACAATTTACTGTATATGGCTTGTAAAGAAATGGTGCAATGCTCAGATCAGCGACCATAAAGGTTCTATAGGTTATGAAAGGTGGGAAAAGGTCATGGGAGTGTTTGACTTTGTTTTCCTTGTTCAGTTTCGTAATGTAAACCAAAATAGAGCTTCAGTTGTAGATATGATCTGTCATGACGTCTTCGGGAGGGACGAGGAATACCATTCCGCCATACGCCACGTGTTAAAATCGGATAACTTTAGAAGTCTTATCATCTTGGACGGCCTTGATGAGTGGAATCCAACAGAAGAAACAAAAAAGCTCCTCACACATAAAGGAATGCCAAATATAGAGGGCGTTTCTAGTCATGTGTCATGTTTCATCTCCATGAGACCTTGGATGTTCCCAAAGATATCAAAATTGGTTAAAGTAGACGACAAAATAATAGAAATCCATGGTCTCAGTGAGGCTGGAATGGAAAAGGTGATACAAAACGTGCTGTTAAACCACTATAAATTAGAAGAGAGCTCATCAAAGTACATTGCAACACACAAATCAATAGTCGAACACTTGAAAAAGAAGAGTCTTAAATCATTCATGCAGATTCCTTTGTTAGCTGTAGTTTGTGTACAGATATGGTGTGAGGGAAAACAGGTTGGGGACAGTATGACAAGTTTCTATGCTAATATGGTGGATATGCTTTTACAGAGAGGAAATGAAAAGTTTGAACAAGAAATGAAGTTTGACAAGACAAACCAAACATCCTTACCCGAGGCCTTTTCTGACTATGAAAACATGCAAAACTGTGGCGTTGTACTTTTGAAGTTGGGGAAAGTAGCATATGAAGGTTTAATACCACAAAAGGACAATTTAATATTCCAGAAACGAAAATTAGAAAAAGAAATAGGTGTGAGAGAATTACAGTTCGCTCTAGATGTTGGCTTGATCAGCCAGAAAGAGGCTCCTAGCATTCTAACAAAGAATGTAAGTGTTCATTTCTTTCACAAATCTGTGCAAGAATTCCTGGCAGCAATTCACATTGTTTCTAAGGAGGAATTAAGCGATTCATTTCGTCAGTTATTATCAGAGTTGGAGTCCATTATGAGATTATCCAATGTTATCATGTTTATCTGTGGCATGAGTCCATCCTTGGGCAGTGTTATTTCACAGCGTGTTGTAAGTGCAACAGACCATGACGAAGAGACCTCTAAATACAGAGAATCTGGATTAGTTAGTAGTAAAATGAAGGAAATGTACAAACTTCAGACAAGTTGGTACAAAGAGTTTCGATGCGGTCAAAGGGATCAATTCAGTTTCTCGGATGTGTACCTTTCATATGATGAAAATGATCTAGATACAGTAAGGATAACCAGTGACCTACTTTCTGCCAATCATAATGAGATAAGATCACTTTCGCTATACCACGTGCCTATAGACGAGCCTATAGACGAGCATAAGGGTATCACCAACGAAGTTCTGAATGCATATTTGGGACACAGTGAAAACACAAGGTCGTTAGTAATGCTTTACGTCTGTGGAGAGAACTCCAATAGAATATTAGATACCATCAGTGCTCCAGCACTTCAGGTGCTCCGTCTGGAACATGTTTCACTGCAAAATAGATACTTTGAAAGCAATATACCCTATCCTCTTATAGCACACATGCCGTGTCTACGCAAGGTTGAAATGAAGGGGGTCATCATAGGAGAAAGCAGGCGGATTGGTATCTCTGCAGACATGACAGATTTAGAGAGACTCAAGTTGGAGTCTGTGAAAATGTCGTCAGAAGAATGGAACATTTATGTAACGACACTATCTAGTATTCTCCACAAATTATACGTGCATCTAGATTACACTGACGTAGATGAGGAATCTCTAACCCTGATCAGAACGTCTCCTAACTTCAATGTTTCACGAGATGGTGTTAATAAGTTTGGAAGATATATCCATTTCGACAAAAAAGGCCCTGAAGACCAAAATCCACAGTAATTAATTACTGTGGCTTGTGAAAATAGTCGTAAAGTGACTTTGTAACCGTATATATTAAGTGGTATCAGCGTACTTTCCGTGTGGATTTTTAAAATATGTTGTCCATTCGATAGACAGATTATAATCCAATAGGGTAATAAAAACATAAGTTATCGTTATGACAAATTTTGTTATATATCATAGATTTAAATTGACTGGAGATCCAAAGCATCAGATATGCCCTTTTCTTAATATATTGTCATCAATCGACAACCATATCTGTACACAATGTATTTTGCCTCCAATTTACTATGTAAACTGACGTATATATTCTTTTACCTTTGCCATATACTCATTGATATCATTGAATTCATAAATGTGAATATTAATATGTTAAGAAATTATTCCAGTGAAATTGAATAAGAAAGCTAACATTTATTATATGAAAAAGAAAGTTTAAAAATTTATTAATTGAAAAGTGGGAGGGTTGTGCGCACGTTATCCAGGATAACCACACCTTCTGCTATTTCCGTGGCAGATGGCCGTCCTAAGTCGGCACCGGTTGCCCATTGGCGTCGTTGGTTTATGTGTAGTCCTTTGTGTTCGATGTTTCTGTGTTGTGCGTTGAAGTTCCTTGTCCCTTATGCGTTTATGCTTTGTGTTTTTGCATTAGGTGTTTTGGGGTTTTGCTGTAGGTGCTACAACCGGGTGTTGTTGGAGATCCCCTCCTTTGTTGAAGTGATGTAAAAATCTCCAATTTGATTCTATTGTCTGCAATGTGAACTGCCAAACATACCAATTGAAATATAAAGTAATAATTTGAAAAGCACACAAACATTCAAATAAACACTATTACGGCTGCTTGACTTTTACCAAGTGTGTGATTCCTTCTTTCTGGAAGAAATGATGAAAAATTCCCAACTAACATAGAATAAAGAGACCAAATATAGAACCGAACATAGAACATGAAAAAAAACACACATGTTTATACTTAAACCCAAATCAAAAGATCTCCGACAAGAATTTGCAGCTGTGGTCGCAGCGGAGCAAACACACAGAGTCTCAAATACAATAAACACTCAATTATTAAAGGAATCATTGTAATAATTTTTTTTTTTTTTGGTTGCTCGAGGTATCAACACCAAAGATTGAGGGGAAAATGCATCTTGCACGTAGCGCAAGATGCACAAGTTTTCACTCAATTTTTGGTGTTGATACCTCGATCAACCAAAAAATATTACATTGATTACATTTATTACTTATCACTTCACTTCGTCGCTTTTCAACGTTTATTTGCAACTTTGGAATCGTGTTGCTAACGACATTGCTTGTGACGTTTCTAAGCGCGTATTTCCGTTTTGTGTTGATACAGGTATCAACAAAATTCTCGGCCAAACAAAAAATAATTATGGAAAATAAATGATAACAATATCAAACAATGAGAAGAGACACACACAATTAATCACATGTGTCAAAGATATCGTTTAAGCGTGTCATTTGTATTATCAAAGATACCATTGAAACGTCTCACTTCGGAATGTTATTCATACCGGGGTTCGCAACCGTTCCGATGAGAATGTTCATGATTTGGCCTTGCCTCCTCGACTTTAAGACTGAATAATTGTTAGGTACTTCTTTGATGTTCATTGTATATTCAAAGATACCATTGAATTGTGTGATTTGTATCATCGAAGATACCATTGAATTGTGTAATTTGTAGTATCAAAGATACTGTTGAAGTGTGTAATTTGTAGTATCAAAGATACCGTTGAAGTGTGTCATTTATATTATAAAAGATACCATTGAAGCGTGTCATTTGTATTATCAAAGATACCATCGAAGCGTGTCATTTATGTTATCAAAGATACCATTGAAGCGTGTCACTTTTGTTATCAAAGATACCATTGAAGCGTGTCACTTGTATTATCAAAGAACCCATTGATACAGTTGAAATTTATATTATCGAGGATACCATTGAAGTGTGTCATTTATATTATCGAAGATACCATTGAAGCGTGTCATTTGTGTTGTTAAAGATACCATTGAAGCGTGTCATTTATATTATCGAAGATACCATTGAAGCGTGTGATTTGTATTATCAAAGATACCATTGAAGTGTGTCATTTGAAAATACCATTGAAGCGTGTCATTTGTTTTATCAAAGATAACATTGAAGTGTGTAATTTATATTATCGAAGATATCATTGAAGCGTGTCATTTATATTATCAAAGATACCATTGAAGCGTGTCATTTATATTATCAAAGATATCATTTAAGCGTGTCATTTATATTATCAAAGATACCATTGAGTTGTGTCATTTGTATAATAAAATATACCATTGAAGTGTGTCATTTGTATTATCAAAGATACCATTGAGTTGTGTCATTTGTATAATAAAATATATTATTGAAGTGTGTCATTTGTATTATCAAAGATACCATTGAAGTTTGTGATTTATATTATCAAAGATACAATTGAAGTATGTCATTTGTATTATCAAAGATACCATTGAAGTTTGTGATTTATATTATCGAAGATATCATTGAAGCGTGTCATTTATATTATCAAAGATACCATTGAAGCGTGTCATTTGTATAATCAAAGATACCGTTGAAGTGTGTCATTTATATTATCAAAGATACCATTGAAGCGTGTCATTTTTATCATCAAAGATACAATTGAAGCGTGAATGACGACACATTAAAGACTGCAGACAAGAAAGGAAGGATCTCTTACCAGACTCGGTTATAGCACCCACAGCATAGCACCAAACCACCCCATGTAAAAACACAAAGTAGAGAATCACAATAAGAGATGATGCACACCAAATACGACATAGAAACATTGAAGTAGATATTTTTCACCGTGACGAACTTCGCACTTCGTACTTTGAACTTCGCACTTTAATTATGATAGAAAGTTTTATAAATTGGTTGCCAGTAGTACAGGAAGTCCAATATACCAATTTCTTTGTGTATACTAATCAAAATATAGAGGATTCCGCTTATGAGTTTATACGTGAACGGCAGCTACGCCACTTATTCTTCAATGTTCGAAGTGCGAAGTACGAAGTTCGAAGTGCGAAGTCCGTCACGGTGAAAAAAAGTCTACTAAAACCCATACCTAAACAAATGAAATAAATGGGCAAATTACAACTCGATGCATTGCTGTATTCATGGGAAGCGTGTCTAACCGGATTGCATGTGCACAACTCCGTTACTTATCTGGTATTTCAAGACGAGCACTTTTTAAATTATCAGAAAGCATTCTCACAATAAGGTGGCTTCAAACATGGTCATTTATTAAATGATCAGGAATTATTGCCGATTTTGCTTATTTCTGATTGGTGGAGACGCTGTTTGATAGAGTGTAACTCAGAGTGAGTTGACCGCTAACGCTCAAAAGCGGTTTATTCGGGATTAGAGCGTGTGTGACCAGCGCGTGCGTTGAATTTTGTAGTGTTAGATCTTTGACTTCGCGTATCATTACAATGCAAATGTTAATTAAATCCTGATTATTTAATAAAGCAGTTATTGACTTTTGATTTCGGTCTGCTCGTGGCTATACATTACCTCGACCTTCGGCCTCGGTCAACAAATGCCTGACAAGGTCTGTATACTCACGAGTAGACCTCATCAAAAGTCAGTTATTGTATATAGTCGCACTGACACTAGGTTTCACAATACCTTTGCACAATGATATAAACTAGAGTTCCAAGGGGGCACAACTCTTCCCCGATACAAATGATACCTAAACAAAAGTTATACATTGTACTTTTGAAGAGTGATTCATAGAAAAAAGCCTAAATATGTACATTTTTGATAAAGTCGGGAATCTCAAAGGTAACAGCATTCTCAACTCCCTTGGGAGTATACAAGCAGAGCTGCTGTTTAGGCGATAATGCTTTTCATTCACATTACAAGCTTGTCTCGTGTGCAAGATACCCGGTTTACTACTGGGTGGAGAGAGAGTGCAACGTAGTGTAAAGTAACTTGCCCAAGGTTACAAAGGATTTACACTAATCGGCGACGGTGAGATTCGAACCCACGACCAATAGGTTCGTAGTTCACCGCGTTAACCACTACGCTACCAGCACTACTCAATCATGTGAGCTAAAAAAGTTTAAGCATATTAAGATATATATCAACACTCTATGTAACATGCGACTACGGGAATTCGTTTTCTACGGTAGATCTTTCATTTTATTGAGAAATCGGGTGATAAAATACAGATTCCGACATTTTTTAAAGTTTATTTTGTTAAATAATTTCGAATTTTCTTTTATGACTATCAAATGCTTACATATTTGGGAAATTAAGAAATCTAAATCGCGTGTCTGACGACAAAAACCGCCAGAAACATAAATTTCTAGCGATTTTTAGTGTTTTTGTCCCCAAAACACAGTACCAAAATGAAAATTCTGATGTTATCAGACAAAGGTACGTTTTCGTGTAAGAATTATACCAGTATAAAATATATAAAACTCTTTATTTCCATTCTAAGTCTTCTTAAGAATAAGTTTACTTGTCCCGTGTTGCGACACTTTTTTACGGTAAAGAACCGTATTAGGCGACACTTTTCTATTGTAATCGCGATAGTTTTTACGGTATAGGCGACTGTTTTTTAAGGGAATATATTACTTTCTGTTCATATAATATCGTCCATAAAACGTGTTAACTTTTTATTTAGCACTTGAAATACATGGTATACGTTGATATATTGATAGGCAGAGACATGTATGCTATTGATATATCCAGGTACTGAAGCAGTGGTGCAGTAGACTTAGCTCCCCGATTAGCCCCGACTTAAAATTTTGATATTATTTAAATTTGATTGCACTTGGGCTCATCCGAGGCAGCGGACCCTGTCCTTTATCGACCAGCGGACTCCCAAATAGATGCAGATGTTATATATAAAGTCGGTAAACTCCGTACGGCGGCCTCGCCTAGCAACGAATTCTTCACTTCCGGTGTGTATTCAATAGGCCGTATTCATATGGACGTCATAGGAACAACTCTTTTTAGGGTTGTCACCGTGGCGTAGCGGTATGATCGGTCTGCTTTGTATGCTAGGCGAAGCCGCCGTACGGAGTTTACCGACTTTATATATAAAATTTTGATGACGTTTGGGAAGTTGACACTGTAATATCCTTATTGATAATAACTCTGTCCCGATCTCAATACGACGATCTACCACAATCTACCTACGACTTCACGCCGACTTAGCCCAGGTCTTCCTTTCCGATTTAGCTACGACCTGCCCCGACTCACCACGACTTGAGTAGACTGAGCCCCGATTTAACTACGACCTATCACGATTAAACAATGACTTTCGCCGACATAAGGTAGCGTACAACTGCCAAAAGCATTTTTCGCAGTCGGCTTGAGAGGCCGCAACACATTTTCCAAATTGGTTGCCATGGCAACAACTTTTTTCTTTATTTTACCAAATAAATTGAACAATGGGACTTCAAAGTACCACATAGTAGTAACTTGTTTGTTCTATCACAATAGCATAGTCAGAAGGGCTAGCCTTGTATGATGACAAATACCAGTAAAAATAGGGTGAATTTTGGGAGAAAATACCTCTTTTCGTGAATCCCTCGAAGGAAGCACAGATTTTTCTCAGAATTTTTCAACTTCAAAATAACTTGCAAATTTCCTCCTCTTTCAAATGATACCAAATTCATCAGTACTTCCCAGATTCATTTTCTCAGTAATTAGCGAATCCCAAAAGACACCTACCTAAAACTTTGCTTTGGAGCACATGTACAGGTCTACTTTCTGTTTGCACCGGATATTGTCAAGTGACTGAGAAAAAGATACTAGAACGGGTTTCCTACAAACAAATCCGGCTTTTTCCCTTCTAAACATCTGCATCAGCAATTTAAAATTCAAAAATCACTATTCTATATCACTATTCCTCATCATATTTCCTCTTTTATCTATATCAGGAATTTATACCCTGGTAACATTAGTTTCGTACAAAAGGGGAAGAACTCTTACAGGAGTGTAACGCCCCCTTAAGCTTTTTGTTATCCCCCCTTTTGAGACACGTTATGTTTTTATATCAAATTATAAGATATTTCACATTATTTAATACATTTGTTTCTGCGATATGCATAATAAATTTGTCGCAACACTCCGTCAAAGGTCAAATGCACACCTAACGAATAACCCCTCATAGACCTCATAGTAGCTAAATAAGGGAAGTGAACAAATTTCAGTAGACATTATTTTTCATACAATTTTAGTCAAAGCATTTAATAAATAGATGAATTAGGACCAAAATGGCCATCTGTGAGAGTGGTTGCTATGGTAACGACATTATGTATTATTTCGCAGCTCGCGTTGTTTTCCACAAGTAATCGAGTAAGTGCGCAGAGTATTAGTCATTTCATTCCAGAACGGTTGCCATGGTAACCCAATTTTAGCAACATTTTACATCAAACGAAAGTTTTTGACATTTCTTTTATCTTTTGGTACCAGTCATTTTGTTCCCTGCTTTCTTAATTTGTCTCAACGGGATGGCTAAGAACATATGATGCCGCAGATGAAACCCCCTTTTCTGAAAATGGGTCCATGTACAAGGGCAGCTAAACTTTTCATAACAATCAAAAATTTTTGTACATTTACTTTACCACTCCAGTTATGGTACATTATGATACAGCAATGTCATACCCATAATATAATACAAACTGTTACCATGGTAACCAATTTTGAAAATTTGAACCTTTGCGACATATATGCTTAAGGTAGCGTACAACTGCCAAAAGCATTTTTCGCAGTCGGCTTGAGAGGCCGCAACACATTTTCCAAATTGGTTGCCATGGCAACAACTTTTTTCTTTATTTTACCAAATAAATTGAACAATGGGACTTCAAAGTACCACATAGTAGTAACTTGTTTGTTCTATCACAATAGCATAGTCAGAAGGGCTAGCCTTGTATGATGACAAATACCAGTAAAAATAGGGTGAATTTTGGGAGAAAATACCTCTTTTCGTGAATCCCTCGAAGGAAGCACAGATTTTTCTCAGAATTTTTCAACTTCAAAATAACTTGCAAATTTCCTCCTCTTTCAAATGATACCAAATTCATCAGTACTTCCCAGATTCATTTTCTCAGTAATTAGCGAATCCCAAAAGACACCTACCTAAAACTTTGCTTTGGAGCACATGTACAGGTCTACTTTCTGTTTGCACCGGATATTGTCAAGTGACTGAGAAAAAGATACTAGAACGGGTTTCCTACAAACAAATCCGGCTTTTTCCCTTCTAAACATCTGCATCAGCAATTTAAAATTCAAAAATCACTATTCTATATCACTATTCCTCATCATATTTCCTCTTTTATCTATATCAGGAATTTATACCCTGGTAACATTAGTTTCGTACAAAAGGGGAAGAACTCTTACAGGAGTGTAACGCCCCCTTAAGCTTTTTGTTATCCCCCCTTTTGAGACACGTTATGTTTTTATATCAAATTATAAGATATTTCACATTATTTAATACATTTGTTTCTGCGATATGCATAATAAATTTGTCGCAACACTCCGTCAAAGGTCAAATGCACACCTAACGAATAACCCCTCATAGACCTCATAGTAGCTAAATAAGGGAAGTGAACAAATTTCAGTAGACATTATTTTTCATACAATTTTAGTCAAAGCATTTAATAAATAGATGAATTAGGACCAAAATGGCCATCTGTGAGAGTGGTTGCTATGGTAACGACATTATGTATTATTTCGCAGCTCGCGTTGTTTTCCACAAGTAATCGAGTAAGTGCGCAGAGTATTAGTCATTTCATTCCAGAACGGTTGCCATGGTAACCCAATTTTAGCAACATTTTACATCAAACGAAAGTTTTTGACATTTCTTTTATCTTTTGGTACCAGTCATTTTGTTCCCTGCTTTCTTAATTTGTCTCAACGGGATGGCTAAGAACATATGATGCCGCAGATGAAACCCCCTTTTCTGAAAATGGGTCCATGTACAAGGGCAGCTAAACTTTTCATAACAATCAAAAATTTTTGTACATTTACTTTACCACTCCAGTTATGGTACATTATGATACAGCAATGTCATACCCATAATATAATACAAACTGTTACCATGGTAACCAATTTTGAAAATTTGAACCTTTGCGACATATATGCTTAAGGTAGCGTACAACTGCCAAAAGCATTTTTCGCAGTCGGCTTGAGAGGCCGCAACACATTTTCCAAATTGGTTGCCATGGCAACAACTTTTTTCTTTATTTTACCAAATAAATTGAACAATGGGACTTCAAAGTACCACATAGTAGTAACTTGTTTGTTCTATCACAATAGCATAGTCAGAAGGGCTAGCCTTGTATGATGACAAATACCAGTAAAAATAGGGTGAATTTTGGGAGAAAATACCTCTTTTCGTGAATCCCTCGAAGGAAGCACAGATTTTTCTCAGAATTTTTCAACTTCAAAATAACTTGCAAATTTCCTCCTCTTTCAAATGATACCAAATTCATCAGTACTTCCCAGATTCATTTTCTCAGTAATTAGCGAATCCCAAAAGACACCTACCTAAAACTTTGCTTTGGAGCACATGTACAGGTCTACTTTCTGTTTGCACCGGATATTGTCAAGTGACTGAGAAAAAGATACTAGAACGGGTTTCCTACAAACAAATCCGGCTTTTTCCCTTCTAAACATCTGCATCAGCAATTTAAAATTCAAAAATCACTATTCTATATCACTATTCCTCATCATATTTCCTCTTTTATCTATATCAGGAATTTATACCCTGGTAACATTAGTTTCGTACAAAAGGGGAAGAACTCTTACAGGAGTGTAACGCCCCCTTAAGCTTTTTGTTATCCCCCCTTTTGAGACACGTTATGTTTTTATATCAAATTATAAGATATTTCACATTATTTAATACATTTGTTTCTGCGATATGCATAATAAATTTGTCGCAACACTCCGTCAAAGGTCAAATGCACACCTAACGAATAACCCCTCATAGACCTCATAGTAGCTAAATAAGGGAAGTGAACAAATTTCAGTAGACATTATTTTTCATACAATTTTAGTCAAAGCATTTAATAAATAGATGAATTAGGACCAAAATGGCCATCTGTGAGAGTGGTTGCTATGGTAACGACATTATGTATTATTTCGCAGCTCGCGTTGTTTTCCACAAGTAATCGAGTAAGTGCGCAGAGTATTAGTCATTTCATTCCAGAACGGTTGCCATGGTAACCCAATTTTAGCAACATTTTACATCAAACGAAAGTTTTTGACATTTCTTTTATCTTTTGGTACCAGTCATTTTGTTCCCTGCTTTCTTAATTTGTCTCAACGGGATGGCTAAGAACATATGATGCCGCAGATGAAACCCCCTTTTCTGAAAATGGGTCCATGTACAAGGGCAGCTAAACTTTTCATAACAATCAAAAATTTTTGTACATTTACTTTACCACTCCAGTTATGGTACATTATGATACAGCAATGTCATACCCATAATATAATACAAACTGTTACCATGGTAACCAATTTTGAAAATTTGAACCTTTGCGACATATATGCTTAAGGTAGCGTACAACTGCCAAAAGCATTTTTCGCAGTCGGCTTGAGAGGCCGCAACACATTTTCCAAATTGGTTGCCATGGCAACAACTTTTTTCTTTATTTTACCAAATAAATTGAACAATGGGACTTCAAAGTACCACATAGTAGTAACTTGTTTGTTCTATCACAATAGCATAGTCAGAAGGGCTAGCCTTGTATGATGACAAATACCAGTAAAAATAGGGTGAATTTTGGGAGAAAATACCTCTTTTCGTGAATCCCTCGAAGGAAGCACAGATTTTTCTCAGAATTTTTCAACTTCAAAATAACTTGCAAATTTCCTCCTCTTTCAAATGATACCAAATTCATCAGTACTTCCCAGATTCATTTTCTCAGTAATTAGCGAATCCCAAAAGACACCTACCTAAAACTTTGCTTTGGAGCACATGTACAGGTCTACTTTCTGTTTGCACCGGATATTGTCAAGTGACTGAGAAAAAGATACTAGAACGGGTTTCCTACAAACAAATCCGGCTTTTTCCCTTCTAAACATCTGCATCAGCAATTTAAAATTCAAAAATCACTATTCTATATCACTATTCCTCATCATATTTCCTCTTTTATCTATATCAGGAATTTATACCCTGGTAACATTAGTTTCGTACAAAAGGGGAAGAACTCTTACAGGAGTGTAACGCCCCCTAACTACGACTTGTGTTGCAAATTGATATACGATAATTATTCTTTTATAGTATCAGTCTTTTTGGAACCTATTTTGGAGCTTTCTCTTTTTAATGACATGTTGAAATTAAACTGGTCAACTACTAGACATAATGAAATACTTGCTCAAGTCAAGGCTTAGTCGGGGCTGAGTCGGGCATTTTCGTAGCTCTGTCTTCATCAGCTATAGTTAGGTCGGCGTCAATCGGGAAGGCGATCCGTGGTAAAGTCGGTGCTTAGTCTTGGTGAATCGGGGCTGCTCTCGATGAGTCTCAACTGAGCTACGATTTAATCTTGCTTAGGTCCGACCTCCCTGAACTTGCTCCGACTTAAATAAGTCAGGGTTGAGCCCTAAAAAGTATTAATCCCCAGTCACAAAGTGCCCGACTTGTGATGTCGGTGTGAATCGGAGCTCTGTCGGGCGAGTCATAGCTTGGTCAGAGCGAGTCGGAGTGGGTCAAAACTAAGTCGGGAAAGTCGGGAAGACATCCCGACAAATGTATACATGTATGACTTAATTAGGTCGGGGCTAAGTTGCACAGCAAGGTCGGGACTATTTCGGCGTACATGTAATTCGTAGCTCAGTCGGGGATAATCGGAAATAGACCTTCTTCGCGACTGAGCTAGGATGACAAATTTGAAAAATGACTATATCCCTCTATACAGCACAAAATCGATAATTCAGAAAATCACTCACCCCGACTGAGGCTCGACTCACCAAGACTAAGCCCTGACTTACCACGAGTCGACCCCACCTTCTCTATTGACACCGATCTAACTACTGTCCTATGGCATATCTACGACTGATGAAGACGATCTGCTCGACTTTGCCCTGACTTGAGCAAACATTACTGGTACTTTAAAAGAATCGTAAATGAATTTGCAACGCACGTAGTAGTAATGTCGGTAGAAGTCGTTGTTCAATCGTAGTAGATCGGGGATCAGTTCGGGCTGTTTTCGTATTATGAAATATTAAGTAAAAATCACATTTACAGCATCATAGTTGTACATTTCCGTCATTTTTATGCGAAACCGGGACTTTCATTTTCGTTTAACCTCCCCAAAGAATATTAACCTGTTCCCAAACCCTTTAACCATTGTGCAATACGTTTTCGTTGATTTCAAATCACCGAGCAGATAATATGAAAACCTTAAATTACGATATAGATAACATGTTCTTCATTAACACTCAAGTCTAAAAAACAAGGGTATGATACAGGAGCATGTTTTTTTTTATATATAGATGGTTAATTTCATCTCTTAATGACAATTGGATTCGTATTATTCTATTTTCAAACTTGGATATCTAGTAACCGTAAAAAATAATCGCAGGTTCAATTCTCTCACCATAGAAAACAGTCGCTATACCCGTAAAAAAGTGTCGCCATTACCGTAAAAAAGTGTCGCCTGAATGTATGTTATTTGTATTTTTCTAGCAGAAATCATACCCAAACGACATTCAAACTATTTTGTTTCTTTTATCCTATCAAACCGAACATACACATGACTGAAGCATCGAAGATTTGTTCGATTTACGTTTAAAAATGTCAAAAAGGCATAAGGAGGAAAATCTGGCAAAAAAACCACTGCTTACTTGTCTTTTATGCTTTGGAGTTATAGATGTAGATATTATAAACACATATTGATACTTATTCTTTATAAAGGAACTAAAACGGATAGAGTTTTTTGGGAGAAAACTCTAGAAACACAGTAAATTACCCATTATGAATCAAAAACCAAGAGAAAATAGTCGCGATTACCGTAAAAAATGTTATATCGCAGTCGCACGTTCCATATACATGTAATGTATTAATAGATATGACAAATACGCAATAAATCAGTGCACAAAATGGGGGGAAGTGAAAATGGAAGTAAAAATAATTTTGTTTAAAAACGAAATTAATGACCAGTATTTACATGATTTAAAATTGCAATAAAAAACTGACAAACTGAGAGAAAATGAAAAAGGAAGAAAAGAATTTGGGAGAGGTGGCATAAGTACCCTAGGGTTCATCATGCGCAGTGAACATAACTATTTAGGATTTTTAAAAACTCATAAAAATTCCCAAAATATTAAATTTAAGCATATAATATATATCAAAGCATTTATTTACTTTAAGAAAAATGAGAAAAATGCAATAAATGAGTGTTTAAGATCAAAGATTTATTGAATTATCTAAAGAAATAGTTCAAAAATGAGGATTTCTAACAAGTCCAAAAAGACGCCTAATTGCGTCAAAATTTGATTTCGGTGTGGAAGCAAACACGCCACCAACTGTTAAGACATCTTTTTGGAACATCACGATGTTGTCGGTTTGTCGATATGTGCTTCTGTTCTGAAGAAAAAGTTTTGTCTGTGGTGGGGCCACCTGTTGACAGATCTGGACGATAAACAACACTTTTAGGGGACTATGAGTACTTCATTCAGGTGAGCTAATAATAGTAGTAGGCCAATGTTCAGATTATTTCTTTAGATAATGATTTAAAAAACAGTTTCCACGAAGCGGTGAGGTCTTTGATTTGTTTATGCGACGAGGGGAATTAGGAGAATTACTGGACAATAAACCACGGCTAGCTAGTTGTTATTATTATTTTTTAATATTGTTCAGCAGATGACAATGGGCGCAGCTTAACGGACTTGATGTTTGTTGGAGATTTTACAACAAGCGAGTTCTACAATACATATAGAGAAAGAATCTCAAGTCATATTAGACAAAGGAGGGGATCTCCAACAACACCAGGTTGTAGCTCCCACAGCAAAACCCGAAAACACCCAATGCAAAAACACAAAGCAGACAAGCACGGAAAGAGACGCATAAGGGACAAGGAACGTCAACGCACAACACAGAAACATCAAACACAAAGGACTACACATAAACCAACGAGACCAATGGGCAACCGATGCCGACTTAGGACGGCCATCTGCCACGGAAAAAGCAGAAGGTATGGTTATCCTGGATTACGTGCGCACAACCCTCCCACTTTTCCGATTACCCAGAGGTCTCGAAGAACGTACAATTGTGGTGTAAAACAACCTCCTCACTGTCAGATGACCACACATAAACAAGACCGCAAAACGCAGGGGCCCAAGCAACGCAGATGAATATGTAAATGGATATAAAAAGAGGGCGTACGTAATACAATCCGTGTTCTGCCGCCGCGAGCTCATGTATGTTATCACCCGAGGAGTCCGACTGACATTCAGAGAGGACAGGTGATCGGGGCCCTGTCTTCTCTAAAGAGGTTTGGACAGGGCCCGTCATGGGGTCCCGTCGTCACAGTCAGTCTGAGTGCAAATTTTAAAAATGCGCCTGTACAAGATTGGTCAAGTACCAAGCCTAGTGTCCGTCTGGTGACATTAGGATCATATCCACGGTATAAAAGGCGTTTGATGATTCTGACGCATTTTCGATAGTGATGTTGTCTATCGTTGATCCTTCTTATCTTGTTAATAATGTCACCATAAAATGCAGGTTGTGAAATACCAAAAGTAATATACTCTGTTGCCTGTATTGGTCCGAATTTCAGAAAAAGTTGACAATAATTTTTGTAAAATTTCCAGAAAGTCTTTACTAGTTTGTGAAAGCGAAAACCTTGTCCTAAAAGTTTCTTGGTAATTTGTAAATTTCTACTATGAAAATACAAAACATCAGTACATGCTCTAGCATACCGGATGAGCTGTGAAATATAGATACCATAGGACGGTAATCTAGGAACATCACTGTCAAGCCAGGGGAAATTTACTATGTTAAATCCAAAATCATCTCTTTTGTCATACACACTTGTATGAATCTCTCCATTAACAATTTTGATATTTAGGTCCAAAAATGGTGTTTCTGTGTTTGAAACGTTTGCCTTGTTTTGAATTCTTGTGGATAAATAACATTTTTATACTTTTCAAAAACAGGATTGTCGATAGTAAGAATATCATCCAGGTACGTAGAAGTACCAATGAAGCATTTAACATCATCATTCTTTCTTTGCTTTTGAAGATTTTGGATAAATTCCTTTCATTCGTGTATAAAAATAAATCTGCAACAAGAGGCGCACAATTAGTACCCATTGGAATCCCTACAACCTGCTTGTAGAGTTTCTCACCAAATCTTACATAAATATTGTCCAAAAGGAAGGACAAGGCACTACACAGGTCACCACATGTCCATGATTTGTATGATTTGTAATCTGTGGCGGAAAAGAAACCCTTCGATTCAGAAGTACAAATATAAGTTTCCCCTCTCGATCAAAACACCATTTAATGAGTTTGAACAGTCGAGCATTTATTTTGTCGTGAGGAAGCGTGGTGTACATATTAGAAAAGTCGTATGAAGATATCGTACTTGCTTCAAAATTTCTTTATTTCATTTTGTCAATCACATCCCTGAATTTTTTAATGGACCAAAAGAAGTTTACGCCATTCCTGTTCATCACAGTTTCACAGTATTTTGCCACGTGTTCCTTTATAGCCGTGAGTGCTGACGTCAGATTTCTTGACAAAATTGTTGTTGAGCAATTGCTAGAATTAGCAATTTATCGAAACTTGTAAGGAGACTTGTGAAGTTTTAGTATACAGTATATTGTAGGGAGATCCAATTTAGAAATAGGGATGTTAAAAGAAGAAATTTCATTGTTATGTTTGTTCAAATATTGGGAACACTTTCGTTGCTTTCGATATAAGTATTAGTAGAGGAAAGTTCCGAAACTTAAGTTGATATGTAGTAGCGTTTTCAAATAATTATGGTGTTGTTTGCTGCTTTGTCTGCAGCGCGAAGACATATTTTTTATGTAAATTACGTAACTTGGCTTTGAAATATTTTTCAGATTTAGAAATTGGATTTTCAAAAAGATGAGGATTTTTGTGGTAGTTATCTATTCGAATATCGGTAATATCCAAAATGAGGTTTTTCCAGTCATTCAGAGCATGCGATTCGACTCCTTCCGATTTACACCATCGTTTGGTATAGTTATCTAAAGCTTCCTTTAGCACTTCGCGACATTTAATAAAATCTATCTTGGATGGGATTCTATATTTAGGTCCTTTTTTTAGAAGCCCACGGAGCTGCCTGTCTTTGATAATTGAAAAGTCACCTGTAATAATATGACCAGTTGGTTTATATAGATATTCAGACGTTGCACATTCTCAAGAAGCAGGACATGATTCAAGAATGTTAGGATCTTGTGTAGCTTTGTTGTAGTTAAAAACGAAATTTCGAATAAGTCTCTTATATTTGTAACAAATAAGAGGAGGTTCTAAATTTTCCAAATATTGAGGAATGGCACTTTGTACGCGATGATCCCGAAAAATATTAGAGATGTTCAGAAGAGCAAATCCTTTGTTAATAATTGGAATTTTTATGAATCGTCTTTTAGGGGAGGTGTTTTTAACCAAAGGATATAGTTTATTTTGTGTGAATGCAACAATGATATTTAGCCTGAATTAATCAGTGTTTCTTAAGAATGCAACCAGTGCTTCCTCCAAGATAGATTTTAATTGAACTGCTGGAACTGAAGAGAGAGCATGTAACAGTTCATGTCTGCCGCCGTTGTGTGCAATGATCAGTAGATCTTTGAGGGTACGATGTACTCTAGCTCTTTTTCTGAGTTTTTTGTTTCGCCTTTTACCGTGAGACCTATGCTTCCTTTTAGTGTTAGGGCGGATTGAAAAAACATTAATATTTGAAGAGGTCGAAGAACTGTTTCCTTGTCCATAAATCTGATCGTTTAGACCAAGGGGGTACGCAGTTTGCAGTTTGAATTAGAGTTTCATTTTTAAAGCAGGACAGGGCAGCTTAGAAAAAAAGACCACACTATGTTTATGAAACATTGTAACTAAAACCCTCAGTGAAACATTGTCGCTGCAAGATTCATGCTGTCTGTTTGTATGTTAATCTTACAGTGAGGAGATTGTTTTACACCAGAATTGTGCGTTCTTCGAGACCTCTGGTTAATCGGTTGTGCGCACATTATCCAGATAACCATGCACATCGTCTGCTACTTGCGTGGCAGATGGCCGTCCTAAGTCGGCACCAGTTGCCCAATGGTCTCGTTGGTTTATGTGTGGTCTTTTGTGCTTCATGTTTTTATGGTGTGAGTTGGTGTTCCTTGTCCCTTTTGTGTCTCTTTCTGTGGATGACTGCTCTGTGTTTTTGATTTGGGTATTTTGGGATTTTGTTGTGGGTGCTGCAAACGAGTATTGTTGGAGATCCCCTCCAATCCTTTAGCAAGATAAAGAATGTTTACCCTATATTTGGAAGAATCTTTTTAATTGACATTCTGAAAGCAAATACAGGTATCTCATTTCGAGTATTTCGATTGAAGATCACTGATGAGAGTTAAGTACCCGAAACGTACATGTCTGGTCCATGCTGCAAAATTTGTTTTTGAATTCATACTATTCAATTTGAAGACGCTTAACATCAGAGTGAAATAATTTAATTTACTGAATATCATATGTTTATGATCGACTAACATCGTCACTGAGGAAGTTCTACGGTCGATATGGGGAACTCGTCATACACTATGATGTCCCACTCTGCAGAATGGTGGATGATATTCTGTCATAGAGTTCGCTTCTTTCCATGTGGTGGGGGTTTTTTCTTTATTTGCTTTGGTTCCTGTTTTATCCTGATTTTGTATGCCTTCGCTTTCTGATTTTCTGAATTATCGATTTTATGCTGTATACAGAGATATGGTCAATATCCATATTTGTCATAAATTATTATGGAGTTTAGAAGTTTTTAAGCTTGTCAAGGCTTTTCACAATTTTTCGTTGTTTCACGCGAGAGAAGGATTGATCTTTAAGGTTGGAGATAATTTGCTTTATGTGACCTAGTATGTTCAAAACAGACGTCATGCAAATGTACCTCTTGATGGAACGATGAATTCTTTTGATGTTCCAGTATCAGAGATCAGGGCATACTGATTTTTTTCCTATTTGTTCTTATGTCTGTCATTCTGTCTGTCTTGTTTGTCTGTTTCTATGTATGTCCGAAACATTATCCGTGTCCATAAGTTTTGAACCATACAAGATGCAGCTTTTATAATTCACATGGGGATTGCTTGTGAAAAGACCTTTCATTCGACAACTTGACCTTAGACCATTTGACCTTGAATTTTGACCTACTCTTCGGAAAATACACTTTCAGGAATATTTTCATCATCTTAAAAGAAATGATGCTCCTATTTAAAATGTTCCTAACTTATGATAAGACCATTCTCTTGGTAACATGGAAGTGGCAGTGGAATTAGACAACTTTTTTCATGGTTACCAAATTCTCATTTCGGTTCAATCTAACGGAAGGAAAAATACTTGTACAAATTCTTTATTTTGCATAAACATGCAATGTTATTTGATTCATTAACTGATCTGTTTGTCAAATTTGGTAAAACCAGAGTGTTTTTTTTTTATTTGGGGAAGGTGCCTGTGCCTGTCCCGTTTGGGAATATTTGCGACATTTTTCTGAAATTGGGGGAAAATGTATACACATTCTCACAAAAGTAAAGTATCATTTATTAACATTGCTAATCCATTAATTTGCTTGAACTGGAACATGGGATCAATAAAAACTTTCAAATGCACTTAAAAATCGGACATATTGTCTTGACTTCCAGATTTTATCAGGTGATTTTTTCATACATTTTCTCTTACAGCTTCTTTCAAGGTTTGCTGGGTATTTGGCTATATTTCATTTTTTGAGGATCCCTGACGAGGGTTAAGTACCCGAAACATGCATCTCTTGTCCGTGCTGAAAATTCATCTGTTCTTAAATGATGTCATGAATCTGAAGACGAGTAACATTGTATTATTTCTCTTACAACCTTTTAAAGGTTTTGACGGGTATTGTTATATTTCTCTTACAACCTTTTTAAGGTTTTGCCGGGTATTGTTATATTTCTCTTACATTTTCTCTCAAGGTTTTGACGGGTATTGTTATATTTCTCTTACAACTTCTCTCAAGGTTTTGCCGGGTATTGTTATATTTCTCTTACAACTTCTTTCAAGGTTTTGACGGGTATTATTATATTTCGCTTACAGCTTCTTCTTCAAGGTTTTCCCGAATATTGCAATATTTCTCTCACAACTTCTTTCAAGGTTTTGTCGGGTATTGTTATATTTCTCTTTCAACTTCTTTCAAGGTTTCGCTTGGTATTTTTAATTAATTCTCTTACAACTTCTTTCAAGGTTTTCAAGACCATTCTCTTGGTAACATGGAAGTGGCAGTTTAGACAACTTTTTTCATGGTAACCAAATTCTCATTTCGGTCCAATCTAACGGAAGGAAAAATACTTGTACAAATTCTTTATTTTACATAAACATGCAATGTTATTTGATTCATTAACTGATCTGTTTGTCAAATTTGGTAAAACCAGAGTGTTTTTTTTTTATTTGGGGAAGGTGCCTGTGCCTGTCCCATTTGGGAAAATTTGCGACATTTTTCTGAAATTGGGGGAAAATGTATACACATTCTCACAAAAGTAAAGTATCATTTATTAACATTGCTAATCCATTAATTTGCTTGAACTGGAACATGGGATCGATAAAAACTTTCAAATGCACTTAAAAATCGGACATATTGTCTTGACTTCCAGATTTTATCAGGTGATTTTTTCATAATTCCTCTTTTGAGTATTTAAAAGTGATGTTGGAGGAAAAATAGAAAAAATTTGGCATTTGGAAGGGGCTACTGACAAGAGGGAAAAACCCTGAAAACAGAAGCAACCAATATTTCTGCAGACAGTAGATGCATCCTCTACAAAGGCACTTGTTCTTATTCTATTGGGATTGGTTTACCCCGGGTAAAATATTACTACTATTTCTCTTACAACTTCTTTCAAGTTTTTCCCCAATATTGTAATATCTCTCTTACAACTTCTTTCAAGGTTTAGCAGAATATTGTAATATTTCTCTTACAACTTCTTTCAAGTTTTTCCCCAATATTGTAATATCTCTCTTACAACTTCTTTCAATGTTTAGCAGAATATTGTAATATTTCTCTTACAACTTCTTTCAAGTTTTTCCCCAATACTGCAATATTTTCTTACAACTTCTTTCAAGTTTTTCCCCAATATTGTAATATCTCTCTTACAACTTCCTTCAAGGTTTAGCAGTATATTTAAATAGTTCTCTTACAACTTCTTTCAAGGTTTTCCCGAATATTGTAATATCTTTCTTACAACTTCTTACAACTTCTTTCAAGGTTTTGAAAAGTATTGTTATATTTCTCTTACAACTTCTTCTTCAAGATTTTCCCGAATACTGCAATATTTCTCTTACAGCTTCTTTCAAGGTTTGCTGGGTATTTGGCTATATTTCATTTTTTGAGGATCCCTGACGAGGGTTAAGTACCCGAAACATGCATCTCTTGTCCGTGCTGAAAATTCATCTGTTCTTAAATGATGTCATGAATCTGAAGACGAGTAATATTGTATTATTTCTCCTACAACCTTTTAAAGGTTTTGACGGGTATTGTTATATTTCTCTTACAACCTTTTTAAGGTTTTGCCGGGTATTGTTATATTTCTCTTACATTTTCTCTCAAGGTTTTGACGGGTATTGTTATATTTCTCTTACAACTTCTCTCAAGGTTTTGCCGGGTATTGTTATATTTCTCTTACAAGGTTTTGACGGGTATTATTATATTTCTCTTGCAACTTCTTCTTCAAGGTTTTCCCGAATATTGCAATATTTCTCTTACAACTTCTTTCAAGGTTTTGTCGGGTATTGTTATATTTCTCTTTCAACTTCTTTCAAGGTTTTGCTTGGTATTTTTAATTAATTCTCTTACAACTTCTTTCAAGGTTTTGCCGGGTATTTACTTTTTCTCTTACAACTTCTTTCAAGTTTTTGTCGGGTATTGTTATATTTCTCTTACAAGCTTTTTCAATGTTTTGACGGGTATTGTAATATTTCTCTTTCTTCTTTGAAGAGGTGAATACTTCTAAGCTTATGACTTTTTGAAGTCATGGCTTTTTATTGTGAAGATTTGTTGTCCTCTCTGAATGTCAGTCGGACTCCTCGGGTGATAACATACACGAGTTCTTTAAATACATCCGACAGAGCACGGACTGTATTACGTACGCCCTCTTTTTATATCCGTTTACATATTCATCAGTGTTGATTGGGCCCCTACGTTTTGCTGTCTTGTTTGTGTGTGGTCATCTAACAGTAAGGAGATTGTTTTACACCACAATTATACGTTCTTCTAGACCTCTGGCTAATCGGAACAGGGGGAGGGTTGTAAGCACGTAAGCTAAGATAACCACACCGTCTCCTACTGACATGGCAGATGGCCGTCCTACGTCGGTACCGATTGCCTATTGCTCTCGTTGGTTTGTGTGTAGTCATTTATGTTCGATGTTTCTATGTGACTTGGCGTTCATTCTACCATATCTGTCTCATTATGTGCGTGTCTGCTTTGTGTTTTTGCAGTGGGTGTTTGGGAGTTTTCTGTTGGTGCTGCAACCGAGTGTAGTTGGAGATCCCCTCCTTTCTCTTTCCTTTGATTTTGTCCATAAAACGAATTTCTAGCATAGTTAACTCTTTGTTTACTTAAACCTAGTTAACTTGATTTTCGGCATAACTCAAAACTGTTTGAAACCACATAAATCGAACTATTTGAAAAAGCTGCCACTCTCTATTGGTTTCTATGCTATTTTTACCCCTGATACCTGAAATTCCAGTGAATTGAACTTTTTTATAAGTTGAACTCCTTAGGACCAATAATTCATTTAGCCTTGAAAATGTACTTAGATAAGTCAGACCACAAAGGTTAATTCTTAAACAAACATGAAGTGATTATAGGGAGCTCTGAGGATAAAAAAATAAATATCGTACTTTCTTGTTATAGAGTTGCATATCCATACATTGAAGGTAGCTTGATTGTTAAAGGTAGTCAACACATACATGCAAGTGTCTGAACAGTGATAGAAAAAGGGCAGTAAGTCCGATTGAAAATTGACTGCTGGTTGTCGAACTTATGATAGGTCAAACTACTCTGATAGTCTGATAAGTTCAACATAGCCAGAGTACACTGTATCCTTCAAATTGTTTGAGAAACCATGAGACCTTTGTTTCATCCTCTATAAGATGATCGACTTTTCGCAGAAAAAATCAAAATCTGCAAGTATTTGCAGAAATCTTGCAAGTTTTCCAGACCACTTCATCTAAAGGTCTAACTGAAATCATACAATGTTAAGGGTGAGTGATATCTATTGAAACACTTTTCAAAACAAATAACAAAATCTAGTGTCCATTTCTTAGAGTCATTTATTAATTACCCCAAAATGAGACAATCTGCTGAGTTCCAAGCAAACTTAAATAAATACGTATATTATCTCTCTTACTCTCCATTCGTTACTATTTCTCGGTATAAACGATAACGCTACAATTTACCATGCTGAATATCCACGGTCAAATCTAGTATAACATCATTACACCAAGTTATAACAAAAAGATCCATGTCTTGCACATTTTTTTATGGTACACTGAAATTTTTTAATACTAATTGGGTTTTAAAGAGCATTTCATTCCTGGAAGCCTTCGACAGTACGAGAAATTCAATTTTTCGTTATTTCAATTTTTTTCAATGGCGCACTTAAATTTTCATTTTTGTCGCTAATATCATATTTCATTTTTTCCAATTTTTGATCTTTTCTTCAAGGATCTGAATAAGTAGATGTATCGGAGTATTGTTAAACGTACACTGTAAAACCCAAGTAATAAATACTGCTCATGTATTTCTTTAAATTTTACCATATATTAGGAAAAATACGAAAAATGAAGGAGTCTATGAAATTGCTCATATTATTGTTTCTTTTTATAATTCTAGTACAGGTACTCATTGCTGCTTAAAAATAATGGAATCCTTTTGTTGTGTCAAAGGAAAATTGAAGTCCATCAGAAACAAGCAGAGTGGTAGAAAAAATAATCTTTTTTTAGTAATGCATGATACATGTACTGTAAAACCAGATATTTTCGCGAGTATCAAATTTCGCGATTTTATGGTAAAATAGGGTGTCTTTATTTTCGCGAGTACAATTTTTCACTATTGCTAAATTAAAAACAAATATGTTATTGAAGTTTTGAATATTTCCATCATAAGAATACACTCTATATTCTTCTAATAATGTTTAATCAAGATATCATGTACAATAAGAAAAAAAATTGTGGCCGATATACCAATTTATTTTTTACCTTACCAAACCCAATATTTCATGAGAATAATTTTTCGGCATTCCAAATCACTCGCGAATACAGCGAAAATTAGTATCTCACGAAAATTTCTAGTTTAAGGTATAACTGCAAAGCATAGTACAAGTCGGATCGTGAATTGAATAGAGGATCTGAAATTGCTTGGTGCTTAAAAAGTGGAAACATTGCTTAATCTGCTAAAATATTAGTACCGCTTAAACAAATACATGAGCAGTATTTCAATATTGATTGTAAATATCAAACTATGTAGTCCAGCTATAATTCATGATTATAATATTACACTGTGGCGTATCACGTGATTCACAAATGATATATTCCACGTGAATCCCCTTTTATTAAACCAAGTAAATACTGTCTAAATCTACTTTATATGAATTTATGTTAAGCCTATCATATGGTCATTATTATGAATTATATGATGGTAATTTATTCTGGTCACAAATGACGTATGTTTGGAGAACACTTAAACAGAAAATTTTGTATCTGTCCGTGCACCATATCATAACATGTGGTGAGCATTGAAAAATTTCTGTGTAAGTGTTCTCTGAATACACGTCTATTCTTGACCAGAATAGATAACCATCATATCATTGATGATAATGACCATATGATAGGCCTAAAGTAAAATCATATAAAGTAGATTTAGACAGTATTTACTTGGTTTAATAAAAGGGGATTCCCGTGGAACATATCATTTGTGTATCACGTGATACGCCACAGTGTATTATGTGTCTATGTGGAGATATATAGAGATCAGCTTGAGCTCTATGTCAGTCAAAATCAGTTCAAACATTATGAAATGAAAAATGTAAAATACATTCTATCATTATACATGTCAACAATGATCAAGGTAATTAATTGAATATGATCAATCATTAATAATAATAGTAATAATTATATTAATTATAATTAGACATTTTTTTTATCATGATCTAAAACGTTAAAAACATCAACAAGAAAATTGCAGTAATATAATAATAAATCTCTCTTCTCTATCAAAAATGATGACTATAAAGGATTCCAAAAGAAAAAACAAAATATGGGTCGGAGATTAAAAATGACACAAATAAAAACTAGGACGCGAGAACTTGAATGACATGCACATCACACTTACATCAATTCAATTCAAATAACAATCGATATCAAGAAGTCACAGATTTTTTTTCAAAACTTGTACAAAAATTTCCATTTCTTTTAATACAAAATTGAATATTTTCATGAGCTTATGTCTAGGTTAAGGTCATCAACCAATGACCTTGACCTCAAATGGTAACGTTCTGTTAGTTGAGTATCTGTAAAAAATTCATCATTTAAAATGGCAGTTATTTATTTAGACTTAGTTTCATGAATTGGTAAATAAACATGGTCATAAAGAAATAAAGTTCAACAAGATAAACTAAAAAGAGGGGTATCAAATTTTGTCCAGCAAGTTTTATGTTAAATAGGAATCATTTCTCAGCTTAAGGTTTAAGAAATTTCTCAGTGATTTTGATCTTTTTCTTCTCAGAAAACTGGATTTTGCTTTCCACATATCCAAAGAAAGAAGAAAAAGCATGCTCAACTTCAAAATCTTATTTCACAAAATACTATTTTAGCATGGCAGTTGATTTTCCCGACACTTTCATAAATTCTAATTCATAAAAAAAATGTTGAAAGATCATTGGAGAAAATGTCAGGATTCCTTTAAAGATATAACTCATTGCATGTGTACTTATATTCGGAAAATCTATTTTTTGCCGTAACCACCTTAAAGATAGCACGCTGGCATTAAAACGTAATCATGACTATGTTTATGTATCCGTACTTCTGTAATCTTCAATTAGAGCTCATAATAATGCCAAACAAAACTACCACTGAGTCAGTACTCATGTACTTGTTTCATACTACCACTAGATTTGCATTATAGACATACCAAGACCCGACACCACAACTTTTGACGTCAGTTCTGACTTTGATGTCATAAATCTGACATGACGTCACATAAAGTTCGTCAAATACTGTGACATCATAAATATGCTATTACGTCACATAAAAATAGATAAATACTGTGAAGTCATAAATTTGCTGTGATGTCACGTAAAGTTAGTCAAATACCTTGACATCATAAATATGCTATGACGTCACATAGTTACATCTCGCACGCAAGGAAACAAAGTAGACAAGCAAAGTATCCTTGCCTGCAGCTATATTCTCTTACGCGGACTTTAGTCTATGACGTCATAGACGCGCTACGTATCAAAAGGCCGCTACGGCGTCTTTAGCACTAACAGTGCCTGTTTACGTAAGATATGTGTGTTCGCTACGAGAAAATTTACAAAATTCATAATGACTGTAAGCGTTTTATCTTCACTGAAATAGTTTTCAATTGGATTATAATAGAAAAGAAAATCTTAAAAGAATATCTTTATTGATGTATCTCCGTTCCTGAAAGTTATTGCAAGATTCTTGCAGAAAAGTAGTTCGGCTGACGGCAGAGGTACTTTTCCAGATGAAGTCCCGCACGGAATCGGAAAATATGGATGTGTGCAGAATGATAAAGTTAGTCAAATACTGTGACGTCATAAATTTGCTATGACATCACATAAAGTTGGTCAAATATGTTATGTCAAATCTTAGAGTGTGTAAAATGCAAGTCTATTTGGTCTTTTTTCATGCAATTCAGTATCTCTTAAATAAAACGTTTTCTACAAAGAAAGAACGGAATAAGAAGCAAAATCTGCTCAGCAGCTTGCCATGCCGTGCCGTGATGGTATACCTATCATACAATTTGCATTCCATAAAATGAAAATTAAGACATTGTAAGTTGCAAAGCAAATAAATACAGAGATTGCAAGAGTGAGATTCTGGAAAAATATAAAGTAAAGCTTTTGAAGCCGATGTACAATTTATAGGAGACGTAAAAAATATCCTATTAATTCGAGTAAGAACATTAAAAATGACCTTTAAAGCTGTATTTAAAGCAAATATCATTAATGTTTAAATCAAAGTTTGTTTGTTTTAGTTATACATGTATTAACAACGTCATCAGATTTGAATTACAGTAATATAATACATATCGGACAATCTTAACATTAGTTGATAATTGTATACAAAATCATATTAATTCATCTCATTGTCATATATCTGAGGTAAAAGCTAAGAAAAGTAAAATTTCATTTTTCCGACTTCTACAGCTGGAAACTCTGACACAATTCAACAGAACAAGAAAAAAATTTTTAAATCGGAAAATGAGGAATTTGTTAAGCAGGGATCCTGCAATACTCTATTTCGTCTTATAGATTCATGGTTTTTTTTTAATCTATGTTCCATTTGTAATAGTATCTGGCGTGAAGCATTGCGACATAATAAGACGCCTTTGAAAACGTCATACTTGAAGTACTGTTTCAATGAAATTTTAACATTGTTTCAGCTGATTGCTTTTAAATCTGAAGAAATCACCCGAAGATGTCATTGGATACCTTCACAAAAGGGCACCAACTCTGTATTTCCTTTTTAACATTGGGGGAAAAAATTGTATGGAAAATGGAAGAAAAAACAGGAATAGGTTCAAATTCAGCCCTATTTTTGACCAAAATTAAATTCAGCCCTATTTTTGACCAAAATTAATCCCATCTTTAGATGTGAAAAAAAGTTCCTACATAAGAGTGAAGTTGCTTGCGCTTGTCACATTTTTTTTTTTATTTTGAAAGGATGCTTAACCTACTAATAGTTTCGAAAGCTTAAAATCACCTGAGAAATTATGATTGTTGTCAACAAATCTCCATGTCAGCAGCCATCAATGGTTTGAGGGGTCAAGGTCATCCAAGGACAACTTTCATAAAGGTCAAGGTCAGTAGAAATCTCAGATAGGCCAAAAACAATACTACACTTGATATGAATATTGAACCATGGTATAGAACCAAGGCAATCAGATTTTGAAAATTTCAACAATCTTCCTGAAACGATTAATTATTCAATTTCATAGGAAAAAAATGTATGTTTCAGGAAAAAATAAATAATTGGTAAAGGGGCTACAGGGCCAAAGATTACCGAAGGTCTTACCGAGTCATTAAACGATAGGCAGCAAAAAAATTAAATATCGGAAAATGGTGTAGGGTTGGCAAAATTCTCATACCTATCGTGTAATTTTAAACACTGGTTTAAATACGGTGCTAGATACAAATTGTGATCAGTATAAATATACCGCGACTCTCTCTAAATTCTACAGAACTTTAAACCCGTAAATCCAGCCAGCTGGACTTTTGTAATAAATATATGTGAATGAAACGTGACAAAAAAAAAGCAAAGTTCGTTTTTTTCTACTTTACAAATCTTCAATATGTGAGATCAAACTAACAAAGATAACGGCGACATAAACTTCACAAGTCGAGTTTCCGAACTGCCCTATTCCTCCTTATCTCTATCTTGACATTGTTAAAGGCCGACTTTGGGAACCATCCGGTCGTTAATAGTTATACCTGAGTGACATAAGCTTGATAGGCGTGGTATACCGTCTTTGAAGACAACGACGTCTGCAAGCGGCGTGTTACATCAAAGACAAACCGACAGGTAATCCTTTATTATGCTAATGAGATACCCGAGTCTCATCTGTCTTAAGCTATCGATCAAAATTTGATAGGGGTAAATGGATTAAAAGGAACAAATCAGATACCAATAAGAGATGTTAACCCTATATTGAACAGTGAGGAAATGACAGAAAATTTACCCGTCCCCTGATATAGTCCCCCGCCGGCCTTTGAGGACACTGACAGGTTGATCAATTTCCTTACCTTCACACATTATAGAGCTCTTTTCACTGTCCAAATTCATGGATTTCAGTGCGAGATATAAACTTTTTAAACATAGACGTTGGTTCCAATTCCAATGTAAACAACGGTGTTAAATGGATTCCACTTGATGTACTCATCGTATTAAATTTTTCTTGTATTTTTCACAAGGAACCAATATTTCTAAATAATTTAATTATGTTATATAGGGTTTTGAGGCAGTAGTACAAATTAAAAGGTAATGTACCTCTATACTGCATCTGTAGGACCATGCAATTTTTTGCGATCAGATCGATGTTAAATTTTTTATTGCAGATTTTCGCTATAATTATGCCAAATTGCAACAAACATATTGGTCAAAAATCTTAAAGGGAGATAATTCTGATGTCGGCTGGGTGGCATCACTAATATCCAGGCTAATATGTCAAGGTTTGAGAGTAGAGAAATAAAGTCAGATCGGAAACTTGACTCATAAATATGCTATAACAAGGGAAAGAATACATAATTGCAAATAAGATTGCTACGGAAAAAGCACTCTCTCTCTCTCTCTCTTCACTGAGTTGGTAATAGAACAATTTAAAGAAAACAACTGATTGCACAAGATAAACAGCACAAAACGAAGAAAAAAATCTAATGTAAATCTATGCAACAAATATCACATAAATTGCTAGCATTCAAACAAAAACGCAAGTCTTCTTGACACCAACATACACTGTACACGTACATGTAGATCAATTCACATTTATGCTTTAATATCCAGAAGTAGAGAGGGGTTTGATTAATTCAATATCTCACGTTAATTCCTACATTATACGTCCGTAGTAAATTCAGTAGAACGTACCATTCTCTATACGTAGAGGACTGAAAAAAAAATGTACAAAAGAACACAGCGATATTGAACATGTGATGCACTCATTGAATTACAATGTATAAAAAACATTCAAAATGAACTATGTCGCCATGTGCACTCAAAAACTGACGATAACATATTCACGTACACGTTTGTTTTTTAAAAAAAAAGAAGTTCACGGTAAGATCAATACATACGCCAAACATCAGAGCATTTGGTTGACTAGATGAAAAAGTAGAGAAAACACGGGTCTAGAATTTGTCGTAGTGGTAAATCTTTGTAGAATAATAACGTGTTTATATCCTGTACACACATTAGCAAATTCTTAAAATAATCCACCATCTTCCGACGTCTCTGTCTTTTTTTCTCCAAACACGTGAAAAAAATTGACGAATACATGTAAATCTTTTTTCACTGGAGAGCACAGACACTGATATTCTATATCATCCTACTACTTGCTTCAATCCCAGTGTGCATCATTACCCATCAGCCATAAAGTGACCATTTCATTGGTCACTTAATATTCTGCATCGTGATTGGTCAATTCAAATTCAAATACCACTACTTCATTGGATAATTTCACACCTGAACAATAAAAGTTGTTCTCATCACATAATGCTAATATGGAAATTACGGAGAAGCCTAAATGACCTTTGACCTAACTTCCGTTGCTATTTCTATGTTCTAGTGGAGGTTTAAAGTTTTCCGAACTCGGACTGTTAGTAATTGCAGCACCGTACATTTTACTTGCTTTCGTCGTCATGCTCGCGACAATCTGTGCTGAAGTTTTGTGTCCTGTGATAATCTCATCTTTCCATTGGTTTATGAGCACTTTATCCTGAAAATGGAAAATATAGATGTTATCAAGAGAAATTACAAATGATTGAATTTTTTTTCAATGAAACACCACATACATGTATACAATAAACAGACAAGGACATTCTTTTCATGTAAACACAGAACATTGATGAGTATATGTCGACCGACCCGTGAGGTTCGAACCAGCAACCTTTTGTTCAGTGGCTTGACGCCCTATCCATTAGACCACAGCACCGAAAAATGAATAAATAATAAATTGTTCCCCAATTTGTAAAGCTTGAAATGTCTTCTTTTTTTTTTAAATATTAATTAATTTTACTTCCCCTTTCTAAGTAGTACATGTACATGCTTCACACATACACCAACAAATTACGGAATTTTCCCTTATTCTATATCCTTATCCTAATAAGTTCTTCATCATAATTATGCATAGTAAACGTATGTATAAATCCATAATATTGTAAACTCAAGGCGTCACTGAGGTATATTTGCTTTATCATCTAGGAATATAGTTCACATCTTATTGAAAAGTACCCAGACCTATACCTTCCCATTTCTTTCATATACATATGTACATGTAGCTCACATCTTATTGAAAAGTACCCAGACCTACCTACCTATTTCTTTCATTTAGTTCACATCTTATTGAAAAGTACCCAGACCTACCTACCCATTTCTTTCATATAGCTCACATCTTATTGAAAAGTACCCAGACCTACCTACCCATTTCTTTCATTTAGTTCACATCTTATTGAAAAGTACCCAGACCTACCTACCCATTTCTTTCATATAGCTCACATCTTATTGAAAAGTACCCACACCTACATGTACCTACCTATTTCTTTCATATAGTTCACATCTTATTAAAAAGTACCCACACCTACCTACCTATTTATTTCCAAAAGTGTAATATTTTGCTCAAGAAAGTGTAATTTAGGGAAGTAAAGCGTATGATAACAAAAATTGACTGTAACTTTGATAAAAACATTGTCTTTTCCACTCTTTGACATTGTTACAAATCTAAATCATTTACACAATTGCATATATGATATCAAACGCTCAACAGAATTTATGTATGTGTGTCTATTTGTTTGTTAGAGATACATTTAAAAAGTCATTCTGCTAAGAAATATGGTGGAAGCGTAAAATTGAGCAGCAAAAGCGTGTAGCGTAATTGTACGTAAAAAATCGTAAGAAACACACCAAAATCGTAAAGTAGACAGGTCTGAGTACCTCTTCATTCTTAATCAGTTAATGGAACCAAATTGAAAATAGATGTAAATAAATCAGCACTACACTTCAGAAATCGAAAAATCATAAAAATTTTCTTCTTTGCCTGCACTTCTTCAGAATAAGTTTGAAATGGATAGATAAATGTAGGTCTTGATTTCTTGTTACTTATTACATATACATGTATTAACCAGAACCAGACATCAATTTTGATGGGACGTCTTTAATGTGTATTTTGATGGGACGTCTTTAATGTGTATTTTGATGGGACGTCTTTAATGTGTATTTTGATGGGACGTCTTTAATGTGTATTTTGATGGGACGTCTTTAATGTGTATTTTGATGGGACGTCTAACAAAATGTCATAATAGACCCTTTCACACTAATGTCCAGTTCACTTTTGTCTCTTTGTAGGACGATTTTGCCCAACAGAACAATCAAATGATGTCATGATTGACGATGTAAGCTTCTTTTTGAACAGAATGACGTCATTTGACTGTTGGATGTTCTGGGGCAAAATCGTCCTATAAAGAGACAAAAGTGAACTGAACACTTATTAGCTTGAAAGGGTCCATTGTCACTACAAACTCCACATGGAAAACCTGCCATTTTTTAATGTGTTTCTGGCCATAACCTATTATAGATCCTTGCACATTTGAGTATAACACTTGTATCAAAAGTTACTAGAAAACTAGATCTATCAAATGGTGTATATTTTATCAATTTAAAAGATAAAATTGACAAATGCACAACTTTGTGATATCTGATTTCTGAAGTGAACTTTTGGGACTGTCACAGTATATTTCTACGTATATTTCAAAATCTGAATCCTCTAATAATATACTTACTGGTGAAGTGATGGCCAGTTTGGTGTCGTTTTTTAACACTATCACAATGCAGTTTTCAGTTTTGTTTAATTTTTGGAATTCTTGGTAGACTTCTTTGATATCTAACATCAATACAAGCTGTGGAAGAAAAGAATGACAAATAAGACAAAACTTTCATGTAAGCACATGCATGTAACAAGATCAAAATTTTGATGAAGTTCCAATCTTTCCTTTTGGGTTAATAAAGAATGTTACATGTAAGTATCTACAAAGACTCAGTTTCTTCCACACTTATTTATCATGCTTCTTATGGCGCTATTGACTGTGAAGGATAAAAAAAAATCCTGCCAAATGCCCGAAACGGCACCTCCTGGTTGACTTTACATTACGACGTCATATTCAATAGTTTGTTGAACTGTTTCATTGTTATCGAATAATATTTGACAGAGTTACTGCCCTTGGACTTAGTAAAATTTCATAGTTCTTTCAGATCTCTGATTTTTCTTCAATCGTTCAAAGGGTAGACATTAATTATTTACCTCAACGCCTTTACCCCTGATGATTTGACCGTCTCGGTTTTTGTGGTAGAACTCCAGCCTGTTCGGATAGAGTTTTAGGTGCTTTTTCTGCCACGTTTGTAAGAAGGGTCCCCCTAACTTCAGGACCTCTCCTTCTACTATACAGTCTGTTGGTCCTACAAAAATATAAATATGCTAGCTAAAATACCATTAAAAGAAGATACATGCTTGTGAAATAATGTGCCTTTTGTGGAAGGTATCTTTTGGGTCAAGTCAAACTCAAAGCAAAGCCAAGATCACAAGATCATGTAACAAGAAATATTGAACGTTATGTAATACATGTATATGAAAGCCCCTTCATATACCACTCAAATCTAAGCACAGGATTTTTACAGGCAAACAGTACATCAAAAGAATGTGCCCATAAAATAAACCTTCACAAGTTTACACTGTAAAATGCTGGGCTCAATGTTTTTACCAGGAAAGGAAAACTTTCATATCATACATGTATGTTAAAGACCTTAAAAATATCTAGGGTTGCAAAAGGTATTACCTTAAGACCTTGACTTTTGACTGTGACCTATCTTTTTTTTATGAATAACAAAATGTGGGGAAAGACGATTCTTTCATTTATTTTGGAAGACTTTATGCAAGTGTCTTCAAGAATGGCTGTTAACATGGTAAATTCATCTGAAGAAAAACTTGGTACTTCAAATCCTACACATTACGCTACATTGGCTGTGAAAGAGTTACCTCTATTTATAAGCTTAACTCATCTCAAAGGACGAAAAAAAAAAAATTACTAACCCACATCAACATCGTCTATTCTTGGTTTTTGTTTTCGTTTTTGTTCGAGTTTGTCTGTATCCTGATTGATTGCTTCAAACACGGTCTCGGCTACTTCCTGTTGCCACCTCTCAGAGACAACCAATGGGAAATTGCGATATAAATCTTGGTCTGCCTCTGTCAACTGTAATACGATAAGACAAACATACTGTAATAAAGACACATTGTCAGAAAAGTGATAATGTATAATGGTTTTATTTGTCACATACATGTAAACCATCTTCTTAAACTAATTATTGAGTCTTTGCGGAATACAGAGTTTTTATCCCTTACAGATGGTATCTGACGTAAAACCATTGTGACGTCATAAAAATGGTATGGTGAGGTTGATTTTATACCGTAATTTCCCAGACTTTTAGGACTGTCTCCATAGATTTGATGACATCAATAGAAAGGAGATGAAGCTGGAAAGTGGAAGTCTCTCAACATAGTTCAGAGAGTTGACATTTAAGAAAATATGGAGAGGAGTATACCACTTATTGTACCTTAATGCCCTTGGTGTCTTCCTCGTCAAAAGAACCAATATCAAATGCATCAGCGGCGTTGACCTCGCCCCGTGGAGGTATCAGAGGAGGTGTGTATTTCTGGAGGTACACCTGTGTCCAGTCCATACCTCGGAAAAATGGATGCTCCTTCACTTCTTGAGCCCTAGATGAGAATATAATAGACATATAATAAATACAATGAAATGATATAATCTTCAAAACATAAATTGACTTTTAAAGGTTTTTTAAATATTTGATTCAAGGAAAAGTGGAAATCTTGAATAGTTTTATGCACACTTTGATTGAATTTGCCTTTAGATAATATCGGTTTCAACCAATTTTTGAGAAGCTAATATTCAATCAAAAAGAAATTCATGGCAGACAGGAGTGTTTTTGACAGACATACCGAAAAAAAAGTCATGTACGTATCTTCTTCCCTTCCCAGCCTGTTCAATACATTACACTTCAGCAGACAGGGCCTTTTTGGACAGACAGGCAAGCAGACAGACATACTTACCACCTTCCTTTACAGCCCAGTCTGTCTTCTACATTTTGGACAGACAAACAGACAGACATACTTACCCCCTTCCTTTACAGCCCAGTCTGTCTTCTACATTATGTTGTAGCAGACAGGACTGTTTTGGACATGCATGCGGACAGACATACTTTCCCCCTTCCTTTACAGCCCAGTCTGTCTTTTACATTATGTTGTAGCAGACAGGACTGTTTTGGACATACATGCAGACAGACATACTTACCCCCTTCCTTTACAGCCCAGTCTGTCTTCTACATTATGTAGTAGCAGACAGGACTGTTTTGGACATACATACAGACAGACATACATGTACATGTACTTACCCCCTTCCTTTACAGCCCAGTCTGTCTTCTACATTATGTTGTAGCAGACAGGACTGTTTTGGACATACATGCAGACAGACATACTTACCCCCTTCCTTTACAGCCCAGTCTGTCTTCTACATTATGTAGTAGCAGACAGGACTGTTTTGGACATACATACAGACAGACATACATGTACATGTACTTACCCCCTTCCTTTACAGCCCAGTCTGTCCTCTACATTACGTTGTAGCAGACAGGACTGTTTTGGACATACATGCAGACAGACATACATACCCCCTTCCTTTACAGCCCAGTCTGTCTTCTACATTATGTAGTAGCAGACAGGACTGTTTTGGACATAAATACAGACAGACATACATGTACATGTACTTACCCCCTTCCTTTACAGCCCAGTCTGTCCTCTACATTACGTTGTAGCAGACAGGACTGTTTTGGACATACATGCAGACAGACATACTTACCCCCTTCCTTTACAGCCCAGTCTGTCTCCTACATTACGTTGTAGCAGACAGGACTGTTTTGGACATACATGCAGACAGACATACTTACCCCCTTCCTTTACAGCCCAGTCTGTCCTCTACATTACGTTGTAGCAGACAGGACTGTTTTGGACATACATGCAGACAGACATACTTACCCCCTTCCTTTACAGCCCAGTCTGTCCTCTACATTACGTTGTAGCAGACAGGACTGTTTTGGACATACATGCAGACAGACATACTTACCCCCTTCCTTTACAGCCCAGTCTGTCCTCTACATTACGTTGTAGCAGACCTTCTAATAAGGATTTCATTTCTGACGACATGGAGTCTGGTAACTCTACGTTCTGAAATAAAATTCAGTTTAATTTGCATCTTTTACGTAAAGGTCCACGTAAAAATCAGGCAGGTGAAATAACTTTAAATTTTCAAACTTCTTTCTTTCGAAATGTGCTCAGATCAACCCCAAAACAGAATTTTCTACATTCGTTGAGCTACATAGAGAAATTTTCTGCCATCTTTTCCCCTTCATAATCGTTCATAAATTATGAAGTGAATATTTTGCTTCACCATCGCTTCATCGAGAAATGAATAATCCTGTGTTGATTTGTACAACAAAACAGAATTTTACAAGTTTTGCAAAACCCCTGCCTGATTCTTTCATGGACCATGACTTAATTATCATAATTTTTTTATATAAATATTATTGACCTACCATTGCATTTTGGTTAAAGATTGTTGATAAAAAAATTCTTATTTCAATTGTATTTTCATTGTTAAGGCCTTTTTCTTAAAGATACATGTATGGTACATATACATGTATGTCAATTGCTTGAAATCTACAAAATAACGCACATTTCTATTTTTGTGAATAGGTGATCCTGATTAATTCAATTTGCATAAAGCTCTCAATTTTCACCCTAAAAATTTCAGGCAATTTTATGGCACATAGCTTATTTTGACATTCAACAGGCAACTTGCCGGAATTCATAATGGCTGACAAAATGACGAAAAATGTCCGAGGTAGGCAATTTTTGCGAACTTTTTCATTGTTAAGTCACAGTGGAATCGCGTCTTTTTACAGTGACGTCATGATATAAAACAACGCCAAAGGATGTTGACTCGGACAATTTGAGCTTTCTGACAAGATCGGAAAATGGTTAATTGAGCTTTTATAAAGATTACATCAATTGACCCTTCCGAACGCGGGAAAAATTGAGAAATTCCATGACGTCACAATGCAACTTCAATGTTTGACCGAGGTTCGAAGCTTGTTTGTCCGAGGTAAAAGCATTGTGATGTGACGATAGTTTGTATTTTTTCCCGCAATCAGAAGGGTCAATTGTACACATCTCCACCTACCATGGTCATGGTCATCCTATCTATCTCATGTTTATCCTTCGTTCGATGCTGCCGAAAAGGACTGTGTCTGTACAAATAAAAAAAGATTTTTCAAACATGAGTATTACAAACATTTCCACATTTACAAACGAAATAAAGCCTGTGTTTGTGAAACACGAATGCCCCCGGTGGCATCTTCGTTAGTATGAACACTATTTTCTGTTAAGTACATGTATGTGAGGTCACTGGGTTAAAAGGTCAAAGGTCAAGGTCACGAGGTCAAAAATTTTGGTATCAATGGAAAGGTCTTGTCACAAGGAATACACATATGAAATATGAAAGCCATATTACTTACCATTCAAAAGTTATGCCAAATGTTAAAGTTTTTGAAAAGTCGGTCAAAGGTCAAGGTCAAGGTCACGAGGTCAAAAATTTTGGTATCAATGGAAAGGTCTTGTCACAAGGAATACACATGTGAAATATGAAAGCCCTATCACTTCCCATTCAAAAGTTCTGCCCAATGTTAATGTTTTTGAAAAGTCATTCAAAGGTCAAGGTCAAGGTCACAAGGTCAAAAATTTTGGTATCAATGGAAAGGTCTTGTCACAAGGAATACACATGTGAAATATGAAAGCCCTATCACTTCCCATTCAAAAGTTATGCCCAATGTTAAAGTTTTTGAAAAGTAGGTCAAAGGTCAAGGTCGAGGTCACGAGGTCAAAAATTTTGGTATCAATGGAAAGGTCTTGTCTTGTCACAAGGAATACACATGTGAGATATGAAAGCCCTATCACTTCCCATTCAAAAGTTATGCCCAATGTTAAAGTTTTTGAAAAGTAGGTCAAAGGTCAAGGTCAAGGTCACGAGGTCAGAAATTTTGGTATCAATGGAAAGGTCTTGTCACAAGGAATACACATGTGAAATATGAAAGCCCTATCACTTCCCATTCAAAAGTTATGCCCAATGTTAAAGTTTTTGAAAAGTAGGTCAAAGGTCAAGGTCGAGGTCACGAGGTCAAAAATTTTGGTATCAATGGAAAGGTCTTGTAACAAGGAATACACATGTAAGTTATGCCCAATGTTAAAGTTTTTGAAAAGTCGGTCAAAGGTCAAGGTCAAGGTCACGAGGTCAAAAATTTTGGTATCAATGGAAAGGTCTTGTCACAAGGAATACACATGTGAAATATGAAAGCCCTATCACTTCCCATTCAAAAGTTATGCCCAATGTTAAAGTTTTTGAAAAGTAGGTCAAAGGTCAAGGTCAAGGTCACAAGGTCAAAAATTTTGGTATCAATGGAAAGGTCTTGTCACAAGGAATACACATGTGAAATATGAAAGCCCTATCACTTCCCATTCAAAAGTTATGCCCAATGTTAAAGTTTTTGAAAAGTAGGTCAAAGGTCAAGGTCAAGAGGTCAAAAATTTTGGTATCAATGGAAAGGTCTTGTCACAAGGAATACACATGTGAAATATGAAAGCCCTATCACTTCCCATTCAAAAGTTATGTCCAATGTTAAAGTTTTTCGGACAAACAGACAAACAGATAAACAGACAAACAGACGGACAGGCCAAAAACTTTATGCCCCCGAATCTTTGATTCCGGGGGCATAAAAAAACAAAAAGAGATGGTAGCATTGCAGGAGACGATGTATCCTCTCCAAAATGTTTGAGAGGGAAAAGAAATTTTAGTTAACATTCTTGCATTGTTCCTTTTCTTGAAGAGGACAGATGTGCAATATCTCAATTTTATGCATGATACTGTAAACGTGATTTTTTTGCTGGGGGGAAATTTCGCGAATATAACATGAAGGCATTACGCCTGGGGGAAATATTCGCGATAAAAATGTCTTTAACATTGTAAGAATGCAGCACCGACATTTTTGCGTGGGGGAAATTTTCGCAAATTCCATTGGTTCGCGGAAAATGCGAAAATTATCCCCACACGAACATTTTCTCGTTTACAGCAGTAATAATTTCTTTCATCATTTTACATTTAGTTTTTGAGGAAATGTTGAAAATTACATTGACAACTTCTTTACTTTTAGTTTGTTTTATACTCCATTAAGGTATTAGCTGTATAATAGAAATTACCATGCAAAACCTGTACTTTTGTGAATCAAGTAAAAACATACTGTTAACATGTTTATTTTCGCGATGGGGGGGGGGGGGTTGCAATTATAACATCACGACGTTCCACATCGGGGAAATATTCATGAAAAAAAAGTCTCTTTCTTTGTAGAAACACAGCAGGGTTATTTTTCGCGTGGGGGAAATTATCCAAAATTTCCTTGAGTCACGAAATACTCGAAAATTACCCCCATGCAAAAATTTTCATGTTTACATTATATGAAGTATTTCTTGGTTTTTGACGTTTTTATCTATGGCCTTTCAACTCGGCATAAAAGATTAGTGACCCCTACTCTGTCGAACATCAGCTAACTTCGTCCGACATTCGAAATAAACATTTTTCAGTCAAAACAAACTGAACATACTTCATTATACATAAAATGCCTTAATATACAATTATTGCACAGTGATGAGGTCGATATGATGATTTATGGAGTGATAAAACCAATATCGACCTAGGCCGAAGGCCGAGGTTGATATTGGTTTTATCACTCCATAAATCATCATATCGACCTCATCACTGTGCTATAACTGTTTTATCATATACATGAAAACTGGAAAGGAAAAGGGTAATTACAACGTTTTGCTTCTCTAGCACTGCTCGCTTTCAATTTTTTTTTCAGATAAACATTTTATTTTATAGTGAAAGGTTTTACTCGTCTTCACCTTTCATTATTTTTATTTAATCAAATATCATGATCAATCATGTCAGCAACACACAGTTTGCTACCGATTGTCATTTTCTTCTAATACACAAAACCGGAAACGCGTCAATATGACCGATTCAATACGACGATTAATCGCATTGCACGTGACCACGTTTTGGCCAATGGGAAAGCTTATAAACGGTTACGTAAATTACAGTATATGATAATATAAATAATAGTCATTGCAAAAATAAGTTTTGAAAAAGAACTGAAAAGTTCATGAGAGGAACAAATTGACCCATACTGCAACTATCTCAAATAGGAGCAAAATTAAACAAAGCAATACATTGAATTTTCATTGATCATAGTTTCAAATTTCCATTCTGTAATACTTAATTTCATATTTCCATTATGTAATACTTGTTTACACTGCATGGGATCGAAACGTATAGTGTTGTGGTTCCTTACATAGTTTTTTGGAATTTTTTCATTTTCTAAATTTAATTTTACAAAACTGATGGGCCGTTGCAGTAGGGCAATGCCTAATTAATCAATCCATATCGCCCAGGTATGTGAAAAGTTCATAGTTTTTGCAAACACTTCAATAGTTTGTCGACAACAGAAGATTTTTCCTTTTGACAAACTCTTGAAGTGTTTGCAAAAACTATAGACTTTCAGATATATAAACAATATGGACTTACTTAGTAGACATTGCCCTACTGCAACGTCTCATCAATTTTGTGCAGTATAAATTAAATGAAATTTTTTTTTAAAATCTCCGTAAGGAATCACAACATCATAAGTTTCGACCCCACACGGTAGTTTACCTACCCTTAGTGGTGTAACGATATATCGTTTGTACTCGTATCGTGATATAGTAGCTTGACGATACGTATCACGATACATCTTCCATTCAAACGATACACAATGATGCAGTATTTTTTAAATGAAATAAAGCACAGTGTAACAAATAGAGAGAATTTTTTTCTGTATCATTTACTTATAATGCACATTGTATAAAGCCATCACCATGTAACTTGTGAGAACCCTCTTTATGCTGTTAAGACTAAATTGATGCAAGTATGTTCAGTTTTTCTTTGGATTCAAGGAATATATGAGTGTTGGATTGGATAGAAAAGTATATTGTGATACGTATCGTATCGTGAGCCTTGTATCGTAAGCCTTGTATCGTGATACGTATCTTGATTCATATCGTATCTTGATCTAGTGTATCGCTTAGTCCCTACCTACCCTTTTAATAGTTTATACAGCATACAGCCAAAGGAAAACCAATCAGCGCTGGAGTCATACGGCGTACCCTTGGATAAAACTTCTGGTGCCATATAACCATGAGTTCCTCTGAAAATAATCAAGTAGGTCATAATGAAAAATAGGTCACTTTAATCTAGGTCAACGAAATTTGAAGAAGAAAAATTTCAGGGGGGAGCTGTGGTCAACCCATAGTAGACAACTTGGGAGAGAGTTTTACATAAGATTCTCATCTTGTTACTCAATCCTCATATTATCAATATTGTAATGTATTTAACAAACTGTAAGTTAATGAATAAAATACTGTTTAAACCAACTTGGAAAACAGAGGCATAGACCAGTAGACTATCTATGACAGTGCTTTCATCATGTTCATTGCATAATTTTTTTTAACACATTTGACAGCAATTCAATGGAAAAAATTTTAAGTGAGCAATGTAATGAATGGTGCAGTTGAGTTGAAATGAGTTAAAACTTTAGTTTGTGAGGCTGGAAAAGCTCCTATGCACTTTTTTTTCTGTACGTTATATTCTACGATCATCCAGACCCTATACTACTGTATTACTTCTCTTATTAGCCCGACCAAATTTTAGCGGAAACACAACATGCAAAAATTGAGCAAATTCACTTATTTAGTATAATTATGAATTATTGTTTAAGCCTTAATTTCCATATAATTATTGCTTACGCCTTAATTTCCATATAATCTATCACAAATAGGCTTATCTTTATTTCTAATAAGCACAGTGCTAACTCCACTGAAATTAGCGCATGTAAAATATTTCGTTGTTTCTGAATCAATAACTATATCGTCTGCATATAAAGGACATTTACATACTACAGATACTTACACACTTCAGATACTTACACACTACAGATACTTACACACCACAGATACTTACACACTACAGATACTTACACACTACAGATACTTACACACCACAGATACTTACACACTACTGATACTTACACACCACAGATACTTACACACTACAGATACTTACACACTACTGATACTTACACACTACTGTTACTTACACACCACAGATACTTACACACTACTGATACTTACACACCACAGATACTTACACACTACTGATACTTACACACTACTGATACTTACACACTACAGATACACACTACAGATACTTACACACTACTGATACTTACACACCACAGATACTTACACACTATGGATACTTCCACACCACAGATACTTACACACCACAGATACTTACACACCACAGATACTTACACACTACAGATACTTACACACTACAGATACTTACACACTACTGATACTTACACACCACAGATACTTACACACTATAGATACTTACACACCACAGATACTTACACACCACAGATACTTACACACCACAGATACTTATATAATTACACACTACAGATACTTATACACCACAGATACTTACACACTATAGATACTTACACACCACAGATACTTACAAACTATAGATACTTACACACCACAGATACTTACATACTACAGATACTTACACACTACAGATTCTTACACACTACTGATACTTACACACCACAGATACTTACACACTACTGATACTTACACACCACAGATACTTACACACTACTGATACTTACACACTACAGATACTTACACACTATAGATACTTACACACTACAGATTCTTACACACTACTGATACTTACACACCACAGATACTTACACACTACTGATACTTACACACTACAGATACTTACACACTACAGATACTTACACACTACTGATACTTACACACCACAGATACTTACACACTATAGATACTTACACACCACAGATACTTACACACCACAGATACTTACACACCACCGATACTTACACACTACAGATACTTACACACTACAGATACTTACACACTACTGATACTTATACACCACAGATACTTACACACTACAGATACTTACACACCACAGATACTTACACACCACAGATACTTACACACCACAGATACTTACACACTACAGATACTTACACACCACAGATACTTACACACTACTGATACTTACACACCACAGATACTTACACACTATAGCTACTTACACACCACAGATACTTACACACTACATATACTTACACACTATAGATACTTACACACCACAGATACTTACACACTATAGATACTTACACACTACAGATACTTACACACTACATATACTTACACACTACATATACTTACACACTATAGATACTTACACACTATAGATACTTACACACTAAATATACTTACACACTATAGATACTTACACACTATAGATACTTACACACTAAATATACTTACACACTATAGATACTTACACACTATAGATACTTACACACTATAGATACTTACACACCACAGATACTTACACACCACAGATACTTACACACTACAGATACTTGCACACCACAGATACTTACACACTACTGATACTTACACACTACAGATACTTACACACTACAGATACTTGCACACCACAGATACTTACTCACCACAGATACTTACACACTACAGATACTTACACACTACAGATACTTACACACTACAGATACTTACACACTACAGATACTTACACACTACAGATACTTACACACTACTGATACTTACACACCACAGATACTTACACACTACAGATACTTACACACTACTGATACTTACACACCACAGATACTTACACACCACAGATACTTACACACTACAGATACTTACACACCACAGATACTTACACACTATAGATACTTACACACCACAGATACTTACACACCACAGATACTTACACACCACAGATACTTACACACTACAGATACTTACACACCACAGATACTTACACACTACAGATACTTATACACCACAGATACTTACACACTATAGATACTTCCACACCACAGATACTTACACACCACAGATACTTACACACTACAGATTCTTACACACTACAGATACTTACACACTTGCATGAGGTTTTTTCTTGGAAAAATCACAGGCTAGACCTAAATCTGATATCCTTACATGACCGTATTCATCTAGTAATATATTAGCAGGCTGAAAAGGAAATGTATCCAGATTTAACATTATCAGTATGACACAGTCTTTACTTATGTTGTATTTTTTTATATATTCATATAAATTGATACAGGTGAGCCTGAGAAAAAAAGTTCTTCCACATAGTTTCCTTTTAATTCGAATTTTTCATCCTTAAATCTAATGATTATAATCTATTTTTAAGATAATAAAAGTTATTAAAAGTTATTATAATTTTTGTATTAAAGACAGACAGAAAGACACACAGACAACCCAAATTTAATTGTCCCTGCGCTTTTGCAAAATCTAACGTCCCAGCCACTTCCATGAAAGTAGGGGACCATACCACATCTGACCCCCCCCCCCCTCCTTCTCTTACACAAACAGAGTTCCTGAAGTGTATCGGTTTTATCGGATTTGCCAATTAAAATTTCTTTGGTCCGAAAAACACTCACACTATAACTCTTAAGTGGACCAAAAAAAAAAAATCCAAAATGTCTGACAAAAAAAAAAATCCAAAATGTCTGATATTTTACAGATTGAAGTTTTCAAGAACTCTGGCCATGGACAACCCCAGGAATCACTTACCTTTAAATCTCTATATACAACATATCTATTGTGCATATGCTCCAGTCCTAGAATGACCTCGGCTGCATAAAATCGTACTTCTCGTTCGGCAAAGACCCCGTGTTGAGAGAGGTGGTAATGAAGGTCGCCTCCATTCATGAGGTCCAGTATAAAACACAGTTTTTCTGGTGTTTGGAAGGCATACGTCATACACACAATAAATGGACTACCCTCCTGAAAAAAAAAAACACAAATACACAGAGAGGTGATAAACACTCAATAAATGGGTCAGTTTTTCTGGTGTTTGGAAGGCATACATCATACACACAATAAATGGACTACCCTCCTGAAAAACACAAATTCACAGAGAGGTGATAAACACTCAGTAAATGGGTAAGTTTTTCTGGTGTTTGGAAGGCATACGTCATACACACAATAAATGGACTACCCTCCTGAAAAAAACACAAATACACAGAGAGGTGATAAACACTCAATAAATGGGTCAGTTTTTCTGGTGTTTGGAAGGCATACGTCATACACACAATAAATGGACTACCCTCCTGAAAAACACAAATACACAGAGAGGTGATAAACACTCAATAAATGACATAAAATATAGAATTGAATATCAAACATACAGATTTACAAATAACTTACCCCTGTGCTAACAAGTGACAGCATTATACGTTCATTTAAAGCTAACGTCTCTCCCTGCTTCATTTTGATCCGTTTTTTATCTAAACATTTCATTGCATACCTGGAAAGAAAAGAGAAACATTTAAGTAGGCCTATGAATTCAAGGTGCTATATATATTAATGCAATAGTGACATGGGTACCTAATGGAATTAAAACTAAATGTGTTCTGTTCAGATTTGAGACATCATCTTTGTGTTCTGAACTTAGAGAAATTCAAAGTGCTCCAAAGCCTGACGATTTTACCAAGTTGAGGGAAAGGTGTTCCAGCATCAGATCATCCTCGGTTCCCCATGGTATCTGCGCGGGGGAGCACCCCCCCCTCTCCCCCCTCCCCACAAATACCATGGGGAACCGAGGATGGCATCAAATGGAATTCAGAACAATAAGTAAAATATCATACTTGTCCAATGGTTTTACTTGTAAAACATAGGAATGGACAGATATAAATATACACATGTTTTCATGTAGAGTTTAAATGATTATGCAAACTAATCAAAATCATTCCAAGGAATGCATGTGTCGCCTGCGAAACATAGCGACACTCAGGAATCACTTATATAGGGTGTGACATCCAAGTGTGACAGACAGACGGACGGACAGACAGACGGACAATGGACAAAGTGATCCCTAAGTGTTGCTATGCTTCGCAGGCGACACAAAAAGGAAGAAGGAAAAGGGAGAAAAGATAAAGCGGGTGTAAGTAAGTGTTGCTTTTTGTGTATTTTACGGATGACTGTAGTTGGTCTGGATTTACCTGGGCATCAAAGTGCATGTACAGACAGACAGACAGACGGACAGACAGACAAGCAGACATAAGACAATTCTACGGAATGGACTAAGTCATTTCAGGACTCTTTCTGCAAGCTAGACGGAGTAATAAAACAGCTGGTTTGGATGGCAGACCAGGGTTTGCTGGGAAAATCAATACGAAGTATTCCGGTGGAATGGTCTAATGAAGACATGTACTACTCGTCCATACAATACGGACAGAAGCTTTGATTGATTCTCCTGTCATATGTTTTCACGTAGAGTTCGAGTAAACATGTACACCAATCAGATGGATGGATGGGAAAAAAGGGGGGCAGTGTTAATGGACTGATGGGTAAGGGGGGGGAATGAATCCTTCGTTGTGTGTTTCATTTGACTTTAGTTAGTGTGGAGGTGTTAGAGCGTCGGCATCTATGTTTCTGATTTCTGAACATCTTTTCTTCTTTTTTAGGGGGGGGGGGGCAATCAGTGAACCCTTCGTTGTGTGTTTCATTTGACTACAATTAGTGTGGAGGTGTTAGAGCGTCGGCATCTATGTTTCTGATTTCTGAACATCTTTTCTTCTTTTTTAAGGGGGGGGGGGGTGTTCTATTTCTGGACATTTTTGGGGGAGGGGGTAGTAGTAAGAGTTCAATTCTTCTTGGAAGGGCATATTTCTATTTTTACCAATCTTCAAACGCTAAAGAATGGGAATGAGAATTCTATACACTATATCATATACCATTATTTGCCATGTTTAAGGTAATTTAAAAGCTCTTATATTGTTTCCGACAACGCTTTTAAGTAGTTGTATTCGAGTCACAGTACATGGGCGGTCCCATATTTTTACTCTAAATCCGATAAAGCCTTTTAAATCAAAAATGACAGAATTTCTTTAAAGATTCAGTGCGTTAGTAGCTTTATTTTTTTTTTAATTTCAATAAATCTGATTGAGTCTTTTAAAATTCGCAGAGTTCTACTGCAAATATTCAAAATTCGCCGAGCGATCGGGAGACTGAATGCTAAATAAAGGAGTTTCAACAAGTTCATTTGACCTTTAACCTTGATCACATGACAGTTGTCTTTGGTCAACCATGAGTCATAGACAACGGTGTTATGGACCTAGCATGCTTGAAATCCAATTCAAACTGCAGGACATTTCGACATTGGCTAGATCGATCCGAGCTCCCCCTGTTTGATGGAGAAGTAATGGCTTTTTAACAAACTTATAACAGAGAATCGGGGAAAGCGTTATAATAAAGTTACCATCGTGCTAAAGTTATGGTAGAACGTCCCGATTTTACATGCAGACAAAGTAAGCTATCGATGAACATATTGTAAGACTAATTTTTTTCTGCATTCTGCATTGTGCCTCTGTCGCTATAGACACAGACTTACTTTGGTACCGTAGGTAGAAGTAATTTGAAAAGAGGTGCCTTTTTATAAGAATACTGGACAATTCTACGCAGTTTATGTCCCCGAAGGTTGAAGGTTGTTTACCGTGACAACGCCTTTAAGTGTATGCTATCAGAGCCTCCATTTTCAGTTCCTAACATACGCTTAATACGCGTTTGCCTTCCAAATCCCCCCCCCCCCTTCTTTCTCCCCAGACGAAAGCTGATGAACAATGGAGGTGAAGATCCTACCGATTTTTGTTAAGAGAGGTACCGAGTCTACTTTCGACTGCGTTTTTTTTACGAAAGGACAATTGACTACGAACGGACAAAGACTGATAGTCTGTCCTATCAGAGTGTTTTCGCCTGCCAGTGTCAGCAAAAGGCATTCAGAGATCTTGAAAGGTGTAATGGAACATGCAAAATTTCAAACTGCATTTCAAAAATTGGATTGACAAATTTCTGAAAATGTCCGTGGTGATTGGAAAGGATTTTTGAATGAGTACAAATGAGGTATTGTAAAAGTAAATGCGACAAGTGCTGAATCATTTCTCGTGACGGAAACACTCGGAAACACTCGGGAACACAGCATGCATAAGATTTCCGATAATCGCATTACCACGTGATTGCGGAAGTAAAATACAATGTAGTGAAGGTAACATTAAAAAATATCATGTTTAGTTCAACTAAGTCGTTATCCCCTATCCGTTCCCACCTTACTTCTTCAGCCGTGTGACTTTTGGCAAATTACTGCGCAATCATCGATGACGTCACAGACATATTGGTGAGAAACGTGCACTTGTTTAATCACAGCGTAAAGAGCGCTTATCGTGTTGTTTACGGAAAATAATCCGGTCTAGCTACGTCACAAAGCAGTTATAAGGGGATTTTGAGGCGTGACTCTATCGGTAAATATAATACTAGTGCCTGTCAGATAATTATAGTGCGCTTATAGAGCGAATAAATATACCGTAAGACACGAAATTCAATAATGTTACATAGATAATGATACCTTAGATTATTTTCATTCTGTTTCATACGGTATTTTGTGATTTTAACATCCCCTATAGATTTAAATTGATTCTTTCAACACTTTAAACATATTATATCATGTTAATGGAAATTATGCAAACATTTTTGTTTTATAATCATTTATTGTGAAGAAAAAAAAACTGCCATTGAATGACACAATTTCAAAAAGTAGACCTTGAGTTTTGCATCCAATGAGACAGTTTACAAAAGACTTGGCATATCATGATTTGAAGTTCGATGCTGTTTGAAAAGTCTGAGGTCACGACCTTTGTCTGAGGTCACGACCTTTGTCTGAGGTCACAACCTTTGTCTGAGGTCACGATCTTTGTCTGAAGTTACGATCTTTGTCTGAAGTTACGAAAAGGTCACGAGTAACGCAAATAACAAGGGAAATAATTAAGATATTTGCAGAGTGTGAGAAAATGTGGTTCAAAAACTATAACCCATGTACTTGATTTGATGTTTTAAAACTTTTACTGCGTACTAAGCGCAAAACACATACATGATAAGCCCTTCCTCTCCATGTCTTTCCTTCCCATTAGGACGACAGGGAAAATGTGAGATAAAGATATATTGAAGAGGTTTAAGTACCAAATGCTCATAACCATTCTCGTCTATACATGACCTTGACCTTTGACCCCAAATGACTTTTTAAATTATAATCTAATGCAGAGACCTACAATGCATGTCATGTATTTCTGCGGGATAATAATGGGTGGGTCTCCTGAGAGCGGGGGGGGTTACTTTCATTTTGTCTGTGTCTGTCTGTGGGTTATAAACGGTGGGCGTGGTGTGTTAAGGGGGCCTGGGGGTAGGTAGGGGGGATACTTACATTTTGCCTGTGTCTGCTTTCCGACAACCATAGACCTCTCCGAATCCGCCTCGCCCTATTATACGATGTACACTAAAGTCGTTCATTGTTAACTGAAAATATAATGACAAAATCTTTTAAAATACAAGTCTGTATCATATTAAAAGCAATATCAGTGGGTTTTTTTTTTTATTCGAGGGGGGGGGGGTATGCTGAGTTCTTAACAATTATGCTGCAGATCTACAGGGGGTCAAAGTATTTCGTAGACTGGCCTACTCTTGCATCAAATATGACTACACCCAGAACTCATCGTACTCTATACTCAGTTTTCTCCTTGTTTTTTTTTGGGGGGGGGGGGTGTTTTGTTTTTCTTTCTATTTTGGGGGTTTTTTTTAGGGGGGGTTGTCTTTGTTTTTTGGAGTTTTTTTTTTTCGTTTTCATGTCATGTTATCAAAATGATATGATCATACTTGAAAACCACTCAAAACAATGACCAATTAATCCCTTTAATCTCCTTTTCCTTTTCTGTAGAACATACCCCCCCCCCCCCCCTCCTATCTGTTTTTGTTTCTTGTTTTTTTAGGAAACGACACAGTTTTACCTCATATTCAAACATATAACAGAAAGACCGATAAGCTCTCACAGCATTATAAATATAATACTGTTGCTTTTATGTGGTAGTATCTTATTGACCATTCTATAAGTAAACGGTATTATTAAAGGTCAATTACGTCCAGCCAAGAAAACGTCAATGACCTGCGTCCAGTACAAGGATGTAAACATAATACACGGTGAAACTAATATCTATCATACTACAACAGACGTACGTATACCATAGTGTTAGCATGTTTCTACCTATCTGTCGGTTAATACGACATCAATAGCTTTCCGGTTTTGTCATTGCCTACTTCCTTTTCTTTGTTCTTTCTCCCTTTCATCATTGCATACTTCCTTTTCTTCGTTCTTTCTCTCTTTCATCATTCAGTCTTCGTTCGTTCATTATCACATCATTCTAATTATTCTTTTTCATTCGTTCGTAATTTCAGTCATTTCTCCCTTCTTTCGTTTGCCTCTCCTTTGAATTCTTTCTTTTATGCAACCATCCATCCGTCCGTCCGTTCATTTATTCACTCACTTATTGATTCATTCACACATTCATTCATTCACTCGATTATTCATCCAAATCATACCTTTCAATCTCATTCATTCATCGTGAATTACAATCTTTTTTTTTAATTTCTTTCATTCCTTCCTTATTCACTCAAATGTTCTTCTTTCATTCATGAACTGCTTTATTCATTCATTCTATCCTTCGTTCATTTCTCTATCATCCCTCCTTAATCATTGCCTCACAGGGAAGTCACGATTCCTCGTTTTCTTACGTCACGACAAAAGCAGATAAACATTTTGTACACACACGTATATCAATACTGCATGACAGTAGTATCTCCATCTTTCATGCCGATAGATAATATAAATAAAGGAAAATTCAAATTTTGAGACATTACGTCCTTCCGTGTGCGAGAAAAAAAGGGGGGAGGGAAATCCGTCGTCATTTGTTTTGAATTCTATTTTGTAATATAAGCCTTTAACGTGAAGCAATTGACTAGTTTGCTCATTTTAAAAGAGGCATTTTTATATAATTTCTTCGAAATTCTTTACATATGTATGTACTTCTTTAATTGTAAAGACAGAATTTATAGTTTATAAATATTACTAGATCATACAATTTGGAAATCGCGAAAAAAAACGAAATATTTCAAAACGGAAAATTTGATGACTGGAGATTTCCCCAATTCTCCTCTGACAGCAAACCCTTGGTTTAAACAGTATTTATTGAAAACCATTGGAAGGATTTTCATGAAACTTTGCATATGAAATAGTGCATGAAGCGGAAGGATCTTTCATTTTGAACCTGAAATTTACAGTTTTCCAGAAGGGGAAACTCGAGGCGCATCGATATATATTACTTTTGCAAATTGATTATTTTTTCAATATTTCATTTCATGTTTATCTTTTTTAATCGTATAGTACTGACATAATTTCAATACTCAGTCCTGGTCAGATAAGCCATCAAATATCTCTATACTACATTCACGGCCCACATACGTTATCATTGACGTTTTCCTAAGGGGAACCATGTTTTCATGACATTCAGCAAAATTAAACACAACTACCGACGACAGACAATTCTATCTCGTTCCAAACCATTTGGGAATATCAGATGTAACATTCTGATATTGACAAAGCCGCTCATCAGACCGGATATATGTGATGGAAATAAATTTCAGAATATCAACTGTGCTCAAAGTCCCGTGTGACGTCATTATTCTATATAATTTTTTTTATCCTCCATGCCTGAAATTCAAGTATGGTGTTCACCAGTCCGTCTGTCTGTCTGTTTGTATGTCTATTTGACTACACATCCAAGAACCCGCTCTTAAGGCATAAAAGAAATCGCCACAAGACTGCAAACTGCATCTTTTCAGAACAAAAAACACCTCAAATTGAGGTCAAGGTCACAAATGTTGAGTCGGCCAAAACTTCGACATGTCATAGAGGTAGTGAAAATGATTTTACATTTCAAATGAATAACCTTTCTTAAGACAACAGCATTCTTGTTGACCTTATTTTTTCATGTTGTTGTTTCCTTTAATCAATCTATGGCTCGAACTACTCTAGAAATAATTCTTTTATCGCTTTCATATTCCATGAGAGTTCCTTGAAGCAATTTAGGCTTTTCTACTTGTGCATAATAGGGAATTTTTTTAAGAGAGAGAAAAAAAAGGGGGGGGGGGGGGGCTGTCGTGACATATACCGGTATTCCAAAACTTCCACAGTGGGCATTTGTTTTAATGGTAGGCTTTCGTCAGAGAAGTCGAACAGAGTCAGACTTGTCCGATGAAATTATTTCGGACTGACAAAAATTTGCAATACTTTTCATTGCCCGGACTGACAAAATTACTGAAATGTCTGTGAGTGAAATGGTCAGACTTCGACATCTCTGTTTCAAATGTATTTCTGGAGACAAGATCCCCTAACCCTTGCACTATGTATATGTTACAGGGAATAAGTGTAATCAGGGATTTCATGTAATTCCTGAAATTTAGGGATTTCGTGTAATTCCTGTTTCGGTTAGTTATTACATGTAATACCTGAAATTGGCCAGGTATTTCATGTAATTCCTGAATTTTTCATGAATTTTTACACTTATTTCCTAACCATAATTTCTCCTTGTATTGATTTTAAAATTCTTTATTTTTGAATTAGTTGATGCTGAATGTCCTCTGTCAAGTACCTAGAAACGTTTTTGCCAAATAAGTGAAAATATTTAAACTAGAATAGGTATTTTTTGTCAAAATATTACCCAAATTTCGAAGTTCTTTTATCATAGTTATCATCATCTATGCAAAATAGTCATAAAACAGACACATGAGCGCGCTAAGAAAAATACATTTTAACTTACTGAACAATATTGATGGTCAAAGTATTATAAAACATAATAACCGAATTGAAAATATTAGTACGATTACCCTCATTCACGTATCTTGATAATGTGAAAAAAGGAAAGAAGAAATTATAAAAATGTTCTGCTTTTCAACTATTTATTATGTGAGGTCTAAATAGGTTTTAATATATATTTAAAATGACTTTTTGGCTAGGCAATGGATGTCCCCGTGAGGTTCCTGCTACGTTGCTATTGCGCTTCTTTTGTTTGTACTGCGTTCGTGCTACGTACACACGGCGTATGAAAGTTGTTACGTACGTGCTACGTAATTTAAGGTGTCAACTTAAAAAAAAAAAATCCGCACTCTTTCGTATCAAGAGATCATGCTACGTTTCAAAGAGTACTCGCTACGCAAGCTGGCGTTGCTACTGCGTTGCTGGGGCATTCCTTTCGTACTGCCACGTATCCTGATACTCTGTAGATACGTGGGCCGATACGTAAATTTAAGATTTCTTATTGCAACAAGTTTCATTGAAATTGAATAAATGCAAAGAATTTTTTTTTTTCGGACGAACCTATCACCATGATAATTTGGTACAATAACTGAATTGAGTTACATAGTGACTAGTCTAATCAAGATTCCATGCATACAATTTTACCGAGTACATGTATTACAGAAACTGATTGAACATATCAATGGGCCAAAATCAACCTGTGCAATCAAATTTTTTCTTACATATCGTTAACCCTATCAATTTTAAATTGACTAAGACAGCCTTAAAATCATCTGATTATATACATAAACATTTTTTCTCTCTCAGTAATAGGATTTTATATTATGAACATGTAAAATATCTATCATATCGCTATTTAATAATTGTTATATGATTTTTGGCCGTCAGGAAATAAGTGTAAAAATGCTAAAATGTTTAAGGAATTACATGTAATCCCTAAGATTTTGGGGATTTCATGTAATCCCTAAAATGACTAGGAATTACACATAATCACTGAACCTTTCAGGAATTACATGAAATCCCTGATTACACTTATTCCCTGTAACATATATATATGCGCTTGCTTAAATATTGGATACTCGTAACAGCACCAAGGCAATTATTTATTCTCTGAACAGACGAGTTTCTTGGAAGCTTCCTGTAGGGGACTTGAGACCGAATCACACGTTGAAGTTTCATGTATGTCCTTCACATCTCTTCCGGGAAACAAGACGTACTTGATGCCAGAGGATCGTATTGTTTAACCATATCTCGTGCACATATAAAAAGTTCCTTCCTCAAAATCTTAAACAAAAGCAAATCTTCCTCGAAAGTTACTTGTTATAAAGTACCATCTATTCTTCTCTAACGCCTTATAATACATCTAGCGATTAAATAGACCTGGTGCCTGTTTTACAAAAATACTTAGAAAAAAAAAAACTAAGAAATTTTCGTAACCCTTGATCGCCTTGTACTTCTTATAAACAAAAAATCGCGATGTTTTGTTTGTATTTATGTAGTATGTAGAAATGCTATAACAAGGGACAACATAATCTAAATAAGCTTTTATTTGATGATGAAAGTTACGAAAATTCCTGAATTTTTTCGTGAGAACTTTTGTGAAATTGGGCACTGGACTGCAGGAGTCTGAATTTTCATTGATAAATTTCATAAAGAAATGTTCGATACGAGAAATACGTACTCGTCCCTATAAATATGGACGATTACGTCTTTCTCGTATCGAACATTTATTTCTGAGGGAAAATTCAGACTCCTGTGCCAGGCTAAATAGTGTAAAAACAGAATCTGACATCGGCAAACATCGGCAACTTTCGTCAAACATCGCATCTTTACTATTAGAAAATTATACGGTTATATAGCAAAGACACAACTTTTCTCGATGTAGATATAAAAGGAAACTCTATACCTAGTTTATTGATAATTTCCCGAGAATTTTATAAAGGCTTCGAATCCCTTAACAGTATTCTTTCATCCTTTAAGGCCTTTTACTATCAATTTACGTGTTTGATCTTCCGTATTTTTCTTTCGTGGGACTGAAACAGAAACTCGGAGCTATTAACTGCTTCACTTCTAGTCTCAAATAATGGAGAAATATCACACTCGACTGAAGCGATCTGCGGAAAGTCAATAAATCATAAGACCTAATTTGTACATAAAATATTTGCAAAATATAACATCGCGGGCGAGAGTAATCACGTTTCAGCATAAATAGCTTCCATATTGATTGAAACTCCGTGTGACCTTCTTTGTATAGCTTTGAATAAGATTTCCAGGAAATTAAAGCGACGTTGAAAAAATCCGTAAGGAAACGATCGCAAGTTTGCTTTGTATCGTTGGATTCCATTGGTGCTAGTGACACGTGCACGTTCTTACGACACTTTTGGTTAGCTGTGTAACAAATACTTTGTTTGAAATCTAATTGCGTTAATCATGTCCAAATTTGATAGCCGTGACTACGTCGGAATGTGGATGGGAAAGGGAGGTTTTAAATTTTATGCATGGCACTGACACACAAACCGACAGACCAACATACTACCGCATATACTGTGCTACTCACATCGGCAGAATTCCAAACGAACAATTTTGCATTCTGAACGTATCGGTAATTAGGCAGACGAACATCAGCACCTCACGTAAAGCGGAAGTATTTCTGAAGCTACGGAAAATCTAACATCTGACTGGTCTACTTACTTGTATATTCAATTCTAGGTTTTTCCATTGACAAAATCTGGTATATTTTTCACTGAAATGAAAAGGAGTCTAATTAAAGCATTAAAATTAAATGATGTACCTCTACTTTCAGCTAAAAGTGAATTCATGGAAGAATTTCATTGCCTTACTATTTACATGATAAATCAATTAACAGAGCAGTTTTTAACATCCCAAATTATTTAATGACTTATATTTCCAATAATCCAAAATAGGCTTCAAATAAGTTTAAAACTACCTGATCGTTTTTATGTGTCGCATACGAAACATCCGGTATCGTCGCTATGTCATAACTAATAAGCACAAAATGAAATTAAGCTTGAGAGTTTCTGACTTTATTTTCCTTGCATCTTGATGATTTGAATGCTGTACCTCGTGTCTGATTTTCATAATATGGAATCGGAGAAAAAGCTTACCTTTCTAAGAATTTTTCAAAAATATGGCCTCGTAGTGAGTTACAAATTTCTTCTATGTATGGCTGAAAAAAGAAAAAAAAATCAAAAATATATTTCAAGCAATTTCAAAACGCAGACGAACAAATCTGATTTCGCAAAATTTGGCGAATCGTCAACCTGCGAAATGAGCGCACTTGACGAAACATGCAACGTTAAGATTTCATTTGTCAACAATTAAAGCACGTGTCTTTGAAAATTGTGATAACTTGTCAATGCAAAAATTTAAGCTAAAGTTAAAAGTTAAATTTAATGTTAAACCGTTTTAAATTAAGTAAAAGTTTTACAAAGCCACTCGTTAACCGAACAGAATTTTATCTCAATTACACCATAACCTATGACCTTCGATATTCTAAGCATATCATTTTCGAGACTTAAATCAAAGGTCAAAGGTCACGAATTTCAGCCTTCCCATTCGCTTCAATCCTCCATTGGGACAATCTTTAATATCTTATGGGGAAGGGGGGGGGGCAAAACAGGGGGAGATAAGGGGAAGAGTTGAATCCAATCTCTCAATAATTCCCAACAAATAGGGAAAATTGACTACATGTATATAGAGGGATTCTGCAGACCAGACTTAGACTTGAAGAAAGACTAAACACATCCTGTCTTAATTAAACTAGCATTAACCCCACCCCCTCTCCATCTTTTCGATGCCAAACTGAGGAAAATACCCCCAACACCCCCTTAAAATTTCTTTATACATAAAGTTACCGTACTTTATACAAAGATTGTGTAGGCGTGCAGGCCACGATAACGTATATCAGCCTGTAATATTGTAAGCTTGGATGGACGATTTTAAAAGCCTGGTATTTGATACTGCATTGATCCCGCCTAAGGGTTTGATGTTTCACGTTGAAACGTTCATATTGCACGGATAGAGCCCAGTTTAATTAACCTAGCATAAAAGTTCCTCGTGTAGCTAGCGGTTATAAAGAGGGAGAGAGAGACAGCAAAATTTCACATTGAACTAGAACAGGCATGCATCCAACAATGATGTCAATGTCGCAAAGCTTGGAGGTTTGGATATCAACTCAAGATACATCTTCAACATTTACTTTATCTATTTAACGAGTGGGGATAAATTCCGCATATTTCACAAATCGATGAGGGGTGGACAGGGTGAAAGGGAGGGGGAGGAAGGGGGCGGGATGAGGTAGGGAAGGAGGGGAGAGAGGAGTAGGAGGAGAGAGGTAAGGGGGCGGGAGGGGGGAGAGAGGTACCCCTGCCCCCCCCCCCCCCCCCCCCAAATCGATGGATATAGCGAAAATTTCTTAAAGGCGAAAAATACCCTGCTACATTCTTACAAAGAGAGAGGCGTTTATATCGCGAATGTTTACCCATAGCGTATCGTCTTGATAATATTATGATCGCGAAATTTTCTCCCAGCGAAAATTACAACGTTTACAGTACATGTATATCAAAGGATATCTTTGTTGCAGGGGCGCTTATCACTTGTCCAGTTGGGATGAGGCTACTTATACAGTTTCAATCGTGATTTGATGCTTGCATTAAGAACAGCATGTAAGCCAATGTAGAGCTGAAACAAAGTAACTCTCTGAGCTTTGGCTTGCAAGGGTGCATGTACTGAAAGGGACTTTTCCTCTATGCAGGATTTTTTGTGTATATCGTCTTGTTTGTATGTTTGGTTAATAAATCGTGCTTGTTTTGTTTTGTTTTGGGGTTTTGTTTTGTTTTGTTTTGTTTTTTTTTTTGTTGTTTTTTGTGTGTTTTAAATATTTTGTGCTTTAAAAAATCATGTGTCGCTTGCGAAACATAGCGACACTCAGGAATCACTTTTATAGGGTGTGACATGACAGACAGACAGACAGACAGACAGAGCGATCCCTAAGTGTCGCTATGCTTAGCAGCTAGGCGACACAAAAATCTCTTCATGTGCAAATAAATATACCTTGTTCGTGTGTTTTTAAATACACATTATTTTGTATATATAGATAGAAACGATCCTGATCATCTACGTAGTACCGCCAAATACTTACGAAATTCTCAACCCAATCTGGCAAGTAATTCCCAGATTTAAAGAGTATACTTTTATCTACAGAAACCTATTTCGTATTGCTCGCCAACATGATCTATCTTTGTACCAAAACTGGACAGGGTAAATCTCAACACGCAAAATCAATACTGTTTTCATGCTTCGAAGAAGCAGCCCTCCATCAAAGCTTTTGATTCTTTATTGTTTTTGATAAAATACAAAGCAATCCCTAGGTCCCCTGAGCGATTGGCTTGATTCAATAAAGAGCCCAGGTCCCTGTGTAAAAGCCGTATAGCACGGAGAAAATCGTGGGCAAAACGATTCCTTCATTCCAATTACGTCTGCTAAAAGATGAAAGAAGGCTGTTATTTTCTACTTTCACTTCTAAGCTGTACAAGTAAGCTTAGTTATGTAGATTATTAAGGAAACACGAACACCAATCCCGCCATTTTGGAGCCGACATTCGACCCCATTCCTAATGAAAATTTCATAGATATAGGTTTTCCTATTGTGACAGAAAATGGAGAAAGTGTTCAATTGTCCCCAATTTTCAAAACTTAACTGCTTTCCACTATACGTAATGCCATGTTCCTACGTGTATGTCAATTTTACTTGACCTTGACCTTAGACATACGATAATGCCACTTAAAACAGTTTCCTTTCTTTTAATAAAGCAGACGTCCTAGTATCCTGTTTATATAGGAAAGAGGAGGCAAATAACTTAATTATTTTCCAAATTTTTTAAAATTCAAATTTTCAATCGATAATATTGACCCCAAAATCAATACGGTTATTTTTCATTGGATCTCCTTTTCACACAGTTTCTGTTAAGGTAGAGTATCCCTCAGGTCAGAATTGCTGGTAATTTTTTGCCTGGATACCTTATTTTTTCTCTTCAGAATATTGTCCAAATTATTAAACTAATAATATGGTTTTGGGAAAAGAAACTTTTATAGTTACATTTTATCACCTCTAAAAAGGGATTTTTCTTACTTTTCACATAGGGCCCAACGGCTTACAGTAGGTTCTCGGTATAGTCCTGAAACCACGAATAATTTTGTTTTTATAAGCTTTGAATATATGGAAATGAAAATATGGTAAAAGTTGTTATTTTGGAAATATGAGTATCTGAGACCTGAGGGATGTGCTGCCTTAAATGACGACACAGCAACCTTAAATGACGACACAGCAACCTTGCACGTTTCTGACTTTTGGATTTCAAAGCTTTTCCCACACAGATCAAATCATTATACATGTAACGCCATGCAAATAGAAGTTCGAGAAATATGTACGTCTCTCTCTTTCTCTCTCTTAGAAATATGACAACGGTTTGAACTACATTCCCCGGTTTACTTAATACATCTAGAATGACAAAGACGCTGATTATGGTAGAAAGGAGTGAAATTCTACCTGTAAATGACCATAAGTGACCATCGGCAACAGTGATTATCATCGATAATTGATAATGTTTACGCCGAAGAAAGATCTTAGAAGACCGTATCGGAAGAAATGTGAAGATATAATGAAGATATAATGTGTAAATATCAGAGTTCAACAAGGAAGATTAAACTTGAAACTTGAATCCAATCCTGTAATATGTTCTTCACTTCGCGGACTTGTCATTTTCTCGTATCACTAAAGATCAGCTCTGGGGTTTTCCAGAAATGGCTATAATAGCTTAAATATGGCAATATTGGAGAAACAATTTAAAGTACTAAAAAAATTGGAATTTGATCTAATACTAGTATGCAAAATCACAAATGTTTCTGACCATCTGAACAATGGTTGCTAAGAAAGTTGACATGTAAAATGTACCATTTTTCAGTTTAAATGAGTCAAATTTTGGTCAATCATCCTAGTCAAAACTTGAAAATTGTAAGTTTTACATATCAACTTCTTTAAACTTTGATGAGATGGTCATAAAGATGAACGATTTTGAGTTAGAGAGAAAATATCCAAAATTTCAATCATATTTTAGTACTGAAAATTATTTCTCCAATATAGCCATTTATAGCTATAATAGCCATATTTAGCTATTAAAGCTATATTTAGCTATTATCATGATTATAGCCATTTCTGGAAGAATCCCAGACCTGTCAATAGTGATGGGTTTCCTGAAAAAAAAAATTCAATATTTTTTTCCTTCTATATTTTTTAAAATGAGTAGAAGGGGAATGAAAATGATAGATTATTGTGGAAATGATTCTTAGATTATTAGCTATGATAATTGCTCCCTTTGTCTTTCTGATATATTTACATTTATTATAAAAATTTGCCACGATAACTCATAATGGCAGATTTTTATAATGAATAAAAATATCCAGAAAGACACAACTGTTACATCGGAGTACGACGGTTTCCGTGTGAATTAATTTCCCCACGGTCAGTTACCTATTCTAAGGGGCCATGATCACGAAGGAACTCAGAACTGGAAGTTATTGTTTAAAAAAAATCATTCCAAGGAATGCATGTGTCGCCTGCGAAACATAGCGACACTTACGAATCACTTCTATATATAGAGTGTGACATCCAAGGGTGAAAGACAGACGGACAACGGACAAAGTTATCCCTAAGTGTTGCTATGCTTCGCAGGCGACACAAAAAGGACCAGCTATGAGATGTTCCGCGAAACACAGGCTCGTAGATTGTACATATACTCACCTCAAAAATATTAGGCGCTAATTTTTTAGTTTTCTGAGCTAATGTTAACCACTCCTGTACCGATTCCACGGCATTTTTCGAGTATGTCTGCAAAGAAAAGAAAATGTAATTGGTATATTCAACTGAATCATGGAGATACCTCGATTCTAACTTATTTTGTATTGAATTTGAAAACTTTTAGTTCAAAATGAGGAATCCAGAACCCCCCCCCCCCCTCAATGTGCGCCCATCACCCTTAGTTCAACCTCTGAATCCGCCCCTGGTCATAAAACGAAGGTTTGTCTATGGAATACATTAGAAGTTGTCCCGACAAGAAATAGAGAACTGTTCATGAATAGAACAGGTATGTTGTATGTCGCATGTTTGGCCCTAAATATATGACCTTGACCTTGTAGATAACCTTGACCCTCATTGTGTGTTGACCCTCATCATCCTTGGCCATCCCTACAAGTTTGATAGTAGTAGCAAGAAGACCGACTCAGTTATAGCCATTTGTGTGAAAGTGTGACTACCAGACAGACGGACGCCGGACAGAGTGATCTCTATGTTGCCCATGCGTTGCAGGCGACAGAAAAAGCCGTCTTGCCTCCCGCTATATAAATCGGCTTTATCATCTTCTACGTCAAATGTAAGTTAATATGACAGAAATGCAGAAAAAAGATTGCATTTTCTCCAACTCTGGTTAAGGTTGGCATGACCTCATAAAAATTGGTCTTATCTCCGCGAATGGAAAATTTGAAATGCATGATGGGATATGATCGCAAGGGATGATGGGACAATTCCCACATGTCAACTGTACTTTACAGAATAAATATGTCTGCAGCCTCCCAGACAGATCTATCGGTTCTTGATTAGACGGACCGGGAGAGCAAACTCTGATAGCCCACGACTGTACCAAGACAAGGGGAGGTATTATTGATTCAAACAATTTTTTTCTTTCTTTAGGCAAATGTAGGTGTCATAATTCCAAATGAATAAATGATAAACTGTCAGTTCCAACCAATTTGTATTTTTTTTTTCCGTGGGAATATTTTCGATGACACCGCCAGACGTTTAGTACTACCGAGCAGACAAATTTACAAAGACCTTGACTTGGCTAGTATTTTTACGGCGTAAGTCATACAAAGATTACTACTTTTTACGTCAGACCCAATCAGACCTTTCAGAGTGTCGTGTGCTATCAAAATTGATTGGGGAAGGGGGGGGGGGGTCCCCAGTCACTTCTCTTACAAAAATCCTCTGAAATACCCAGAGCAAAACACCAAAATGTGAAATCACAACGGTGTATCTGTACCCCACATTCAAAAAGCCATGGACGAGGGAAAAAATCAAAACAAAGCAAGGTATATCTATCAAATCACACAACGACTTTCAACTGACCAGACCGATCTAATGTCCGAATTACAAATGTTCAAACTGATATATAATGATCCTCGAACGGTGTCCAGCCTGAACCTTTTCACAGCGTATCATCATAAGAAAGAAGATATGCTTTCTTCAGTCAGATGGAAAACATCAACTTGTTTCCATTTGGTATTTCTACCTGCATCTGCACCTGCAGCTTTTACCTGCATCATGGATCGCTTCGTCGTCAACATTGCTGACAGTCTGATTATTGACTGATTATTGACTGCTGCAAGCGATTTGTTCTGGAGTCTTACAGTTAGCTATTGCTAAGTTGACCTTACAATGACTTTGCCAACTTGACAGAATTTTAACCTTCAACAAGTGTTGTGATTTATCACGATGGATGACGGAGATCTCCAACAATGCTCCAATGCAACACCCGGAGTATAACACCGAAACATCAAAAATATTCAAACACGCCGACGGATCAAAATGTGATAACATACAGGAGGTCAAAATGGGAAAACACAAAGACAGACTCAAAATGTGAAAACACACTGACGCGAAAACACATCGACTGACCAACACGTGAAAACACACCGACTGACCAAAATGTGAAAACACATCGACTGACCAAAATGTGAAAACACATCGACTGACAAAAATGTGAAAACTAATCGACTGACCAGAATGTGAAAACACACCGACTGATCAAAATGTGAAAACACACCGACTGACCAAAATGTGAAAACACACCGACTGACCAAAATGTGAAAACACATCGACGGAAAACACACCGACTGACCAAAATGTGAAAACTAATCGACTGACCAGAATGTGAAAACACACCGACTGACCAAAATGTGAAAACACGCCGACTGACCAAAATGTGAAAACACACCGACTGACCAAAATGTGAAAACACATCGACGGAAAACACACCGACTGACCAAAACGTAAAAACACGCCAACGGAAAACACTGAACAAAATATGAAAACACACCGACGGAAAACACACCAACTGACCAAAATGTGAAAACACACCAACGGAAAATTAACACACTCGACTGGCCAAAATGTGAAAACACACCAACGGAAAACACACCGACTGGCTAAAATGTGAAAACACACCGACGGAAAACACACCGACTGGCCAAAATGTGAAAACACACCAACGGAAAACACACCTACTGACCAAAATGTGAAAACACACCGACGGAAAACACACCGACTGGCTAAAATGTGAAAACACACCGACGGAAAACACACCGACTGGACAAAATGTGAAAACACACCAACGGAAAACACACCGACTGGCCAAAATGTGAAAACACACCAACGGAAAACACACCGACTGGCCAAAATGTGAAAACACACCAACGGAAAACACACCGACTGGCCAAAATGTGAAAACACACCAACGGAAAACACACCGACTGGCCAAAATGTGAAAACACACCAACGGAAAACACACCAACTGGCCAAAATGTGAAAACACACCAACGAAAAACACACCGACTGGCTAAAATGTGAAAACACACCAACGGAAAACACACCGACTGGCCAAAATGTGAAAACACACCAACGGAAAACACACCGACTGGCCAAAATGTGAAAACACACCAACGGAAAACACACCTACTGACCAAAATATGAAAACACACCAACGAAAAACACACCGACTGGCTAAAATGTGAAAACACACCAACGGAAAACACACCGACTGGCCAAAATGTGAAAACACACCAACGGAAAACACACCAACTGGCCAAAATGTGAAAACACACCAACGGAAAACACACTCGACTGGCTAAAATGTGAAAACACACCAACGGAAAACACACCGACTGGCTAAAATGTGAAAACACACCGACGGAAAACACACCGACTGGCCAAAATGTGAAAACACACCAACGGAAAACACACCGACTGGCCAAAATGTGAAAACACACCAACGGAAAACACATCTACTGACCAAAATGTGAAAACACACCAACGGAAAACACACCTACTGACCAAAATGTGAAAACACACCAACGGAAAATTAACACACTCGACTGGCCAAAATGTGAAAACACATGAACGGAAAACACACCGACTGGCCAAAATGTGAAAACACACCAACGAAAAACACACCTACTGACCAAAATATGAAAACACACCAACGGAAAACACACCGACTGGCTAAAATGTGAAAACACACCGACGGAAAACACACCGACTGGCCAAAATGTGAAAACACACCGACGGAAAACACACCGACTGGCCAAAATGTGAAAACACACCAACGAAAAACACACCTACTGACCAAAATATGAAAACACACCAACGGAAAACACACCGACTGGCTAAAATGTGAAAACACACCGACGGAAAACACACCGACTGGCCAAAATGTGAAAACACACCGACGGAAAACACACCGACTGGCCAAAATGTGAAAACACACCAACGGAAAACACACCGACTGGCCAAAATGTGAAAACACACCAACGGAAAACACACCGACTGGCCAAAATGTGAAAACACACCAACGAAAAACACACCTACTGACCAAAATATGAAAACACACCAACGAAAAACACACCTACTGACCAAAATATGAAAACACACCAACGGAAAACACACCGACTGGCTAAAATGTGAAAACACACCGACGGAAAACACACCGACTGGCCAAAATGTGAAAACACACCAACGGAAAACACACCTACTGACCAAAATGTGAAAACACACCGACGGAAAACACACCGACTGGCTAAAATGTGAAAACACACCGACGGAAAACACACCGACTGGCCAAAATGTGAAAACACACCAACGAAAAACACACCTACTGACCAAAATGTGAAAACACACCAACGGAAAACACACCGACTGGCTAAAATGTGAAAACATACCAACGGAAAACACACCTACTGACCAAAACGTGAAAATACACCGACTGACCAAAATGTGAATTTCAAAACACACACCGACAGGACCCAAATTTGAAGACACACAAACACGCGTCCTTATGTGATAACACACACATGTGACTTGAACAACCAAATACATAAAAGTTCAAACAAAATCAGACACACATACATTTGTGTACGATACATATCACAAGTACATGTACAATACAGATTATTCCAATGTGTGCATTTCTCTGTTTTGATCTACTGTCTTTCCTAAGATCATTTTCTCTTTTTAATTTTCTTATTTCAAATTTTGGACATTTTCATACACGCATGCATGTATATGCCTTTAACTGGGCCCAATTGGTAATCACAACGAGTCAGCAACCACAGATAAACTGAAGATACATTTGGATCTCTCCCTCTACATTAGGAAGAGACTATCCAAATTCATAACTCCATCGTTTACAGACAAATCTCTCGTTATATTCTTAACCTTAGATCCGCCAGTTATGAAACCCCAGTAATCCTCAGATTTAATATTAGATCCACCATAGACTTACGTGGGACTGGGACAGGAGTTCTTTCATTATAAACTGGTCGTAAATTTCCTTTCCAAGTTTTATCCGTTCCTCGTCCGTCTCAAGCTTTTCGAATCGTTTAATCTGGAAAAAGAAGAAACATATCTAGTAAGTAAAAGAAAACTCAAAGGCTAACATGAGATTTCTTGTTTTTATTTGCTAGAAAACTAATATACGAGTCACTGACATACGTGCAGACGGACGGACGGACGGACGAACTGACAGACATGCGGAGTGGAAACTATACACAGCCAATTGTGCCGCACATGAAATTCATATGAAATGAGCATCATATAAATTTCACATTAAAGTTCACGTGAAATTCATATAAATTTCACATATGATATGCATTTGTATGTTAAAAAATTTTCACATAAATTTACTTCAAATGATTTTTTCTTTGTGACCTTCATGCAAAACTTAATTCACACAAAATTTATGTCAAAAACTTCACATTAATTTCATGTTTAAAATTTCATGTAAATTTCATGTTCATGCTCGTTTCACATAAATTTCATGTGAACTTTTATGTAGAGTTCATGTAAATTTCACGTGGATTTCATATGAGGCACAAGTGGCTGTGTAAGTCAACAGGTCAAACAAGCTCGTGAACTATGGACTACATACAATGAAGTCCTGATTTTTTTTTTTTCTGTGACGGGATAATATGTACTATTTCTGATTATTATGTCGTGATGTAAGGGCTTTTAACACATCATCCCTCTTTCCTAAATCCCTCCTCCGTCAATCGATCTGCACGCTAATTCACAGTGCGCGGATGAAAAGGGTGAACGTCAGCACAATTAAGGTTGTCCTCGACAAAAATTGGGATCAGAGATGAAATTGTTTGATTTTAGCTAAGGTTTATTAAGTGTCCTTTACAAAGCATCCTTGAAACTTCTTTGATCGAAACTCAAAGAGAGAGAAACACTTGCATTTTAACCCGGGCCCCTTCCTTTTTTGCCATCAAAGTAATACCCCCCCCCAGATCCGCGTCTATTAAATATTCTACACGCTGAAAATAACATTACTCCTACCGTCTGCATACAAAGCGGTCTCAACATGCATTAGTGTAAGATTAAGTCAATCTGCAATCATACCATTCAATAACCCCGACTTTCATCTTGCTTTTATCCTATTATCAGGTTGTTCACCTCTGAACTAAGGGCGGTTCGAGGACGTGAAAGTCGAGGTGGGGTCGGGTGGGGCCGAGTGGTGGGAGCTGTAGAGGATGGGTTTGGTCGGTAAAGATCCAAGGACTCGAGAGGTTTTTTTTACACGATGTAAACAGAATTTCCATCCGGTATGTCCGACAGAAATAAATCGATACTCAGGCAATAAAAACAGTCTGTGAACGTGTAAATTGGTTACTGTTTCAGGAAACAGGCCTCTGAAAATGTCTACAAGTTTGACTTTTTAGGAGGGAGTTCGACCGGGGAGTTTGCCTGTTTCTATTGTGAGTTATTCTGCATAGATACAACAAGGCGCTATGCTGCACTTTTCTTTCTTTTTAAGGGGAAAGTTTCTTACACACACCAAGCACAAAGCATAAATTTGTCTTTCCTCTGTGTAACTAATCTCTCCAACTCTTCACCAACCACCCCCCCCCCCCCTATCAAAACCCTTTTCCTCACCATCATCATCATCGTCGCCGTCGTCGTCGTCGTCGTCGTCGTCGTCGTCGTCATCATCATCATCATTAACATCATCCTCATCCTCCTCCTCCTCATCATCAACAACAACAGTAACAACAAAAACATATTCGAGAGAAAAAGTCAGCACTGAACCAATCAATCAATCGATACACAATGTCAATACGGTCAACGATAATCTTGTCGGACTATTTACTTCCATTATATCAAAGTGCGCCAGGTCGACATTCGGCTGTAAATCTCCCAGTCTAGATCAAGTACCACGAATTGTTTCTGGGAGGAAACAGTCCCCGGCGAATGGACATCACCGTTTAGAGTCGTCTGCATGCAAATGTTTGGTAAGCCGCGGAATTATGTCGTCTGCAAGCCGCGGAATCATGAATTCAAAAGTTTGGTAAGCCGCAGAACAGTCTGTCCGTCTGTCATTTTAAAATGTTGGGTAAACTTTTTTAATGGTAAGCGGAACTGTAGGACTTTCTGTGTCATACAATTCATTTATAATTTTCCAAGAACATGTAGAATTTTTATTTTATTTTTTATTCTAAACTATTTATTTATTTATTTATTTACTTATTTATTTAGTTATTTATTTATTTATCTATTTATTTATTCATTTATTTACTTACTTATTTTGATTATGTGGTACATGAACTTAGTCTAGTGACCTTGATTTTTGCGACTGGCAAGTCTTCTGTTCTCTAAGGTGATATCCTTCATTAAAAAAAATTAAATCTAATCAAAGACTTATAAACAAGTCCTTGATCTATGTGAACAAGTCTTTCACTTTTTGTGAAGGTTTTACAACATGCCACTTGGCTTCTATTTGTGTAGGTGACAAGGACTTATAACGAAGATGTCGAGAGTGAAACAAATGTTACTCAAGATCTCTAATCAATATCTGAACTTTCCTCTATTTTACGGACACTCGCAGGATAAATGATCAAATATGAGATTGTCAAGTATAATTATAACAACACATTATAATCAGGCAAGATCGTAACTTCTCGAGAGTTTCAGTACAGCCGAACCCATTCTCGGACATTTCCGCCACATGCACGGATACGTCCGAGATGATGCGATTGCGAACCCGTGCACAAGATCAGGGAACTCAAGTTTTACACTGAATGGCATCAATTTATCTTATTCTATTTTATTTTGTTTTTGGTTTTTTTATCATTATTTGTATCTTTATTCTTTTAGTTATTTATTTTTTTTTTTTTTTTGTTATTTTATTTATTCATTTATTTTCGCGCGCGCGCGATTGCCCATCTTTCATTGCAGTATTCCGAAAATGGCGAATGTCTGAAGAATCGCGCGCAATATGTATCGTAGATCGGCCGGGCATACTGCATTTGTCAAGTGTTTTCGTTTGCTTGTTTGTCTGACCGAATAAATATATAATCATAAAGTCCAAGGGGCCGAAAATTTGTGTATTTGCAGGGTCATGGCGTTTCACAAACATGTATACCATGTCCTCCTTTTTAACTCTACATAACGATTCTTTTTTTAATATCGGAAGTAGACTGACATCCGTTCTTGGTTTTCCCTGTTCGTTTTTACTTCCTACGATAACGTCTGTTACTGAGAAGCGTAGAGTAAACGAAGGAACCAAAACAGGTACCAGTCTATATCGGAAGCAAAAGTCCTCTCTTCACCTTTACACGCGTTTATGAAGACCTTTCAAATGCTCTAGAAAAAAGATTGTCGGTCAATCTAAAGGTTCAATATAAGGTTTCCGATCACATTCCAGTACTGGTAATAAAAAAGCAAAGGATAAAAGTCTCATTAAATCAGACAAAATGACATTTTCACATTTTTATCATAACAACACCTCTGCCAATTCATAAATGTCAGAACTTTTAAAAAGTTGACCGTCCTCATCTAAAGGATGCAGAGTGCGCAAGTACCTAAAACACACCAATGCGACAAATACACAGCCAGTTAAGCCTGTTTCACATCTGCCTGCGATTTTTTTTTTTTTTTTTTTTTTTTTTTTTTTTTTTTGTTTTTGTTTTGTTTTTTTTTTTTTTGCTTGTACCGTTTACAGAGCAAGGAGGTCGTAGACACATCGCAGATCATGAGGGAGACATTTCACTCAGCCTTGCGACAGCCGTACGGCTCTTTGTGACCGACTTTCTCACTCGCAAGAATTTTCTAAAAATAGCGACAGTCGTTAAGAAAGTAGCCTGAAATCCCTACGAACTCTGAAACTTTCGTGGCTCGGTCGTACGGCTGCCTCACAATAGCAGTGCGGTATCCAAGTATTGAAGAGAGATCGTAAAGATGATAAACTATGCATAATAAGATTTAGACTAAATGATCCAGTCTCTCCGCTGCCGCCAATAGAGACTGAACCCCATTATGGTTGTTACAGAACGAAGTTGGACCAAACTGTTGCCCAACGATTTTTCCATATTACGGACCTTTAATAATGATTTGCTGGCAGGTGAATCCACCAATCAGAACGAAGGTTACAAATATCACGTGATCAACTTTCTTTATCCTTCGTTCTGATTGGTCGAATTTCCGAACTATTGCCTTGCTTGTTTGGTTTTGTAGGGAGTTAAAAATCGGCAAAAATGCAATAACGAAGAGAGAAAAAAAACACGAGGTGGGTAGAGATAGTTAGTTTAATGTTTACTTAAGAGTCACCTGCCAGAAAATCAATATTAAAGGTCCGTAGTATGGAAAAATTGTTGGGCAACAGTTTGGTCTGACTTCGTTCTGTAACAACCATAGTGGGGTTCAGTCTCTATTAGCGGCAGCGGAGAGACTGGATAATTTAGTCTAAATAAGATTTTGTCCGCGACGTGGCGACGATCTTGCGCACTTCAAAAATTCGTAAAATAATCGCATGGTTGTCGTGCGACTGCCGTACGAAACCTAGCGATTTTGTCACATATATGTGATCGTAGACCGTAAGGTTGCCGCAAGGCTGACGTGTAAGGCCTTACGTAGAGTGCTTTAATCTAGGGGCTCTAGTGTTTTACTGTAGGGGCTTTACTTAGAGTGACCCATTCTTCGCAGTACGTCTTACTTCTCACTCGTCTATTTTTAGCATCGTGATAGGAATGTCACTCACCTCTTCGTAAAACTTGAGCTGTGGAACTGGTTCATCACATAAAGTATCACAAAATTCTTTGAACAGTAAAAATCCTGCAAAACAATGGAGGTCAGTTTAATGGTGGTCAGTTTAATGGTGGACAGTTTAATTACTAAATTCTAAACATATTCAGTTTACATTTTGTTACAATTATTAAACAAAGATATGATAAAAACTATAAATCTCATAAATGCGAACATCGATTCTAATGAAATTTGACGTTGTTTAATATAAGCTTGACGCCACGAACACACAATGACATCATCCTTTACTTTCACTTTATATGTATTTCATTGAGGTTTGATGGCGTCGCGCACCTGTGCATCGAGTGTGTCGAAATTCTAGAAGCAAGGACGAACATCCCAACCCCCGCGGACAACACCAGCCCAAACCGCCCCCCCCCCCCCTCCCTGCCCATTTCCCTCATCTTCAATATTGATACTGGAGTATCATAAGATGCAGCGATATAAGATCACTATCAGATCTGTTTGGTCTGGTTGTTGTTTGTTGTGACCAGATCTACACGAGGAATTGTCCCTACGAGCGGACGCCCTCTCACCTACAATAAAACGTGTAAAGCCTGAAGCATCTAGTATAATCTACGACGTCAGTTGTGAGAGAGGGATAGAGTGGAACGTATTCTAGATCAGAGAGAACAGTACTTCAGTACAATCTAGGTCTAACGACGCAAAAATTATTCAAAGGAATGCCTGAGAAACATAGCGACACTTAGGAATCACTTTTATATAGGATGTGACAGACATCCAAGTGTGACAGACATCCAAGTGTGACGGACAGATGGACAACGGACAAAGTTATCCCTGAGTGTCGCTATGCTTCGCAGGCGACACAAAAACGAAACACTGAAACGGTTGTCAAAGACAACAGATTAATGAACAGTTACTGCAGCAAAACCAGAATGTGGTCATTTTTGTTTTTTAATTTATGCAAAAGAATCATTGATATGGGGCGGGCCTATAGTTTTTGGCCTGTCCGTCTGTCTGTCTGTGTAAAAATACTAACATTGGACATAAAGGGCGTCACATGTTTACTCATTTAATTGTGACAAGGCTTTTCTGTTGGTAACTTTGTATCAAAATATTTGATCTCGCGTCCTTGACATGAGAGTTTGAAATGCTTTCTGAATGCTTGGCGTATTCCCTGTGACAAAACATATTCCATTGGTGCTATAACAATATTTGACCTTGTGACCTTGACCGTAGGGTTTGTCTTTTGAATGAAACACTGTCACCTCTGCCATATTTTTAGAATGGTCAGTGAAATAGTTTCATACTTTACATGTGTATACCTTGTGGCAACAACCTTCCACTGGAACAAAAATTGTTGCCTTGTGACCTTGACTGTAGACCTTGACGTACTTTTTCGATTAACAGATTTTTATACTGTCAAAGATGCCATCGGGGGCATTCGTATTTCACAAACACATCTCTTGTTTCAAACTATTAATTCAACAGACAATTGATGTCTAAGACAGACTCAAAATACCTGAACTCTTAATCCATGTTCTTGTGCTATCAAAATCAGGCATTTTTAAAATGTTTTGTTTACCAGACGGCATGTTTGTAAAAACAGAGTGTTCGAGTAGTGTGCTAAAATTAATGAGTACCTAAACAGTGTTACATATTTCTATCAACGCAAAATACAAGCGTTTGTTGATAGTTGTTCGAGATAAAGACCCCGCCGGGACTTGTAAACAGACGAAAATGCTTTGATGAGAAACTCTTCCTTTACGTAAATAATTGGCAAAAATTAGGAGGAATTGAACGTGTTTCATTAAAGAATTTCAAAAAATTCGAAGTACTGAACGACCTGTCTATCCGCACTATACGACGAAACAAAGAAACGGGGGGAGTAAAATATGTGGATTTCAAATGCAGAGGACAAAGCAATTAAAGAAAGAAACAAGTTTGCAAAATTGAGACCATAGTTTTTTGTATTGTCTAACAATGTAAGAATTTCTGAACAAGCATTCAGCAAGTAAGGAATAAAAGATACTTCAGAAAACTAAGGAGCACTTGATCGTATATCATGTCTACAGGAAAAACAAGTTTTCAGGATTGCCATAATGTTTTGTCTTTTTTTTTTTTTTTTTTTAGTTTCCCTAAAGACGTGGATCTAGAAATTGGGTGGTCATGTAATTTGCATGTATGAAGTGACCCTAGAACTTGACTGAAATACACAACCATTTCGAATTTTTGTACTGATACCAGAAAAATGCAATTTTCCGGCAAATTTTTTTTTCATACTGGATTCCCCACCAACCACACCACTCCCTGTGTCCCTGTTGCTTCCAAGTGCCAATTCTTTCCATAGTTGCTTGCTTTGACGACCTTGGCATTGGCAACTTGCCAAGTAATTATGTCGCCCGTCTCAAGTTTCAACCTAAGTTCTGATATCAACATACGCGCATAACCCCCAGGAGTCCTCCCACCCTTTCCCTTTTCTTTCCCTTCAACGACCCCCTCTACATCCCTATCTATCCATAATCTCCCACCCTTTCATCCAAATACCTGAATTGTCGCCAATCACTTATATAGTCCAAGTGACGATAAACGTATAATACCGTGACCTAAGGCGGAACAGAGAGACAATCTAATTCTGGTCCGTTTTCTGAGCGGTCAATATCGTATCTTCTCTCTCGTGTGTGCACGGCCACATAGCGTCCTGTCCCTCTAAAATCGATGAACAGATCAATGCTAATTACAGGGGCTTTGTTGGCTAACTAAGGTTATATCCACAGTATGATGTTATCCCCATACATTGGCGAATCCAGAATATTTTTTTCTGACAGAAAGGGGGGTTGCATGTCCAACTCGTCTTGGTTCGGGGGGGGGGGGGGGGGGGGGGGGAGGGGTTCTAATCATTTCGAACAAATTTATACGTAAATGCAGATGAAAAAATCGGCTTTTTGGCAAACTTCAATTGCGACTTTACAACCCTCACAACCCTTCCCCCCCCCCCACTTTTTTCCTCACTCAGCACCCTCTCTTTAGATCCGCGCTTACTGTGCCTCCGTCCTGGCTTCGATGTTTACACCTACAGAACTATGGAAATTAATAGGAAATCTGCTCCGATAAAGCCCTATCATTAACGGATCACAATGGAATCGATAAAAGCCTAACTGCCTGGTCAGGATGGACACTCAGTATGTACAATCGTATGGCCGTGCGCGGATCCAGAAATTTTTAGGGGGAGGGGGGTAGAAGTGTCCAGTTTGACTAGGAGGGGGTCCGATGAGCCTATAATTTCGAAGAAATCCTATCTGCCGTGTCATGGATGTGTCCTATGACATATTTGAAATATTAAAACAATAGTCATAATGCATGTTTAAATGTTTTAATATTTCAAATATGTCATAGGACAGATGGATACTCAGTGGTAGAGATATCATATGAGGTACCAGAAAACTGCATGGCCAGGATGGAGTGGTAGAGATATCATATGAGGTACCAGCAAACTGCATGGTCAGGATGGAGTGGTAGAGATATCATATGAGGTACCAGAAAACTGCATGGTCAGGATGGAGTGGTAGAGATATCATATGAGGGTACCAGCAAACTGCATGGTCAGGCACGTAATGATGGACACCATGTGTGTACAATGTTGAGATAACATTTGCTGATAAGTTTTTTTTCTCTTGCGGTGGGTGGGATGGGGTGGGGATGGGGGTTGTAGAGGGGGGAAGGGTTCACTCAGCATACGATTTTCAATAAACTGTAAGGGGAAAATTGCACCTTCGACAAATTTAAGGAAGAGGGGACAGATTTCACGAGCGCCCCGCCTCTACATCTCAGGGTTTTTTTTGGGGGGGGGGAGGTGCCTGTGCCTGTCCCATTTTCAAAAATTTGCGACATTTTGCTGAAATTGGGGAAAATGTTATACAACTTCTCAACAAAGACTGATCATTCATTAACACTGCCAATCCATTGATTTGCTTGAACTGAACAAGGGATGAACAAAAAACTTCAAAATGCACTTAGAAATATTACATTTTGTGCTGACTTCCAGGTTTTGATTCTTATTTTCTCATGTGTTTTTTTCATATTTCCTCTTTGGGAATTTCAGTATGATATCTCTCTCTCTCTCTCTCTCTCTCTCTCTCTCTCTCTCTCTCTCTCTCTCTCTCATGAACACTTGCATAAACAGGTGGGGACATGACGTCATCCTCTTTCAAATTACAAATCTAAAGTAAGTGTTATTTCTTTCAGTTTCTAGACAAAATTTCAAATTGTAAATGAACAGACCCCGCCAAAATTACATAAGAAATAGAGAAAGAGGAAAATCGCGGTGCGAACTTAAATCCAATGTATCACTGCCAAGTTAAACATAAGTTTAGATAAACCGTTAATTCAAATAATGTACGTATCTACTTCACAAGTGGAGTGAAATTTCGTAAAACAGGCCCATTGGGAGTAGCTATAGCACTGGCACATTTCAGGTTGAGAAGTACTTTATTGTAGGCACATGCTCTGTCCGTTCGTCTTTTTTTTTCTGACCACGCTGATTCGAACATACGTGATTTTGTTTGTTTGTTTGTTTGTTTATTTGGAGGGGGTTATTGTTGTTATTGGAGGGCATCTGTGTTTATGTTTGTGTGCGTGTGTGCGTGTGTGCGTTTTATAGAAAGGGGTGGGTTTCGAAAAAGTTCTACTGACTTTATTTACAACAAACTAGTACATGTATAAAGAGGTATCTTTAGTTTTATATTGGCAATATCCATCTTACAATTGGTGCGTCACATTTAAAAAACTTTGACCTTAACCTTCGCAATGCAAATTTCAAATACTAGACTAAGTACCAAAGTTGAACAAACCTATCAAGTTTCATATACATCAGAAAATGCAACATTTATACAATAACAAACTATTGTTTACAATAGATTCGTACATGATGTTTTTTAAAGTTTTATGTGAGATACATGACAGATTTCTTCACAAAAAATAGTTGCCAGAGTCACCTAATGCTCGACTGCATAGCATAATATCTCTCATGACAGCCAATTTATTTAAACTCCCTTTCTCAGGCAACAACATATATCTCATCATAAATCACTGAAGCAGAAAAAGTAGGTCAAGGTCAGATTTCAATAGTCAAACCCAAGATGCATCCAATATGCAAGTCTGGTGCATGTAGCACTTATAGTTAGCTCAATATTGCCAATTTAAAGCAAAATCACTGAAGCGGAAAAAGTAGGTCAAGGTCATATTTCAATAGTCTAATCCAAGATGCATCCAATATGCAAGTCTGGTGCATGTAGCACTAATACTTTTCTCAATATTGGCTTTTAAAGGCAAAATCATTCAAGCGGAAAAAAGTAGGTCAAGGTCATTTTTTGAAAGTTTGATCAAAGATACATCAAATATGTAAGTTTGGTTCATGTAGCACTTATACTTTGCTCAATATTGGCTTTTAAAGGCAAAATCATTCAAGCAGAAAAAAGTAGGTCAAGGTCATTTTATGAAAGTTTGATCAAAGATACATCCAATATGCAAGTTTGGTACATGTAGCACTTATACTTTGCTCAATATTGGCTTTTAAAGGCAAAATCATTCAAGCGGAAAAAAGTAGGTCAAGGTCATTTTTTGAAAGTTTGATCAAAGATACATCAAATATGTAAGTCTGGTTCATGTAGCACTTATACTTTGCTCAATATTGGCCTTTAAAGGCAAAATCATTCAAGCGGTAAAAAGTAGGTCAAGGTCATTTTATGAAAGTTTGATCAAAGATACATCCAATATGCAAGTTTGGTACATGTAGCACTTATACTTTGCTCAATATTGGCTTTTAAAGGTAAAATCATTCAAGCGGAAAAAAGTAGGTCAAGGTCATTTTATGAAAGTTTGATCAAAGATACATCCAATATGCAAGTTTGGTACATGTAGCACTTATACTTTGCTCAATATTGGCTTTTAAAGGCAAAATCATTCAAGCGGAAAAAAGTAGGTCAAGGTCATTTTTTGAAAGTTTGATCAAAGATACATCAAATATGTAAGTTTGGTACATGTAGCACTTATACTTTGCTCAATATTGGCTTTTAAAGACTTTATTGCTATCTTAACATTTACCTTATCATCTCAACATTTGCCTTATCATTTGAAATAATTTTAAAAATCCCAACCCCAGGGGCTATATCCTCATCTGGATATATTAAATGATGTATAATTAAACATTTGCAACAAAAAAAACCAACAGAATATGAATATAGGAAAGGTAAATGTGTAATCTTAACATTTACCTTATCATCTAGTTCGGACGACGCCGACGCCGACGCCGACGCCGACGCCGACGCCGACGCCGGGGGTATTGCAATAGCTCTTTTGCACTAAAGTGCAGTCGAGCTAAAAATTAAGATTCTGACGGAAGAAAATAAATTTTTTGGCACTTACATCAGCGCAAGATCCAAAAATCGTACATCTATTTTGATCCGTTTTGAGAAATCGTGATACATACAGTCATCTTTATTTTATATCATTTAATTTAAAGTGCGGAAGGACACTTTTTTTTATTTCTCAAACACTAATTTTATTTAATCGAAATGGAAATAAGATTTAGATGTAGCCGTACTGTCAACCGAGAGAACATCAGGGCCAATTTTCAGCAAACACCATCGCGGATCTACTAGTAGAGGGGGTAAAGGGTCTGGAGTCAAACCCCCCTCGCCTCAACCAAGGGAACAAAAAAAAATCAGCTGTCTTTCGTTTTTACGCGTATATTTTTTTTCAAAATCATAAGCTGAACACCCCCCCCCCCCCCTTGAAAGACTTCTATATCTAACAATGAAATATTAGTCAATTTACGAACAGATACATGACCTTGCCCTTGGAGTTGACGTCATTGGGTGTCGAGTTATCGTATGCTTGATCATGATGCATCCCCAAAAATTTGATAGAGAGAAAATGAGCCCTAAATAAGGAATACCCAGTACCGGTCCCACAATCTGTTCATCCATACGTCGTAATGGGCAAAACGGTCACGTGACAACCCCCCCCCCCCCAATTATAAAACTTTTTTTCACTGATAACCAATTCCTTATCAATACTATTATGTTGATTGTAAATGAAAGGGAATTACAAACGCGTATTACTAAAACTCCGTCTGTACGTGTTCATGTTGCAGTTGCCTCTGACACCTTTTGCCATTGGCGGATGTAGAGGGAGCGTGGGGCGCACCCCCCCCCCCCTCAATCGTCAAAGGAGACTCAATGTCTAGGAGTTTTTAATTGAATTCCAGATTTCAGATACATTCTCTATGATATAGCTATAAAAACGATTTTCCATTTGGGGAAGGGGGCTTTAAGGCTGCACCTAAACCCTTTATTTCAGTTTTTGACATTCATTACGCCCCCCCCCCCCTTCTACCCCAACTCAACTCCTGTATCCGCCACTGTTTACATTTGAAAATGGTTTGACTTCTGATTCCAACATCTTACATTTCGTTTTAAAAGCTAGCACGCAAGAAAATCCTTGAAAATTGTGAAACAAACTTTAATCGAAAAAAAAATTGTTTGTATATCATTTACACTGCATGTATCATGTATGCTTTGCATTATATCAATACTTTTTCGAAGAAAGGCAGTCAAATAGGAAATGTGCTTTTCACTCAAGTACAACTCCATATAAAATCATACTTGTGTGTCTTTTAAATTGTAACTTTCCACTGCCAGATCTGGTTTATTAGTATTTTTAAAAAAATCCCGACACATACTCTGCTTTCCATACCCCCCCCCCCCCCCCCCAATAAAAAAAACAATTACTGGTGGTGTTCAATGACATTCAATTGTCTAATGTAAAAATCAACATAGCCAAGAAACATATTTCATTTATTGCTTTCGTTCAAAATGGGTAAATGGGTATGCAAATATACTGTACGGTATAGGCACACGTGCGGATATGGGGGGGGGGGGGGGGGAGGTCCGGGTGGTCAACAAGACCAACTTGGTATTTGTCGAAATTGATCATTTATCTTTATTTTTCTTCCTTTGAAAAACATGCATAATGTATGTCCTCGAACTCTTGGGCTGAATACAACAGCACCCCTCCCCCCCCCCCCCCCCCCCAATTTTCACTTATTAAAATAAAAAGGAACCGCGCATTAAGAAACCATCCACAATATGACGCAAGACTGTTTACTAAGGGAAACAACTCTCAGAATTCTTCATTATTAAAAAAAACCCCACTTTCTCATCGTATTTTTACCTGAAAACTTTAGAAACAGTAAATATATGTACCCATTAACCAGCGTCTTTCTCCGATCTCGTTTATTCTAGCATCGCCACCTGTACATCAATTTTACCAATTTGCTATCATGATAGAAACATATACACGGTATATACATAATCCCCCCGTCTCCCCACGGATCAAGACCACAGGAAAATCTCTGCTTCCTCGATAAACACAGCTGTTTTACCGATATTTTACAGAGGCAAGGTGAAAGTCTTGTATGTATACACATCACATTTTCTCAAAAACTTCACAAAATCATGAAAATAAAACAAAAACTTTTAAAGCTTACAATGTGCAGATCTAGAATAATGGGGGAGTGGGGAGGGGGTCTGATTTTAGAATAATAAAATAATCCCCGCATGAAAATTTCAACAAGTACACCAAATTTGTCATTTCGCGAAAATCCCCCCCCCCCCCCTCCCAAGCGAAAATAACAATATTTAAAGTACCCGATTCTACAAATTTATTGAAGAAAATTACAAAACGACCTCAGATAAAATACTTTACACCAAATTGTCATTTCGCGATCCCCTCCCCCCCCCCCCCTTCCCAACCAAAAATAACCATATTTACAGTACCCGATTCTTCAAGTTTATTGAAGAAAATTACAAAACTACTTCGTATGCCCGTGGAAATAGATTGATGCAGAATATCAAAGGATTATACCTACCCTTTCCCATTGGATGTTCTGTGCATAACAACCCAGAAAATAATGTACAACGCAGCTTTTGTAACATTACAGTATGTTTAACCAATTTTTTATAATAAATACATGTACATGTATTACCAACAAGCAAATATCGGTACACGTACTTGAATTGAAATAAACGACTGGAGTGTTCCAAGAGCCCTTGTCGGCTGCTCCACTCTAAGTTTGACCTTGACCTTGAACTTAAAAGTTTTGATCTATATATACATGTACTCACAACAAGACTTGTCATAAACATGATACAAACAACACAGCACGCTGGTGGGAGCTTGATTGTAACATGTTCTTAGTCCAAGATCAATGTCACTATGCCAAGCGGTCGATTGCGTAAAATTGACACAGATATCGATTATTTTAACTAATCGATTGTGAATTCGATATCCCGATTATCCATACAAACCATGCAGTCTTGGGGACGCTAGCTAGCTTCTACTACTTATAATTAATCTTTAAATGTTTCTATGTTAAGTGATCGATTGCCTAAAACTGACACAGATTTCGATTATTATAACTAATCGATTTTGAATTCGATATCCCGATTATCCATACAAACCATGCAGTCTAGGGGACGCTAGCTAGCTTCTACTACTTATAATTAATCTTTAAATGTTTCTATGTTAAGTGAACGATTGTGTAAAACTGACACAGATATCGATTATTATAACTAATCGATTGTAAATTCGATATCCCGATTATCCATATACTACAGACCAGTCTAGGGGACGCTAGCTACCTGCTACTACTTTAATATAATTAATCTTTGTATATTTGAAACATTGTCACTTTGTTAAGTGATCGATTGTGTAAAATCGACATATATATCGATTACCAGAACTAATCGATAATTCGATCGATATCCCGAGTATCCATACATGCCAGTCTGCGAGCGCTCGCTAGCTTCTAAGAACTATCTATAATTATGAATCTTTGTATATTTCAAACAATGTCACTATTGCCAATTGTGTAAAATTGACAGATATCGATTATCATAACTAATCGATAATTCGATCGATATCATGAGTATCCATACATGCCAGTCTGCGAACGCTATAGTTAGCTGTTACTACTTATAAATAATCTTTGTATATTTGAAACATTGTCACTCTATTAAGTGACCGATTGAGTAAAATTGACAGAATATCGATTATCATAACAGATCGATAATTTGTTCGATCTCCGAGTATCTATGAATACCAATCTGCGAACGCTCGCTAGCTGCTAAGTTACGGGTAATTAATCTTTGTATATTTGAACCCAGATGGAATATTGCAACAACAAATAAAAAACTCTTAATTACTAAGGCTTCAACTTCAAAATTAATGCTCCTGTTGCGCTAGTCCCTGCATCGGGGGCAAAATGATGGCAAAAATCAATGGTAAAGAATTGCAGCTTGATAGAGCTTGCGGCGATCATCGATACAGAGAACATCTTTATACAGAGATCGTGACTGTACCGAGTAGAAAGTAGATAGTTCTGTTGTCTAATTTAGCAGAAAGCTGACTCCTTGATTGCAGGTACCGGACGTTTATTCCTTCATTAACGGTATTTAGCCGAGAAAATAAAGATGGATGAAAATGCCTGTCTTGCGCAATGCACGGTCATTGGCGGATCCAGTAGTTATTGTTGGGGAACGGGTCCAACCACTGACACTCTCGTCCCCACCTATAATGTTATGATGCTATGGACTTCTTCAACTGAACATGTTCAAAGGAGGGATCTTGAAAACAAAATTTCTGAAGATATTAAGATAGTTTTCCTGATTCAAGAAGTGATTGCATTTTGCAATATTTGACCCGCATCAGGTGGCGGGATGTCCGATCAACAATACTTTCACATCTACTGAAGTTTTATGCAAATCCTACGCTTTTTTTTCTCTGTCTGGTCCATGCTGTAAATTTGTCTACTTTTAAATGATGCTAATGAATTTGATGACGTTTAACATTGCTCCCCTTTCTAGACTAAATGATCCAGTCTCTCCCGCAGCCGCTGCGGGAGAGACTGGATCATTTAGTCTATCCCCTTTCCACCCCACCCCATATCTTCACAACGATACCTCTAACTTCCCCATCCCTGAATTTGCCAAAAATCCTGGTTATCCCCATTTTAGGTATAATTATTTTCAAAATAAAAGACTGACAGCCCCCTCCCCCTCTCCCCCCCCCCCCCCGAAAGACTGGAAAAATTCTACATTCACTCATACATTGGAAAGGGGGTTACAAGTCCTCTTTTTCCATCTAGTTCCGCGTATGAATTCAAACATTGCATATGTCATAACGTTATTGAACTGAATGAATTCAAAGTCACTTGAACCAATCTGCGCGACATGTAATTTTCTCTATATAAACCATAAACCTTAACATGTGTATAGCATCCAATCTTGAAATGGAATGCATCATTGTTATAGATTACGAGCCTCAAACAGTAAGGATGTCACTGCTTGAAGCTGGAGGATATGAATTATTAAGGGGAGATAATTTACAAATGGTCCCGCGGGACCAGGGGAACTCAGAGTATTGTCACGACAGTACACGGAACTACTGTAGAGAGGGACAATAAGGAAATACGATACTACATCAATAACGGCTACTATAATACATCTATGGAATGAGTTGACGAAAAGGTGCAGTTCCAGGAGTTTTGACCATAAAAAAGAGAAAAGGAGGAGGACTCAAGTTCAGTAGCGGATTCAATTGGAAGGAAGTACGAGGGCGGGCGCCCCCTCAAAAATTCTCAAAAAGTAAAATGTTCCTAACTCCTATCCGTTTGCTTTCTTGGGTATTCCTCTTAGAGGTTTCAGCCATTATCTCTTAACAACCTCAATTATTTCCCTAGGAGAGGAGATTCCATGTATATTCCGAAGTGTTTTAGGGAGTCCCCTCTAAGATCAAATCCTGGATTCGCACCTAAAGATTCCATGTATATTCCAACAGTGTTTTTGGAGTCCCCTCAAATATCAAATCCTGGATTCGCACCTAAAGATTCCATGTATATTCCAAAAGTGGTTTTGGGAGTCCCCTCTAAGATCAAATCCTGGATTCGCACCTAAAGATTCCATGTATATTCCAGCAGTGTTTTTGGAGTCCCCTCTAACATCAAATCCTAGATTCGCGCCTGAAGTTCTAGGGGAGAATCTAGTCATTGGTCGTAATTACTGTAAACACAACATTCATTTTGGCCAATGTCAGAGTCAGAGTATGTACCCAGACACCACTCTCCACCTTTAGATCCGCGCCTGTGATGCTGCTAGTGCTATATTTCAATATTGTTTTACTCGGTCGTGCAACAGGGACTTGGAATGAGAATGTTGAAAGGGGACGACTTGAGGCATTGGATGTTCAATTTACGAAATCCCTATGCTATCTAACAAATCCCCTATGCTATCTAACAGTCTAAAGTATCAAAATTCCCAGAAATATGCAGTTACCCATACTACATGTATTCATTTGATCATACATGTATTTTACTATACCAAAATGGAAAGATTTCATTTATAAGTGCCTGTTCCAGAAGAGTTGTTATAGTGTCAAGAACCCCCAACCCTCATCAATCCTTGAAATTTGCCTGAAAAAAAACTGATTTTTCTCAATTTTCAGTATAAAGTTTTCTAAACACTCCTCGCCTTTATCAAAAACATAAGCTGGACCAATACTGATGGGCTGGACCCCTGTGAATTTTCTAGATCTGCAAACATGGTCAAAAATCTGTGCGCGTATCTAGATCATTTTTATGAGTTCCAACCCATTAAAGAGGCTAGAGGGACCCAACAGTCTTTACCTTGCTTAAATCGTGAGTAAAAATGTCGAAAAAGCCACATACATTTTTCTCAAGTACCGGCGAGGGGGGGGGGGAGTCCTCATCACCCAGACCCCGAAAGCAACCACTCAGCCCCCCCCCCCCCTTCTCCCAGCCAGACTTAAAATTCGACAGCTTTTGACACAACAATCCCCAATCAAGAAGAAATGTCAACTTGATATATAGTTTGTGCATAGAACATGTAATTTGGCTAGACTAAGGGCAAGCATCCCCCTCATCCACCCACACATCCCCCCCCCTTCATACCCAGACTTAAAATCCGACAGTTTCTTTTACATAACAATCCTCCATCAAAAAGAAATGTCAACTTGATATATAGTTTGTTCATAGTACATGTAATTTGACTAGACTTAGGGCAAGCATCCTTCCCCTCCCCAACCCACACATTCTCCTGCCTCTGGTACATGTAAGCATTTCCCTCTGGTAAGCTTGTAAGTACAAAAAATTGCTGCATGTGATAGACTTGTATTGATTATAACATCTTCACTGTTCATACATGTATATTGAATTATTATAAGAGGGGTATGTTGGAAAATGAATTCCCCAATTAAGCAATGAGCAGTAGTAAGTAGTTTCAATTTGAAGAGATATGCGTTGTATATATCAACAAAATACTGTCCCAAAACCAATACCGGTAGGTCAAGATCAAGACCTGAAGATACAAATTTTCTGTAAAGATGTTCTTGTCACATTCCAAATATCAAAACCCTACTGCGTTCTACCTGTATTGGCAAATAGAAGATTTTGAAAGGTCAGGGGTCAAGGTCATTGTTAAAAATTTGGAAGAGTCATCATGGTCATACATCGTAACATGTATAATCGATTTTGCACCAGGACTGATTAATCAAAAATCAAAGTTCCAAAGCATTACATTTACAAAACAAATAATACAAAGGTTATAAACAGGATGATGAAAGGGCAAAAAGTTGATGGTCAAAGAGCATTAGAAGGACGTTTGAAGGGCATAAAAAGATTAACAAATCGTGTTATCGATCAAAGGGCATACAGGTAAAAAAGGACAATCAGAGGGCCTAAAAAGAATGGTCGTAGCAAATAAAAAGGATGGTCAAGGGATTTTAAAAAGCTTACCAACCACAAATAATGGCAACACAAGCATAACATCCCCTCGCAACTGCATGCTCTATGCTAGCCACAAATGGATTTTGAAATAAAATCCAAAATGACCTTGACCTTTGACCCTTGACCTTGAAAATAAATAGGGTTCATCCTCTTCCTATAGGGAACATCTGTGGAAGGTTTGATGCTTCTACGGTGAATGCTTCTATGCAGTTAAAAAAGGATTTTAAGTGTAAGTCCATAGGGAACCTTGACCTTTAATCCTTGACCTTGGAAATCAATAGTTTGATGTTTCTATGATGAATGCTTTGTCTTCATTACTGCTCACAAGAATTCACACACACACACACACCCTCTATTTAACGAACAAACTAACAAACACACGGCAACATAGCCGCGATGCCATATCCCCTCCGCAACTCTGTTGCCAAGGGAAAAAAAAAAAACAACTATCAAAGGTGAGGAAAAGGACTTTAAAAAAAAATGCATAAAGAAAGATTATCGACATATCATAGGGCATACAAAGAGTGGTCAAAGCACATTCAGCACAAATTGTAGTACATAGCAATGACCTTGACCTCTTGAATTCATGTTTATAACGAGGAAACTCGTCCTATTGATGTTATGTCATCTATGGCAATAGTGACCTTGAAAATCACAGCAGCTTGACCTCTAGATTGAAGGCTAGTATAGACAACACTGCTTTCAAGTTGCTTGTATAAAAGGTTTAGTTGTCCACGCAGACTCTCATAAATCAGACCGACCTGATTTGGGGTCCATATTCGGCCCCATTCCAAATGCAAAATGGTATTGTTTTTTCCCAATTTGATGACTAATTTTTCCACTATGAAACCTCGTAGAAAATTCATTAGAAATGAGTTTGAAATGCTAAATTTCAAGTGAAAAATCAAATTTTCCCAATTTTTGCGAAAATGCCGCTGTTTTTCTTAATTTCAAATGTCCCAGCCCCTGTACCAAAAATGGGCGTGAGAGCCCTAACAAGAGCCCCAGGGGGCACAACGCTCACCTGATACCCATGCACGCTCTAATTGACATACTGACATTGAATACTGATAGTGCCAGTACCAGGATTTTAGCCCACAACCTTTCTAACAAGATTTTTGCCGGATGCAGACAAGTTTTTTTTTCAGACAACCTTTAAAAGTACAAACAAGAGAAAATAGTCACATTTCAAAACAAAAACTTTTTTACTAATTTGAAAAGATGGATTATGCGATCCAAAGTCATATGCCCAGCTAGTATAGTTCGATTATGCAACATCAAAAATAAAATCATTTTGTAAAATTCCACATTAATGTGCAACAGAAACAGAATAAAACAATGAAATGATTTCATAAATTAAGTTTATTTAAAATTGAACACCAAACCTTTCATTATTAATAGCTAGTATGCCAGAAAATAATAAAGCCTGTGTTTGTGAAACACGAATGCCCCGCGGTGGCATCTTTGTTGGTATAAACACCATTTTCTGTTAAGTATTTGAGAGGTCAGGGTCAGAGTAATGTTGGTATCAATGGAAAGATCTTGTCACAAGGAATACACATGTACAATATGAAAGCCCTATCACTAACCATTCAAAAGTTATGCCCAATGTTTAAGTTTTTTGAAAAGTAGGTCAAAGGTCAAGGTCAAGGTCACGAGGTCAAAAATTTTGGTATCAATAGAAAGGTATTGTCACAAGGAATATACATGTGAAATATGAAAGCTCTATCACCTTCCTATCAAAAGTTATGCCCAATGTAAAGTTTTTCGGACAAACAGACAGACGGACAGGCCAAAAACTATATGCCCCCGTATCTTTGATTCCGGAAGCATAAAAAACAAAGACTTTTCGGTTTTGCCTTTATTCATATTAAATTTTACAGAAATCTATGAATGAGAGCTTTTGAATAGTATTGATTTCATCTTAATACATGTAACATACAGTCAAAATCGTGTTAATCCAATTAACACAGACAAGTTGTTAGCGGACAATATTAATTCAAGTGAGTTGTGCAGAAATTGAGCCAATTTATTTTCCAAACAGCAGTGTACGGTGTATCAAACCTCATGACCCAGTGAAGCCACTTGGACAAATTATTTTCGGTAAATATGCTGAAATGTGGTGCTTGGAAATGTATTTTTAGCATATTGAATCAATAGTCGTGATGAATTTAACTTCGAACTTGATCTTGTCTTTTATGCAATCTACTGATAGGTTTGAAAATAGGCAAAATTCGGAATATTTTCGATGAGGACGCAGAGTTCCTGTAAAAAAAGTGAAATTTGCGAAAAAAGGACATGCATGACCCCCCCCCCCCTCCTTTTTCTTTACATTTTTATGCGTGCCAAAGATTCGCAATCAAAAAAGACCAATTTTACAGACTTCCGGGCATTTCAAGTCAGTCAAAATTTTTAGTGTGCACCTTTTTATTTCCTGTAGTTACCCCTACTAAAGGGGCAAGGAAGTATTGAACCAATCAAATCTGTAACACAAGATATATGGCGACTATGTTTACCATAGATACAGAAATAAGACAGAGAAAATAATCATTAAACATGTTAAATAGGGAAATTGTTCTGAAATATGCAAGTATGAAAAACAAGAGCCCCAGGGGGCACAACGCTCACCTGATACCCATGCACGCTCTAATTGACATACTGACATTGAATACTGATAGTGCCAGTACCAGGATTTTAGCCCACAACCTTTCTAAAAAGATTTTTGCCGGATGCAGAGAAGTTTTTTTTTCAGACAACCTTTGAAAGTACAAAAAAGAAAAAATAGCCACATTTCAAAACAATAACTTTTTTACTGATTTGAAAAGACGGATAAAGTGGTCCAACGTCATATGCCCAGCTAGTATAGTTCAATTATGCAACATCAAAAATAAAATCATATTGTACATTAATGTGCAGCAGAAAAAGAATAAAACAATGAAACGATTTCATAAATTAAGTTTATTTAAAATTGAACACAAAACCTTTCATTATTGATAGCTAGCATGCCAGAAATTATAAAGCCTGTGTTTGTGAAACGAGAATGCCCCCGGCGGCATCTTTGTTAGTATAAAGGCCATTTTCTGTTAAGTATGTGAGAGGTCAGGGTCAGCGCAATATTGGTATCAATGGAAAGATCTTGTCACAAGGAATACACATGTAAAAATTGAAACCTCTATCACTAACCATTCAAAAGTTATGCCCAATGTTAAAGTTTTTGAGAAGTACGTCAAAGGTCAAGGTTATGGTCACGAGGTCAAAAATTTTGGTATCAATGGAAAGGTATTGTCACAAGGAATACACATGTGAAATATGAAACCTCTATCACCAGCTTCCATTTAAAAGTTATGCCCAATGTTAAAGTTTTTCGGAAAACAGACAGACAAACAGACAGACGAACAGGCCAAAAACTATATGCTCCCGAATCTTTTATTCCAGGGGCATAAAAAACAAAGATTTTTCGGTTTTGCCTTTATTCATATTAAATTATACTGAAATCTATGAATGCTTTTGAATAGTATTGATTTCATCTCAAATACATGAAACGTACAGTTAAAATCGTTTTAATCCAATATTTATCAATTCAAGTGAGTTGTGCTGCTTGTGCAGAAATTGGGCCAGTTTGTTTTCCAAAAAGCAGTGTATGGTGTATCAAACCTCATGACCCAGTGAAGCCACTTGAACAAATAATTTTCAGTGAATATGCTGAAACGCGGCGCTTCTTGCCTATGCATATTTCAACAGGCGAGAAGGAGCGTCGCATTTCAGCATACGCTGTTCAACAACTCAAGTGATTTCTCTAGGTTTCGTAGTTTGAAACAAATTAAAAGGCCCATGAAATTGTTAAGGTTGTCCAACTAGCAGACCTACAACATCGTTATTTACTGTTAAAAAATTGTTTTACCTCATCAAAGGCCTGTTACACGGACAAGTTGTTAGCGGATAGAGTTCATGAAATGTATCGGTTGCATAGGATTTGCCGACAAAAAGTTATTTGGTCCGATAAAAACTCATCATGTATCTATTATTTGAACAGATAAAAATTCCCAAATGTCTTATCACAGGAACCTGTCATTTTATGAGAGAAAATGTTTTATTATTCACAACCTCAGGCCTCTGTGTTCCTCTTAGAAATATTATACATACAAGATGTCGAACACAGTGGCTTATGGTTGTAAATAATAATTTATTTACTCTATTTAAACAACAGCTTTCTGTGGTCCAACATTTCATAGGAAGATTTCAGGAACTCTGAACTGAATTATTTATTTCAAGAATTTCAGATATTAAATGTCCTATGCATTCTCAAAATCCGGAGGAAGAGATTACTCATTAGACGTTTCTTCAAGAAATCAGTCCGTAAATTACTTCATCTAAGAGAGTCTAAGACAGAGGAAATTCGAGCAAACTTTATGCATGATAACAAGTTGCAAGTATTCCAAGTACATGAATGATAACCATTATGAAAGTGTTCCAAGTATAATGCACATTTCATTAAATAAAAATCTATTCCGTTTGCACTGTATCTCCTGAAATGTATCGCAGTACTAAAGGTATCACATTTCTACATGGGGAATCCCCTTCAGGTGTAATCCAAGGAAATCGTTTTTAGCGGGGAATCCCCTCAGTTTTGACTGGTGAACAGGGCAGAATAAAAGGTGTCACACCATTGGTCAAAACTATTGAAAATTTAAAAATAGCACATGAAATCAATGTACCATTCCCTGTAGTCGGGATAAATTGAGTTTTGAACCTGTTTTTGTCTTTTATGCAATCTATTGATCGATCTAAAAATAGATGAAATTTGTAAAATTTTCGAAATGGATAGAGGGGTGATGTAAAAAAGTGGAATTTGTGAGAAAACGGTATGCATGACCCCCCTTTTTTCTATTATTTTTATGTGTGTCAAAGGTGTCCAAATCCAACGAGACCAAATTCATAATTATTGAATGAAGGATTGGAAGTCACTCAAATTGAGCTAAATGATTGATCATACAAAGAAGGTTTTTATTTCTTTGGATGACACCTTCAGGTACACGGCAAAACATGGCCGCTTTTGAAATCTTGTTCCCGACTTTAAAAATAAAATTCTAAATAAGTATAAAGAATTTAAATAATTGAATCATATCACATAAAAGGTCAATCAATAAGACATTGAAGCATGTGTCACTTGTTGAATTATCAGCTGTAACTATGGATGAAAGGTCGATCAAAAAATGATTAATCATACAAAGAAGGTTTTTTTCCTGTAGTTGCACCTGAAGCATTGGGCATGGAAAACATACATTATACCTATGTACCATCTTAAAAAATATTCCTTAAAAATCCAAAAGTGGATATCTTGACAAAATTCTTTCACTTGTAGGGTACCATGCATGAGTACCTCATACCTACAAATTGTCATGACAATCTGAAGAGTGGTTATAGAAAAGAAGCAGAAAATGTATGAAAATCACCCCCCCCCCCTTCCTTTTTTACATAAGAAATAAATTCATAAAAAATCAAAAAAATAAAAATTTAAGCATAAAATACATATCAAAGCATTAAGTAAGTTAAATATGATAAATATGTACTAAATGAGTGTGTAAAATCATACACTTATTGAGTTATTTAAAGAAATAGTGCAAAAATGTGCATTTCTGACTAAGTCCGAAAAGACGTCAAAAACGCGTCAAAAATTTGACTTCGAAGTGGAACCAAAAATAACAACACTTCTTAAGACATCTCTCTAGATCATCCTGATGCTTTCGGTTTGTCGATACATGCTTCGGTTCTGAAGAAGAAGTTTGTCAAAGGAGGGTACCCCCCGTGACCTACTTTTGGCTGTGGTGGCGCCACCTGTTGACAGATCCGGACGAAAAACAACAACACTTGTAGGGGACCATGAGTACTTCATACCAACCAAGTTTCATCAAAATCCCTTCAGCCGTTCTGGAGAAGAAGTTGAAAATGTGAAAAGTTTACGACGGACGACGACGGACGACGACGACGGACGACGGACGACGGACGCCACGCTATGACAATAGCTCACTTTGAGCCTATGGCTCAGGTGAGCTAAAAAGGGGAAAAAATTTTGTTGGGGTCCCGCCGGGGTTTGAAGCCACTCCCCATGGGTCCATTGGGCATGGAAAACATACATTATACCTATGTACCATCTTAAAAAATATTCCTTAAAAATCCAAAAGTGGATATCTTGACAAAATTCTTTCACTTGTAGGGTACCATGCATGAGTACCTCATACCTACAAATTGTCATGACAATCTGAAGAGTGGTTATAGAAAAGAAGCAGAAAATGTATGAAAATCACCCCCCCCCTTCCTTTTTTACATAAGAAATAAATTCATAAAAAATCAAAAAAATAAAAATTTAAGCATAAAATACATATCAAAGCATTAAGTAAGTTAAATATGATAAATATGTACTAAATGAGTGTGTAAAATCATACACTTATTGAGTTATTTAAAGAAATAGTGCAAAAATGTGCATTTCTGACTAAGTCCGAAAAGACGTCAAAAACGCGTCAAAAATTTGACTTCGAAGTGGAACCAAAAATAACAACACTTCTTAAGACATCTCTCTAGATCATCCTGATGCTTTCGGTTTGTCGATACATGCTTCGGTTCTGAAGAAGAAGTTTGTCAAAGGAGGGTACCCCCCGTGACCTACTTTTGGCTGTGGTGGCGCCACCTGTTGACAGATCCGGACGAAAAACAACAACACTTGTAGGGGACCATGAGTACTTCATACCAACCAAGTTTCATCAAAATCCCTTCAGCCGTTCTGGAGAAGAAGTTGAAAATGTGAAAAGTTTACGACGGACGACGACGGACGACGACGACGGACGACGGACGACGGACGCCACGCTATGACAATAGCTCACTTTGAGCCTATGGCTCAGGTGAGCTAAAAAGGGGAAAAAATTTTGTTGGGGTCCCGCCGGGGTTTGAAGCCACTCCCCATGGGTCCATTGGGCATGGAAAACATACATTATACCTATGTACCATCTTAAAAAATATTCCTTAAAAATCCAAAAGTGGATATCTTGACAAAATTCTTTCACTTGTAGGGTACCATGCATGAGTACCTCATACCTACAAATTGTCATGACAATCTGAAGAGTGGTTATAGAAAAGAAGCAGAAAATGTATGAAAATCACCCCCCCCCCTTCCTTTTTTACATAAGAAATAAATTCATAAAAAATCAAAAAAATAAAAATTTAAGCATAAAATACATATCAAAGCATTAAGTAAGTTAAATATGATAAATATGTACTAAATGAGTGTGTAAAATCATACACTTATTGAGTTATTTAAAGAAATAGTGCAAAAATGTGCATTTCTGACTAAGTCCGAAAAGACGTCAAAAACGCGTCAAAAATTTGACTTCGAAGTGGAACCAAAAATAACAACACTTCTTAAGACATCTCTCTAGATCATCCTGATGCTTTCGGTTTGTCGATACATGCTTCGGTTCTGAAGAAGAAGTTTGTCAAAGGAGGGTACCCCCCGTGACCTACTTTTGGCTGTGGTGGCGCCACCTGTTGACAGATCCGGACGAAAAACAACAACACTTGTAGGGGACCATGAGTACTTCATACCAACCAAGTTTCATCAAAATCCCTTCAGCCGTTCTGGAGAAGAAGTTGAAAATGTGAAAAGTTTACGACGGACGACGACGGACGACGACGACGGACGACGGACGACGGACGCCACGCTATGACAATAGCTCACTTTGAGCCTATGGCTCAGGTGAGCTAAAAAGCAATCCAAGGAATGCTTGTGTTGCCTGCGTAGCGGATTTTTTTTTTATTGAAATTAGGTCAAATATCAAGGGCAAGGTCACTAGGTTAAAAATTATGGAATGTTTAGAAAGGTCTTTTCATAAGGAATACAAATGTGAAATATCAAAGCCCTATCACTTACCACTCAAAAGATATAGCAAATCATAGATTTGTTGAAAAGTAGGTCAAATATATAGGGCAAGTGCACGAGGTAAAACATAGGTAATCACAGATTACGTAGCTCACCTCGTGACAGCAAAATTCAATTCAAACATATTTCTTAGTACATGTATATTGGCTTTTAAAGGCAAAACCACTCAAGCAGAAAAAGTAGGTCAAGGTCATTTTATGAAAGTTTGATCAAAGATACATCCAATATGCAAGTTTGGTACATGCAGCAGTTATACTTTGCTCAATATTGGCTTTTAAAGGCAAAATCACTCAAGCGGAAAAAGTAGGTCAAGGTCATTTTATGAAAGTTTGATCAAAGATACATCTAATATGCAAGTTTGGAACATCTAGCACTTATAATTTGCTCAATATTGGCTTTTAAAGGCAAAATCACTCAAGCGGAAAAAGTAGGTCAAGGTCATTTTATGAAAGTTTGATCAAAGATACATCCAATATGCAAGTTTGGTACATGTAGCACTTATACTCTGCTCAATATTGGCTTTTAAAAGCGAAATCACTCAAGTGGAAAAAGTAGGTCAGATGCTGCATCCGATGCATGGGTCCATCTCGGCATCCAAAGATGAATCACTTGTGCAAGTTTGGTTACTGTAGCATTAGTACTTTGTCAGATACTGAGCTACCCCAAACTTCTTATCCAAATCACTCAAACGGAAAATGTAGGTCAGATGCTGCATCCGATGCATGGGTTCACCTCAGCATCCAAAGATGAATCACTTGTGCAAGTTTGGTTACTGTAGCATCAGTACTTTGTCAGATACTGAGCTACCCCTAACTTCTTAACCAAGTCACTCAAGCGGAAAATGTAGGTCAGATGTTGCATACGATGCATGGGTTCACCTCAGCATCCAAAGATGAATCACTTGTGCCAGTTTGGTTACTGTAGCGTTAGTACTTTGTCAGATACTGAGCTACCCCAAACTTCTTAACCGGACGCCAACACGGACACGGACGCGGACGCGTGGGGTTATAGCATAAGCTCACTCAACTTCGTCGAGGTGAGCTAAAAATGATGGTATGTGAAGAAAGGTCTTGTCACATGGAATGCACATGTGAAATATCAAAGCCTATCACTCAGCATTCAAAAGAAATAGCCAATCTAACATTTTTTGAAAAGTAGGTCAAATATCTAGGTCTTGGTCTTGAGGTCAAAAGTTATGATATGTGTAGAAAGGCCTTGTCACAAGAAGGAATACACATATGAAATATCAAAGCTCTATCACTTACCAATCAAAAGACATAGCAAATCTTAATATTTTTGAAAAGTAGGTCAAATATCTAGGTCAAGGTCATGAGGTCAAAATTATGGTATGTGTAGAAAGGTATTGTCAAAAGGAATACACAAGAGAAATATCAAAGCCCTATCACTTGCCAATCAATAGATATAGCCAATCTTGGTTTTTTTTAAAAGTAGGCCAAATATCTAGGTCAAGGTCAAAGGTTAAAAAATATAGTATGTGAAAAAAGGCCTTGTCACAAGAAATACACATGTGAAATATCAAAGCCCTATCACTAACCAATCAAAAGATATAGCCAATCTTAGATTTTTTGAAAAGTAGGTCAAATATCTAGGTCAAGGTCACGAGGTCAAAAAATATGGTTTGCGTAGAAAGGTCTTGTCACAAAGATTACACATGTGAAATATCAAAGCCCTATCACTTGCCAATCAAGAGATATAGCCAATATTAGATTTTTAGAAAAGTAGGTCAAATATCTAGATCAAGGTCACAAGGTCAAACATTATATGTGTAGAAAGGTCTAATCACAAGGAATACACATGTGAAATATCAAAGCCCTATCACTAATCAATCAAGAGATATAGCCAATATTAGATTTTTAGAAAAGTAGGTCAAATATCTAGGTCAAGGTCAAAAGGTCAAAAATTATGATATGTGTATAAAGGTCTTGTCACAAGGAATACACATGTGAAATATCAAAGCCCTATCACTTACCAATCAAAAGTTATGGGGTGTGACACCCAAGTGTGACAGACAGACGGACAGACGGAGGGACGGATGGACGGACAGACGAACAACAGACAAAGTGATCCCTAAGTGTCGCTGTGCTTCGCAGGCGACACAAAAAGTCAACATCTAAAAAATAAATTCAGCGTATATTTGATAGCGTATGTGGCCAAGTTAATTCGAAGTATGAAAATAAGTACACAAAGCCAAACTAGCTATAGCTTGTCTTATTTAAAACATAGGTAATCACAGATTACAAAGCTCACCTCGTGACAGCAAAATTCAATTCAAACATATTTCTTAGTACATGTATATTGGCTTTTAAAGGCAAAACCACTCAAGCGGAAAAGTAGGTCAAGGTCATTTTATGAAAGTTTGATCAAAGATACATCCAATATGCAAGTTTGGTACATGTAGCAGTTATACTTTGCTCAATATTGGCTTTTAAAGGCAAAATCACTCAAGCGGAAAAAGTAGGTCAAGATCATTTTATGAAAGATTGATCAAAGATACATCCAATATGCAAGTTTGGTACATGTATCACTTATACTTTGCGCAATATTGGCTTTTAAAGGCAAAATCACTCAAGCGGAAAAAGAAGGTCGAGGTCATTTTATGAAAGATTGATCAAAGATACATCCAATATGCAAGTTTGGTACATGTATCACTTATACTTTGCTCAATATTGGCTTTTAAAGGCAAAATCACTCAAGCGGAAAAAGTAGGTCGAGGTCATTTTATGAAAGATTGATCAAAGATACATCCAATATGCAAGTTTGGTACATGTATCACTTATACTTTGCTCAATATTGGCTTTTAAAGGCAAAATCACTCAAGCGGAAAAAGTAGGTCAAGGTCATTTTATGAAAGTTTGATCAAAGATACATCCAATATGCAAGTTTGGTACATGTATCACTTATACTTTGCTCAATATTGGCTTTTAAAGGCAAAATCACTCAAGCAGAAAAAGTAGGTCAAGGTCATTTTATGAAAGTTTTATCAAAGATACATCTAATATGCAAGTTTGGAACATCTAGCACTTATACTTTGCTCAATATTGGCTTTTAAAGGCAAAATCACTCAAGCAGAAAAAGTAGGTCAAGGTCATTTTATGAAAGTTTGATCAAAGATACATCCAATATGCAAGTTTGGTACATGTAGCACTTATACTTTGCTCAATATTGGCTTTTAAAAGCGAAATCACTCAAGTGGAAAAAAGTAGGTCAGATGCTGCATCCGATGCATGGGTCCATCTCGGCATCCAAAGATGAATCACTTGTGCAAGTTTGGTTACTGTAGCATTAGTACTTTGTTAGATACTGAGCTACCCCAAACTTCTTATCCAAATCACTCAAGCGTAAAATGCCGGTCAGATGCTGCATCCGGTGCATGGGATCACCTCAGCATCCAAAGATGAATCACTTATGCAAGTTTGGTTACTGTAGCATCAGTACTTTGTCAGATACTGAGCTACCCCAAACTTCTTAACCAAGTCACTCAAGCGGAAAATGTAGGTCAGATGCTGCATCCGGTGCATGGGTTCACCTCAGCATCCAAAGATGAATCACTTGTGCCAGTTTGGTTACTGTAGCATCAGTACTTTGTCAGATACTGAGCTACCCCAAACTTCTTAACCAAGTCACTCAAGCGGAAAATGTAGGTCAGATGCTGCATCCGATGCATGGGTTCACCTCAGCATCCAAAGATGAATCACTTGTGCAAGTTTGGTTACTGTAGCATCAGTACTTTGTCAGATACTGAGCTACCCCAAACTTCTTAACCAAGTCACTCAAGCGGAAAATGTAGGTCAGATGCTGCATTCCATGCATGGGTTCACCTCAGCATCCAAAGATGAATCACTTGTGCAAGTTTGGTTACTGTAGCATCAGTACTTTGTCAGATACTGAGCTACCCCAAACTTCTTAACCAAGTCACTCAAGCGGAAAATGTAGGTCAGATGCTGCATACGATGCATGAGTTCACTTCAGCATCCAAAGATGAATCACTTGTGCCAGTTTGGTTACTGTAGCATTAGTACTTTGTCAGATACTGAGCTACCCCAAACTTCTTAACCAAGTCACTCAAGCGGAAAATGTAGGTCAGATGCTGCATACGATGCATGGGTTCACCTCAGCATCCAAAGATGAATCACTTGTGCCAGTTTGGTTACTGTAGCATTAGTACTTTGTCAGATACTGAGCTACCCCAAACTTCTTAACCAAGTCACTCAAGCGGAAAATGTAGGTCAGATGCTGCATCCGATGCATGGGTTCACCTCAGCATCCAAAGATGAATCACTTGTGCCAGTTTGGTTACTGTAGCATTAGTACTTTGTCAGATACTGAGCTACCCCAAACTTCTTAACCGGACGCGGACGCGGACACGGACGCGGACGCGGACGCGGACGCGGACGCGTAGGGTTATAGCATAAGCTCACTCAACTTCGTCGAGGTGAGCTAAAAATCATTAAAAATCTAAAAGTTGATATTTTGACAAAATTCTTTCACAGTTTCATTTCTAGCGATAAATATAAAAATAAAAAGAGAAAAAAAACTGAAAAAGGGAAAAAAAATTGTTGGGGTCCCGCCGGGGTTTGAAGCTACTCCCCATGGGTCCATTTGGCATGGAAAACATACATTATACCTATGTACAATCTTAAAAAATATTCCTTAAAAATCCAAAAGTGGATATCTTGACAAAATTCTTTCCCTTGTAGGGTACCATGCATGAGTACCTCATACCTACAAATTGTCATGACAATCTGAAGAGTGGTTATAGAAAAGAAGCAGAAAATGTATGAAAATCAACCCCCCCCCCCCCTTCCTTTTTACATAAGGAAAAAATTCATAAAAAAATCAAAAAAATAAATTTTAAGCATAAAATACATATCAAAGCATTAAGTAAGTTAAATATGATAAATATGTTGTAAATGAGTGTGTAAAATCATACACGTAATGAGTTATTTAAAGAAATAGTGCAAAAATGTGCATTTCTGACAAAGTCCGAAAAGACGTCAAAAACGCGTCAAAAATTTGACTTCGAAGTGTAACCAAAAATAACAACACTTCTTGAGACATCTCTCTAGATCATCCTGATGCTTTCGGTTTGTCGATACATGCTTCGGTTCTGAAGAAGAAGTTTGTCAAAGGAGGGTACCCCCCGTGACCTACTTTTGGCTGTGGTGGCGCCACCTGTTGACAGATCCGGACGAAAAACAACAACACTTGTAGGGGACCATGAGTACTTCATACCTACCAAGTTTCATCAAAATCCCTTCAGCTGTTCTGGAGAAGAAGTTTAAAATGTGAAAAGTTTACGACGACGGACGACGACGACGACGACGACGACGCCGGACGCCGGACGCCGGACGCAACACTATGACAATAGCTCACTTGAGCCTATGGCTCAGGTGAGCTAAAAATGTAGTGTCCTTGAAAACTATTCAGGTTTTTACGCAATAATTTTTCTACTTCAGGAAGGAAGGAAGGTACAACTTCAGTCCCAGTATTAGCAGATTGGATCAGATGTACGTGTGAGTAATCTTGTTTTTACTCGTTATTAATTTGCAGGGTTTTTTTTTTATTTTGGGGAAGGTGCCTGTGCCTGTCTCATTTGGGAAAATTTGCGACATTTTGCTAAAATTGGGAAAATTTTCGAATAAATTTTCAACAAAGTATAACCCTAAAGTATCATTTATTAACACTGGTAATCTATTGTTTTGCTTGAACTGAACAAGGGATGAATAAAAACTTTTAAAATGCACTTCGAAATAGGACATTTTGTGCTGATTTCCAGGTTTTGAGTCTTATTTTCTCAGGTGATTTTTTCATAATTCCTCTTTGGAAATTTCAGGGTGATTTTTTGGGAAAAATAGAGGAAATTTGGCATTGGGAAGGGGCCGAAATTCGGCCCCAAAACAAGGAAAAAAAAACACCTGATAATATGAAACACTTCATAATGCACTTTGAGATTTGTATTTTACTATAAATATATGTAGAAACTTTAGTTTCTTAGGCAAGGTTCTCTAAACACTATGTGGGTCAAAGGTCATGATCAAGGACTCAAGGTCATAGATATTTGAATTATTCATCGAAATGTTTTGTCAAATGTCATTAGTAGAACACATATCAAAAATCATATTAAAGCACTAACTAAGATTAGAATCTCAAAGTAATATCCAATATTGACAGAGTGCATGGAGTCAAATCAACGGTGCGGCTGTGGCCTAACAACTCCTACGTCCAGGAATTTTTACCGATTCCATGAGAAACAAAATACATCTACCCATTAGGAAGCAATCAGACATACAGAGCATGAGGTCGTTCGACTGATTGATTAAGTCTACAAGTGATCGCAGTAAAGCACTTACGGCTTATGTAAGAGATAATCTCGCGGGATTTGATGGTGAATCAAGGATAACGTTGGCATATTAATGGCACAAGTAGATTTTCCTCTTTCAAATATTTGGCATATTTTTGGTTCATTTTTTTTAATTGTGAGGTATGTAGCTTTAGACATGATCATGATGATAGAAAAGCACTGTCGCATATCACATAGTATGCAAATGATATGTTCCACGGGAATCCCCTCGGATTAAAGAAGGTACATACTGTCTAGACCTACTTTATATGAGTTTATCTTAGGACTATCATATGACCATTATTATCAATTATATAGTGGTAAGCTATTCTGGCCAAGAATAGACGTATATTCAGAGAACACTTAACATGTTAAACAGAAATTTTGTACTTGTCCATGTACCATATCATAACATGCGGTGATCAGCATCAAATATTTTCTGCTCAAGTGTTCTCTGAATACAACTATATTCTTGAGATTCAGAATAGATTACCATCATATACATGTATATGATAATGATGGTAGTATGATAGGCCTAAAGTAAATTCATCATGTTCATATAAAGTAGATTTAGACAGTACTTACCTGGTTTAATCAAAGGGGATTCCCGTGGAACATATCATCTGTGTATCACGTGATATGCAACAGTGGAAAAGGGTATTTTGTATTGAATGTGGATATATAGTTGTCAGTTGTATCCATTAGGAATGAGGGAGTGGATAGGGTGAAAGGGAGGTGCAGGAGGAGGGAGAGAGGGGATCAGGGAAGTGGGAGGCGGAAGGATTTAGGGTGAAAGGGAAGAAGAAGGCAGGAGGAGGAGAGAGGTACCCCCTACCCCCCCCCTACCCCCCAGGAATGATCATGTTGTATTATGTAACATGTGTATAAAGAAAAATGAATCTAGAATAGCATGTGTATAAAGATATAAGAATATAGAATAACATGTGTATAAAGATATGTGAATCTAGAATAACATGTATATAAAGATATGTGAATCTACATGTAGAATAACATGCGCATAAACATGATAAAGATATGTGAATCTAGAATATAGCAGTGAATCTTGTGTGGCATATATATTAAGTATCTAATGTTGCATACTAGTACTACTACATGCATGTGTATTTTGTGTTTTGCATGTCAAGTTAGTTCTTCCCTTTTTGGTCCAGTATAGGAAACTTTACAACCGTACAAATGATGTAGAAAATACTTGAGCAACATGCATGTGGCTCATTAAGTATTTTTTACATCAATAGTACGTGACATGTGAATCAAGTGTTTTGTATGACATGTGAATTAAGTGTTTTGTACATGTTGTATGACATGTGAATCAAATGTTTTGTATGACATGTGAATCAAATATTTTGTACGACATGTGAATCAAGTGTTTTGTATGACATGTGAGTCAAGTGTTAATTGTAACTGTATGACATTAGAATAAAAATATGGCATGAGAATCTATGATTTTGTATGATGACATGTGAATCAAGCGTTTGGTGTGACATGAGAATATGGAGAATATAGTATTACAGTATATATAGTATTGCATATGGATCCACTTTTTACGGAATGTGAGTTTATGGCATACATGTTTGGATCCAGTATTTTGTTGGCATATGGATGTAACAGATAAATGTATGGCATGTGGGTGCAATATGTTTGGATCTTTATTTTTGGTGGAACATGTGAATGTGGATCTAGTAATTTATATGACATGTGGATCTAGTAATTTATATGACATGTGGATCTAATGATTTATATGACATGTGGATCCAGTGATTTATATGACATGTGGATCCAGTGATTTATATGACATTTGGAGCGTATTTTGCATGTCATGAAAATGTTTGGCATATGGAAGTATGACGAAGATTCAGAATTTTACAGAGCATGAGAATCATGTAGTATGAAACATGCATGGAATATGGCTGTCATATATGGGTGCTATATATCATGATTAAGACAAGTGAATCCAGAATTTTGCATGGCGTGAGATCATAGTACATAACAGCATATGAGTATCATATCATGTATGACATGTGGATCCAGTATTTTGTAAGGCATGTGGACTTAGTATTTTATACGACATGTGGATCCAGTATTTCATATGACATGTGGATTGAGTATCTTGTCTGGCATGTGGATCCAGTATTTTGTATAGCATGTGTGGATCCAGTATTTTGTATGGCATGTGGATCCAGTATCTTGAATGGCATGTGGATTTTGCTTTTAGTATGGCATCATGAGCATGTAGATCAAGTAATTTGTATGGCATGTGGATCCAGTATCAGTATCATGTGTATGGCATTTGGATCCAGTATTTTGTACGGTATGTGGATACCGTATCGTGTACATGTACGGCACGTGGATCTCGTATCTTGTTTGGCAAGTGGATCAAGTATTTTGTAATTGGCATGTGGATTTAGTATTTTGTATGGCATCATGGGCATGTGGATCCAGTATTTTGAATGACATGTGGATTTTGTATATTGTTTGGCATCATGGGCATGTGGATCCAGTATTTTGTTGTTTGGCATTCTCTATGTCGGCATAATGTCACACAAAGGTTCAATTAGAGATAAGCACACAGAAGTTCCGAAAATAGTTGGGGGATAAACTTGGTGTTTATCATAGAGCATAGTGTATGGAAATTGCTTTATATCTAGAATCTAACGTTTATATCAAGGAAAAATCTACAAGAATTCATTGAAGGAACCATTGATGAATTAGCTCTTAGCTCCTCAAACCCAAATATAAAACGAGATTTGAAGAAGGAGCAATCAAAATTACGGATTTTTCATAGGGCAGTGTGAAAAATCTAGAAGCACATCCTCCTGTAAACATGGCAGAAATTCTGTCATGTGACCAGTCCGACATCAAGAACGTGGATTTAGTATTTTGTATGGCATCATAAGCATGTGGATCCAGTATTATGTATAACATGTGGATTTAGTATATTGTTTGGCATCATGAGCATGTGGATCCAGTATTATGTATGGCATGTGGATCCAGTATTTTGTACGGCATCATGAGCATGAGGATTCAGTAATTTGTATGGCATTAGCTTCATAAATATCACCCTGACAACACTTGATTTTAGTTGGTTATTATTGAGTCAAATGTGTGCGCATGGTCACCACACAAAATAATAACCAAATGAAAACAAGTGTGGTCAGGGCGAAGTCTAGAAGAGGGATCCCTGTCATTTTTTTTTTCAAAACAATAGGCTGCACCTAATTGCTTGGAACCCCCCCCCCCCCTTGGAAAAATGTTCTTCATCCCCTAATCAACCAACAATTACCTCAACCCCCCCCCCCCCCTCTGCCCCCACATCCCCCAACTTTACAGATCCAATTAAACATCACATCTGTTCCTCAAGTCCGGTTCAATTTAATTCCTATAATATTGAACCAATAAAATCAATCTGACTAGATACTAAGAAAGTCCACAGGCGACCCGTAAAATCAACAAATCTAACCGTTCAGTACCAACTCTATAGGATATAGTATCAGAGTATGGATGAGGGAGCAAGCCCTCACACACACCTAACCTTCATCTACGATCTATTTGTATATTACCATATTTATGACACCTGTCGGCATCTGTTCAGTTAAGCATACTTAAATCGGTAAATTTTTCTCTTCATTTCACATTTTCTAAGTGTATAGACCGCTACATAATATGTCAATACTCAAATTCAAGGGGGTGATGTACTCGATTGTTAAAATGCTTATTTCCTCAGAGGCCCTCGACGGGGGTTACACTCGCCAGAAAACAACATACATTACACTCACTTCACTTCCGTATATTACTCAGTCAATCTCACCTAGTTTTTGGCCGAATATCTTGTCGAATGTCACCTCTCCCATCTTCATTAGATGTTTATGCATCACACTCCGCACACTGAAAAATATAAATAAACGCTAAATATCACAGATTTCCTTTTTGTAAAGTGCAGACAAATTTATCGGCGCCCCTTATGGTGCCCCAATTCGTACTAATGACAGCTAACACCGAGTTAACTACAAGCCCTTCGCCCGTCAAATACAGGCCTTTGAAGTGTACCGCCCTCTTACCTTGGGTCGGGGAGGATTATTTTCTTGCTCGCCCGAGCGGCCGGGGTGTTTTTGCTTTTCTCCATGGCCATAAGATAGCTAACATCGGCCAAAACTGCCTCTAAATCCGCCATTTTGACTACTTCGTACTCCGAATCTAAACAAACGACGGGGTGTTTAGAGGCCGTAAATAAACAATAAATCACAATCTTCCAAAGCCCTCATTCACGCCACATGTTAACGAATTCACATTTTCCACGATTGACATATAAATCCAAGCAGAAAGCGGATAGTTAAGTCATAATATACATCCCTGTATGAACGCATAGCAAATGAGGGGATCCCAGATCTCGCGTAAATATTAATGAGATCGACTCAGAGTTGACTGCGAACTAGCATTGCTAGCGCAGTTCCATTGGTTAAGCTATACACCGATCGATCGATACACGTACAGTTTCAGCATCCAATATCCCCCCTTTATAACAACGACTTCTCCAAATTCTTTTTGTTTTTACTTCCACTGTTAAAACGATGCGCTCCACGACGTTTTTGTCACAGCTCTAAGTCCTTCCATATTACATTACGCATGATTCTCTTTCCTTCCGGAGAAACTTAAAACTGCAGCGAGTTTTATATCCTAATGCAATGCATGCATATGCACATGTATACTGTATTACATGCTTATTGTTGCATAGAAATGAAATCATGAAAAGTGTGTTTAAAAAGTATCATTTACTATCGTTTGACTGAAAATAGTTATAAGATCAGTGGCGGATCCGGTGCCCCCTTTGCCGGGGGTTGGGTTTCAAGGGGCGAATTTTGCCGGTTTTTACTGAAAATGGGCCAAAATATAGAGATTTTTTGTACAATTGTGGGTCAGTGCCCGCCCCCCCCCCCCTGAATCCACCACTGAAGATATACTGTAGAGGTTTACTTTACTTGACGCTGCTACTCAGGCGCGGAGGGGGGGGGGGGGGAGGGGGCTTGCGGGTTTCCGATATGTGAAAGATCAAACATCCAAGCGTGGGTTTTGGGGGAAATGGGGATAAGAGTTGTCTGGACCTTTCTCCCCTTGAATTTGTCAAAATTCTTTTTTTTTTTTTTCCCTCGTATTTTTGAAGTATAATTCTTTTTAGAAGCCATTTTGGGGGACCGAGGCGGGGCCCTTTGAAATTAGAGAAAATGGCGGCGTTTTCTCAAAAATTGAGAAAAAAATATAAATACATTTGGATGCCTTTTCACTTGAAATTTAGCATTTATGACTCCTTTTTCCACATTTCCATGGGGTGTCAAATTGGGGAGAAAATGGTCAATAAATTTAGAAAAAAATACTATTTTGCAGTGTAAATGGATCCCCAAATTGGGCCGATCGAGAGCCTGCCTCTAGATCCGCGCGTTTTGCAGTTGCATACGTGTATACATTAAAATGTGAATAAACGCATTACCATGATTACTGTAAAAAAAAATTTCGTGAGATGATATTATGTAATAGTGATATTCACATATCAATTTTCCTATTATATCTTTTCATCAAATTTTAAAAAAAAGTTACATTAAATAAAACACAGCTAAATTACATATATTTCGAGTAGTATTTATATGAGAGGGATAGTTTTGGAGTCCACCCATTACCTCCAACTTTTGGATTAGCTTGACGTCTATTTGGTAGAATTCTAGATCTACCATCGAGGTAACTGAATGGGGGTCAGTACCCTTTCCAATCTATCCCCTTGGAATTTACCAAAATGCTTAATTCTCTCGTGTTTTCTTTTTCTAAAAAAACAAAACAAAACAAAAAAATCAAATTCAAGGAATTGTGGTCCCCCGCTTTTGGGTGTTTGTCTTTAAAGAAATGCTTACAGACATCCCCCATTCTTAAGTTTAAATAATATATCTCATATATTATCAACATTCTAAATATGAAAGATTAACTCCAAGAAAAGGTCAAAAGGTACAAACTTTTGTTTTGTTTCCAAGGGACAGGGCTTATAAAAAGGTATGCGCATGTGAAATATTTAAGACCTATGATTTAAATTAAAATCAAAAACTTATGGTCGAGGTTGAAGTTTTTAAATGTGGGTCAACCTCCATGGACAAGGTCACAAGGTCAGGTTGTTGTTACCAACAGAAAGGTCTCATCACAAGGAATACACATGTGAAATGTGAAAGCCCTATCATTTTCCATTAAAAAGTTATGGACAAGGTTATAGTTTTTTGAAAAGTGGGTCGAACTCAAAGGTCAAGGTCACAAGGTAAAAAAATTTGGTATCCATGGAAAGGTCTTGTCACAAGGAATGCACATGTGAAATATCAAAGCCCTATCACTTTCCATTCAAAAGTTATGGTCAAGGTTAAAGTTTTTAATAAGTAGGTCAAAGTCCAAGGTCAAGGTCACAAGGTCAAAAATTTTGGTATCCATGGAAAGGTTTTGTCACAAGGAATACACATGTGAAATATCAAAGCCCTATCACTTTCCATTCAAAAGTTATGGTCAAGGTTATAGTTTTTAATAAGTAGGTCAAAGTCAAAGGTCAAGGTCACAAGGTCAAAAATTTGGGTATCCATGGAAAGGTCTTGTCATAAGGAATATCCATGTGAAATATCAAAGCCCTATCACTTTCCATTCAAAAATTATGGTCAAGGTTATAGTTTTTTGAAAAGTAGGTCAAAGTCCAAGGTCAAGGTCACAAGGTCAAACATTTTGGTATCCATGGAAAGGTCTTGTCACAAGGAATACACATGTAAAATATCAAAGCCCTATCACTTTCCATTCAAAAGTTATGGTCAAGGTTTAAGTTTTTAATAAGTAGGTCAAAGTCCAAGGTCAAGGTCACAAGGTCAAAAATTTTGTTATCCATGGAAAGGTCTTGTCACAAGGAATACGCATGTGAAATATCAAAGCCCTATCACTTTCCATTCAAAAGTTATGGTCAAGGTTAAAGTTTTTAATAAGTAGGTCAAAGTCCAAGGTCAAGGTCACAAGGTCAAAAATTTTGGTATCCATGGAAAGGTCTTGTCACAAGGAATACACATGTGAAATACAAAGCCCTATCACTTACCATTCAAAAGTTATGCACAAGGTTAAAGTTTTTGTGACTGACGGACAGACGGACGGACAGACGGACGAACCGGTTTTAATGTCCCCGCGCTTTCGCGAAAGCGGGGGACAAAAACAGCCAGATCCCCGTGAAAACTCTGTTCCCGCTAGAGTTACCTTTCTTTCTCCTTCATCTTTCAACACACGCCCCATCCCCTTCCCAACCCCAGTACCCTTCACCTTTAGACGTATACGTAGCAAGACCAGGGCTAGTGTTTTCGATGTGGACGTCTACAAAATTCAGGGGTGGACTCAACTGCCGAGGATGGAGGCGTGGCACCAGATGCCTTTAAAATTATGGGGGATGATTTGCGAGGCCAGAAGGGCTGAGTGGGGGGGGGGGGAGAGAATTTCCTCCCTCTCTTTGTTGGGGTATTCGCGGCCTTTCCAATGATTTTTTTTAATGGAGCAAATTGGTTTCCTCTGAAGAATATTTGAGCTGCATTTTGAAGGAATCATTATCAAGCGTATGATTCTGTGTCAGCAAACGATGAACCGTATCTAAGCGTCTTCCAACGCAACGTCATAGGTTCCTTCCACTACTTTCCACTCTCAATATGACCTTGCCTTCACCCCTTAGGTCCCATGTATTTTTCAAATTAATTAAAAAGGAAATTACATAAATTCAGATTGAAGATAGGGATAAAGTTGGAATAACTGTTCTAAATTATGGCGCCAAAAATTCAAAGTAATCGCATTTGTTGTTTTCCGACGTCATTAAAATACAATGACGTGACGTCATAATAGGGCCGCCGACAGAAATCCTGTCGAAACTGGGGACCCCTGAATCCAAGGGTACTTTGCGATGAAGCGTCAGGCGGAATGCGATGAAACCCTTGGTGCACCAAGATGCGTATCTAAGATGGAAGAAAATTTACGATTTGCAGCTTTTCCCCCAAACATGTACGTCCACATACATATTGGACGTCACGTCCAATATCTGTATCCTGCATTCTTCCCAATCAAAGCCCTGAATCCTTCGGGCTACAACTAAACAGTAGTTTTCTAGTGTTTTTCTATTTTGTTTTTAGTGTACAATAAGGTTTTTTTCCCTTTATTCCTTGTTATCATGTAAAATCAATCATGTACGCAATGTTATGGTATTTCACTCAACAACATAAAAGTCCAAGCAGTTGCAATAATTATAAGGAGCGGGATTAATATAAGTATTTCTACTTGTTTCCCAATTCTGTAACAATATTTATATAATAGTGTTAGGTTTAGTGTTCACTATGCCGAAATAGTAGTCAGGGTTCTGGCACATAGTGCACGACCCGAAGGGGAGTGCACTATGTGCCAGAACCCTGACTACTATTTCGGCATAGTGAACACTAAACCTAACACTATTGTTATTATTATGCTGACTGTTCCCTTCATAGAAAATGTCTTCAAGATATATGTTATGAACATTGATTGCACGAGTTGCCTCTCTTTCAAAAACCCTGTGTTACAGACAAACATATTCTGGATTTACCCCTATTTGACTGTAAAAGATCTATAGTGGGGTCGTCTAGTATAGGCATGATTTAACAAGAAGAAATATAGCAACATAAATTTGGCATTAATTTTAAAGGAAAAAATAACTATCTAGGAACATTTGTTTTTGATAGTGTACTCCTTTTCAAGCTATATGTTATGAATATTGATTGTACGAGTAACCTCTCTTTCAAAAAACCTTGTGCATATTCTGGATTTACCCCTCTTTGACTGTAAAAGATCTATAGTGTGGTCGATAAGTACAGGCATTATTTAACAAGAAAAATATAGCAACATAAATTTGGCATTAATTTTAAAGGAAAAAATAAATATTTAGGAACATTTGCTTGGGTATGCAAACAAATTTAATTAAATATCTTGTATGAAAACGACATGTCTGTATATATAAACAGGTCAGCATCACTTAAGTTAAGTACACTATTGTGGAAAGACAGGGGTGCACTATTAGGGTGATAGTGCACAGTTAGAAAGGTGATAGTGTACACCTGAACCGTTCTCTGTCACAATATGGTAGAGTAGAACCTATTAGAACCTATCACAGAAGAAACTCACTGGAAGCATAATATTTGTATGTATTATATGACTTTGAATGAAATCTTAAACTAAACAGTTGTTGGATTTAAAACGCATGTCATAAACGCCCCCTTCTTTAGGCACTGCCAAGGGAGGCACTTTCTCCTCCTTTTTTCCTTTTTTTTGTGAAAACGATGTGGAAAAATCAATCAATTTGATAAAACAGAAATAACTTTTTTTTTCTGTCTCTTAATCTTAACTACAGAAGCCCATTGGCTTCACAGAATGAATTAATTTATTGCGTATATTCGCAATAACATTGCATATATTCGCAATGCTATTGTGTATATTCAAAATACGATTGCATATATTCGCAATACTATTGCGTATATTTGCAGTATTGCGTATATATGCAATACTATTCACAGTATTGCGTATACACTATTGCGTATATATACTATTGCGTATATACGCAATAGTAAAAAATTAAGTTATTGCGTATATTGCTATATATTGCTATATACGCAATAGCATTGCGTATATACGTAATAGCATTGCGTATATACGTATATTTGCAATATCATTGTGAATATGCGCAATACTATTGCGAATATTCGCAAAACTATTGCGTATATTTGCAATAGTATTGCAAATATATGCAATAATTATTGTGCATATATGCAATATTGCAAATATTTGCAATAATAATTGCATATATACGCAATAATTATTGCAAATATTCGCAATAATTATTGCAAATATTCGCAACACTATACTAATAATATTGCGAATATTTGCAATAATTATAGCGAATATTCGCAATACTATTGTGTATATATGCAGTACTATTGTGAATATAAGCAATACTATTGGGAATATATGTAATACTATTGCGAATATACGCAATGTTATTGCGAATATACGCAATGTTATTGCATATATACACAATAAATTTATTTTTTCTGTGAAGCCAATGGGCTTCCGTACTTATCCATTTATCAATGAAATTGTTGTTTAAAATTTTACCCGATTGTGGAAAGTCTCCTATTTTCATTTTTTTGTGAAGTATTCCTACTTGTAGCTGATGTCAGATGAATGGTGTTACAGTAGAGGACGTTAAATTTAATTTTGATTCATCAAAATCCAGTTAGAGGAGAAGTCGTCTGTTGACATGATTGTGAAAAATTAACGGATGAACGAATATCAATCTCAATTATTAATGGTGACAATAGTATTTTTAGTATACTGTACATTGTGTCATATAAACATCATTGTCTTGTATATTTCTCTAATGTATTTTTGTAAAAAAGTGATGAAAATCAAATATTGTCAGTCAGCACAAGTATGATATGGGACAAATTGATCTTAATGTGTTGTTTGTTTGTATGAGGCAACCGTGTTAACCGCGAACCCTGCGGTGCAGTGCAGTGTGTTCAGTACTTGTAACTGTGTTGGTGAGTATTTTCTGGATCGAAGTCTATTAAGATAGGGAACTGGAGGGGTTAGGATTACACCTTCATGACTGATAGACACCTCAAATTTAAATTACCTGACTTACTCTTTGTTTATAAATCTATTCTGAAATCTTGCGACCACGCTGCTTTCATCAAAACGGAAGTACACATTGGACCTTAAAACATTGCAAAGCAAAACCAATCCATGATATGCAATTTCGGATTCTGTAAAATGGCAGATTCCTATAAACTTCAATAACTTGAAACATTTCATAATTTTCAAAATTGATTATTGAATATAATAATCCTTTTTGCAAAAAACAAAAATGTTGAAATTCATATTTATGGTTGCCAAGACCGATTTTGCATAATTTGTAAGCTCTTTATTCACCACCGGGCTGTGCCGACACCATTGGGGAGGATGGACAGGGCCAGGCCAGGGGTACCTCTCTCCCCCTCCCGCCCCCTTTCCTCCCCTCCCGGCCCTTACCTTTCCCTTCCCCTTCCTCCCTCCTTTCTCACCCTCCATTTAACCTTCCCCCTCCCTCCTCCCGCCCCTTCCTCCCTTCTCCCTTCCCCTTTTTCGTCCTCTCTCCCTCTTCCTCTCCCTCCCCCTCCCGCCCTTTCACCCTGTCCACCCCTCATATAGAGGTAAAGGTGCCTGCAATCTCTCCCCAACTCTCCCCTTCTTTCTCTGAACCATGGCTAAAAATGAAAACAGAAAAAACTAATCTTCTTTTTTCACGACCATTTTCAGCTATGCTTCGGAGAAAGAAAGGTGGGGGGGGGGGTTGAGAATTATTATCGTATTTGCAGGCACCTGTGTATTGAGGGTCGTGTACGTCAGACTCTCGAGCTCCTTTGGTTTTGAACTTCCAATTTAAGTCAGTTATGCACATCTTCATCAATAAATGGATAAAAGAATTCGAATCTTGAACAGAATGAATACTGCCCAGTTAACAAAAGCATGATTTAAAAACATGTCAAAAATATGTCAGTAAATGTCATAGAAACGTGATTTCGTATGGTTCCAGAAATATCAATAAATCGTTTTTGGAAACATTTCATTTTATTCAGCATTCTTAACTGTTGTCAAAACGTTTTGAGAATATTCTATACTTGAAACTGCACAGTGTATTAAAAATGTTCTTGGAACTTTTTGCCAGAAATGTTTCAACAGAAATCTGTTTGAAACCATTCGAAAATATTTCGAAAATGTTTTGTGTTACTTGGGTGGTACCAAAATGTTCATATCTACATATCATTCATTTGAATCATAATGGATATTTTATACCCATAATGTTAAAATATCAGCGCTCTTTCACTGACTATAAAACCCACGGTCGCGTATCTCGTGATACGCAAATGATATGTTGGGCACGGGAATCCCTTTTGATTAAACCAGGTAAGTACTGCTTAAATATACTTTATATGAGTTTATTTCATTTTAGACTATCACAAGTATTAGCTTTTACAAAAAGCTTGCCGGCAGTTAGCTGGCATTTAAAAATGTTGTAAAATTCTAGTAAGGAAAAAATTGAATTAAACGATTTTTATTCTTGTTAGACAAATCGCATATTTCCGGGCTTTTCCGTTTTTATTTCCGATTCAAGCTACGGAAATTTCCGAGAATCTGCGATTCGTTGTAGAACATATCGGAACAAAGACTTTTCGATGCATCTTTCGGAAGAAAATGCACTGATACGATATGACTTACATTTGTCACGTCATCTAGACTCTTCAGCCGACCTGATGGAAGCATCTTATGCACAGATTCAGAATAACCTTGACGAATATTTGCATATTTTGTAGTTGTCCACCAATCATATTGCCTAGAGTTATTTTATCCGTGCAAGTATGTCACGATTGATTACAGTATACCGGCAGTCATGACTGCCGGTAATTATATGACTGTTAATTGTTATCAATTATACAATGGTAATCTATCCTGATCATTGTTACTGATGGTCATATGAAAGGCCTAAAATGAATTAATATGAAATAGATTTAGACAGTATTTACCTGGTTTATTCAAAGGGAATTCCCGTGGAACATATATCATTTGCGTATCACGTGATATGCGACCGTGGGTTTAGAGCTTTGTAAGTGTGTGTGTGGGGGGGGGGGGGGCACACTAAAGCGGATGCTATGCTATTTAATTAGGGAATAACTATAGCTTCTGACGTTATGTTTGCGGACGGTAAATGCTGATTTTACGGTCGCAAACATCCGTTTTTTTCTGGCGACGCCTTAGCGGAGCCAGAAAAAACGGATGTTTGCCCCGTAAAATCAGCATTTACCGTCCACAAACATAACGTCAGTTGTGAATATAAATCGAAGGTTTAGCAACGTCAAAGCCTGGTATGTTCTCGTTTTACAGTCGTAATTAAGGAGCAAAGAACGAATGAAATTCGACGTTATATAGCGACATTGCATTAGAATGAACTTTGAACATTCTGATACAAAACTACCTCATCAATAATATCTTTGTGGTATTTTGAAGACAGGTTTTCGAACCTTTTTGTAGATATTCCTATGGGAACCAATTGTGCCCCATTTAATAGTACTGGCAAGTACTTGTATACTTTTCTACTTCAGCATCTAAAATTGATTTCACGCACAGATACGTATATGTCAATTTAACATAGATTTGCAGAAAACCATAAAGGTATCACAATAAGGATATACATAGACTAATATAAAAAAAAACCCTATAACTTCCTTCAACTTTTTACATGCAGTCGTTGTTATCCAAAAAGTCAGTGTAACGCACTTTCTCTCTCCGAATAAAAACATCCCATCGTAGCCTGTCCGTGACGAAAATAAAAGCACACCGAATCAAATCAAATTTATTGCATTCAAGTAAGAAGAGTCATGATAATGCATTATTATTATCTTTTGCAAAATGTAGAATTTGTAACGTACCAGTGAATGTTGTGGTATTCAGGAACCCCCAAAAATTGTCTTTTACATTTACTGATGATTCCGTGCCCGAGGGAGGGTCGCGGGTTCGATCATCATCGACCATCGCCGGCATCGGCATCGGCACGGAACATTGATGATCGTCTCCCTAGCCTTATAAATAGTATTGATATATTCTTAACCTGTTCTTTAACGAACTTATGTTCGTTGTTACAAAATATATCCGACAATAAATAAAGATTTGAATTAGTATACATGTGTTGTTGGAGATCCCCTTCCAGTGGCGTATCCAGCGCCCCCTTTGCCGGGGGCCAAGGGGCGAATTTTGCCGATATTTACTGGAAATGGGCTAAAATATACCTGTTTTTGGAAAATTTTGGGTCAGTGCCGGGGGGGGGGGGGGGCGGACGCCCCCTCCGCACCCCCCTGAATCCGCCACTGCCTTCTTTGTTTGAACAAAAAATGACGGTATAACTGCGTTTCCAACCGTATATCCAACATATACCTGTCGGAACCACAAAACACAGTACGTTTATAAATCCCCTAAATTTCAAAACCATGTGATGATTCTCATAAAACAAGAGGCCCAAAGAGCCTCTTCTTTACAAAAGAAACTGGAAAAAGGTCATGAAAATTCACAAATAAAATTCATCACATTATCAATTAATATATAAATATTAAGTCATTGAATTACCACATTTTTTTAAATTGTGATTATAATATGCAATAAATGAGTGCACAAAAGTGAAAAAAAACTTAATACAATATAAATAGTACAAAAATTAGCATAAGTGACAGAGTCTGAGAAGACCCCCCCCCCCCCCCACCACCAAAAAAAATAAAAAAATAAAAAAATAAAGCAGTGACACTTCTTGGGACGTCCGGCTTCTATCAATATAATTCTTAATCTTACGGTTTTGGATATGTGCTTCGTTTCTGAAGAATGTTATCAATTAATGAAGGGCATGTTCCGTGACCTCCTTTTTGCTGTGGTGTCGCCACCATTTGAAAGTTAGATACTGACGAAAAACAAGAAGGCTTATGTGGGACCATTAGTACATGTTCTTCATACATATCAAGTTTCATCACAATCCGTTTAGTCGTTCTTGACTGGTCAGAAGAAGTGGATTATGTGAAAAGGTTTACGCCGGACAAACGGTTGAGATATATGTACGAGGGCTGATTGATATGTTGTGAAACTCGTAGGGCCTCAATACTGCTTATCTTGACTGGTCAGAAAGTCCGGCATCCACTGCAAACTTGTATGACGTTATCATCTGACTGAAAGTGGGTGCCAAAAATAGCTGTTTTCAGTTTCGGAATAGATGAAAGTCTGATGGAGCAAGATCTGGTGAATAATTAAAGCCACAATCATGAATGGCAGCCATGACAGTGGTCGACAGACTTTTGAACAGGATCATTGTCCTGATCAGTGGCGGATCCAGCGTCCCTTTTGCCGGGGGTCAAGGGGCGAATTTTGCCGATTTTGACTGAAAATGGGCCAAAATATACCTGTTTTTGGAAAATTTTGGGTCAGTGCCGGGGGGCCCTCTGCACCCCCTGAATCCACCACTGCTGATGGAACAACACATCCTTAACAATTGAGCTTCCCATGGCGCTTTTAAAGTTTAATATTTTCCCGTAACTGTGTCCGAAGTGCATGAAGCATAGTATGTGTCATTGATTGTTTTTCCTTTTTGGAGAAAAACTATCAGCAGATTCATACTTTCTGCATCCCAGAAAACCGAGGCTCACAACATATCAATCAGCCCTCTTATGTAATCTCTGAATATTTTGGTCCGTCGTGTTCCTATTTTACTGTGTTATACACGGGTGCCTGCAGATATGATCGTTTCCACCCCACTCCCCCCTCCCTCTTTCTTTCTCAGAATCATGGCTAAAATCCCGGGCCTTGGAGTAAAGAAGGGAGAAAAAAGATCTCTCCCTTCTTTACTCCACGGCCATTTTAGCCATGATTCTGAGAAAGAAAGAGGGGGATGGAAACGATCACATCTCCCTTCTTTAGGCACGGTCCATTTGATATTCTGGGGGGGGGGGGGCTTGGGTTTTTTTCGAAAACAATAATTTTGCTCTCAATTTTGATGAAAAAAAATAATTTGCTTATGGTGTGACAGAAAAAATAATCTTGCTCTTACAAATAATCTGAATTTGAAGAATTACCATAAAATTTCGCTAAAATTCTTGAAAAATTTTCTGGCTCGCTTCGCTCGCCGCAGTTTTCAAATTATATTAAAATTTTTTGGCTCGCTTTGCTCGCCATAGTTTTCTATCAAGACATTATTTACTAATAGCATTTTAAGTTCAGATATTTTAAGATATCAAAAGTTATACGTGTACATTGTATATGAATGAAAAAGGCCTTCCTTAAAAGTTTAAATATATTACCAAATTATTAATATTTATGCATTGCTGTTAATAGTCATGTTGCATGTATCTTGGAAGGAGAACTTCAGTTATTCACCAATTTACAATTCTTAGTAACATTTAGAAAATTGTCTACGAGACCTTCCCCTCAGACCCTCTTATACATGTTATATACATGTACCTTATATAAAATATTGAGAATTGAATTGTAAAAATCTTTTATCTCTCTGTTTAAAAGTGAATTGAATACTTGCATAAGAATAAACTAATTTGTTAATATTAAGAGTTTTGAGTAAAAATATAAATAATTTCTATTGATAAAACACAAACATTCTTAATATGCGCATCACTTTGTTAAAAAAATTTCCTTGCTCCAACTTTGCCAGAAAAAAATAATTTTGCCACGGTCCGGGGCGAAAAAAATAATCTTGCTCCGACAAAAAACCCAAGCCCCCCCCCCCCCCCCCCCCCCCTGAATATCAAATGGACCATGCCTTACTCCACGGCCATTTTAGCCATGATTCTGAGAAAGAAAGAGGGTGGGGTTGTGGTGGAAACGATTATATCTGCGGGCGCCTGTGGTGTTATAGGGCCGGAAAGTCTCGGCACGTCACTGCCTGTTTTTCCGCTTTTTCTTTTCTCGTGAGAAGAGCTGTTTTATTTTTTTTTTTTCAAGAATTTGTTAGCGTGTGACATTATCTAGAGACTCTGATTTGGGGGGTTTTGTTCGACTTTCATTCACTGACATACATATATTACTTTTGTTTTTGTACAATATTATGCAGTGGCGGATCCAGAGTGGCAAGTGGGGGGGTTTTGTATCGACCCAAAGGGTCGAATCGAGGCACGAAGTGCCGAGCGGGGGAGGGTACGGGAGGGGGTTGCCCCCTCCTGTAGGTGGGGGTCCGGGGGGCCTCCCCCGGAAAATTTTTGAAAAAATGGAATAAAATGGTGCATTCTGGAGCACATTTTCTCCTTACCTTCTCGAATATTCAGGCCATTTTTTCCACTCAATTTATATGGTTAATAAAGATTTCTAAGTAAAATAATTTCTCCTTTACTGCTGGCAGGGACGTAGCCAGGGTGTTTTCGATGTGGAGTCTTTAAAGAAGGGTTGGACCAAGAACTTCAGCTGTCCGGGGGCACAGACACTTTTTGGGGGATGACTTGCGAGGCCCGAAGGGTCAAGTGAGGACAGTATGGAAAAATGTTACCCATCCCCTTGAAGGGGGTCCCCCGTGAAAATTTTGAAAAAAAAATGAAGCACATTGCTGACCTCTGGAGCGTATTTGAGCTGAATTTAGATGGGATAACGCATATGATTCGATGTCAACAGACGATGAACCGTATCTAAGATGAAGAAAACTTGAGATGTGAACATGACATTCCCTAAATACTTATATATGTACGTCCACATAAAGTCTTTCCAATCGACCGCTCGCACTTTCTTAGCGATCGTTGTATCATGCGCGGATACAGCATTTTTGGTCAGAGGGGTCCAAAATTTAAGGAAGGCTACCTATCATGTAGGTACATATATATCGGTGTACATGATGGGGAGGGAGCAATTTTGTTAGCTTTCCTTTCACGTTTATTTTGATGAAGAATTGGCGAGCGTAGCGAGGCAAATTTTTTTTTTAGATAATTATGAAATATTAATTTGTCTTGATTCGATTGAGATGATTATTTATAACATTGAATATTTCACTCCTTATATCGGCGAGCGGAGCGAATTTCATGAGAATAAATAGATAAGAGATGTCATCATCTTAAAATGACAAACCTTGAAAAAGATGAAGGAGGTTACATCCTATGAAGGAAGGGACTGTTCAAAATATGAGTTCCTGAGACCCAAGACAATTATATAAAATTACTTAGCGTGAACAATTGATAATAATTAAGGAATTTTGCAGGAAAAAATAGTTTTGTATTTGTGAATGGCGAGCGAAGCGAGCCAAAATTTTAGGTTTCAAAGCCCTTTCATGCATTTTAGACCCATTTCAATTAGAAATGGGCCAAAGCTGGACCCCACCTCCGAAAATCTCAGGGGGGGGGGGGGGGTCCAGACCCCCGGTCCCCTCTCTGGATCCACGCATGGTTATATTAAGTTCTAATGAAACACGAGAAAATTACGAAAAATGCATTCAAATCGGTGGCTTCTGGAGTGTCTTTGATCTATTTCTGAACAGTAGTTTGCTTTAAATACTATTTCAAAAGACCCTCCCCCTTCATTTTGGCTACTGGGGAAGGCGCTCTCCTTTTTTTTTTCGCGAGACGATGTGGACGTTTTTGCGTACAAATGTACGCCTGGCTTCGCCCCTGGCTTGTTGATTTGTCCTTGCTGTAACATGTACTTAGAATATTACATAATATGTCATATTTCCATTATATCATGATATGTTTCCTTAGGCACGGTCCGTTTGATATTCGGGGGGGGGGGGGCTTGGGTTTTTTTCGAAAAAAATAATTTTGCTCTGAATTTTGATGAAAAAAATAAATTTGCTTATGGTGTGACGGAAAAAAATAATCTTGCTCTTACAAGTAATCTGAATTTGAAGAATAACCATAAAATTCGCTTAAAATTCCTGAAATTTTTTCGGCTCGCTTCGCTCTCCGCAGTTTTTACTTCCTATAAAAAATTTTTACATGTGACTGAAACAATTCAAATGCTTAAATACATTATCAATAGATCTATAACTTATTACTATTAATAGATACATGTATCACCATAGTGTCTAATTTTATATACAAACTTGGAAGGAGAATTTAAATAAGTTTTTAACTAGTTTTCATTTCTACATGTAATTAAATACTTGCACCAGGCCCTCTTACATATTACATGACCTTATATACATTTTGTTTACTAAAATTTATATATCGCATATTGTAAAAATCGTTCATCTCTCTCAGTTTAGAAGTGAATACAAGTTTTACATGAAAATTATGTTTGGAGTCAATTTTAAGTAAAAATAAATTTCTGCTGAAAAAACACAAACATTCTTAATATTTACATCAATTGTTATAAGAAAAATTTCCTTGCTCCAGCTTTGCAAGAAATAAATAATTTTGCCCCGGTCCGGGGCGAAAAAAATTATCTTGCTTCGACAAAAAACCCAAGCCCCCCCCCCCCCCCCCCCAGAGTATCAAATGGACCATGCCTTATTGATCAGCTGATTGGATGACGTCATAGCGGGAATCCCCGACGTAGGGAGATTCCATTTTTACTGCACCCTGACCAGCTGACTAGCTAGCTGGCTGTTCTGAAATGTGACCTAGCTGACCTAACAGAGGGAAGATGGGGACTGCACACGATCTATGGTAGGCAAAGTACGGAAAAGTCTGCTTGTCATTTGACTAAAGTTTTGTAATAATAAAAGTAGTAAAATAATTTATTTGGCGGTTTATTCGCAAGGTTTTAAAAGTGAAAGTAGACTGACATGTCAGATATTACGCAAGAGGAACAAAATGCATTGCATGTAATGTTAGCTAAATATGACATCAGAAAATGAAAACAAGTCTAATAGTTTGAATACTGTCTCTTTGTAGTAGTTCATGTTTGATGCTGTAGAAGTAAGCACGTTATTATTATTTAATCAGTGCTTTGTCCTTGAGCAAAATTTACAGAGTCACTCAGAGGTAAGGATGCAGTTCTTCATTATGAGTTACAATGTATCTATAACCAATAGTTCTATAACATAATATAACCTCGCTGCGAGACGCGGTGCATTAGCAGTATACCGGAGTCTTGTAAGCAGGACTGTAACTATAAACCACAGGCCTTCAATATCGAGTGACGTACGTGTATGCACACTGCCGCATCGCAAACACCCCTTTCAGTATGTGCATGCACGTATGTGTGAAGGGGTTGTTTGTGACGACATTATGCTGCAGTGTGATTGAACTCCTGTGATCTAACTACTATTAGAGTTTGATCAAGAGATGGAAAAGGAAAATTAATATATCCTCATGTAAGCCATTTTTTAAATTGTCAAGGTCACGGGTATGGACAGGACAATAATTAATTTCCTGTTTTCGGTGTATTTTTTTTAATAACCTTTTTAAGCTGTTATGGTTGTTACATGTAGTGAAAGATATAAATTGTAATTTTGAAATGTATACACGTCGTCTTCTAACTGCTATAATGAATTTTTTATTGAATGTAAGTTATTTAGCTTTGGCATAGTACATATTTATTAGTCCCCTACAGGCTCGCCGGAGTGGACTTATAGTTTCCACCCCATTTGTCTGTCCGTCCGTCTGTCTGTCTGTCAGTGTCTGTCACACTTTAGTTTTCCAGACCTTTTACAGTGGAAATACAAGGTACCCATACAACATATAGAATAATTCTTAATTAAACCTTTCAGGCTGCCTCTTTTAGTTCTAGATTTTGTTCCTCTCATACTTCTTACTAAAAGTATGTGTGGAAGTTTGTGGAAGCCTATATGGTAAGGCAGAATGCTGAACCCTTACAATATTTACCCTTTTTCTATTAGTAGAAAGTATTGCAGGACAAAGAATTTATCATGCTGAATACATTTTTGTAAAGTTTTCTGTGTAATTTTTGACGTTTGAAATTAAGTGTTCTATACTTTCGGGTCAAAGTACAAAAAAAATCCAGACGAAAGTAGAAACAGAAAAGTATATCAAATGTACATTAATGTGAAAGGGTCGATAAGTAACACTTTCAGGTGAATAGTGCATGCATTTGTATCTTGTAATAAATCATCTTAGTTTCTATTTTCAGTGTCGTCACAGTAAATGTAACCATATCCTTTTATACTGTATTCAGGACAACAGTGTAATTATCTGAAAGGTAAAAAGACAGAAAAGTAAAGTCTATAACAAGACAAGCAACCAGAGGGATTTTGGGACTTATAGTGGAAGATTCTAAACAAAAGGTATAGTATACTGTATTCACAATCTTTTAGACTTGTGTAAACAAGTATTGATATGATCATTTGATAGACTTTTTCATGATAAAGTTCACTAAGATGAATTTGTCTTTAGCTCATCTGAGCGAAGCTCAAATGCTATTGTCATAGTGCACTTTTCGTCCATCCGTCGTCTGGCATAAACTTTTAACTTTTTTGACAACTCTCTGCAACCGCTGCACAGAATTTCACGAAACCTTAAGGAAGCAAGTACTCAATGTCCTCTAACAAGATTGTGTTTTTCATGCTGATCGGTGAACAAATATGGCCACCCAGGGCTCTGATTGGCTGACCCATTTTTGACTTCTCTTCTGCAACCACTGCACAGAATTTCACGAAAACTTACAGGAAGCGAGTACTTAAGGTCCACTACCAATTTTGTGTTTTTCGTGTCGATTGTTCAACATATATGGCTGTCCAGGGCTCTGATTGGCTGACGCATTTTCGACTTTTTCTATACAACAGCTGCACCACAGAATTTCAAGAAACCTACAGGAAGCATGTACTCAAGTCCTCTACCAAGTTTGTCTTTTTCATGTCGATCGGTCAACAAATATTGCTGCCCAGGGCTCTGATTGGCTGGAGCATTTTTGACTTCTCCTCTGCAACTGCTGCATAGAATTTCATGAAACCTTACAGGAAGCAAGTACTTTAAAGGTCCTCTACCAAGTTTGTGTTTTTCGTGCCCATTGGTCAACAAATATGGCTGCCAAGGGCTCTGATTGGCTGACATATTCTTGACTTCTCCTCGGCAACCGCTGCACAGAATTTCCCGAATCCTTACACGAAGCAAGTAATCATCATGATCCTCTACAAAGTTTGTGTTTTTTTTTTTGTGCTGAATGGCTTACAAATATGGCTGCCAAGGGCTCTGTTTGGCTGATGCATCTCTAAAACTGATGCTCATAATTTCACGAAACTTTGTTAGGAAGCAAATACACAAGTGCCTCCACCAAATTGTCCACTATCATTCTTTTGTTTGCAACTCGGGTGAGCAACTTGGCCCAAGGGGGCCACTTGTTTTATTATAACATCAAGATGTTAAGCTTCGGAGGGAATATTTATGTTGTAAATATATCTGCCTAAATGTAAGAATGCAGCAGGTTTATTTTCAAATGGGGAAATGTTTGCAAAGTTCCTTGATTCTTGAAATGGGAGAAAAATTACCCCAATGCAATAATTTCCTCGTTTACAGTATACCATTAGAGGGACAGAAAACTCGTGCATTATGCAAATTTTAAAAACTTACTTTAAAACAGAAATGAAGAATTCTGCTACCATGACAACTGAAAGCAATTTACCGAACAACTGTAACCATGACGACCAAATCACTGACAAAGGAAACAAAATGGAATCCAGTATAAATGAAACCCAGAATGCTGATGATACAAAGTGTAACCATGACAACGACTCAGACATCACAAAGAAAAAGTCCACATGTCTTGGAATGCTACGACAGAAACTTAGCATAGTTGAACCAACAGCCACCCCAGTAAACTGGAAAATGCTTGGTCTGATTTTTGTGTCATTGGTAGGTATACATATTATACTGTTACGATTCGGATTTCTTGCCCGGTTAGCTCAGTCAGTAAGCAGAATTCTCGGGTTCGATTTCCATTCCGCCTGTCAGAATATTTGGTGCTGTGAGAATGAACAGCATCGTGACGTATTAAATCTTCCAGTCTTCTTCTGCCGGAGAAAGTGAAGGGCCGATGCTGCTTCTATTTATAAACGATGTAACTCTGTTTACTTTTGAATCAAGCTGTTTTGTTACGTAGAAGTGCATGTTTATGTAGTGAGCTTATGAACATGTAAACACGAAAAATAGAACAAAAGTTTGATGAGGGAGGGGCAAAAGCATAACAGGTCGTTGATATATCACTTGTTCGATTGATGATTGTATGTAATTTTTATTTTACAGTTTTCCAGTGCGTTTAGCTTGACGTTCCTTTTCCCGTTTCTCCCTGAAATGGTCGTGGTATGTACCTATAAATTTTAAAAATCTTGTAATTTAAGTAAAAAGTCAAAGGTCAGTAGTTTGCATCCTTGCTAATAATTTCGTTTGCATTTACATCAGCAGCCTGTTTTACGAAAAACTTTAGGAATTTTTGTAAATTTTGATTGCTTAGTTATAATTTGTTTCTAAACCTATATTAAATATGTAGAAATGATATTAGAAAACATAGAAAAATCTAAATAAATTCTCTTTTGAACCTTTCCTTTAATGGTGAAAATTATGAAAATTCTTGAAATTTTTCGTAAGAATTTTTGTTAATGCAGCAGCCTGTTTCACAAAAATACTTATGAACAATTTCAGGAATTGTCGTAACTTTTGATTGCACAGATCTACTATCTTGCTTAAATTTGAGAAGTTTTATTTTTGAATTCACATTGAGTATGTAGAAGTGATGTTAGAAAACATGATACAATCTAACTAGAAAACATTTTGAAACTTTTATTAAAGGACGAAAGTTACAAAAATTCCTGGATATTTTCGTAAGAATTTTTTATGAAACTGGGCACTGGGCACTGAGCTGCATTGTTCTCTCCCAATTTGGCTGTAATTGACAATTTTACACCCCTGATTGAAAAACAACGAATGGTTTGATTCCAAGATCTCCTTTAAATTGATACCATCTCTGATACCTCTGATACCATCTTATACTGAAATGTTTTAAAAACATTACAAAAAATATTTTTGATGACTCCGCCCGCCAGAAATCAAATTACTGTAATAGCTATAAAAGTATTATATCCTCACAATTTCTAACAATGCATTGTCAAAATTTTCTGAAACATTCATTTCAGTAGGACTTTTCACATCTTTTCAGTTTTCTGCAGAAAAGATGTTTCTACGGAAACAAAGTGTCAGAATTGTGCAAAATCGTCCAGGTCAAGAGGGTAGGCTGTTCTGTTATATGACATAGTTTGACAATATGGATTTTTCATATGTTATATGACATATTTTGACAATATGGATTTTTCATATGTTATATGACGTATTTTGACAATATGGATTTTTCATGTTATATGACATATTTTGACAATATGGATTTTTCATGTTATATGACGTAATTTGACAATACGGATTTTTCAAAGTTTACGATATTTTTTCAGTATTTTGGTTACAAAGAAGAGGATAAAGGTTATTATGCTGGTTTAGTAGCATCGGCCGTGTTTGCAGGGAGAGCTTTTGGAAGGTAATGTATCAAGGTTTACAGTCAAAATACAGAAAGTGCGGACGATGATAGTTGATGAATTCATTTAGTAAACTCCTTCACAATGTTGGTAAATTTGAGGAGTTTCATGGTTTGGTAAATTTGACATAGAAAGCGCAACATGTGCTTGGAATAGTGGTACATTAGATTTGCTAAGTACACCAGTATTGTCGTAGCAAAGTGACCTGAATGGGCGGAGCTAATTCAATCCATCAACTGAGATGAATTGATAAAATTTATGGGCAGATAGGTTTTGAATTGCATATACATGTAGTAATAAAAGTAAATACTTATTACCTGTAATTTTGTAAAGCTTATACAAATGTATTACCTGGACAAAATTAAACTCTTCTGATGACCAGGTGAAAATAAGCTCGGCCCGATCAGGTTGGTTTGCTACGGTAATACTTCAAAGGATTTGAATGTACATGTACAGGTAGAAATCATGTTATAAAATCATGTCATAAGTGCTTGTATGAGCTCTTTAGAATCATACAAATAAGCAAAGTCTTCCTTCAATTTACAATGTGCCAATAGTGAGAATGAATTTGTATGATGCAGTCACAAAAAGGAATATTGTTCAACTGCAATTGTGCACACTTGGTGTATATTGACTGTAACTCCCATATTGCCAGCTCATTTTGAAAACCAACAGGTACATGCTTTTGCCTATGATATCTTGAAGACTTCATTGACAATTTAAAATTGATACAATTCAACAGGTCTCATTTAGTAGTTGCTTGTAAGATAATATATATGATTGCAAGTCACTGGTGCATCCCATCATATTATACTGACAAAATTCTTTCTAAATGGGGCATCTCTTATTATCGTAATTTTTCCCATGATACCTGTACCACCAAATTTTTGCATCAGCTGAAATTCTCAACTTCACTTTATTCTGTTATCATTGCATTTCTTGATTGATAGAGACATATTTTCATGTGACTTACTTTGTCCGTTTTACTTTCAGTTATTTTTGGGGATGGTTATCCGACAAGTACGGTAGACGTCCGGTTGTGATGATTACGGTTTTCGGTAACGGTTTGTGCTCCCTGGTTTTTGGGTTTACCATAAACCTACCCATGGCCATAGCAACGAGGTTTCTCACTGGCCTAGCTAATGGTAAGAATTGAAAGACATGTACAGTCAAACCTGTCTTATGTGACTTTGCAAGGGCCGACACAAAATAGGTCACATAAGACAGGTGGTCACTTAATACAGGTTAAGCTGATCTGACTTTGACCAACAAAATTTCCGTAGTATAAGGGCAATACTATTAAATGAATCACTGCATATATCAATTTGTGTATTTATTGATTAATCGTATTGCACTTATAAGACACTTTAGATTTTATTAATCACAGAAGATTAGATTAAGAAAGACACTGATGAAGGGATTTGATGTAAAATATAATGTAGTTTGGGTCATTTGCAACATTTAAAGTCGTAATATACAGGTGCAATTTCGGTACGGGACAGAAAAAAACAAGGTCATTGTCGCGTTGGACAGGTTGTGGCTATATACAGGTTAATTTGATAGGAAAATTGCTCGGGAGGAATAAGAAAGGTCACATAAAGCAGGAAGTCGCTTAAAAGAGGGTCACTTTAAGACAGGTTTGACTGTATCATATAATAGTGTATTTTTGTAGCCCTGAAACAAATATATGCATTATTCACATGTAAATGTTTAAAACTTAGGGCCGGGTTAGCGCAGTGGAAGCGCGCTTGCTTCTCACCTCTAAGGTCCCAGGTTCGAATCCCAGATTTGGCGAAGGGTCTTATGTGGGAGGGTAGGTGGTCCCCCACCCAGGCCTCTGCAGGGGTTTTTCTCCGGGTACTTCAGTTTCCTCCTGCTCCTTGGACCCCATCACGCCAACATCTGAGCCAACGTGAGACATTAATATAAGTTGTGTAACTTATTTGTTAAATGTTGTGAAATAGATAAAGTTAAAATTTTTGTTTAAATCTTCAAAACTTGAATCTTGAATATATATTGAACTTAGAGTTGAATGATTTTAAATTTCTACTTCAAGGCACTGTCGGTACAGCAAAAACCATTTTATACGAAATATCAGACAACACAAACCAGGCTGTAGGAATGTCTATACTAGCGATGTCATGGGGAGCTGGTGTTATACTAGGGCCTACCATAGGAGGTATATAAAAATAAAAGGCGGTTTACAGTAATTTATTCTCACAAACCAGTGTAATGCACTTTAGATTCTCTATATGAACCTAATGTGTAATAAGTTCCATCTTTATGGCAATAAAAATACATACTTCCAAAGATTGAGAAAATTTAATTTATGTGTCTTCCAAATATGCCCCTGAAATATGTGCAAAAAGTTAAATTTTAGTCACAAGTTTAAAAATATACATTATTGTATCTATCATATACAGTACATTGTATTATTGTATATATACTAATAATGTAATGCATAGATTTGCCTCTCAATTTTTTTTTTCTTTTAAAGGACTCCTAGCTGCCCCAGCCAAGAAATACCCTGACGTTTTTGATCCAGATGGATTGTTTGGTCAGTTTCCGTATTTGTTACCGAGTTTGTTTGTGGCCGGAGCCTGTTTTATCGTTGTTGTCATAGATTTCTTCCTCCTCCCGGAAACCATGGTCAAGTAAGTCAAGTTTGGTCTTGTGGAAAATTAGACAAGATTAATAGAATCTATCACCCCTTTGTATAGGGACAGGGAAATCCCAGCCGAGTATCAAAGATTTGCAGTCCACGACGAGGCTTGCCGAGTTGTGAACATTGCAAATCTTTTATACGAGGGTGGGGTTTCCCTGTCCCTTTACAAAGAGATATTAATTATTTTTCTCGCGCCCATATCTTTTCACATAATTCATGAATAAACATTGCTTGTTAAATTTTACTCCATGTGACGTCAAACACTGCTAAACGTACATGTACATTTATATGTAAACTTCTATGACGTCACAATAGGGGGGTTTGAGACAAGCATCCGGGGGTGCGAGACAGAGTTGTCTCAGAACTCAGAACAGCTCTGTAGATAATTCTCTGTCCAGGGTGAGAGAATAATAGAATCTATCACCACTTTGCGACCGAGACAGGGCATTCTCCCACTTGAGACTGAGAACCCTCAAATTTCCCTGGGGTGAGATAAATCGATCTCACCCTCTGACGTCATCGATCTCACCCTCTGACGTCATCGCTACCAAAGCGACGTTATGGAAGTAAGGCAAACTGGTGATTATAACAGGAACTCTAGATAGTCGATAACGTGGAAGAAAAACAATCAAACACCACCATGAGGGCGGCAAGCCTCGTCATGGACTTGCAAAATTTTTACACTCGGGTTGAGAAATCGCCATCCCTCCCTCATGGTGGTGTAAGATTATATTAATCTTTTGAGTGCAAAAGATTTGCAATCCACGACTTGGCAAGCCTTGTCTTGGATGTGGCAAATCTTTTGCACGAGGATGGGTTTCCCCTGTCTCAGTCGTTAGGTCATGATTAATTATTTTTCTCACTCAACTCATTTTATCATCACTATAATGATTTTTTAAAACTAGAATTGATACCAAAACCTACACAAATCTAACGATGGCCTGACTTTATGTTCTATAACGTCATAATAGGAGTCACGTGGAGTGTGAGACAAGGAAATCTCAAACTGCTACGTCTACGTTTTTACTTTTGTCTCACAACGTAAGTGAGTAAGAAAGTATTCGTCTGTATGTCTCTTTAACTGAATACAGAACATACATGTATCTTGAGTGTATTCCATTTTGCTCAGTGGAATTAATGATCTGCATTTTTATGTGTGATATCAATTAAAGTGCTAAAAAGTGAATGAATAATATGTACACTACACGCTGACTTCATCATAATATAGAATTTGTTTACATCTGCAGAATTTTATTTGGTATGATAATCAAATCCAAACTGAAAAAAAACCCTGCTTATCCTCTTCTTTTTATTAATATTTAGAAACAAGGAAGTGTCTCTGGAAGTCAAAGCAGAGGAAAAAGAGAATGTTATAGAATCCTCAAATACAAATAGCCAACACATCAATATGGGTATTACAGAGAAAGCGTCGCTCCTCCGTCCAGATGAGAATAAAGTGGGACTCATTTCCATGTCCGTGGAAGATTTGCAGCTTGAGGCGGAATCGGGAACTTTTCAAGTCAAATTAGCGCGGAGTAGGGAAGATCTGAGACGACGGAGGACTTTTTCCGATTCTAAAAATCACAATGGTGCAGTTGAACCTAATGACCTCAAGGGGTCGTTACCAAATATAGCACACCGATCGAATGTTCATAATCATAATTATTCTAATCTTGGATCTTTGCCAAATGTTGTGATTCAAATGGAAAATGAAAGTAGACAACCAAAAAGTGTTCACAGAATGGTCAGCTGCCCGAACGGTCATTTTGAGAGTAAAGAAATAGATGAGAACCTGGAAGAAAAAGAGAAAATGATATTTGTGAAGGAAGAAGAAGAAGTTAATTGTTCGAAACCATCAGAAAGGAAGGGCATTATCGCAAAAATCAAAGGCTCTTCTTTGTTTGTGCTATTTAGGTAAGGTTGCAATCTGATTAATTGAAGGATATTACAAATAAGCAAAATTGGAAAGAAAATTTGAAAAAAATAGTGTTTTCAAGTTTAACAAGGAATGCTTATGCGGCAACTCTTCAAGTTTTCAAGGTAGATAATTAAGAGAAATAATCGCCTGAAGCTCTAGTTAAGATGCAGTAACATATCAAAGATAGAGCTTTTTTAGATTTAGAAAAATTAAAAAGATTAAAACATTTGAAAATATTCAGCTTTAATTGTAAAATATTCCTCTGCAAATTGAAGTTTCATGAGAGTGTCATGTAAGGGACCAAGTCTACTGTCCGCGCAGCTCACTTCAGAAATCGGAAAATTGAAGTTTTTTCTACTTTGTCGGCAATTTTTGAGATAAAAATTTATATTGGGGGGGGGGGGATAGATCTCGAGCTCTCATAGCTAACGGTGTATGATATATGTCTGTACGACCAATACTATGCTAACAGTGAAAGAAAATAGTTTTAGATAGGGAGTTTTCTATTTTAATTTTATCGTGACGTTGCCGATGTTTAACACTGAGTCTATGGAGAACGTCGACGACGTCATGCTAAAATTAACATAGAAATCTCCCCATCTAAATCTATTTTCTTTCACTGTAAGCATAGTATTGGTCGTACAGACATACATGTATATCATACATTGATAGTTATGAGACTTCAAGATCTATCTCCCTATATAAATATCAATCGGAAAATATACAAACAAAGTAGAGAAAACTTCAATTTTCCGATTTCTGAAGTGAGCCGCGCTGACAGTAATAAATCAGTACAGCTGTTTGCTTCATGACAGCTGCACTGATTTATTTAAGACTTCAGTTTTGTAGTTATGGTTATATTTTTGTTATGTACGTTACAGAATTCCTGAAGTGAGAGAAGCTGTGATGGTGTATACAGTTTTCTCCTTTGCCATTATTGGATTTGAGGAAATCTTTACAGTATGGGCATCTACAAAAATATGGTTTGGTGAGACTTCTTATTAAGAATATTGATTTGATACTGAGTTTGAGGATTGAAACAATTCAATTGGAATCTCTGTCAGAATTTTCAACAGAATCTAAATTTTTCATCAAAATTACTGAAGGAAGAATTTTTCCACTGAACGTCATTATCTCCATGTGTCCTTAAAAGCTACAATTATTATACGAAAATTGTGGCCTCGGCAAGTTTCCAATCAAATTACAGATCCAAAATCTGATAATTATACGAAAATTATGATAACAATGCTTACGACTTTGTACATACTAATAACCTATTGACCATGCATAGCGATCAACTATATTCGCTATTTTCGATAACCAGAGTTACTTCCCATTTGAGACGGTATCTGACGTAGACTGATTATGACGTCATCAAATTCTATGGAAACAGTCCTAAAAGTCTGGGAAATGACGGTATAAATTCGACGTTACCATACCATTTTCATGACGTCACAATGGTTTTACGTCAGATACCGTCTGTAAGGGGAAAAAACTCTGTATTCCGCAAAGACTCAATATTGTAAATAAAAACACAAAACGTCGAATACTGTAAACGTGGAAATTTTCACGTTTTTCGCGAATCGAGAGATTTTGCGAAAATTTCCCCCACGCGAAAATATCCCCGCTGCATTCTCACAATGGGAAATACATTTTTATCGCGAATATTTCCCCCATGCGAAACGTCTTGATGTTATAATCACCATTTTCCCCCAGCAAAAATAATCACGTTTACAGTAGACAAATTTTCAGCCCATTGACCTTTATCAAGTGTAAAAAACAACAATGTATATTAAGTGTAAATTGACAATCGTGAATAACAATGTAAATTATTATAATACTCTTTCATGGTCTTCTATGAAAGATACATCGGTTCCACCCAAGGGGTCTCAAAATCATGTAAAACCCGTCGTCAGGCTTGCCGAGGGTTTTGCAAAATTTTGAGACCCCGAGGATAGAAACGATGTATCTTTTATAGAAGAACATGAAAGAGTATTTTTCTCTCATATCTAAGGGTCAAAACAAAACTGAAAGAAAAGGGACGAAATTTGAAAAAATGTCAAGTTGATCTAATCGCAAAGATTTTGCGATATTCGAATTCAGCGCCCCCGAAAATGGTTTATTCTATAAGAATAAACTACGAATATTAGGCTTTTCAAAATAAAACGCAAGAGTATATTGAATAACGATCTTAAAATCGAAGTTTTATGGTGACGTAGACGCTAGCTTGTTTGTTTTGCGGGCTGAAATCATGACGTCATAATAGCGTAAACAATCGAAACAATAGCGTCACGTGATATGTGATACAGCTGTCACATGATATGTGATACAGAAGTAGCTCACGTAGCTGTATTTCATGGGCCTACTCTGTAACACATACGCGGGTATGAGAGAAATAATGATAAAGGCCAAGGGGCCGAAAATTTGTGTATTTGAGTGTTTGTGTTTCTATTTGTATCATCCCTACCCTCTCAAAGAAATATTTCAATCTACTACTATAACGTATGTATGACAATCTTTTATTATCCTTACAGCTGGATTAGGATTTGATCCGGCAGAGATTGGAATGGCGTTAGGAATTACTGCCGCTCCGATGTTACTTCTAAACTTCTATATTTTTCCTTTCCTAGTCAAGAAGTTTGATCTCAAAAAAGTAAGTTGACTTTTAGTAAATTTCAGCATGGAATGGAATTTGTATGGAAAATTTCAATATTGTAAAACATTCTTCATAAGAAGTGAAGATCGGGGAAATGGATACTGTAAATTAATACATGTAGGTTATTTTATGATACTACAATTGAAGTACACGCGAGAACATGTTGTAACATTTTCAAACATGATTTATTTTTCACATAAAAGCAGATCTGTGGCTTCTCAGATTAGCAGAGACCTTAAAATTGCTTCCTAGAAAACAGAGCTTAGTTTCACAAAAGTTCTTATGAAAAAAAAAGGAATTTTCGTAACGTTCATCATTCAATAAAATTTTTAAATTTTATTCTATTTACATTGTATTATGCTTTCTACATGTTCTAATATCATTTCTACATGTACATTCCAAGTATAAATTCAGAAACAAAGCTTCTCTAAATATAGTTAGAAAGAAGAACTACACAATCAAATTCCTGAATTTTTTCGTAAGAATTTTTGCGAAAAAGGCCGGTGCTGTTCGTTAGGACCTCTGCTTGTTATTAGAAAGAATTTAATTTTTACCCCCGTATTATTTTGTAGTGTTTCAGTGAAATCGTGTCTGTAACTGGTATTCAGTCTTTTCGAGTTACTTCCCATTTGTGCAGGTATCTGACGTCAATGCATTGTGACGTCATCAAAATCTATGGAAATCAGCATGAAATTCAGGGAAACAGGGTTACCTATATGACGTTTTCAAAGGAATTTAATGACGTCACAATGCTTTTACGTCAGATACCTGCACAAATCGAACGCAAGACTGTAAAATCGAAAAGACGGAATTACTCTTGAGGTCCTCCTGTACTGTACATCCCCATAACAAGATTGATATCAGAACTGATCTCGCAATTGTCAATAGCTGACTTTATCTGACTAAATTGAAGTGCAGGTTTCAGCACACAAAATACTTATTAAGGTATCCGTTGTACGAATAAATATCAAGTGTATTAAATAATGAGAATCACGGCATATCTTCACCTAAATATATCATAAAAAGCAACATGAAAGTTGGTTTCCAACATGAAAGGTCAACATGCCCCTGCCTCTATCTAAGCCACGGAAACTATCGAGACACTGCCGAAGATTACCTAGATAATTTTAACACTGTATAAATGGACGAGACGTCAGCGAGATCTCCATTTGTACATTGGATACGTTAAATAAGTTCCTGATGAATTGACTTGTGAATAACCCACATACATGTATTTGATATTTTCGAAAACCAGAGTTACTTCCCATTTGGAATGGTATCTGATGTAGTATGATTGTGACGTCATCAAAGTTTATGGAAACAGTCCCTAAACTCTTGGAAATGGCAGCATAAAATTGTTTTTATCATACCTTTTTCACGATGTCATAATGGTTTTACATCAGATACCGTCTGAAATAGGAAATAACTCTTGTTTTCCGTAAAGACTCGGTATGCAGGCAGATTTTGCTTTTTGGTTTCGTTAAAAGTAAATGACCATGACTTCACATGTACATATATGAAGCACCATTTTAGTGTACTTGCATGAACACTCATTCTCATTAATATTTATCTACACCATACTCGTATAAACTATATATTGTCCCTTCCTATCTATTTTCAGACCTTCATAGCTTCTTCAATCCTTAACGGAATAGTTATAACAATGGTGCCAGCATTACATCTTATACACGCCAAGTAAGTGTGAAGATGAAAATAAAGGATATGGATAGGTGGAAATTATTTTTTTCATTAATATATGGTGAAGTTAATTTACTTGAAATAGGAAATATTCTATTTAATTTATGGATATTTTTGTTCTTTTTCACATATGTATTTAATTATGAACTTGTATCGGTTTATAGTCAAACGGAATTATTGTTAGCATTATTAGAAATATTACAGGATACGGATAGGCAAAATGATGTTTTTCTTTTAAATTAATACATGGTGAAGTGTTAAAAAGAATTAATTTACTTGTCAATGAAATAGATAAATATTTCTATAGTTGATGGATATTTCTGTTCTTTTTCTCATATAATTTTTATTGTTTTATAGTCAAACGGCATTATGGGTAGCTTTGATGGTACTGACGATTCCACAGAAGATCTTAAACAGCTGTTGCTTCTCTGCCTCGTCTTTGTTTGTCAATAATTCCTCACCGAAACATCTGGCAGGCGCAGTAAATGGAATTGCCATGACTGGAACAGCCATTGCAAGGTATTTACACTGTGAAATATTCAAAGCCTTAATCTATTGATTTCTGTTATTGCATATTTTTGGAAACCTTCTGATGAGTATCATACCGATGATGCGTCTTAATGAGTAGATCACAAATCTACTGTAAATGTAGAGTGGGGAACGCTGGGGAAAAATTTTGCAATTATGTCATCAAGACATTACGTGAGGGGGAAATATTTGCAAAAAAATTGACTTTCCCATTGTAAGAATGCAGTGTGGATATTTTCGTGTGGGGGAACTTTTTGCGAATTCTCTTGGTTCACGAAAAAACATGAAAATTACCCCCACACTAAAATATCCACGCTTACATTATGTTCAAATGTAGGTCATGACCTATATTTTCCCTTGAAGTGCACATGTTAGGAAGATTTGGTTGTCAATAGTCTACTTTCCTTTTCTATTTTGTTAAGTTGTTAGCATTTTTATTGGTCCTCTACAGGACAGATCACAAATTAAAAACTGCATAATCTTTGACTACTCCCTGTCTGCTGCCATGATAAAATGCTGCCATGAGGTGAGCTTTCTAATCTTTGATTACACTATATTTTATTATATATTTATGTATTACTATAAATTATAGCTTATACATGTATACAAGTTCCTCTGATGTTTATTTACAGGAGTTTGGCTCCAGCCATTGGTGGAAGTGTCTTTGCCTGGTCCATTGGTTATGGTTCACCAAACATCGGCCCTCCGTTTGACGTTAATTTGTCGTTTTTCATGTTTGGATTCATCCTCTGGTTGACAGGCATTTATGCCATATTTTTATCTGAATCGTTAAACAAACAGAAAAATTCTTGATTCTTCTGTATTAGAAATAATTTAAAATGTTTTTTTTTTAATTTGAGGTAACTCAAATAGACTGTCAGAATCCTTGTCAAAAATATGATTTTGAGGCATTTATTGTAAACTTTCAACATGTATGTTTTCATTAAAAAGATAAAATTGATTTGATTGGTAAGATATTCAATTATTCATATAAGAGAATTGAATTTGTTTGGCTAGTACATACATGTATTCATGTAGGATAATTTAGAAGCACAAATTAGAATGAGTGTTGGAAATTTAATCCATGCTTGAATACAAATTTGAGGTATTAGACTGTTCAATATCTCGATTATACATTTAAGAATTCATATTGCATGACATGGGCAAACTTTTGAAATGTTGAGTTATAAGTCAATGTACATGTAGCTTTAGCATATAGCACTGTGTGTGTACTTATTTTAGCGGGATTCATATTGTAGCGGATATAGTTCTATATATAGACTGCGCTAATTTAAGACTACACTAGATAGACCATTTTCCGATCTTGTTAGAAAGCACAAAATGTCCGAGTCAACATCTTTTAGCGTTGTTCTACATTATGACATCGCTATTAAAAGACGCAATTCCATAGTGTCGTAAAAATGAAAAAGTGCGCTTGAATTACCATTTCGGACATTTTTCGTCATTTTGTCAGCCATTATGAATTTCGGCAAGTGGCCTATTATTAATCTTTTATAGATTTTTAATGTAGAAAATATGTCATGTGCACATGTAAATTTGCCTATTTATGCCCGGTTTGCGCTAAAATTTTATTGCGCTAAAATAAGTGCACAAATATGTATGGTTTAGTCATCAATCATTGAGTGTTACTGATTGTAATGTTTGTATTTGTTAAAAAGTATTGAGTCTTTGCGGAATACAGAGTTTTTTCCCCTTGCAGACGGTATCTGACGTAAAGCCATTGTGACGTCATGAAAATGGTATGGCAACTTCAATTTTATACCGTCATTTCCCAGACTTTTAGGACTGTTACCATACAATTTGATGACGTCATAATAGAGCAGTTGCATTTAGTTTACTTTACCACTACTTTTACCTCACCTCTACGCTTCAGTGGGCACTGCGGTTAGGGGTTACATAATCTTGGTCTCGTGTATTGATGACTACAGTTAACTTTTAAAGCTGACCTACCTTGACGTTTTGCGGGTACATTTCATATCTTAGACATAAAGCTTACGGGTACATTTTATGTAAATGTCCCCTTTTCGGGCGAAGAAACATTAAGCATTGTAATTTTTGCTACATAAATAAGTGATCTTTCCGTCTGCATGTCCGTCCGTCTGATGATTATACTTTCACATTTAAATGGTAAAAAAGTGACAGGTCAGCTTTAAAAGGTAACTGTAGTTGGATCGCCCCAGGACAGGTGTGTATTGAACAATGTAGAGCCATGGCTGTGAAATATTATGTTTAACGTGTGCGGACTGGTACCTTTCGAGACAAAATACCAGATAAAAAGCATACACTCACAATTAATTCGAGATTGCCAAAGGTATCCTGTCATACTGAAAAAAAGTTCCACTACGGCTTTATTACTCGAAATGAAAAACGGCTCAAATGGATCTATTTAAACCAAGACTTAGCTATAATAGCTCACATTCCCGTCTCCCCTGACTTGTACAGTGGATATGTGCCTTAAATAAAATTTCAGAATAATACATGTCATTGACAACAATACAAAAATTGTATGTTTGTGTGTTTTCGCCTTACTGGAGGGTGTCTTTTTTTTTAAAACACCTGGATTGAAAACGAATTTTAAATACCAAGGCCTAATCCCTAACCACAGTGACCACTGAAGCGTAGAGGTGAGGTAAAAGTAGAAGTAAAGTAAGAAGTAAAATAAATGCAACTGCTCTAATCAGTCTACATCAGATACCGTCTCAAATGGGACATAACTCTGGTTTTCGAAAAAAGGGAATATACATGTTTATTTTTGATAGAAGCTAAATTCTTTCTTTGAAAATAAATGAACATGTATATGTATTTTTGAAACAGCTCATAACTCTTCTTGATTTTCTTTGAAAAATTTTGTATATGCAGAGTTCTTGAAATCTTCCAATGAATTGTCAGTCATTTTGGAAATTTTGTCGGTCCAAATAATAGATATAACGTGAACTTTTATCGCACCAAACAATTTTTTATCAGCAAATCCAATGAAACAACAATGTAATTGTTGACAATGATATGAAAACATTTTGTTTTATGTTGACTTCATTCCGTCTCTCCAGTTTGAGAATCGGGTCATAATTTCTTGTTCAAGAATACATGTATATTTTTCTGAGACTAGTTTTTGAATTATATATTTTTCATTGTTTATTTTGTTTTACATTATGATCTGCTTTAATTCAGACTGATATGTCTGCACAATTTGTTTTTATACATTTTGTTTTAAATGAGTCAAGTTTCGACTGCATTTTTAAATCTGCATTTTTATTTGTTAATACCATGTTAGCAGTATTTATTATATGCATTATTTTACCTAGAGCTATTTCAATCTATCAGACTCATATATTATCTGATGGTGCTTATACATTTATCTTGCCTGAAACTATATCTTTCTCTAATTAGCCTGATGAATCCATGTCCCTTGGTGCTAGTATGATAATACGGAAGTGAATACCCAAGATCGCAAATACAGCGCGTGCAGCGTGCTCGTTCTGATTTTTCATTTAGTCACCTACCTAAATCATTGCTAAAAACTTGGACAACTTTTCTGCCTAAGTAAATTGATGACGTCATAACAATGGAGAACAATCGAGGAGTGCGCGAAAACATTTGTATAGTCTTGTATTTGCAGTCTTCCGTACTATCTATCTGCCGGCGCTATTGTCTAGTGGTTAGAGCGTTGGGCCAGTGACCAAAAGATTGCTGGTTTGAGCCTCACTAGGACCATGGGTTGGCTGACTCATACTCTTGTGTTCTGTGTTATGTACTAAAAAAAATCCTTGTCTGTGTGTTGTGAACATGTCTGTGGTGTTTTTGAAAAAAAAGTTATCAATTTAAGCTGGAGCAAGTCACTTTGCTGTGATATATGTAATAAACTATTTAGTCCCCTTCCTGTCTGTCTGTCCGTCTGTCTGTCTTCAACGCTTACAGGTCAGTTGTACCAGACTTGCTTGAGTCACTTTAATTATCGTTGTTGACTTTTACAGGAGTTATTGCCCTTTTAAGGAAGATGGATTTTCACGACTTTTTTCTGCCTCACTAGTCCATTTTCAAGGTAATACAAATGTAGCTGTGACTGTTCCAAACCTAGATGTTATACACACAGACTTAACAACATTTTGAACATTTTTTTATTGTGACGTCATATTTTTTTTTCGCACTGTCTTGATGCATTGTCAATTCTTCTCTGTTTTGGCGTCGCAGTTAAATATCACCAAATTATGTGATGTTCTAGCAATACAACAGGAATACGGCTATGCTCTCTCAAAATAAAGACTCGATTTTATTGTGACAACAAAATGACAAACATGACAATAATTTTATATATAGCATACCAGCTAACATAGACATATTTTAGACATTTTTAGCTTAGAAACTGTTATAATTACATGTATTATTTGATATTGTTGATAATATTGTTTTTCAATATGTAACTGTTTTATTTTATTATACAATATTTAGTTACAATATATATTTTTGAAATTGCCAAAATTTCTGAAACAAAACCTAATCATCTAGTTTGTCTTTGCATTATTATTGATTTTGTGATTTTTTTTTTCTTGCAAAAGTAGACAAAAAGTATTTTTGCTATATCCCAATATTTATATGATCATTTAGATTATTATATAATTCATGTGATCCAATTTTTTGATTAAAATACAATGTTAAAGTTTATTGTTTCATGTATGTTAAAAGTTGCAGGGTATATGTCTATTATTAATTGAGGAATGTATATGCCTAGAAAATGATTGCACTACAACAAGAAAATGGTCTGTACCTATTTTTACGCAATGTGAATATTTTCATTATTCATACGGTAACCTCAAAATTCTATTTTAATATTCCAGTATATGTAAGGTCCAACACATCATTAAATCCGTAAGTTTGATAGGTAATGGTATGATATCTACATTTCTGGCTGAATTTGTGGTGTAATTTCTAAAAAAAAAACAATAAAAAGCATTAAAGATCCTTTGGTAAAGGGTACAATCATAATGAGAAAAATTATGGGGCCATATTATATTACCCAACTGGTTAAACCTCTTTTGGACTTCATTTGAAAAACTATATATTTGAAAGACAAAAGAAACTTATGATTTTTTATTTCAACGTTTGCCTCTTACTATAATTTTGCTTGCGCTTGCTGTAGAGCATTTTTAAAGATCTGATTTTTGCCTGACCTCTAACATTTGATAAATATTTGATAGATATTTCTATGTCACATATCACCCAAAATTGCAACTCTGTGATGTATGTCTGTTACTAAATATAATTTCCATAAAACTAGTCAATTTCTCAATTGTCTACTTCATTTTTATGCCAAATCATGTAAATTTGAAAAAAAGATGTATATTTAAGTAAAAAACATTTAAATCAAAACCAAATCAATTGATACATGTATATACTTTAATTATGTAACTTTAATCTTGTCTCCGAAGAAGTATTTTAATGAAACCAAATTGATTAATTTTATACATGTATCTGTAACTTAAATTTTTTCCACTGAAATCCACAATTTTCATCATAAAGTCTCTCTTCTAATTTATTGATTTTTTTTGTTTACAATGGGAATTCTAGTCATGATTTGTGTGTTAGCGTTAATTGGTTTATCAAATTAAAAGTTGTGTTTTAAAACAATAAGTTTATACATTGCTTTTATCTCTTTAATCTAATCATGAATCTAAGGTAGAGTATCCCTCAGGTCAAAATTGCTGGTAAATTTTTGCTTGGATACCATATTCTTTTCTCTTCAGAATATTGTTCAGATTATCAAACTGATATGGTATTGGGGAAAAAATTTTATAGGTACATTTTATCACCTCTAAAAAGGGAGTTTTCTTACTTTTCTCCATAGGGTGCAATGTTAAAAGTTCAAACGGCTTAAGTTCTCGGTATAATCATGAAACCATTAATTAAAGTTTGTTTGGTTTGTTTATCAGGATAAGCTTTGAATATATGGAAATGAAAATATTATTAAAGTTGTTAGTTAGGAAAGATGAGCATCTGAGACCTGAGGGATGCTCTACCTTAGGGAATGATTCAATTTGAAATTTCTTTTTTTGTTTGTTGGATTAAGGTTTACTACAAAAAATAATGGATATAGGATCAATGGTGTAATTACTTAAAGTATATACTATAATCATGAAATTCATATGAAATTTACATGAACTTTACATTAAAGTTCACATGAAATTTATGTGAAACAAGCACGAACATGAAGTTTACATGAATTTTTTGTGAAGTTGCCTACATGAAGTTTATGTGAGTTCAATTTCGAAAGAAAAATTCATGTGAAATCCATGTAAAGTAAATTTATTTGAAATGCATGTAAAATATTTTTCACATAAATCTTATGTGAAATTTATATGAATTTCATATGAATTTTCATGTGAAATTTACACGAGTCTCATTTCATGTGAGGCACAATTGGCTTTGTATAATCATGAGTAAACTGTTATTCATTCCCGTAATATGTTATGTAAAGCATTATAATTGTTAATGCATGACATTTTTAAAAGTTTTTCTGCTAAGGCCATGTAAAATAAAATCTATGTTTCTCAGACACCACCACGCGCTATAATTTGCCGTCGACGAGACGTTTTTATTGCAACTTCAGAAAAAAATATACGCCGTGTCTCATCGTCGATTAAAAACGAAATATCCATTTATTTCATTGAACATGTTTATTGTCCTTTAAAATCGTCAAAACTGTACCCGATGAATAAATACTTTTAAAAGCCCGTATAAATCACGGCGCGTTCCGTATTTACGTTACGGGTAAAGACTTTATCCAAGCGTCGTTTAAAGGGAATTGACAACGTCGTGCCGCGGACACTTGGACGGCTGGCTATTTCGTGTGTTTAATACATCGAGTATTACATGTATTAAAACATTCGTATAGTTTTCTTTATTGATCTCCACAGCATATGTTAATACCTATGCCGAACAATAGCAAGTGTCCATTGTAATACTTCCGAATCTATTAATAATGACATTCACGTTGTAAAAAGTATATTAGCAAGGACCGCCGACGAACACAAGAGAAACGTAGTTAAGTCCTTAAATCTATGAATAAAAGAATGTATATTGTACCCGGGCCGTGTACATTATTTTATCAGACGGTGGTTAATGCTGAACACTTCATTCGATTTCTAAAGATTCTGCTTCATCCAGACTTTACTTCCGAAGATATACGCTATCGGCCAAATTTTTATTTACCATATGAAATGATCCAATGCCGAGGAAGTGAGGGGTCGTATTTAATTTTAACTGGGTTTAAACAAGATGTGAGCAAATACTGTAACAGCCGTCGAGTCTCTTACGCGATTCTACTAAATACTCACGGCAATCAAAACATGTCATACTACGTATATCAAATTTTGAATCGATAAATTTCTTCCATTCAGACAGATGAGCTACGACTCCCCATTCTCAGAAGGAATAAGTTATTTTACTTTAAAAAATCAACTTATTTACAGGAGAAAGCCATAAATTTAAATGTACATGTACCATTATTTTGACTGACGATTCAAAGACAGTTTTCTATGAAGAAAAACGTGGGGGGGGGGGGGGGGGGGAGGGGGCAGCATAAGATTTTTTGCCTTACATGAATAATGGGGGGGGGGGGGGACAGTTCAGACGACTTCTTTGCCTTACATAAATAATATTAGAGCACTCTTGATGAAAAAAACAAAAACAAAAAATAAAAACCTTACCTACCTTGCCACTTTTTTAGACCCAATTATCTGAGAAACATAGAATTTATTTTACATGGCCTAAGATCATTAAGAAAATTTGGTGCTTTGTGCTATCTGTTGATGTTCAAAATAAATTATTCTATGACATTGTAAGATTGAAGACTGGTACTCAGTTCATAGTTTATTAATATCCAAAGGTGACGTTCTACAATTGAATAAAATATACACTTGATGAATATGAAATCTAATTCACCATGACACTTTGAGGTAATATTATATTAAATACAATACAACAATATCAATATTCTAATTCAAAATTACAAGCAAATTGCTGAATAAATAATTGCAAAATATGCTTAGATCATTTATCAACATTTCAAGTAATAATGTCTCTCAAGGCATTAAACAAAACATCCTTAAGAACACTAAATATTTATCTAGAATGGAACAACAAAATATTATTTAAAAATGTTATCCTTCAGTAATAATACATACCCTAAGTAAGGAATGTTGCAGAATAACTGAATTTGTGACAGACTACATCACTGGTATATAACCTACAATGACGTAAAACAATCTATGTCACAGAGATAACAACAGTAAAAATAACGTCATGGAAATATGGATAAAAATAAGTTTCATACATGGAGATGTAACGTATTCTTATTTGAACTACCCTGTATGTGTATACTACTAATTTTATGGCAATAAAAAGTAATTGAAAATCAAGTTTGACTGAATATATCATGATAGATATAAGAAAAGAAGATGTGGTTTAACAAATTATAATACTGATTTGAGTATGCAGAACATCTAATATGTTGCTCATTGTTCATGTATGATCTATAGTAAATTCATACCAATTACACAATGGGTTTATCAAAATCATCTTTGAACTTATTCTGTCATTGAACAAACAGTTTAAAAGGTTAATGAAAGATAATATAAACTTACAGTTATGATGAACAGTTCGAAAAATCAAAGTTGAAGTGTAGAAAACAAAAATGCTTCTCGCACTGCAAATGGCGACTGAACTGACGCTTTGTTTATTTCAGACAAAGGATTGACCCTCTCATATTCTACTTATTAATTAATTAAATAAATTGTATCAGATATTGTTTTCTTTTTACTTTACACATAGTGAAGAAACACGTACAATACTGCAGTCACTCTAGCGTTAACTTTACAGGTGAAAAATATTAGTCAAATTTCGAAGCACAGGTAAGTATACGTGGTCAAGTGGAGAAGGTGCAAACCCCACTACCCAAAGATCGCTGGTTCGAATCCAGTTGGAATACCAATTCATTTTATTGAAATTCTTTAGACCATAAGTATAAAATATTTTGCCTTCTCACATACGCCCCCAGGTTGTCATTGCTATCCACTGCAATGACCAGAGATGACAAATTAAAATCATATAAAAAAAAATAAATAACCGTTTTAGTCTTTCAAACTTAAAAGCGATCGATCATATATCATTCGAATAGTCAGTTATTATATTGCGCCCATGCCTGGCTCAATGTTGCGCCAAGTGAATTCCCGAGAGTGGCCCCGAGATTTGCCACTGCTTCACTGATCTCCTTAAAACTGTTTTGATCGTTCATCAGTGTTTGTGTTCTAATTGCGGAGCGTGGCAAATTATGTGGATTTGAGTGCTTTCCAGCCGTACTTCGAGTTGTTCTTCTCGGTTTAAAACTTGACGCGCGCGACGTCTCCTCCTCCTCATCGTCATCAGTATGTGATCCTTCCTGTGTTGCGCCGTTATGTGCATTTCGATACGTATATGAATGTTCACTATCATCCGTGTCGGAATCCAAATCGGAAGTCGAACGCTCATTATCGGACACAATCATATCACCTGTATCGTATATTTCCCTTCTCGTAACATTCTTGGAGGGTCCAGATCCATCAGCCAATTGAATGGTATACACATTGTTACCCGGAGCGGCGACAACTTTATATGGGGTCGGGTCCCATACATCCTGAATTTTATTCCTTCCTTGCTCACGATTTCGTGTCAGAACTCGCGCACCAACAGCCAAAGGTTTTTCCTTAGCGGTACGGTTATATTGATCTCTTCGGCGCTCCGCATTTTCATCCAGATTCCTCCTTGCTATATCCATAGCTTCCTTGAGACGCTTCTTATGTTTTTCGAGATATTCGTCGACTGATTTATTTTCCTCTGCGATATTTGTTCTCAGAAGATGATCGACGGGTAAAGTTGGGTCTCTCCCAAACATAAGAAAATAAGGTGTGTATCCTGTCGACGAATGTATGGTGGCATTATACGCATACACCAATTCCGGGAGGTGCTCCGGCCATTTCCGTTTTTGTTGCGGCGATAATGTGCGAAGTATGTTGTGCATCGTGCGATTGTATCGCTCTACTTGACCATTACCTACCGGATGGTACGGAGTTGTACGGCTTTTTGAGATGTTGTACAGTTTACACAACTCCTGTATGATTGCACTTTCGAAATTCCTGCCCTGATCGCTATGAATTCTCCGGGGAATTCCGAATCGAACAAACCACTCCTTGATGAGGACTTTCGCTACGGTAGTTGCTTTTTGGTCCCTTGTTGGTACAGCTTGGGTGTACTTGGTAAATATGTCCGTCATTACCAAAACGTTCTCCCTACCATCTGATGCAGGCTCGAGAACCGTAAAATCTATGGCGAGAATTTCTTGTGGTTGATACGCTAGCATATTACTGATGGGTGGTTTAACGATTGGAGTTGGTGCTTTAGCAATCATACATCTTTCACATTTCTTGCAGAATTGTTCAATATCTTTCTGCATGGTTGGCCAGTAGCATCGCGCTTTTACAAGTGATGATGTTCGTTCCACTCCTTGGTGTCCAGCGTGATTGTGGAGTGATTCGAGTACGTGCTGTTTGAGTGATGCTGGAAGTAGTACTTGCTGGATTGGTCCTGTGTCCCCTTCGATGCATCTGAACAGGACATCATTATCCATTTTGAGTTTTTCTCGTTGCCGAATCAATTTCCGTACGCACTTATTCTCAGCTGTAAGATCTCTGATTGTCGGTTTGGTATCGTTTTTGATCCAGTATAAAACACGACTTATCACAGGATCGACGGCTTGGAGTGACGAAATTTCCGCGTTCTCGTACTCGGGCAGTGTCGATGTTGCACTTATTGCTTCGGTGTCTATCGATCTTGTCTGCGCATACTGCACGTTAGCATCTTCTTTGCGGAATTCACATAAAGTGGAGCCCTTAATTACGTTTTGTAATACTGTTTCCGATTTACACGTCACAGTTCGCTGTTGAGATACCGGTTTACGACTTAATGCATCTGCATTGCGATTAACCTTTCCTGAACGGAATTTGACCTCGAAGTCAAACTGTGCTAGTTGGCTAGCCCATCGCATCTCTGTGGCTCCTAATTTCACAGTTTGTAGATAGCTAAGAGGATTATTATCCGTGTAGACAAGAAACTTAGCACCCAAAAGATAGTCACGAAACTTCTCAGTGACCGCCCATTTTAGTCCTAGCAACTCAAGTTTCATGGAGCTATAATTGTCCATATTTCGTTCCGTTGGACGCAAAGTTCGTGATGCAAAAGCTATTACTACCTGTCCGTTTTCCTGTTCTTGTGATAATACGGCGCCAAGACCCTCGAGACTGGCATCCATCTCTACAATAAAGGGTCTCTTGAAATCGGGATAACCTAGGACAGGAGAAGACACTAATCTTTGTTTAAGTTCCAAAAAAAAAAAAAACAGCATTACATTCCTCTGTCCATGACTCTTTAAATGGTTTAGAGGTCGATTTAGTTGTTCTCTTCTTACCCTTTTTATTGTCTTGTGTGATATTATGCAGAGGCTTGGCAATTTTTGAAAAATCTTTTACAAAGCGGCGATAGTATCCCGCCAAGCCTAGAAACGATCTTAATTCTTTTTCGGACGTAGGGATCGGCCAAGTTCGTATCGCTTCTGTTTTATCGGGATCCGTTGAAATTCCCTCGGCGGAAACAATGTGGCCTAAATACTTCACCGACGTATTAAAGAAGTCACATTTGGAAGGCTTCATTTTCAATCAATGAGCCTTTAGTTTCGTGAATACGATGTCGAGGCGTTGGAGATGTTCCTCTTTTGTGTTTGAAAACACTAAGATGTCATCCAAATAGATCAATAAGATATCAAAATTTTCCTCGGTGAAACAAGCCTCCATCAGTCGCTGGAATGTCGCCGGACTATTACATAGTCCAAACGGCATTCTTAGGTATTCGTAGAGACCGCCTGTTCCGACTCAAAACGCTGTTTTCTGGATTGAATCATCTTCAAGCGCAACCTGATGATATCCCTGTGCGAGATCTATCGAGCTAAAATATTTTGCTCCGTGTAGGACATCCAGTGTCTCGTCAATCCGCGGCAAGGGGTACGCGTCTTTGATTGTCTTTTTGTTAAGTTCTCTATAGTCTACGCAGAGACGGAGACTTTTGTCTTTCTTTCTGACAAGAACTACTGCGGAAGCGAAAGGACTTTTGCTTTTCCTGATTATTCCTTGATCAAGAAGTTTACGGACATGTTGACGAACTTCATCAATCTGATGAGGTGGAATTCTTCTGTGAGGAACACGAACGGGGACATTATCTGTGAGGTTAATCGCATGTTTAACAGTATCCGTATATCCCAGATCATCATCGTCTTTGATAAAGGAATCTTGATGTTTTTGGATAAGTAAATTGAACTGATGTTTCTGATCCTCGGTTAGTGTTGCATTTCCGAGCTTAAAAGCCAAATTGTTATTCTCCTTTTCTGGTCCCGTTCTTTCCGATGTATTGACATTGATTTTCCTCACTGTTACTGTTCGTTCTTCTATGTCTATGCTGTATTCATCGTCTGTTGATTTTACGATTTCCGCTTGCTGTAGAGTTCCGATTCGACTCTTAGGTGTTTAACGTCTTCAAATTGAATAGCATCATTTAAGCACAGATAAATTGGCAGCATGGACCAGACATGCACGTTTCGGGTACTCAACCCTCGTCAGTGATCCTCAAATCTAAACAATGTAATATGCCAAAAAAGTATGAAATTTACTATTTCGAAAAAGGGTACCGAAAGACGTAGCAGGATGGGTGGGATATGATGCTGCAGGACCCACTTTTTAGAAATTTCAACAAATTTTGATAACAGAAATTTTAGAATGCGTTGAAGAAACGATCAACCGAAATTGATCGAACTTGGCTACATGTGCCCTCGGGGACTCCTGGTCCACCAGCAGTGACACTCACCAAGTGGTATAAATGTTTAACGTCTTCAAATTGAATAGCATCATTTAAGCACAGATAAATTGGCAGCATGGACCAGACATGCACGTTTCGGGTACTCAACCCTCGTCAGTGATCCTCAAATCTAAACAATGTAATATGCCAAAAAAGTATGAAATTTACTATTTCGAAAAAGGGTACCGAAAGACGTAGCAGGATGGGTGGGATATGATGCTGCAGGACCCACTTTTTAGAAATTTCAACAAATTTTGATAACAGAAATTTTAGAATGCGTTGAAGAAACGATCAACCGAAATTGATCGAACTTGGCTACATGTGCCCTCGGGGACTCCTGGTCCACCAGCAGTGACACTCACCAAGTGGTATAAATGTTTAACGTCTTCAAATTGAATAGCATCATTTAAGCACAGATAAATTGGCAGCATGGACCAGACATGCACGTTTCGGGTACTCAACCCTCGTCAGTGATCCTCAAATCTAAACAATGTAATATGCCAAAAAAGTATGAAATTTACTATTTCGAAAAAGGGTACCGAAAGACGTAGCAGGATGGGTGGGATATGATGCTGCAGGACCCACTTTTTAGAAATTTCAACAAATTTTGATAACAGAAATTTTAGAATGCGTTGAAGAAACGATCAACCGAAATTGATCGAACTTGGCTACATGTGCCCTCGGGGACTCCTGGTCCACCAGCAGTGACACTCACCAAGTGGTATAAATGTTTAACGTCTTCAAATTGAATAGCATCATTTAAGCACAGATAAATTGGCAGCATGGACCAGACATGCACGTTTCGGGTACTCAACCCTCGTCAGTGATCCTCAAATCTAAACAATGTAATATGCCAAAAAAGTATGAAATTTACTATTTCGAAAAAGGGTACCGAAAGACGTAGCAGGATGGGTGGGATATGATGCTGCAGGACCCACTTTTTAGAAATTTCAACAAATTTTGATAACAGAAATTTTAGAATGCGTTGAAGAAACGATCAACCGAAATTGATCGAACTTGGCTACATGTGCCCTCGGGGACTCCTGGTCCACCAGCAGTGACACTCACCAAGTGGTATAAATGTTTAACGTCTTCAAATTGAATAGCATCATTTAAGCACAGATAAATTGGCAGCATGGACCAGACATGCACGTTTCGGGTACTCAACCCTCGTCAGTGATCCTCAAATCTAAACAATGTAATATGCCAAAAAAGTATGAAATTTACTATTTCGAAAAAGGGTACCGAAAGACGTAGCAGGATGGGTGGGATATGATGCTGCAGGACCCACTTTTTAGAAATTTCAACAAATTTTGATAACAGAAATTTTAGAATGCGTTGAAGAAACGATCAACCGAAATTGATCGAACTTGGCTACATGTGCCCTCGGGGACTCCTGGTCCACCAGCAGTGACACTCACCAAGTGGTATAAATGTTTAACGTCTTCAAATTGAATAGCATCATTTAAGCACAGATAAATTGGCAGCATGGACCAGACATGCACGTTTCGGGTACTCAACCCTCGTCAGTGATCCTCAAATCTAAACAATGTAATATGCCAAAAAAGTATGAAATTTACTATTTCGAAAAAGGGTACCGAAAGACGTAGCAGGATGGGTGGGATATGATGCTGCAGGACCCACTTTTTAGAAATTTCAACAAATTTTGATAACAGAAATTTTAGAATGCGTTGAAGAAACGATCAACCGAAATTGATCGAACTTGGCTACATGTGCCCTCGGGGACTCCTGGTCCACCAGCAGTGACACTCACCAAGTGGTATAAATGTTTAACGTCTTCAAATTGAATAGCATCATTTAAGCACAGATAAATTGGCAGCATGGACCAGACATGCACGTTTCGGGTACTCAACCCTCGTCAGTGATCCTCAAATCTAAACAATGTAATATGCCAAAAAAGTATGAAATTTACTATTTCGAAAAAGGGTACCGAAAGACGTAGCAGGATGGGTGGGATATGATGCTGCAGGACCCACTTTTTAGAAATTTCAACAAATTTTGATAACAGAAATTTTAGAATGCGTTGAAGAAACGATCAACCGAAATTGATCGAACTTAGCTACATGTGCCCTCGGGGACTCCTGGTCCACCAGCAGTGACACTCACCAAGTGGTATAAATGTTTAACGTCTTCAAATTGAATAGCATCATTTAAGCACAGATAAATTGGCAGCATGGACCAGACATGCACGTTTCGGGTACTCAACCCTCGTCAGTGATCCTCAAATCTAAACAATGTAATATGCCAAAAAAGTATGAAATTTACTATTTCGAAAAAGGGTACCGAAAGACGTAGCAGGATGGGTGGGATATGATGCTGCAGGACCCACTTTTTAGAAATTTCAACAAATTTTGATAACAGAAATTTTAGAATGCGTTGAAGAAACGATCAACCGAAATTGATCGAACTTGGCTACATGTGCCCTCGGGGACTCCTGGTCCACCAGCAGTGACACTCACCAAGTGGTATAAATGTTTAACGTCTTCAAATTGAATAGCATCATTTAAGCACAGATAAATTGGCAGCATGGACCAGACATGCACGTTTCGGGTACTCAACCCTCGTCAGTGATCCTCAAATCTAAACAATGTAATATGCCAAAAAAGTATGAAATTTACTATTTCGAAAAAGGGTACCGAAAGACGTAGCAGGATGGGTGGGATATGATGCTGCAGGACCCACTTTTTAGAAATTTCAACAAATTTTGATAACAGAAATTTTAGAATGCGTTGAAGAAACGATCAACCGAAATTGATCGAACTTGGCTACATGTGCCCTCGGGGACTCCTGGTCCACCAGCAGTGACACTCACCAAGTGGTATAAATGTTTAACGTCTTCAAATTGAATAGCATCATTTAAGCACAGATAAATTGGCAGCATGGACCAGACATGCACGTTTCGGGTACTCAACCCTCGTCAGTGATCCTCAAATCTAAACAATGTAATATGCCAAAAAAGTATGAAATTTACTATTTCGAAAAAGGGTACCGAAAGACGTAGCAGGATGGGTGGGATATGATGCTGCAGGACCCACTTTTTAGAAATTTCAACAAATTTTGATAACAGAAATTTTAGAATGCGTTGAAGAAACGATCAACCGAAATTGATCGAACTTGGCTACATGTGCCCTCGGGGACTCCTGGTCCACCAGCAGTGACACTCACCAAGTGGTATAAATGTTTAACGTCTTCAAATTGAATAGCATCATTTAAGCACAGATAAATTGGCAGCATGGACCAGACATGCACGTTTCGGGTACTCAACCCTCGTCAGTGATCCTCAAATCTAAACAATGTAATATGCCAAAAAAGTATGAAATTTACTATTTCGAAAAAGGGTACCGAAAGACGTAGCAGGATGGGTGGGATATGATGCTGCAGGACCCACTTTTTAGAAATTTCAACAAATTTTGATAACAGAAATTTTAGAATGCGTTGAAGAAACGATCAACCGAAATTGATCGAACTTGGCTACATGTGCCCTCGGGGACTCCTGGTCCACCAGCAGTGACACTCACCAAGTGGTATAAATGTTTAACGTCTTCAAATTGAATAGCATCATTTAAGCACAGATAAATTGGCAGCATGGACCAGACATGCACGTTTCGGGTACTCAACCCTCGTCAGTGATCCTCAAATCTAAACAATGTAATATGCCAAAAAAGTATGAAATTTACTATTTCGAAAAAGGGTACCGAAAGACGTAGCAGGATGGGTGGGATATGATGCTGCAGGACCCACTTTTTAGAAATTTCAACAAATTTTGATAACAGAAATTTTAGAATGCGTTGAAGAAACGATCAACCGAAATTGATCGAACTTGGCTACATGTGCCCTCGGGGACTCCTGGTCCACCAGCAGTGACACTCACCAAGTGGTATAAATGTTTAACGTCTTCAAATTGAATTTTAGCCATACGTCCTCGTCTCCTATGTTCAAAACACGGACCGGAATTTTCCCGCAGTCAACAGTCGCAACTGTGTCGATGACCATGATGTTTCTTGGTAGTGAGCCTGACGTACCGTATATTGCCTGGACTGCTGCAATGTACGACTCTCCTTTCTTATTTTGTTTGGTTGAGCCGATAACAACCTTCATCGAGTTGGCAGGTATCTTGACCTCATTTCGTCCTGCCACCTTCACGAAACACGTTTTCTCGTTTAACTGTGCCATCCTTAGCACAGTATTTACAGTTTGCCATGTGTTAATTTCCAACTCGTTCGGTAGTTGAACTTCTCCTTCCTGTATACATTTGCTGATGTATTTAAGGATATTACAGCCCAAAATGCACTCTAGGTTATCTGAAGATGCAGATCCTTTCGAAATTAAAAAACCAACATTGTTAAAAATCGATCCACAAACGTCGAGGTCTAGTTCCACATATCCCAAATACGGTATTTGAGTATTGTTCGCAGCAACAAGTTTAAGGAATTTCCTGGTGTCGCTAACTTCTAAGTCGCTTAGATATTTATTAAAGAAGGATTCTTTAATAAATAAAATCTGAGATGGTGGACACTTCAGATCCTGTGTCTAATAGACAATTAAGTTTAAATCCATTCAGTTTTATAGCTGTTGTAGGACATTTTTCGGTAGCTTTGGAGATTTTATGATTTAAAAATGCATCTGAGCCCTGTGATTTTCCCTCATCAGCTAGGCTCCGCACCGTGAGGGTTATGCTTTTGGGTCTCTCTCATTTTGTTGTTCTTGAAAAGATTTTCCGGAAGGTTCTTGACCCTGTAGATGTGGACATTCGTTTCTGCGGTGTCCTTCCTCGTTGCAGTTATAGCATACAATTTTGTTATTTGATGAGCCCCCGCGAGCATAACCTCTTCTATTTCCGCGACCTCGACTGCGACTTTGGAAACCGTATGACCCTCGACCTCTCAAGGATTGAAAATTGGGTCGCTGTGTTAGCTGTGTCAACATGTCTATTTGTTGTTGCTGCTTTTCCAAGAGGTCTTGTTGCTTACGCATCATGTCTAAAATTTCGTCGTTTGTTGTCCTCCTTTCAGCAACCTGTTTGTTGACATTAGCAGTTCTTTCTGAACGCATTTCTTGATCATCCACCCAGAGTAGCACGCGACCTCGAAATTCAAAGAAAGGTAAGCTAGTGTTTTCAATAGAAAACCGTCTTAATTCTCGCTTGAGTTGTGGATCTTTGACTCCATCGATGAATTTTTCGATAAGTACATTGTTTTGAGAAGAGACTTCAGTTCCTTCCTTCTTGCAGATTTGATTCATCATTTTCATCAATGCTAATGAGTACGCCTCCAAATTTTCGTTTTCATGCTGTGTTCTCTCGTAAAATTTGTGCCTTAATTGGGTTAATGTATCTTGTGGTTTGTAGACGTCTTCTATAATTCTCAGGATGTCGTCGGCGGTTCTTTTCATTTCCGAAGGCCTTAATCGGACTTCTGATTTTGCACTTCCTGTAAGATGATCAAGTACAAAATCAATCTTGCTTTCATTACTAGGCAAGCTCGAAAGGTGTTCCCTCATATCTGTCACCCATTCGTCTACCTCAGGGTCATTCTCTTTAACTGGTCTACCCGCTAGCTTTGGTATCTTGCGATCCGACTTGATGTAAACTGGAGGGGGTTTTACTTCTAATTTCTGCCTTAGCTCCAGTTGTGTTAACTGTTGTCGAAGTTCGTCGACTTCCTTTTGTAGATCTTCAGCAGACATGATGGAAGTGCTCCAAGTATAACCAATGCGAGACTTTTCTTATCAGTGAAAATCGGCGAAAACCACGATATACCGAGAGCGAGACAGTTCTCACTAATCAGTATAATCGTGGTCTATTCAGAGAAACAATCCTTTGCGACTAGTAGTGCCAGTCGCTTAAGCCAAAGTGTAGCAAGAGAAGAGCAAGGATGTACGCCGTCCCTGTACAACTCGTAGTTATAGTAGTAAACTGTCGAACGCCCTTCGTTTACTTTCCTATTGCGGCGAAGATCTAGAGAAAATTTCGGAGATCGTCCTCTGTGGTTAAGAGTGCGAATATGTTCATTCAATGTCTCAACTTGCGACTCCAAAAGCTGATCGTCAGCTTTGAATTCAGTCGGATTTTTGTGCTCTTTTGCTCGGTTCCATTTTGAGACAGAATAAGTAGGAATCTCGAGAAATGTTACCTCTGTGTTTCCGACTTCCTGAGCTACAGCAAGAAGCTCAAGATATTTCTCTCGCAAATAGTCAACGGTTTCATCTGACGTAGACCGAATAGATGTAAACTTGCCGGATTTTATGGTTAAGTCGCACGTACCAAGCCAAACATATAAATGAATTTTTCCGTAACGTTTGACTTTATGACGAAGGTTTTGCCTCAACCAGACAATAGCATTGTGAGTAGTTTCACCACCCTTGCACCAAAATTTGATCTCGTTTTCGAGATAAGTGGAAACCTCTTTTTTTTCTAAAGATTCTGCTTCATCCAGACTTTACTTCCGAAGATATACGCTATCGGCCAAATTTTTATTTACCATATGAAATGATCCAATGCCGAGGAAGTGAGGGGTCGTATTTAATTTTAACTGGGTTTAAACAAGATGTGAGCAAATACTGTAACAGCCGTCGAGTCTCTTACGCGATTCTACTAAATACTCACGGCAATCAAAACATGTCATACTACGTATATCAAATTTTGAATCGATAAATTTCTTCCATTCAGACAGATGAGCTACGACTCCCCATTCTCAGAAGGAATAAGTTATTTTACTTTAAAAAATCAACTTATTTACAGGAGAAAGCCATAAATTTAAATGTACATGTACCATTATTTTGACTGACGATTCAAAGACAGTTTTCTATGAAGAAAAACGTGGGGGGGGGGGGAGGGGGCAGCATAAGATTTTTTGCCTTACATGAATAATAGGGGGGGGGGGGGGCAGTTCAGACGACTTCTTTGCCTTACATAAATAATATTAGAGCACTCTTGATGAAAAAAACAAAAACAAAAAATAAAAACCCTACCTACCTTGCCACTTTTTTAGACCCAATTATCTGAGAAACATAGAATTTATTTTACATGGCCTAAGATCATTAAGAAAATTTGGTGCTTTGTGCTATCTGTTGATGTTCAAAATAAATTATTCTATGACATTGTAAGATTGAAGACTGGTACTCAGTTCATAGTTTATTAATATCCAAAGGTGACGTTCTACAATTGAATAAAATATACACTTGATGAATATGAAATCTAATTCACCATGACACTTTGAGGTAATATTATATTAAATACAATACAACAATATCAATATTCTAATTCAAGATTACAAGCAAATTGCTGAATAAATAATTGCAAAATATGCTTAGATCATTTATCAACATTTCAAGTAATAATGTCTCTCAAGGCATTAAACAAAACATCCTTAAGAACACTAAATATTTATCTAGAATGGAACAACAAAATATTATTTAAAAATGTTATCCTTCAGTAATAATACATACCCTAAGTAAGGAATGTTGCAGAATAACTGAATTTGTGACAGACTACATCACTGGTATATAACCTACAATGAAGTAAAACAATCTACGTCACAGAGATAACAACAGTAAAAATAACGTCATGGAAATATGGATAAAAATAAGTTTCATACATGGAGATGTTGTATTCTTATTTGAACTACCCTGTATGTGTATACTACTAATTTTATGGCAATAAAAAGTAATTGAAAATCAAGTTTGACTGAATATATCATGATAGATATAAGAAAAGAAGATGTGGTTTAACAAATTATGATACTGATTTGAGTATGCAGAACATCTAATATGTTGCTCATTGTTCATGTATGATCTATAGTAAATTCATGCCAATTACACAATGGGTTTATCAAAATCATCTTTGAACTTATTCTGTCATTGAAGAAACAGTTTAAAAGGTTAATGAAAGATAATATAAACTTACAGTTATGATGAACAGTTCGAAAAATCAAAGTTGAAGTGTAGAAAACAAAAATGCTTCTCGCACTGCAAATGGCGACTGAACTGACGCTTTGTTTATTTCAGACAAAGGATTGACCCTCTCATATTCTACTTATTAATTAATTAGATAAATTGTATCAGATATTGTTTTCTTTTTACTTTACACATAGTGAAGAAACACGTATATTAATTTATATAAATAAACAACGATATAAACAATACTGCAGTCACTCTAGCGTTAACTTTACAGGTGAAAAATATTAGTCAAATTTCGAAGCACAGGTAAGTATACGTGGTCAAGTGGAGAAGGCGCAAACCCCACTACCCAAAGATTGCTGGTTCGAATCCAGTTGGAATACCAAATCATTTTATTGAAATTCTTTAGACCATAAGTATAAAAATATTTTGCCATCTCACAACATCAAAGAAGCTTTCCCTTAATAGATATTTTAGATATATGTTACAGTTGACTGTACTTTGATGTTTCGTCGAAGCTCAATTTTGTGCTTTAATGTGAGTGTTGTTGGGATTATCGTCAGGATCTTCTTTAACTCATTCGGATCTGACATGAATTTCGGAAAAGCTTTTAGAAATGTTAAAGAAGATAGCATTGAATTTGGGTGAAAATGATTGTAGGGAAAATATACTTACACGTAGCTCTTGAGATCAGAAGTACAATCTTACCGTCTGGTTTATACAGCCTCAGTAGGTTTAAAAAACATATTTTGCATGATCTATTTTATATATGTATAAAAATACTGATTTCTATAATGTTTTCCTAAATGAAGGCATATATTATTAGTTATCCAGTGTTTTACAGGGGGGATACAGAAATATATTGGGTCGATGAAAAAAGTTGTATTGGGTGAGGCGAAGCCGAGCCCAATACAACTTTTTTCATCGACCCAATATATTTTTGTATCCCCCCCCCTGTAAAACACTGGATAACGAATTTATCCCACCGATGGCTTTTGGCTTGCGTATGTAACGTCAACATATTTTAAAGCATCTCGGTGACGTCAATATTGTAAAGCGTCTTAGTAGAAGCAGGATATCAAAATGATATCCTGTCAGTAAAATGATACAACATAATATTCGGTTCTTCTCGACCAATCAGATTGCTAGAAATTTGCCAGAGGTGGGATAATTAGAAATGTATCACCCCTACAGTCTCAGGGCTATATTTGATGAATCATTCATTTCCAGTTTTACCTATTTTGGCGTTACCAGATTTGACACTTTTCTATTTGGCACGTGCAGCCGGTGTTGCATGCAGTCAGATGAGACTCACTCCTCCTGGTACCTGGTCCTGCCTCCATTTGGGGGTTCGCGACTTAACAATTATTTCATATTCCCCTGGATCATTGACACCTGAACTACCATTTGTATTCCTTCTCTGTTATATTTTGTGTGTAGGTCAATATGGTTACCTCTTACAAATACACGTTCAACCGCAAGAACATATTGATATTTCGAATTGAGCTTCTGATGTAATGTTTGCGACCTGTAAATGCTGATTTTTGGTTTCAATTTGAGTTTTCATGGCAATGCAATGCAAAGTTTCTTCAGGATGCTTAGGAAATCATATATACGATCCATGCCTGTTTATCTTAAAAATTGAATACAAACTTCATGCAAGTTTATATGCTGCACCAGTGCAAGTTGACGTCTCAATAATGATGAGCGTTGTAAGAAATTCGTATACTATGTAGTGTTGTCTTTTTAAATAAGGCACTATTACAAATCGCATTAATCTTTACAAGAATAAGACATATACCTTGTTTTCCTTCTAAGAAAACTTCAAATGGCTGGAACGAGCAAACTGTAAGTTCTACATGTACCAAATTAGCATATTGGATGTATCTTTGATCAAACGTTCATAAAATGGTCTGGACCTTCTTTTCCGCTTGAGCGAGTTTGATTTAAAAAGCCAATATTGAGCAAATCTTAAGTGCTACGTGTACCAAACTAAGGTGTATCTCCCTAATGACATAGCTTTGTCCATAGCAGATTCTTTGGCGTAAATTTTAAGTCAATCTGGACATTTGCTTTTCATGGTTTCATATTATTTGGATTTTCTCTCTTTCGGCCTTGATCATGTCTGACGAGGCGTGTTTATATGCGCATATGACGCAATGAAATTTTATATTAGAACATATATGACGATGACAAATATGGATAATGACCATATCCCTATATACAGCACAAAATCGATAATTCAGAAAATCAGAAACCGAAGGCATACAGAATCAGGATAAAACAGGAACCAAAGCAAACAAACAAAAACCTCCACCATATGAAAAGAAGCGAACTCCAGATATGGGAGTGAGACCTAGTGCCCAGGAAGAGTAAGCATCTCCTGCTTTAATTATATTTTATTCTATTTATTCTATTTTAATATTGAAAATTTCAACTACTTGCTTGGTATCTCTGCTGTTGGATTGTTTTGTCCCAATGGACATCGTTCGAACGCATCGTTTAAAGTACGTTTCATCTGGACTCAAAATATATTTGTAAATTCTCCGTAAAGGAAGTGTTCCAATTCTAGATCTTTACCTTCTTGAAGAAAAATTCAAACCAACCTATTATGCACCAGATACGTGTTTCGGATCTTAAATTCTTATCAGTGATGTGATTTTCATACGCCTCCAAAATTCATTTCAGTAGCGCCCTCTGGTTTTATTTTTTGTTAATTTAAATTTGTGAATTACTAGAGTGCGCGACTACAATCCCCGGTAAGGTCGATTTCTAAAGAAGCATATCCAAATAAAATTTATTTTCAAATAATACCGAAGTGTTCCAACTCTATACCTTCATGAAGAAACTTTCAAATGTCAAACGTCTTCAAATTCAATAGCATCATTTTAAAAGAACAGATTTTGCAGCATGGATCAGATATGCATGTTTCGGGTACTAAACTTCGTCAGTGATCCTAAATCTTAACGATGTGATATTGCCAAAGTGTGTGAAAATTATTAATATGTACAAAATTTACCGAAAGGCGTAGCAGGATGGGTAATATATGATGCTACAGGACCCACGCATCCAATTTTCTGCACCAGACACGTGTATCGAATATTAAATTCTCATCAGTGATGCTTCAAACGGAGCCATGAAAATCATTTCATTTTTTGAATTTAGATTTGTAATTTACTTTACAGAGAGTACGCGGCATTAAAGGAGTAGGTGCGACAACCTGTTATTTCGGCCCTATTTTCAAAGTTGTTTATATATCCATGATATTCTAGTTTATAAAATGTCAAATGTATGGTGAGTCCAAATCATGAAAGCTTTTTGTTTTTATTTCACAGTCCTATACTAAATAATACGTCGCTCAAAACGTCTTAAAACGCTGAAATCATTGAAAATATCACTAAATGAGCGATATTCCGATACAAAACTATAAAATCAAGTGGTTATCCAGGCCTTGTCCATAAATATTTTTGTGTCAATCGATGTATTTCTGATCGGCCTTTTAATTTCATAAAAAAAATTGTGGGCGAGGCCTGGAGCATAGATGAGTTTTGAAGATTTGTGTTTAAAATGCGATGATTTTCCTGAGTTTTGCGTCATTCAGGGTAAATGACGTCAAAACATGACGTCATGCATCACACGCGTGACGTTACGAGGGCTCAAAATTATGACGCGGTATTTTCTCAAACATTCAACTTTGCAAAAATTGATAGTTAATAATTCGTTTATCAAAAATATTTTTCGTCGAAATTATAGGACCGATATGAGGGGTTAGTGAACCTTCTGTCCTGTTCACTAATTCCAGAGCACCCTGTTTTCCCGATTTTCTCTAAAATATGATACTGTCATCTTCCAAAAATAGATCAATTTTAAAGTACTCCTTTAGTCGTAACAGAAAATACCATTTTTTTTTGGCTGTACGTCAGTTAAGTTAGAAATAGGACGGAAAATAAAAAGTCTACGGGGATTTTCTATAGTAAAATCGCTGAAAATGTGTGACGTTGGATGCTTTGACGTCTCTGTTTACTATTGTTGACACGGAGAACAATATGGCGGCGGCTTGAAATTTACATGGAAATTTCCCGAAGACATTTTATTTTTCATATTGCGGTTTGAAGGCAGCTGATATGGGCAAGCTGAAGTTAATTTTCAGTTACGACTAAAGGAGGTCAATTCTCGGATGCATTAATATAAAGGTAAATTCTTCAAATGACAGAATAAATCGCCAAACAGGGTGCTCTGGATTTAGTAAACAGGACAGTAGTCCTTTCCTGTAGGGTCGATTCAGTAGCATATTCAAATAAAATATATGTTCAAAATAGCATCGGAGGGACGGTGCTAAGATGTAAGCCTCCTTTAATTTCGATGATATTTTTGGATGAAATGACAAGTTTGCGAAATAGCAAAATGATATATATAATGTCAAAGTAATAAGATATTGAATTATATATACTTTTCTTTCTTGCCGGTACAGGAAAAACAAAATTCTGACCATTTTGACTTCAAAGTTTTTGAACAATTTTTTTTTCATTGCACTTAAGATTTCGTCACAATTCGTAAATCATTATATGTTCATAGTACATTTTTGAACAAATTCATAATCAAATTTAATGTATCAAGTTTTAACAAAGTCCTTCCTATTGTTTTGGAGACAAGTCCAAAATGTATGCAAAATAACCCCCCCCCCATTTCTATATCACAAAAAACCCAAAATCATAAAAAATATTATGTTTTCATGAATAGGGATAAGGCTATTTCCATGTTATTTTCTGTTTTGCGTCCTCGGTCTGGTAGGTTTTGAGCCCAAACTCATAACACAAAACAAAATTAAAATAATAAATTCTATTGAAAATTAAACATTTAACATTTTATGTAAAAATGCAAGAGTACTGCATAGATTTAAGGCATGAAGCCTTATCTACCATTCTTTTGTTAACTTAAATCTGTTAATAATAAAATGAAACAAGTTATTCAATTTGAAGACGTTTACATTTATACCACTTGGCGAGTGTCACTGCTGGTGGACCAGGAGTCCCCGAGGGCACATGTAGCCAAGTTCGATCAATTTCGGTTGATCGTTTCTTCAACGCATTCTAAATTTCTGTTATCAAAATTTCTTATAATTTCTAAAACGTGGGTCCTGCAGCATCATATCCCACCCATCCTGCTACGTCTTTCGGTACGCTTTTTCGACATAGTAACTTTCACACTTTTTGGCATATTACATTGTTTAGATTTGAGGATCACTGACGAGGGTTAAGTACCCGAAACGTGCATGTCTGGTCCATGTTGCCAATTTATCTGTTCTAAAATGATGCTATTCAATTTGAAGACGTTTACATTTATACCACTTGGCGAGTGTCACTGCTGGTGGACCAGGAGTCCCCGAGGGCACATGTAGCCAAGTTCGATCAATTTCGGTTGATCGTTTCTTCAACGCATTCTAAATTTCTGTTATCAAAATTTCTTATAATTTCTAAAACTTGGGTCCTTTAGCATCATATCCCACCCATCCTGCTATGTCTTTCGGTACGCTTTTTCGACATAGTAACTTTCATACTTTTTGGCATATTACATTGTTTAGATTTGAGGATCACTGACGAGGGTTAAGTACCCGAAACGTGCATGTCTGGTCCATGTTGCCAATTTATCTGTTCTAAAATGATGCTATTCAATTTGAAGACGTTTACATTCTATCAGATTTCACATAATCACATTATATGAAATGCAACTCGATCTGTTTAATATGCTTGTCTGTTTTTCTCCCAGCCTGGCTGGTTGGTTTCTCAATTTCAAAAGGACGCAATATAGAATAAAAACAAGAAATGTTCTAATAAAACTAAGAGATATGCAGTATATCCTTAAAATCGTACAAAGAGTATATACATGTATGTATTGAGGTATTCAATCTTGTACATCTCGAAATTCCGTAGAAATCGTGAAGTTCCCAAAGACGTTTACCCTCTTGGTCTACCAAAGCATTTTGTGGCGCCACCTGTTGATGCGTTAATCAAACATATAGTGCAAAACTAGGCATTTCTGACAAAGTATAATAATGAAGTCAAAAAGCGTCAAAATATTAACTTAGAATGGACAAAGAAAAACCCCTCTCTATGGAGGTTAATCATTAGATAGTTGGTTCTTCGTGTTTCTATGTTGCTTAGATCGGCTGTTTGTCTGTTTCTGTTTTTCTCTTGTCTCGAGAATATTCCGCAATTTTCACTTTAGGATATCCCTATCTTTGATCTGTTCAATATATATATTTATTATATAGTCTATTTATACTCCCACTCTCATTGGCTGAGAACTGTCACGTGACGAGTCATTGTCACATCATATTGACCTGTGAGCGGCGATTTCAATAAATATCACTACCGCGAAAACTCTTGCTTCCGGTTTACCATAAAATATCGAAAATGCGCGAAAATTATATCTGTGACGTCATTAACGTCATTTCGTAGCAGCAGCATGGACCCTGAAGCTGAGCTCAAATTCTTGAATTTTGATCCCATCTACGGATTTTGACTCAGAAATAGTCTTCATTTGACTCATTGAATGAATTCTATTACGTTCAGGATAATTCTGCGACAGTAAATGCTGATATTAACACGTCTTGAAACATTTTCAAAGAAAAGTCGTTGTCAGCTATTTTGAAACGGTACCTTTATAAATACTGATTAAGTCCACTATTATGACTATATGATAAAACAATTATGGACTTTTCACTCGGTGAATATGGTGTGATATTTTCTGAATTTGAAAATATTGACCGAGGCGATTCACCTCGTAAAAAGTCCATAATTGTATAATATATGAATGTTAATTTTGGATTCTGATTTCTGGTTTTGTGTGTTGACTGTTCCATGCTGCAAATTCATTTGCTCGTGATAATAATGCTAATCAATTTAAAGACGTTTCGTATTTCATTCCCTGATGTTATTAACCAACATGAATCAAATAACCTCATTCATTTTTTAAAAGAATTTATTGAATAATCAGCAATGCATTGTAAGAAGCATGTACGCATACAAGACGCGATGGCAGTAGAGGTAAAAGTTTCAAATTGGAGTAAATAGGAACTGAAATTGAACACATGCACAGGATGTTGACTTTTTTGCTTTTCGATATATGCTTTCGGTTATGTAGTGAAGGTCTTATATTGGAGGTTACCCCCATTTCTTACTTTTGCGTCAACTGATGGTATATCACGAAATTTGACAACATCACCTCTTGGTGACCATCAGTATATCATGCATAAGAAGCTCTATCGAACTCTTTTCAGTCATATGGACAAAAATAAGTCGAGATTATGAAGTCTTTCAACACAATGACGACAGAGATGCATATGACGAACTGTGTGATCTACACATATTTAAGTTATCTTTTTTGTTGTTGTTGATTTTTTCGACAAGCTCTTAGAAAAGATTTGCGTACACTCTCATCTGCAAGAAGATAGTCATATTTATCAAAAACATCCAGCAGAATTTCCATACGTATCCTTTCCAATCTTAAAATAGAAAACAATTCAATAAAGTCGTCTTTCCTATCATGCTGAACAATGTGAAAGTACACTTCCGCATGATCATATTTTAAATTTGATTTTGATGAATAATGCCAAGGGCAAGGTCTACAGCCAGTAGACCAATGAATTACACCAAACATAACATGTTCTTCTGTATGACTGAATGTTTTAACGCGTAGTTCACAGGATGATACTATATTCATAAGCTCTTTTGCAGGTAATTTGACAAATGTCTTTTCAATGCCTAACCATCTGAATTCTTTTATGCAGAGTTTTTGTATTCTTTCGTAGCTGTCTTTCTTTTTAAGTTTGGCAGATATCATGAGAGATATGACAAGATGAGAATCAGGACATATCTCTTTTAACATGGACGCAATGAGAAACTCCAGTTTTTCTATAACAATGTATTCATCTACGTCGTCGCGATTGCAAAGTTTTGAAACATCGTCAAATCCTAATTGTTCCTCAGCATAGCACCCAAAATCCTCACTAATAGGAGCCATCCAGCAGGTTGTTATCTTTCCAAGTGTCGACTGAACACGGACATTTCCTTTATATAACTTTGAAATACTGAGAACTAGGGAAGAAAAACGTGGAAAAGGAAGGTTTAATATTATATGAGCTGATTCCTTGAAATTTTCTAAAATGTATGAAAAGCAAATTGCTTCAAGTCCTTTCTGATTCCGATCTGTAGCTAAGGTATACATCGTTTCTATGTTTTCAGAGAAGATAATGTCTGCAAGGTAAACGAGGTGATTTTCTAGTAAAACATCTACACAAGTTTTTATAGAATTTGAATGTGAGCCCCTATTCTTTATAATCCAACTCGACAATAATTTTCCGAAGGCCCTTCTATGTTCTAATCGACACGTTTCTGAATGATCTTGACTTTCATATCTTGGTTCCATTTCGCATTCTCCTAATACAGGCAAAATTACGTCACTGCTTCTCTCTAAATCGGATTGGTCGACATTTTCACCGGGTGTCATGTCTTTTTCTCCAATTTTTAGTCTCGATACAGAATCATCACTGCTTCTTTCTAATTCAGAAATAGTGACATTTTTCTCTGTAGTTCTTTCGTTTTTGATTTCAGATTCCGACTTTTGGTCGATTTGACAACTGGCTATCGCTGATTCCTCGCTGCTAAATCCTGATTTCCTTATCTCTGACTGAACTTTCTCTCGCATCTTCCGAGAATTAAGAACCGTGTCATCCCAGTTATTAAAAAAGGCTTCTAATGATATGAACACATGCTCATCTTCAAAAGATTCGTTTTCGACTAGTTTTACAAAATATTCTACTTTGGTTTCTATTTTCAGTTTATCTCTTTCACTCTCAACATGTTTGCTGTATCCATCCGAACAGAAATTTGCAATGCTTTGTATTTCTTCATCAGAGGAGTCCACCAGACAGTCCATGAGGCCAGTGATATTATTATCAATAAACGACAGACATTTACGTTCTACAACCGAAGAACCACATGACCTTGCCATTCGAAATATTTCCATTACATTTTCAATAATAATTGTATCCGACAACTGGTTGCTATATTTTGTGAATAGAGCAAGTATATGGTTTTGATCTGTATTATGCTGTCTCGACCATGATAAAATGACGTCTCCGCATTGTCTGGAAAAGTGTGCGGATTTACAGTCTGGCAAGTTGCATAAGTCATCAATAATAGAGTCAAATAACCATTTGTCTGTGGAGCTAAGGAGACACTTACTTAAGCTGATGTCTTTCAAATGCGCGACGGCAAGTTTTCGTAAATTCACACAACTATGTCGCAGGCATAGAGAGTAAATAGGAAGGGCATTATCACACCTGACATATTTGTCGAAAAGAGGAATTGCTTTCTCAAGAACGCGAGAAATCTGTAATGTTCCATCGACTGACGTCACACTATCACTTTCGACGCACGCAATCAACTTTCGGATGAATGTATCATTGTCGATGGACGAAAATTCTTTTTCAGATATTGCCGTTTCGATCATCAATTTCCACTCAGATATGGAAAAATATTCCGTGCTTTCTTGAAGGTTACACTTTGATGGATTTTTAGCAATGAATCTTAATGCAACTGGTTTGTTATCCTCTTCCTTCCAATCACTGACCCTGGTAAAAGCCAGTAGGTTCCAACATAATTCAGGAGTTATATTGTCCTCTATACATCTCAAACATAATGCGTTCAGAGTCTCTATCAAAGATCTTTTGGCTGCCTTCATGACGTCCAAAATATTGGAATCGTTTAAACATAGTTCACCAGTGTAAAGATATTGTATGACATTATGAAAAGTGTCATACCCAATTTCATTGATTGTTATTTCACATATGTTTCCTCTTTCATCACCAGAATTGAGCAGCTTCTCAAATTCTTTGCTTGCGGCTTCGAAATATATCTGTGACAACGCAGTGATTGACCATCGACAATGAAAAAAACGTCTTTCCATTTTTCATCTGTCCAAAGTTTGTTAAAAATAATTTGACCGATCTGCAATGAAGGATAACAGATTGATAAAGATAATTTAATTCAATATTTTAAGGATTCTAAGCGTACATGTAGCTCACAACACAATTATATGTCAATTGATAACATCTGATCCCGCATTGAAAAGTTTTTTAAAGTTCTCAATCTTTTCAAACATGAAGAGTTAAGCATTGTTCGCCCGATATATTTCTGTTTACAAACTGTCTCAAATTTCTGAAATCTTGGTCCTGTAGCATCACATTTCCAGCCAACTTGCCAGATCTTTCGGTATATTTTGGATATAGCTTTCACAGATTTGGGCATATCTTATTGATCGGATTGAAAATCATGCACGGACGAGGGTTAAATACCCTTGATCAGCTTTTAGATATATGAATATGAATTTGCTGACTGGTAGCAAAGTAAAGCTTTACTGAATACAGAAGATTCAAATGTTTCTTCCGGAGGGAAGGAATGATACAAATAAAAACAAACACTCTGGCACAGAAAGACGGCACTTTCGAGAATTAAGTAGAATGGAATTGAGCATTACAAGCGTTCACTGCAAAATCATTATATTTCGCGGGGACTCAATATTCGTGGTTTTTACGGATATCTTCATCCATAAATGTGCATCCCCAACGAATAATTGTACACGAAGCAAAATAATGGAACAACTTTTAATGACAAAACGCGTATGGATATTTCACATGGTTGTATTGGTATATAACACCCTCCAATTACATGGACATATACATTAATTGCTTTTTATTGCAAAGAATGTCAACACTGTTTTTACAACTGTTTATCACAAGCCAACCTTGTGAAATCCGCTTTTGATTAGGTCACATTTAAACGACATTTTCATGATTTTGTCATAGATGGCAATAATTTAAGGGCGGCATCCACGAAATTATGTACCTATGAAAATACTGAATCTAAAAATAAATGATTTCACAGTATATTGTCTTTGTTGATAAAGACCAAAAAAAAATTGTTGTAATTATGCATAAAGTAATTATGTTTGATATATCTATCTTTGCCTTGAAAATAAAAAGAACTCCACTTTATCTCTAATGAAATCAATTTAGATTTACCTTCGCTCCCTCTGTTCTGAACATTCTGTAAACATCAATTCTATTCTTGTTTTTTTATATCTTTTGGTAAGAATGCTTATTATATGGTCAATCTTCATCATGAGTAAGGCACTATTTTGCGACGGAATTGATAAATTCTATTAAGTCTAGTATATGTATTAATGTTTACCTTGGATACCAAAGAGACAATTTAATTGGACAAGAACATTTCTATAAATTTGTATTGAAAGAGAATGTCAAATAATCAACAAATATTTTCCTGGGAGACTTTCTCCAAACGTCTTTGAATGGATCAGTGTATATTGGCGTACATACACGGAATAACCCTTTTTCATTCAATATAGAAAAAAAAAAAGCCACACACAAAAAGCTTTTTTTTATCTACATTTTCCTTTGCATAATGTGCTAAGGTCCAAAAATGGTGTTTCTGTGTTTGAAACATTTGCCTTGTTTAGAATCAATTCTTGTGGATAAATAACATTTTTATACTTTTCAAAAACAGGATTGTCGATAGTAAGAATATCATCCAGGTACCTAGAAGTACCAATGAAACATTTCACATCATCATTTTTTCTTTGCTTTTGAAGATTTTGGATAAATTCCTTTTTATACGTGTATAAAAATAAATCTGCAACAAGAGGCGCACAATTAGTACCCATTGGAATCCCTACAGCCTGCTTGTAGAGTTTCTCACCAAATCTTACATAAATATTGTCCAAAAGGAAGGACAAGGCAATACACAGGTCACCACAGGTCCATGATTTGTATGATTTGTAATCTGTGGCGGAAAAGAAACCCTTCGATTCAGAAGTACAAATATAAGTTTTTCCCTCTCGATCAAAGCACCGTTTAATGAGTTTGGACAGTCGTGCATTTATTTTGTCGTGAGGAAGCGTGGTGTACATATTAGAAAAGTCGTATATCGTATATCGGATATCGGATATCGTATTTGCTTCAAAATTTCTTGATTTCATTTTGTCAATCACATCTCCTGAATTTTTGATAGACCAAAAGAAGTTTACGCCATTCCTGTTCATGGCAGTTTCACAGTATTTTGCCACGTGCTCCTTTATACCCGTGAGTGCTGACGTCAGATTTCTAGACAAAATTGTTGTTGAGCAGTTGCTAGAATTAGCAATGTATCGAAACTTGTAAGGAGACTTCTGAAGTTTTGGTATACAGTATCTTGTAGGGAGACCCAATTTAGAAATAGGGATGTTAAAAGAAGAAATTTCACTGTTATGTTTGTTCAAAATATTGGGAACACTTTCGTTGCTTTCGATATAAGTATTAGGAGAGGAAAGTTCCGAAACTTAAGTTGATATGTAGTAGCGTTTTCAAATAATTATGATGTTGTTGGCTGCTTTGTCTGCAGGCGCGAAGACATATTTTTCATGTAAATTACGTAACTTGGATTTGAAATATGTTTCAGATTTAGAAATTGAACTTTCAAAAAGATGAGGATTTTTGTGGTAGTTATCTATACGGATATCGGTAATATCCAAAATTAGGTTTTTCCAGTCATTCAGGCACACCTCTTTCCATGTGGGGAAATTCTGTTTTACGTAACTTCTATGCAGAACAGCATCATTTCGTTTGAAATTGATCATGTTTACTTTACACTAAACCTATAAGTCCTAGAGTCAGTGACTGCACATACATAATTAAAAGTTTTGTTTGTTCTTATCTTTTCTTCCTTTTTCAACCTCTCTAAAGTCCAGATAGTTAAACTAATGATACTCGAGTGTACATAACGTTTACTTGTCATTTCATCCTAAACTGTCATGAAAATAAGAGGAGTTTAACATCCCAGCACCATTCCTCTAATGATACTTTTGTCATTTATTTCATTCAATCATATGCTACTGAATCGACCCTATAGGAAGTTTTAGCAGTCTTTCTAAAATACATCAAATAAAAAAAAAAAAACATTCAAGCTAGAGAGTGCTAAAGAAATTAATTTGACTTGTCCGAAAAAAATATGTTTGTTACATTCTGTGAATAAATATTCTCATCAAAGTAACCCTATATCACAGAGTACCATTTTAAGTCAATGATATAGTTTTCTTGACTATCCTACAAACGATTTCAAAGTTATGAATATGGAAGGATCACCCAGCGAAACAAATCCGCAAAATTGATGATGTCATCATGCAGAGTTTGACCTATTCATTCATGAATATGACAGAATAAAAATGTGTGTCGAATGAAAAGAAAGCATTGAAAGTCCAAATTCTTTTTCAATCGAATATCCTTTTGATAAATTATTAAAAACACTGAGAATAAAACTGTCGGTGTTTACATATGCCCATGGATACAAAACAATACTTTTTAAACTTAGACATATGATTTACGATTCGGTTTGACAGATTCTGTCTGATCACATACAGATATACCCCCTGGAGAGTTTGTCCTTCTGCGCCCTTTGTCAAAATACAATTACAAATATATGACGTCTCATATAATAAAGGTCTATACAACTCACTATTTACTCTAATATTTTGTCTACTTAATGCAAGTAGACCAGTGTACTTTCGGAAAGTTTAATTACTACTTTAACTTCAAGTAGTCACGCTTTTCGTGCAAAGACATGATCTTTACATTGTATTGATCAATTCTAATTTTCAAAAATGTCAAGTCTTTCTATAGTCTTTGATATGATTTTATATACAGTATAAAAAGATGGTACATGAATATTGATAAATGCAAAACGAGAAGGAATTCAGAATTAAATGTGTACTTTGAAAATTACTGTTAACAGATTTTTACTTAATTTACTTTAGATAAATTTATCATCATGAGTTAAAGAAGATCCTGACAACAATCTCAACAGCACTCACAATATAGCACCAAATTGAGCATAGACGGACCCGTAGCAAGCTAGAGTTGGGACCAAGTGCCCGGGAGGAGTAAGCTTCCCCTGTTATGTATTATATATTCATGCTACTGTTCGATTTATGTACTTTTTGATTGGCAATTATGCTAACAATGTATGGATGACAAATATGGATAATGACCATATCCCTGTATACAGCACAAAATCGATAATTCAGAAAATCAGAAATCGAAGGCATACAAAATCAGGACAAAACAGAAACCAAAGCAAACAAACGAAAAACCTCCACCACATGAAAAGAAGCGAACTCCCGATATGGGAGTGAGACCAGGTGCCCAGGAAGAACAAGCATCTCCTGCTTGCATGCAACACCCGCCGCTTCGCTCTGTTCATGCTCTTTGACCATCTGTTCATTTTCATGTATCTTCAGTGATGCTCCAGGCTGAAAAAGACGAAATCCAAATAATGTGAAATCATGAAGAGTAATAACCTTAAAGTCCTGCCAAAGAAAAAAAAATCTACGAAGGACGGATTATGCCTTCAGGGAGTTATTTCTTAGTTTTAGAAAATTTTCGAGTTTTTTTTTTTATTAAAAATACATGATGCTTTATGTGTGCCTGAAACAAATTTGACGACCATATATTGCTTCGTTAGCGTTGCTGTTCTCGTCATGTGCAGACATGTCTGTGGAGAGAAAACATAGTTCTCGCACAAGGCAAACGCCGTGTTAATATAAATCCTGAAGTTTTTGCAAACATTTAGAAGAAATAATGTAAAAATTCATTGTTTATACATTTTTGCTTTGCCTTCTCTTATTTTGTATTACAATGTCATCTTTCTTTTAAAATATGTCCTTCATGATATTCACTAAAGTCGACTCTTGATAACAATAATCGGAAGTTTTCCCCTGAGACTCACCTTATCTATTATCATATTATTATAGTGAAAGAAGTTATTATCACATTATTATAGTGAAAGAAGTTATTATCACATTATTATAGTGAAAGAAGTTATTATCACATTATTAAAGTGAAAGAAGTTATTATCACATTATAATAGTGAAAGAAGTTATTATCACATTATTATAGTGAAAGAAGTTATTATCACATTACAATAGTGAAAGAAGTTATTATCACATTATTATAGTGAAAGAAGTTATTATCACATTATTATAGTGAAAGAAGTTATTATCACATTATTAGAGTGAAAGAAGTTATTATCACATTATTATAGTGAAAGAAGTTATTATCACATTATTATAGTGAAAGAAGTACTACTGAAGTATTAAGGAAAGTGTTGATAGATATTTTACAACTTGTGCCAAATTACCCTCTCATGTTTTAGGGAATAAATTATGTTAAATCTAACAAAACGTTCTGTCTCAAATAAATCGTTGCAATGAATGAAATTTGTATCAGGTGGTAAAACTTACGACTACCCCTCGACATACCTACGTGTTGAAATCTGGTACCTGAATTACAAAACCTCACCCATTTGTAGGGAATAAAAGCGTTCCAAATCACGAGTATCCGTATGGCTTAATGCTTTAGATTGGATATGAAATAAGTATTTGGCGTGTAAGAATTATCACAGACATACACACCTGATGTGTATGCATCTTTATGTTTTTATAGAAATTGACGGCAATACACAAATCTCTCTCTGTCTCTTCTGATTAATTCTCACCAGTCAAGGGTGTATATATTTATGTAAAGTGATCCATAGCAACCCTCTAACCATCGGGTAAACCCATTTAAGTCATCCTTAAAATTTGCACTTCTACATCGACGGCGGGTGCGGCTGGCCGACGGGGGATGCTTACTCCTCCCGGGCACCTGGTCCCACCTCTGGCTTGCTAGGGGTCCGTCGATGTTTAATCTTGTGCTCTATTGTGAGTGCTGTTGAGATTATCGTCAGGATCTTCTTTAACTCATTTAGAATATGCAACTCCTAGGACTGTCATCGTTAAATTCATTATGGCATCAATATGGAATTGTATTGTGATATTAGTTGCATAGATAGATTTGAAACTTACAACATGTTGACACACTCAATAATGATTCATATTCTAAGCTATTTGCACTCAAAACCTTCAGTTCTTTGATTCTTTCATTAACTCCCGATGTCTGATAAGGTGCATGTAACTGAATTAGATAGAACACTCGATATGTCAAAAGGTGTAAGTAAACGAATTAAGAAATAGAATTTCAAATGCGTAAAGACTGGCCTGTCTTCCACTGCCGTCCTCTCTAAATACACTAATGTTACGTAATTTTGTTACGTAGAATTCTTTTATATTCGTGCTTTTCCACTTGATAAAGGCCGAATGGCCGAAAATTTGTGGATATGGAGTGTTCATTGTTATTTATTATATTAAACTTCCCTACGGAGGACACTACTGCATTTTTTACTGCTAGTAGTTGGAAAAAATGAGAAATTCCTAAACATTCGGGATACATACATACGTATGGGTTTATTTTAAGCCTATCATATGACCCTCATTATTGATTATATCATGGTTATCTATTCTGGTCAAGAATAGTTGTATACTATATCTAGAGAATGCTTAGACAGAAATGTTTTGTATCTGTCCGTGCAACATATCATAACATGTTATGACCATCGACAGTTTGCTGCTTAATTGTTTTCTGAATACAATTCCGTCTTTTCGATTTGACATGCCTACGTTCGATTTGTGCAGGTATATGACGTAAAAGCATTGTGACGTCATTAAATTCCATTGAAAACGTCATACATGTAACCCTGTTTCCCTGAATTTCAGGCTTGTTTCCATAAAAATTGATGACGTCACAATGCGTTGACGTCAGATACCTGCACAAATGGGAAGTAACTCTGTATTTCGAAAAGACCGAATTCTATTGTTGATCAGAATAGATTACCATCATATATATGATAATGACGGCCATATGACAGGCCTAAAATAAATCCATCATGTGTTAAATTGAATATATCGTTTAGTGACAGTTTCTTCTTGATGTGGCCCGTTTGAACGGAAGCACATTAATGATAACCGAAACAAAAATTACCCAGAACAGATAGATAAATTCGAGAACAGAAAAATATTTTCCAGAGCAAAGATTATTTTTCAGAACAGAAAAAATATATTTGAACAGAAAAAAAAAATATCCGAGAACAGAAAAAAAAACATTTCCCAAACTAGAGAAAATTAATTCAGGGCAATCCTTCAGAGGCGTACCTAAATATTATTCAGAAACAAATATAAGGTACAGATTTATCTCCAGAAGTAGGGAGTATTTTTAAACTCCAACGCAAACGTTACAAAATCGCCTGTCGGGGTATCAATTTCTCATAAATAATTTTGTGAATGCAATTCTGTCAGTTTTTGTCTCAGAATGACTTGACCTCTACACATAATTTCTCAATTAACATGATTAAGAGACAAAAAAAAAAAAGGAAGAAAACTTGTAAGAAGTATGAAAGAACATGTGTTATTGTAAACTTTATTTATTCAGTAATACAATGTAATTGAAACAGTACAAAAATAAATTCACTCATGGATAGAAAACAAACGAAAATTGCTTTTATCAATTCGTTTCTCATAACATGTGTTGAGTAAAAAAATAGTATTAAAATAAATTTATTTATTCTAAATTATTTTTCTAGTCTGATAAATATTTTTCTGTTCTCGGATATATTTTTCTGTTCAAATATAATTTTTCTGTTCTAGAATATATTTTACTGAAATGGAAAATATTTTTTGTTCTGAAAAAATAGTTTTCTGTTCTCGAGTTTATTTCTTCAATTTGACACATCGACACGTTTTTAGACATTTTGAATTTACCGCCATATTTCATTGACAGATTTAGAGTGATCTACCCTTGAATGCGCTCTTCCTCGTGTTTACCGAGTAAAGGTGGAAAAGGACGATGTCATGATTGAAATTTAGTGAATAGAAAGATAGATTTATGAATTATCATTGATCATTTAAAAGTTAAAAAGGAAATTACTTACGTGACCTATGGAATATAGGTTGTGCATTCAGCCCTGAATCACATCATTTGCATACCGGATATAGTCGCATGGCGTTGACGAAAATAATGTAAACAAGAGAAAACGTTGTGTTGTCAACGAAAAAGGAGCTTTAGCATCTATCTGCCGCTGTTATGGTAAGTAATGACTGTTGTTTTTAGACGATGATATATCATTTTAAGTGTTGGAAGTCACGATTCGTCCGTCGTGTCCCATGTAGACGATATATTGGTGGAATTACATGTATATGACAAAGAGTCCCCGAGGGCACATGTAGCCAAGTTCGATCAATTTCGGCTGATCGTTTCTTCAACGCATTCTAAAATTTCTGTTATCAAAATTTCTTGAAATTTCTAAAACGTGGGTCCTGTAGCATCATATCCCACCCATCCTGCTAAGTCTTTCGGTACGCTTTTTCGACATAGTAACTTTCATACTTTTTTGGCATATTACACTCTTAAGATTTGAGGATCACTGACGAGGGTTAAGTACCCGAAACGTGCATGTCTGGTCCATGCTGCCAATTTATCTGTTCTTAAATGATGCTATTCAATTTGAAGACGTTTACATTTATACCACTTGGTGAGAGTCATTGCTGGTGGACCAGGAGTCCTCGAGGGCACATGTAGCCAAGTTCGATCAATTTCGGCTGATCGTTTCTTCAACGCATTCTAAAATTTCTGTTATCAAAATTTCTTGAAATTTCTAAAACGTGGGTCCTGTAGCATCATATCCAACCTACCTGCTAAGTCTTTCGGTACGTTTTTTTTCGAGATAGTGACTTTCATACGTTTTTGGCATATTACACTGTTAAGATTTGAGGATCACTGACGAGGGTTAAGTACCCGAAACGTGCATGTCTGGTCCATGTTGCCAATTTATCTGTTCTTAAATTCTGCTTTTCAATTTGAAGACGTTTACATTTATACCACTTGGTGAGTGTCACTGCTGGTGGACCAGGAGTCCCCGAGGGCACATGTAGCCAAGTTCGATCAATTTCTGTTGATCTTTTCTTCAACGCATTCTAAAATTTCTGTTATCAAAAATTTCTTGAAATTTCTAAAACGTGGGTCCTGTAGCATCATATCCAACCCATCCTGCTACGTCTTTCGGTACGCTTTTTCGAGATAGTAACTTTCATACTTTTTTGGCATATTACACTGTTTAGATTTGAGGATCACTGACGAGGGTTAAGTATCCGAAACGTGCATGTCTGGTCCATGTTGCCAATTTATCTGTTCTTAAATTATACTATTCAATTTGAAGACGTGTACATGTTTGGAAAATCGAAAAAAAAAAAAAATCGAAATCGATTTTGTTTCTTCTCTCAAAATCATTCCACAAGAACAACAGAGTCGTGAGGTAGTGAACATTAATTTATTTTCTCCAATAAAACGACAGGTTTCTGTGGTTTAAATGTTTCTGTCATCTTCAGTGAATTCTATTCTCAGTAATACGGAAATTTAAAAACTGTTTACCTTCTTGAAGAACATTTTAAACCAATTTTAATGCACCAGAAACCTGTTTCGGATAGTAATATCCTCATCAGTGACAAATATGGATAATGACCATATCCCTGTATACAGCACAAAATGTGAAGTTATGCTTCATAACTAGTTTATGTAGTATTCTAAATGTCGGCGTGATGACACACGAAGCTTCTGTAAGAGATAAACAATGAGAAGTTCCGAAATAATCGGGGATAAACTCGGGTTTTATCATACAATATGATATATGGAAATTGCTTTATATCTAGAATCTAACATTTATAACAAGAACTAATCTATTAGAAACCATTGATGAATGACCTCTTAGCTCCTCAAACCACAGTATAATAGCATATTTGAAGAAGGAACTAACAAAATCACGTATGTCCTTGTCATAGGGTACAGTGATAAGTCTAGAGACACCCCCTGTAAATATGGCAGAAATTTTGTCATGTGACCAGTCCGACATCAAGTATGGGTCACAACGTCTCCTTACTTTTTACGTGTTGTTATACGTGATACAGTTATTCATTGCCTTTTTCCTACAGATATACACAATCCGTTGCTTCCAAGTTTATATAATTATAAACACAATTGAAAATGTCTAGATGTACACCACCTTTCACAAAACCCCATACAATGCACATGTTCATCCTCTGATTTCATCTACCAACCGTATGGCCATGTGGTTATTTGTGACCTTAATATCGTCGGTAACAATAAATTTAGGAACCTCCTCAGTAAAGGTCAAAAGTACAGGGAATCCCGTTCATCACATGGCGGGAAAACTTTGGAATAACCATGGATTCATGTGAGGAGTACGCCAGACAGTGGGAAAAAAAGGAGGACGTGGAACTATACACACTCTCCGAATGGATGAAATCCATCTGAGAATTTCTATAAAAAAGAAAAGGGCGTCTTCAGCATTCAGTTAACAACAGACTGGAGTCAATTTTTCATGACCCTGTTGTTGCCAAAGAACTTTCTTACCTCCATAAAAATATATCATTGTTCTTGCTGACAAAGCGGCAAACAATTTTACTTTCGTTTGCAATGTATACTATTTCAAATGCCTGAGAGAGGAACTTGGGTTACATTCAGCACCTAGAAATTCAACATACACACTTACAATTTTACTGTATCTGAAATACTTGACAATCACAAATCTATTCTTGAGTCCTTCGGTATTCAAACTGATGACTCTGATCTTGAACTACCTTATATCTACTGGATTCCCAAAATGCACAAAAATCCTAACAAGCACCGCTTCATCGCCGGTTCATCCATGTGCTCTACAAAATCTTTTGACCAAGAAATTGAATGAATCAGATGTGGATCCTTAAAAAATCTAAGAATATAAAATGACACCAATTTCAATCATATTACCAGCATAAAGTCTTTCGACTTCTCCACGCTCTACACTACCATCCCACACCAAAAACTCAAGAACAGACTCGCCAATATCATTCGCAACACCTTCTCTTTAAAACAAATGGTAATATGAGATCCAAATACCTCATCATAGGACGGGAGGATACTTATTTCATGAAGGAACACTCTGATTCAAACAAAAATTATACTGCAGACGATATCATCCGGACGCTTGAGTTTTTGAATGACATCATTTTTGTGGTGTTTGGAGGAACCATATTCAAGCAGAAAGTCGGAATCCCCATTGGTACCAATTGCGCCCCATTGCTCGCGTACTTATTTTTATATTCATCCAGACCTTGCTCTCGATTGGACGAAAGCACCTCGCGTCTCAGCTCAATTTTTCCCTCAGACACATAGATGATGTGTTGTCCATCAATAACTCGAACTTTAAGGACCATCTACATGAAATATATCATTATGAACTAAAGATCAAGGAAACAACAGAGAGCGAAAGTTCCCTTTCGTACTTGGACATAACTGACAATCGAATAGACAACTTCCACAAAAATCCTCATCGTTTCGAAAATCCAAGTTTTAGATCTGAAAGATATTTCAAATCCAAATTACGTAATTTACATGAAAAAAATGTCTTCGCTCCTGCAGATACAAATACTTATATCAAAAGCAATGAAAGTGACCCCAACATTTTGAGCAAACATAACAGTGAAATGTCTTCATTCAACATCCCTATTTCTAAATTGGATCTTCCTACAATATACTGCATACCAAAACTGCACAAATTTCCTTACAATATAAGATACATTGCTAATTCTAGCAACTGCTCAACTACATATTTGTCTGACGTCAACCCTCACGGCGGTAAAGGAACATGTTGGAAAATATTGTGAAACTGTTCTGAACAGGAATGATGTAAATTTATTTTGGTCGATTAAAATTCAGGGGATGTAATTGACAAAATGAAATCTAGAAATTTTCAAGCAAATACGATTTCTTCATACGACTTTTCAAATATGTACATCACGCTTCCTTACGACAAATTTAATGATCAATTGTCCAAACTTATTAAATGGTGTTATAATCGAGAGGGGAAAACTTATATTTGTACATCTGAATCAAAGGGTTTCTTTTCCGCTACAGAATACAAATCATACAAATCATGGACATGTAGCGACCTGTGTAGTGCCTTTTCATTCCTCTTGGACAATATTTATGTAAGATTTGGTGATAATCTCTACAAGCAGGTTGTAGGGATTCCTATGGGTACAAATTGTGCGCCTCTTGTTGCAGATTTATTTTTATACACATATGAAAAAGAATTTATTCAAAATCTTCAAAAGCAAAGAAAATATGATGACGTCAAATGTTTCATTGGTACTTCTAGGTACCTGGATGATATTCTTACTATCGATAATCCTGTTTTTGAAAAGTATAAAGATGTGATTTATCCACAAGAATTGATTCTAAACAAGGCAAACGTTACAGACACAGAACATCATTTTTGGACCTAAATATCAAAGTTGTCAATGGACAAATTCATACAAGAGTGTATGACAAACGAGATGATTTAGGATTCAACATAGTAAATTTCCCCTGGCTTGACGATGATGTCCCTAGATTACCGTCATACGGTATCTACATTTCACAGCTCATCCGGTATGCTAGAGCATGTACTGATGTTTTGGATTTTCATAATAGAAATTTACAAATTACAAAGAAACTTTTAGGTCAAGGTTTTCGCATTCGCAAACTAGTAAAGACTTTCTGGAAATTTTACAAAAATTATGATCAACATCTTTTGAAATACGGACCTTTGAAAGCAACAGAGAATATTACTTTAGGTATTTCACAACCTGTATTTTATGGTGACATAGTTAACAGAATAAAAGATTCAAAGGTAGACGGCATAACTATCGAAATGCGTCAGAGTCATCAAACACCTTTTATACCGTGGATATGATCCTAATGTCATCGGACGAACACTAAGCTTGGCCAATCAACAGTCTCGTACGAGCGCATTTTTAAGACTTGCATTCTGACTGATTGTTACGACGGGACTCCATGACGGGCCCTGTCCAAACCTCTTTAGAGAAGACAGGGCCCGACCACCTGTCCTCTCTGAATGTCAGTCGGACTCCTCGGGTGATAACATATATGAGCTCGCTACAGCCGGCAGAGCACGGACTGTATTACGCACGTCCTTTTTTTTTTTTATAAATATCCATTTTCATATTCATCTGTGTTGCTTGGACCCCTGTGTTCTACGGTCTTGTTTTGTGTGGTCATCTAACAGTGAGGAGGTTGTTTTACACCAACATTGTGCGTTCTTCGAGACCTCTGGGAAATCGGAATAGAGGGAGGGTTGTGCGCACGTAATCTAGGATAACCACACCGTCTGCCATTAACGTGGCAGATGGCCGTCCTAAGTCGGCACCGGATGCCCATTGGTCTCGTTGGTTTATGTGTGGTCTTTTATGTTTAATGTTTCTATGGTGTGAGTTGATGTTCCTTGTACCATTTGCGTCTCTTTCTGTGGGTGTCTGTTCAGTGTTTTTTGCATTGGGTGTTTTGGGGTTTTGCTGTAGGTGCTGCAACCTAGTGTTGTTGGAGATCTCCTCCTTTCCTGGATATAATGCTATCTTTCAACACAAACGGCCATTTGAACACCTCACTGTATGACAAGCGTAACGATTTCAACTGCTTATGACGTTTTTGTATTTCAGATGACGGTACGCCAGGGCATGTTTCAAATATGAAGATTTCACCATTAGAGCCAGACGGCTTGCAGGTATCACAGTACTAAATGCCTTTTCCATTGAAGTCTATGGAGCACCCACCTCTGTTCAATTGCATTCTACGTCTCTCACAACATTCATCCAGATGATTCACTATATAAGTTTTGTACACGAAGGTTTGAGATACTTAAAAATGGCATCTATAGAAAAAGTGACCACAGAGTCTAGAAAGATCTAGCCAATTGAAGATTTAGATCCATTTTTTGCACTCAAATCTAAAATAAGATTTTTGAATTCACAGGACTTCTTTTAGATCGATCTTTCATCCATAGGCACAGTTGATAATTTCACAAATGATCCGTGCTTTAATTTCTTATTGATAGACCTTTTGTGTGATATGATTAGATTATTTCAATTCTTTACATTTATTTAGAATTTTATTTTTAAAGTCGGGAACAAAATTTCAATAGCGGCCATGTTTTGCCGTGTACCCGAAGGGGATCCATATTTAGTACTGTGATACCTTGCAGGTAAGCTACTTGTTCAGGATTAAATCACACAACGGCTGAAATCATCATCGAGGGAGTTCTTCGGTCGCTACGCGGATATAATAAAAGCATATTCAGATCCCCCTTTCCAGAATGATCAGTGACATTCTACATTATGATTGAATGGCTGTCGTCATCACCAAACAAGACATACTTACCTGATATGTGCATCAAAATGTACATCGAGACAATCACCGAATTTGACAGGTTTCCATTGAACTGTTGCGACGGGTTTTGCATACAAACAGGAGACGCCGACTCTCCTCGGGCACCTGGTCTCACTTCGGCATTTTGTTCATTGCGAGGTTCGCAACCGTTCCGATGATGGGGATTCTCACGATTGATCACCTTTTCAACTTTGACTGTTCGGTACTTCTTTGAGGTTTATTATTATGTCAGTGTTTAAGCCATCTGGCTACGTCATTCGGTATATTTAGAAGTCATTGTAATAGATTTTGGCTATATTTCATTGTTTAGATTTAGGATCAATGACGAGGGTTAAATATCCGAAACGAGCATGTCTGGTCCATGCTGTCTACTCTTAGATGATGCTAAGAACCTGAAGACGTTTAAAATTTGAACTACTTGATGAGTGTCACTGCTGGTCGACCATGACTACCCGAGGGCACATGAAGCCAAGTTCGACAAATTTATGTTGTCGATTCTTCAAACGCATTCGAAAATTTTTTGTTTACAATATTTTCTCAAATTTCTGAAACCTGGGTCCCCAGCCATGTTGTTACGTCTTTCAGTATATTTTGGACATCATTGTAAAAGATTTTGGCTAAATGTCATTGCTTAGATTGAGGATCAATGACGAGGGTTAAATAACCGAAACGTGCATGTCTGGCCCATGCTGTAAATTTATCTGCTCTTATATGATGACAAATATGGATAATGACCATATCCCTGTATACAGCACAAAATCGATAATTCAGAAAATCAGAAACCGAAGGCATACAAAATCAGGATAAAACAGGAACCAAAGCAAACAAACAAAGACCTCCACCATATGAAAAGAAGCGAACTCCCGATATGGGAGTGAGACCAGGTGCCCAGGAAAAGTAAGCATCTCCTGCTTGCATGCAACACCCGCCGCTTCAATTCGGTAGAACTGTCACACCCGGTTACTTCCATTTCGGAAGACATAGAGTACAATCTTTGGTTGGATGGTTCAAATGGTCTATGGCAGAATATCATCCACCATTCTGGAGAGTGGGACATCATAGTGTATGACGAGTTCCCCATATCGACCGTAGAACTTCCTCAGTGACGATGTTAGTCGGTCACAAACATATCCCTGACTGAGAAGCTTATCTGAAAGACGCTAATAAATTAAAAGAAGTTTAACATTTGCAGTACCCACAGCAAAAATGCCAAAAACAACTCATGCAAAACACAGAGCAGACATGCACAGCAAGAGACGCTAAAGGAACAAGAACCAAACAAAACAAACAAGACCATTGGGCAATCGGTGCCGACTGAAGATGGCCATCTGCCACACGAGTAGCAAATAGTGTTTTATCCGGATTAGGTGTGCGCAACAATCCCCCTTTTTCGTTAACCCAAATGTCTCGACGAACGCAAAAATGCGGTGTCATTAAGATGACCATACAACAAGACAGCATATGTCTCGTTGCTGAAGTGGTACTTGACAGCATAACTATCGAAAATGCGTCAGAGTCATCAAACGCCTTTTATACCAAGGATATGATCCTAATGCCACCAGACGGACACTATGCTTGGTACTTGACCAATCTACAGTCTTGTACGAGCACATTCTTAAGAATTGCACTCTGACTGACTGTGACAACGGGACTCCATGACGAGCCCTGTCCAAACCTCTTAAGAGAAGACAGGGCCTGACCACCTGTCCTCTCTGAATGTCAGTCGGACTCCTCGGGTGATATAATATGTGAGCTCGCTACAGCCGGGAGAGCACGGACTGTATTACGCACATCCTCTTTTTATATCCATTTACATATTCATCGGTGTTTCTTGGACTCTTGCGTTTTACGGTCTTGTTTGTGTGTGGTCATCTAATGTTGTTTTACACCATACTTGTGCGTTCTTCGAGACCTCTTGGAAATCGGAATAGTCGGAGGGATGTGCGCACGTAATCCAGGATAACCACATCGTCTGCTTGGCAGATGACCGTCCCAAGTCGGCACTGGTTGCCTATTGGTCTGGTTAATTTATGTGTGACTTTTATGTTTATTGTTTCTATGATGTTAGTTGGTGCTCCTCGTCCCTTATGCGTCTCTCTCTGTGGGTGTCTGTTCTGTGTTTTTGCATTTGGTGTTTGGGGGTTTTGTTGAGGGTGCTGCAACCTAGTTTTGTTGGAGATCCTCTCCTTTCTTATTAATTAACGTATTATTACCCACTTGTTTTCCTTTCACGCTTTTGTGATGCGCTAAGATATTATTCTTGTGGACATCTAACAGTGAGGAGGTCGTTTTACACTGCAATTGCGCGTTCTTCGAGACCGTTTTGGCAAACGGAAAACGTCAGCACGGCTTGCCCATTGGTCTCGTTGCTTAATGTGTAGATTTTGTGTTTGATATTTCTATGTCGTATATGTCTCTTTTTCGTCTCTTGCTGTGCTCGTCTTTGTGTTTTCGCATCAGGTGTTTTGGTGTTTTGCCGTTGGTACTGCAGCAGGGTCTGGTCGGATATCCCCTTCCTTCTTTTGTCTTTAACATTGTAAATGTAAAGTTTCAAATTATGTTTCCATATTTTTTGTTGTCCTTGAAGAATAGGGACACAAAACTAGTATAAGAAAATTTTATTTTATCATCAGTGAACGATTTCTTTAAAGGCAAGATATTTGATGCATTAAATATAAGTAAAAGACGTTGACCAGATCAAACTAATTGATTCTTTGATCGACTGACAGATGAGTACAAGTATTATATTAAGTTGATGCTTTATCGCAGAATCTAGCTACACAGATTGATAAGAAAGTTTATAGACGTGATCTTTACAACATATAAATGTCACACATAAAAATGTTACAAGTTCTTGTGAATATATATCAAGAAGAATTCTGTTTTTTTGTTCTGCTGTCATAGTATAAGAGTTATCATCTCCTTTTCACAGCAAAGGGTGTTTCCGTCTCCTACTCCTCCTACTCTCATCCAAACATTTAATGTCTGCCTCCTCCGCCTCCTCCGCCTCCTTGTTGTTGTTGTTGTTGTTGTTGATCTTGTTGTCGTTGTTGGTTTGCTTGTTGTATATCCGCTTGTCCTAAAAGACCTCGATTCCCTGGATTTGCTTGCTGAATTTGTCCCTGTCTACGCTGCACCTGCCTTGCATTACCACCACCTTCTCCTCCTCTGTTTTGCGCTCCTCCACCACCGCCTTGTTGACCTCTTTGTTGACCGCCTCCTTCTCCTTGTTGCCTAGCCGCCATCTGCAATATAATTTAAGCATTAAAGATTAGTAGAATCTATCACGACTTTGCGTCTGAGACAGGGGAATCTCATCCGAATGTAAAAGATTTTCAATCCATGACGAGGCTTGCCGAGTCGTGGATATAGCAAATCTTTGCACGAGGATGAGATTCCCCTGTCTCAGTCGTAACGTCGAGATTGATTATTTTTCATCACTATAAAGATTTTTTAAAACTAGAATCGATACCAAAACCTACACAAATCTGACGATGACGTGACGTTACGTTCTATAACGATATAATAGCAGTCACGTGGATTGTGAGACAAGGAAATCTCAAACTGCTACGTCTACGTTTCTTTTTTCTCTCTACGTAATTGAGTGCGAAAAAATCTTTACATTCGTCGGCGCCGTGGTGTAGTGGTTAGGGCGTCGGGCCAGTGACCAAAACGTTACTTGTTCGAACCTCTCACAGATCAGCCGACAGATACATACTTGCATGTTACATGTTATATATAAAAATGTCCCTGCATGTGTAATGCTTACATATTTGTGTTTTCTCAAATAAATCAATTTTCTTTCTTCAATAGCCTTTCTTCAAAATAAATCAATTTTCTTACTTCAATAGCCTTTCTTCAAAATAAATCAATTTTCTTACTTCAATAGCCTTTTCTATTTTTGTAGATCTATGAACATAAAAGCTTTGAAACTTTGAAGGTAATTGTGATGATTTTTGTGTCATTTCTTTTTTTGCAAGAAAATTATATATATATGGGTCGATCCGCCATCTTGGATTACTGAACGATGTTGTTATTGATATGTTTTTAATAGATTTATGAACCAATACAGTAGTGATCGTCCAAGAGAACGCGCGGAGAATTAAGTAGACTTTATAACGTCATCAATAACATGACGTCACAAAGAATGTGACGTTTATCGGTCAACAGTTTTAGAAATATTGATCCTAGGTCCAAGGGATAAGGGTAAAACAATCAAATGTATTTATTTTATGACTGGAATATATGCCCATCACTGATTGGCTGATAAGATGTCTGGAGGTTCTAAATATATCGCTATACCCACTTCCAGAAAGCTAAGGTAAGAAAAACACAAATCGTTTCCCCAGTATCTTTCTAAACTTGGCATTGTAGTTATGACGTCATAATAGTAGCGGCAAATTGATATATTTCGCGTCATCAGAGAATACCTATAAATTCCTTACAGCAGTGGATGCTATCGGACTAATCACTGTATTTCATGATCATACAATAATCAATTAATTACCTCGTGTTCAGTAGATATAGCAGCTAGTATAGCAATCCTCGGTGCCCTCGTTGAATAAGATATTCTTCGGGTTGCTATTCTGCTATATCTACCTCACACAGGGTGATTAATTGTACTATGTTCTATTCTAATATGCGTGCGCATTTCTATAAATGATACAGGTAACCAAAATAGTTAATAAACAAAGAGCGACATTTTTAGCATTACATAGAGCAAGCTCAGGACAGAGGTATGACACGAGAATAATTCATCATTTAGAATGAGAAACTTTCAAATATAAAACTGAGCACACGATATATCTTACTAATATACGGTGCTTTTCTCTATAATTCAGAGCGAACTGACGTCATAACTTACGTGCGTGACTTTACAGTTATATGTACTTTAAATATGAACCTTACATATCTGAACTAATTCTAATGAAATATTGGAGAGTTAGAAAAATAACAATTTTCACTTAATGATTTTCATTAAAACTACATGCCCAATTTAAGGTACAAGTGGACTTTCTGATTTCAATCGTGATCAAAAATCACAGAAGTAATTATAAAAAAAATGGTATCGTTGTCCTTCAATTAAAAAAAAAATAATATTAGCTATTCAGAGATAGATTTTATAACCGAAAAGAAATTTTACATTTTTGTTCAGTTGAATGTTTAGCTCATTGATCAATATCAAAATCATTGGACTCTTTTGATGATTTTGGCTTTCTAAATGTCAATGATCAAGACTCATTATGCAAAAATGCTGAAACATGTATCTGATGGACCGTATTCGTATCCTTCTGTTCAAAATTCTGTTCTCTGAATTTGAAAACCTCTTTCATTCACCTGATTACATAGGAATATGCAAGCACATTAATTCCTTCATTTCGATTTTAAAGTCCTATCTTCGATTTGTGCAGGTATCTGACGTAAAAGCATTGTAACGCCATTAAATTCATTTGAAAACGTTATATATGTAACCCTGTTTCCCTGAATTTCATGCTGTTTTTCATAGAATTTGATGCCTGCACAAATGGGAAGATATCCCTATTTTGAAAAGACCGAATTGGCGCAAAAAGACAAAAACACAAAATACGAAACCATAACACCAATGATTACAGACTACAATAATAAACACTTCCATTGGACAATGGACATCAAACGGCCATCTTTTACAATAGAAGCAAAATGTTTGTTTTATAAATAAGTAACATACCTTATAACTGCAAATGAATAGGTGAAAACCTGAACGTCTTACGAAGTAGTGTTCAAGGCTGTCTAACAATGATCCAAAGATTGGATTGATTTATACATTTTGTCTTTTCCGGGCCGTCATTCCATTTATTCCGATTTTTCCGTAAAAAATTCTCCCAAACCAACTGTTAGGAAACGGAAGGTACTGTTTCTTCCTTTGACTGCCGTCATGAGTATTTGTCACTATTTCCTCTGATTTGAACTTCATCACCACTTTTTTTTCAGTATAATGTCCTGATGAAGAAAACCTAGTATGCATTACAAATATCATTTCGCCTTTTTTTTACAAAGTTTTCCGTTATTCATCGTATTTTACTAATGCTTTTTATTAAAAGAATCGTATTTTGTTGTTAGAAAGTAAGTGTTTTACATATATTTTCCTTGACTAAGTCATCATAACACTTTCTATATATACCTTACCTCAGACAGTGCGTCTGTTGTAGATATATATGTATTTTCATGCGTGAACATCGACGGCTGGTGCGGCTAGCCAAACAGCGGATGCTTACTCCTCCCGGGCTCCTGATCCCACCTTTTGCTTGCTAGGGACCCGTCGATGCTCAATTTGATGCTCTATTGTGAGTGCTGTTTAGATTGTCGTAAGAATCTTCTTTATCCCATCAGAAAGTTTTGAAACATACTGAAAAAAAATCGTCAGTGTGCAACATTGCAAATAGGAAATTTATTCACTAAACAAAACTAGAAATTTAAAACAAGGCAATGAAATTTAAATTATTTGATAATAAAAACGGTCTTGCATTGAAGCGCAAATGAATATAGAGACTAGCCTTTATTTAAGAAATTCAGCTAATCACATTTATTACCGAGCCGCGTCAGCGGCGAGGTGATAAATGTAATTGGCTGAGGACGCGAGGGCATTATGAGACAATAGAGCCCGGCTTGTCATTTTTTTTATTTCTATTCTAATAATGACCAAACTTAGATCAATGAAACACAGACGACAAAATCGATTCTTGGTAAAAAAAAAAACAGTTCCTGTCGGTTTATCTGCTTTCAGAAAATGGGTAAGCGTGGCTTATCGCTATAGAGCTTATATTGGAGAATAGAGCCCGGCTCGCGTCTGTTGTCTTAATAGGGAAAAAGAATCAAGTCATTTAGAATATTCATTATTATAAATTTATTTCAAGCTCGGACCATTCATGACGCTCAAGCCGATTTAGTATTGCACTGGTATATGCGATGAAGTTAAAAAAAAGAAATAATGTGTGTTGACCTTTATTGTTACAATTTACCTTAAATTGTATTATGTTTACATCAAGTTTTTTTTCGGTCATGTTTAGAATCAAGCTCCTTTCGCCTACCCTCCAACGATTGTTGGCCTTATTTTTCACTTAAGGAGGGATTCAACACCAAGATGGTGGCGGCATTATTTGTTTTTCTCACTTCCTAGGAAAAGTACAGTCCTTACTTCCTTAAAACATTTGTTACCCTGATTGATATACATATTTGAGAATCCTGATGAAGTTTGAATAATTTCCGACGTAATTTGAAGAAATTATAGCGTTTTTCAAAATTGTGGATTTTGGGAGTTTTATCCATGAGCCAACCACGACGTCATTTCGACGTTATCGGGGGAAAATGGCGTCACAAACGATCGCATTCAAAATGCAATTAAAACATGAATACAAAACGTATTGCATTGAAACTTTACATGTAAAGAATAGTAAATTCAATTTTTATTTTAGTGTATTCGCTGACAAATTTACATAACAAGGAAGCGGATGTCACTTCATTGAAAATGGACGAATTTGGAAGAAAAAAATGGAAAATAAAAAGCTTCGTAAAATTTTTATCCCAAATTTAATTTTTCTCACTTAATCATGAAATCATCTCTGTACATTGTTGATCATTCTTTTAGTTTTTGACAAGGATTGATCCACAGGATTTCTAATAATCACCTATCAACTAGAGTCAATTGGCTCGAAATTGCAATTTTTTGAGCGACTGTGTCATCTATTATTCCAGTATCCTGCCTTTGTTTATAACACAATTCATTTAATCTTTTCCTTATGTAAGAGCAATACATTTATGAATATTTTGGAAGTTAAATCAAAATTAACTTCCATTAGCATTAAGAGAACCGGAATGACACTTTTAATATTATGACGTCATCAAGAAATTCACGGATACGTTGAAAAATGCATATTTCAAAGTCTCATAGAAATTTTTCCTGTGGATAGAATCAAATGTAAGTTTGTATGATGAAGGACAGACAAGAAATGAATAATTTCAGAAATTTTGAGAAAAATTGAATTTGGCGTCAAAGTGTTCAATACCTCCTTAAATACGCTTCTTCAGGAATAAAACCTACACAAAATTTGGAGCCGCTCATTTTGGCAAGAGGAAATTACATTGTTTAGATTTGAGGATCACTGAGGAGGGTTAAGTAGCCGAAACGTGCATGTCTGGTTCATGTTGCAAATTTATCTGTTCGTAAATGATGATATTCAATGTGAAGACGTTTACATTGGAAACAGGAAATTAAAGCTCTGTATTGTAGATGGCGCCAGGAATATTCACTCTGGCTTCATTTAAACTGTTTGGCATGGAGTACTACTGACGAGGATTAAAATATCCGAAACACGTGTCTAGTACAACAAAATATGTACTATAGAACATCTACATGAAAGATATCCTCATGAACTAGAGATCAATGAAACAACAGAGAGCGACAGATCCGCTTCGTACTTGGCTATCTTTCGACGCAAACGGCAATTTGAACACCTCACTGTATGACAAGCATGAAGATTTTAGTTTCCACATAACTAATTTCCCTTTCATGAGTAGCAACATTCCGTCTTCTCCTGCTTATCGCGTTTTTGTTTCTCAGCTGATACGGTACGCCAGGGCATGTTCCAAATATGAAGATTTCATTATAAGAGCCAGACGGCTTGCAAGTAAGCTATTTGTTCAGGGTTATGTTACACAACGGCTGAAATCATCATTGAGGAAGTTCTTCGGTCACTACGGGGATGTAATAAAAGCATATGAGATCCCCCTTTCCAGAATGATCAGTGACATTCTACATTGTAATTGAATGGCTATCATCATCACCAAACAAGGCATACTTACCTGAAATGTACATCAAAATGTACATCGAAACAATAACCGAATTTGACAGGTTTCCATGGAGCTGTTGCATCGGGTGTTGCATGCAATCAGGAGACGCTGACTCTTCCCGGGCACCTGGTCTAACTTCGGAATGTTGTTCATTCCGGGGTTTGCAAACGTTTCGATGGGAATTCTCACGACTTTGCCTAGCCTTCTCGACTTTGAGACTGAATAACGGTTAGGTACTTCTTTGATGTTTATCAATATTGACAATTACAATGTTTACAAACACAAGGCTTATACAATCAGAATAAGTTGCTTGGACGAAGCTTTCTCAAAAGTTCTGAAAAATAGGTCCCCACCCATCCGTTTACGTCTTCCAGTATTTTTTATTTACATAAACTTAACTGTCGACGGCCATATTTCATTGTTTGGATTGCAGATCCGACTAAGGTTAAATACCTGAATCGTGCATGTCTGGTCCATGCTTCAAATTTATCTGTTCTTAAATTATTCTAGGAATTTTTAAACGTGTATTACATGTATTCTATTATGGTGATGTGAAATGTTCATTGTTACTTCTATGTACCTGGATGATATTCTTACTATCGACAATCCTGCTTTTGAAAAGTATTAAAATGTTATCTATCCACAAGAATTGTCTCTAAACAAGGTAAACGTTACAAACACAGAAACACTGTATTTGGACCTAGATATCATAATTGTCAATGGAGAGATTCACACAAGTGTGTATGACAAAAGAGATGATTTTAGATTCAACATAATAAATTTTCCCTGGCTTGACGGTGATGTTCCGTCATACGGTATCTACATTTCACTGCTCATCAGGTATGCTAGAGCATGTACTGATGTTTGGATTTTCTAAGTAGAAATTTACAAACCTATACAACTGCGCTTGTCGTTTTTTAAAACATAGATTCAATATGATTAAGCACCACATCAAAGCGGATTAATTGCAGTATGATTCAGTATTTCGATTTTATTTTAACAAAATTTAGGAAAAGACAGGCATGTCACTCCTTTTATTGAAGAAAAAATTAATCCAAATAAATCACTTCTAAATAAGAAAACGATCGCATAGTCTCAGAGAACGTCTACTTCTATAGTCAGCATGGTCAGATTAGATATGATTTGGAAGGAGCTCCCCGAGGGCACATGTAGCCAAGTTCGATCAACTTCGGTTGATCGTCCGTCTATTCAACGCATTTGAAATTTTCTGTTACAAAATTTCTTGAAATTTCTAAAACGTGGGTCCTGTGGCATCATATCCCACCCATTCTGCTACGTCTTTTGGTACATTTTTGGACATAATAATTTTCATACTTTTTGGCCATATTTCATTTTTTAGACTGAGGATCACTGACGAGGGTTTAGTACCCGAAACGTGCATGTCTGGTCCATGCTGTAAATTTATCAGGTTTAAAATGATGCTATTGAATTTAAAGACGTTTAACATTTGAACTACTTGGTGAGTGTCACTGCTGGTGGACCAAGAGTCCCCGAGGGCACATGTAGCCAAGTTCGATCAACTTCGGTTGATCGTCCGTCTATTCAACGCATTTGAAATTTTCTGTTACAAAATTTCTTGAAATTTCTAAAACGTGGGTCCTGTGGCATCATATCCCACCCATTCTGCTACGTCTTTTGGTACATTTTTGGACATAATAATTTTCATACTTTTTGGCCATATTTCATTTTTTAGACTGAGGATCACTGACGAGGGTTTAGTACCCGAAACGTGCATGTCTGGTCCATGCTGTAAATTTATCAGGTTTAAAATGATGCTATTGAATTTAAAGACGTTTAACATTTGAACTACTTGGTGAGTGTCACTGCTGGTGGACCAAGAGTCCCCGAGGGCACATGTAGCCAAGTTCGATCAACTTCGGTTGATCGTCCGTCTATTCAACGCATTTGAAATTTTCTGTTACAAAATTTCTTGAAATTTCTAAAACGTGGGTCCTGTGGCATCATATCCCACCCATTCTGCTACGTCTTTTGGTACATTTTTGGACATAATAATTTTCATACTTTTTGGCCATATTTCATTTTTTAGACTGAGGATCACTGACGAGGGTTTAGTACCCGAAACGTGCATGTCTGGTCCATGCTGTAAATTTATCAGGTTTAAAATGATGCTATTGAATTTAAAGACGTTTAACATTTGAACTACTTGGTGAGTGTCACTGCTGGTGGACCAAGAGTCCCCGAGGGCACATGTAGCCAAGTTCGATCAACTTCGGTTGATCGTCCGTCTATTCAACGCATTTGAAATTTTCTGTTACAAAATTTCTTGAAATTTCTAAAACGTGGGTCCTGTGGCATCATATCCCACCCATTCTGCTACGTCTTTTGGTACATTTTTGGACATAATAATTTTCATACTTTTTGGCCATATTTCATTTTTTAGACTGAGGATCACTGACGAGGGTTTAGTACCCGAAACGTGCATGTCTGGTCCATGCTGTAAATTTATCAGGTTTAAAATGATGCTATTGAATTTAAAGACGTTTAACATTTGAACTACTTGGTGAGTGTCACTGCTGGTGGACCAAGAGTCCCCGAGGGCACATGTAGCCAAGTTCGATCAACTTCGGTTGATCGTCCGTCTATTCAACGCATTTGAAATTTTCTGTTACAAAATTTCTTGAAATTTCTAAAACGTGGGTCCTGTGGCATCATATCCCACCCATTCTGCTACGTCTTTTGGTACATTTTTGGACATAATAATTTTCATACTTTTTGGCCATATTTCATTTTTTAGACTGAGGATCACTGACGAGGGTTTAGTACCCGAAACGTGCATGTCTGGTCCATGCTGTAAATTTATCAGGTTTAAAATGATGCTATTGAATTTAAAGACGTTTAACATTTGAACTACTTGGTGAGTGTCACTGCTGGTGGACCAAGAGTCCCCGAGGGCACATGTAGCCAAGTTCGATCAACTTCGGTTGATCGTCCGTCTATTCAACGCATTTGAAATTTTCTGTTACAAAATTTCTTGAAATTTCTAAAACGTGGGTCCTGTGGCATCATATCCCACCCATTCTGCTACGTCTTTTGGTACATTTTTGGACATAATAATTTTCATACTTTTTGGCCATATTTCATTTTTTAGACTGAGGATCACTGACGAGGGTTTAGTACCCGAAACGTGCATGTCTGGTCCATGCTGTAAATTTATCAGGTTTAAAATGATGCTATTGAATTTAAAGACGTTTAACATTTGAACTACTTGGTGAGTGTCACTGCTGGTGGACCAAGAGTCCCCGAGGGCACATGTAGCCAAGTTCGATCAACTTCGGTTGATCGTCCGTCTATTCAACGCATTTGAAATTTTCTGTTACAAAATTTCTTGAAATTTCTAAAACGTGGGTCCTGTGGCATCATATCCCACCCATTCTGCTACGTCTTTTGGTACATTTTTGGACATAATAATTTTCATACTTTTTGGCCATATTTCATTTTTTAGACTGAGGATCACTGACGAGGGTTTAGTACCCGAAACGTGCATGTCTGGTCCATGCTGTAAATTTATCAGGTTTAAAATGATGCTATTGAATTTAAAGACGTTTAACATTTGAACTACTTGGTGAGTGTCACTGCTGGTGGACCAAGAGTCCCCGAGGGCACATGTAGCCAAGTTCGATCAACTTCGGTTGATCGTCCGTCTATTCAACGCATTTGAAATTTTCTGTTACAAAATTTCTTGAAATTTCTAAAACGTGGGTCCTGTGGCATCATATCCCACCCATTCTGCTACGTCTTTTGGTACATTTTTGGACATAATAATTTTCATACTTTTTGGCCATATTTCATTTTTTAGACTGAGGATCACTGACGAGGGTTTAGTACCCGAAACGTGCATGTCTGGTCCATGCTGTAAATTTATCAGGTTTAAAATGATGCTATTGAATTTAAAGACGTTTAACATTTAAGCCCTGGTCACAACCCGCAGTGCATGGATATTTTTTGGCAGTGCATGTTTTGGGCATGTTGCCGTCGCCACGTGTTTATGAAGACGCAGGCATGCGAGTTTCAAAAATACGGAAGCATTGCGTCAACTTACGTCATACTGACGGTAACATGGGTGGTAATGTTGCACTCACGGTAAATACATTGTACGTGCTGACACAGTATGTACACCTTACTTACAACAAACGACCTCAGGACGTCTTCGAATGTTGTATTATCATGTTATCATGTTACCTCAATCCCTTGTAATACGAAAACGCATAACGACGATTTGCTAGAGATACAATGTTAATTATTATCCTATGATAGTCGATTACAGGGTCTGCAACTTAAAACTATTTTCGTATATGCGTCCAACATTATTATAAGAGTTACCATTCGTTGAACACTAGCATACATAAACAGTGAGGAAAAGTGAATGTATGATCATCGAAAATCTTCGTCAGCTTATTCTGAAAGAAAGGAGGGGATATCCAACAATACTCGGTTGCAGCATCCACAGCAAAACTTCAAAATACCAATGCAAAAAACACAGAGCAGACATCCACAGAAAGAGACGCAAAGGGACAAGGAACACCAACACAAACAATAGAAATATGAAACATAAAAGACCATACATCAACGTATTAGACGAATAGGCAACCAGTGCTGACTTAGGGCGGCCATCTGCCACGTAAGTGAGATTTAATCACGTGCCATTTGTATCTAGCATGATAATAGATAAGTTGTCGTTCGTGTTTCTGTGGGGCTTTCGTCTTTGTCCTATTTACTTTTTGGGCGGGGAAGTTCTGTTTCGTATTTTCCCGAAAATTCGTAGGCATTTGGAATATGGTTTCGTCTTTTGTGTTTGAATTTCATTCACTGGCGGTGCCCTTTTCTTCTGTCTCTTAACTTTTTTATGTATTACACTGTATGAATGAATCTAATACTATAGATCAATCTTCATTAGTGTTCACACGTATTAATTGTTTTCATGAAACTGCTCATACTTACTTAACAAAGCAAATGAGATAAAGAATATCCTAACAACAATCTCTACAGTACTCACAACAGAGCACCAAAATGAGCATCGACGGACCCAAAGCAAGCTAGAGGTGAGGCAAGATGCCCAGGAGGAGTAAGCATCCCCTGTTTGGCTAGCTGCATCCGCCGTTCACTCGAACGGCTTTCTAAAATATGTAACATTTAGCCATTCTCTCTTGCCATATTAACAATTTGATCATATTCAGTGTTAGAATAAGTTTAAAACTAAATATTGATGATAATATATTGATCTTCATTAGCGCTTGTAAAATGAGCATGTATGAATTTCTCACATGTAACATTTCATACTTAGTTAACAAGGCAAGTACTCGATATACTATCATATGTTATTTGTAATTTTCATCATTTCTTTATTACGATTTCAAGCATGAATAATTATACATAATTTGTTGAAATTCGCATATTTTGCAAAATGAATCATTTCAATAGAGCAATTTTTTCAACACTTCATATGACACGAAATATATATTTTTTATTCTTTATCTAACATTTGACTCGTTAGAGGGTAGGCACAAGGAGCTTAATTCTAAACATGACAAAACATATGCCGAAACCCAAGCTAAGGACAGAGCTACGCAATGAATGAGATACCCATTAGTTTTAGAAATTTAGGTTCAATTTGAATACAGAACATTCAGATCTAGAAACACTAAAACTAGGCAAGCGGTATCCTCTGGGACGGCAGCCATCTTTGTTGAAATATGTTTTCTACAAATTATCAGACATGCAGGCTCCGAATAAATTCTAAAAACTTAAAAATACATTTTCAGTTATATCTGTTTTCAGTCCTTCTACATTGTCATCCTCACCAAACAAGAAACATGTACCTGATATGTACATCAATATGTACATCGTTACAATCATCAGATTTGACAAGTTTCCATGGAGCTTTTGCACAACACAGAAACATCAAACAAAAAGGACCACTCATAAACCAACCGGTGCCGACTTATGACGGCCATCTGCCACGGAAATAGCAGAAGGCGTGGTTATCATGGATTACGTGCGCACAACGCTCCCACTTTTCCGATTGCCCAGAGGTCTCGAAGAACGTACAATTGTGGTGTAAAACATCAAAACATTAGAATTATCCATGAGAGTATGATCTTATGGTAGGGAAGCAAAGAAAGTGGTACGAAATTATATTCTTTTATATCCTTTTTGATAAATCTTTAGGTTACCTAACCTATATAAGACTAAATACTCCCTATAAATTTTTGAGACCATACTTTGTCTTAAAGGACCTAAAAGTAATGGCAAATATTGAAATGGACCTTTTGTTAGTTTTTTTTTTAGTTTTTTACAAACTATAAGCTAAGAAAAACATATCCGCCCACTGAAACGTAACTTAAATAAATTGGTGTGACCTTATCAGAAAAAAATACAACGAGGGCATAGTATCTTAATACCATCGTTATCGCCGTTTTTAATCTCCACTTAAAGTTTGCCCAAGGTGACGTTGTAAGTGCGTCGGAAATGAAAAAAAAGTCGTTTAAGTGATTCACACTAAACAAAAAAAAAATCACTTAACATGTAGTGCGCATGTGCATGTGTACTTTCGTTCGGCTGTCCTTGTGTAGTGAGCTAATTAAAACAAAATGTGCGCGCTAGACCCACATTGTAAATGAAGAGAGAACTCAAAAGAAATATCATGGAGCCTGAAATATATTACAAAATATATAGAAAAGCAAGATATGACTGGGTAGAGTATGTAAATATGTGCCATAAATGGACTCAGACAAGTACAAAATGCTCACGCGCAATTTCAAAAGTATGGGAACCTTCCTCAAAATTATTTCTTCAGGTATGTAGTTTCCTTATTTTTCTTATTCTTCTTCATGTTTCTGATTTATGCATCCCACAATTTTCACTTTAAAGAAACTCTTCTTTATTCACTTGAATAAAGACATATTCTTGGAATAGCTCATTTTCAGGCGAATAATTTCTATGATAAATCTGACATAGTTTTCCCTTGTGACATTTTCGCTGCGGCATGCGCATTCACAAAAAAATCACAAAATTTTTTTTTCACAAAAAAAAAAATATTTCAGTCAAAAATGTCAACCTATTATATTTTTTAATTTTCTAACGATATAACGATTTAAATGTCTTTATGCGTTTCCCTTTGTTTTTTGTTTTTTTTTATAGTACTCAAGAGGGTGCATGGGGTCCCACTGGCTCCCGACTAATATTTTCTATAATATAAACGTATTCTATATGACTTTAGACCGTATGTCATTGTCAATGAAAATAATTTCCTTAAAATCGAATTAATACATTTTGACACATTTGAAATATTTTCTATGTTTCTTACTCTGTGTCGATAAAATAGACATCAGCGTTCTCTCTGATTCTATTTTGTAATAGCAGATTTCACGAGTAATAAGTATATTAAACGTCTTCAATTTCAATAGCATACTTTAAAAACAGAAATTTGCAGCATAGTCAAGACATGAACGTTTCGGGAACAAAACACTCGTCAGTGATCCTCAATCTAAACAATGTAATATGGCCAAAATGTACCGAAATGAAATACATAGCAGGATATATGGAATATGATGCTTCAGGACCTACGTTTTAGAAATGTCAAGAAATTTTGGGAACAAAAAATTTCGAATGCGTTGAAAAAACGATCAACTGAAGTTGATCGAACTTGGCTACATGTGCCCTCGGGGACTCCTGGTCAACCAGCATTGACACTCACCCAGTGGTACAAATGTTAAACGTCTTCAAATTCAATATGTTTGTCCGGCTTTTGGATTGATGGAATTTTTACCTGTGTTGTACATCCAAACTCTTCTTTGAATATATTCAACTTGGCGCCGTATGCAGTGATTTTGATGATTTTGTCCTTTTCTTAATTTTGATACCAGGGTCAAAGAGCGAAACTTCCCCCTTGTTTTGTTTTTTTTTATATTATACATCGAGAAAATTAAATCGGCTTTCAGCAACCCTTTTGGTACTATTTGCTTAGATGTTTTTACTGGTATCATATATGTTGCATGGTTCATGTGATATTTGAATATGTTTAAACTTTCATTATTAATTCTTAACAGCGCCATATACAAAACATTCGGTACTTGCACTGAATTTTGATATTGTTCATTAGATAAAGTTGTCATTCGTGTTTCTATGGAACTGTGTTATCGTCTACAACTCTTCGTCCGATTTTTCTTTTATAATGAGGACGATCTGGTTTGTTTCAAGTATTTATACAGTCTTATTAGTCCCCTACCGGCATAGCCGAAGGGGACTCTTAGTTTCCTCTCGGTCTGTCTGTCTGCCTGTCTGTCCTTCCGTCCGTCTGTCCGTCTGTCCCATTTTCAGTTTTCCGGACTTTTACCTGCAACGGATAGATATATTCAGCTTAAAATTGGTAATACCTTGGTATTGGATAGTTACAGAACAAGTTCGAATTCGTCACGCTTGACATATTTTTGGAAGAGTTATGTCCCTTGATAAATTGCAAAATTAAGTCTTCCAGAGTTTTGTCTGTTTAATTTTGTTTCAAGAATCTTAAGTCTTTACTTTGTGACGTTTGGAATCTGATTTTGGATAACGTGTTTGATTTTCATTCAACGATTTGATGCCTCATTCATCTAAGCTATATCCCCCAGGGAATTCTCTTAGTGGTGCTGGTTGCGTAGTGGTTAGCGCGGTGGCCTACGAACCCATAGGTCGTAGGTTCGAATCTCACAGTCATCGATCATTGCAAAACCTTTGTAATCTTGGGCAAGTTTACTTTACGTTAGCTCCGTTGCGCCCTTTCCACCCAGGAGTAAACTGTATACCTTCTGGATACCTGACACATGAGACGAGCTTGTAACGTGAATGAAAAGCATTAGCGCCTTAACGGCAGCTCTGCTTGTATATTCCCACCGGAGTTGAGAATGCACTAGACTGTACAGGTCTCGCCAGGGAGGTCATTGTAGAAGTCGCATGAGGCTCAGGCGAACGAGACTATAAACCTTACCTTTACCTCTTTTATTTTTATCTATTTGTAATTTGACGACGTGATAAAAGAATCGAAAAAAAATTTCCAAATGTAAGTTGCGAAGAGCATTGTCAATTTCAACATTTCCCACTTCTTCAGGAAATATTTCACTTCCATTTTATCATATTTTTTGTGAGAAATTTAACAGTGAATAATTTTTTTCAATACCTTTACTTTTTAATAACAATTCTCTGTAAGGACCAAAAGAATTTCAATAGCATGTGGAAATGGCATGTAACCAACTTTGGAAATTCTTTGTATGGAGGGTGTATATGATGTTCTGAGACAAAAATAAACTTGCTTTTTACAAATAAAGTTTACCTTGCCATAAAAACAATGTTTGAGATATTCTGTCGTAGACCATTTGAACCATCCAACACAAGATTGTACTCTATGTCTTCCGAAATGGAAGTTACCGAATGTGACAGTTCTACCGAATTGAAGCGGCGGGTGTTGCATGCAAGCAGGAGATGCTTACTCTTCCTGGGCACCTGGTCTCACTCTCATATCGGGAGTTCGCTTCTTTTCATATGGTGGAGGTTTTTGTTTGTTTGCTTTTGTTCCAGTTTTATCCTGATTTCGTATGCCTCGGTTTCTGATTTTCTGAATTATCGATTTTGTGCTGTAGACAGGGATATGGTCATTATCCATATTTGTCATTTATGTGTTAGTAGAATACTAGTACATTGAATTTTCACAAGGCTCTTTTCCATGGTAAAAGGTTATATAGTCAACTGAATTAAAAAAATCTTATATCTTTCATATTATAAATACCACACAAGAGGTATGTTTCCGACCGCTAGTCTTTTTTTCAATATGCTCAAACTGTAGACAAAAAAAAAAACTGTTTTGATGAGGCCCTATTTAGACCGAAAAAAAAACCCTCATAATTTTACATGATTTTGCTCAATTTTTAAGGCAAATATTTTGAAATGTCAGGTTTACTTGATTTCTACTGCCAATTATCTTTAAGTCTAATTCTTGATCTTTTAGAAAATGTTAATATTTGAATGGGACCCCTTCAAAATGTCTTTCCAATGTGTATAAAGAATGGTAACAGTGGTCACATTCTGTTCAGTACTATTACACATAGAGTAATTTAATGGTATTTTTTTAACTATACCTTATATATTTTTCAACAAAATTTGTCAGTGCATATAAAAGAGCATTACTAATTAAAATCACCTTAAAAATTTTCAAGGTCACGGAACCCATTGTCAAGGTCATCTCGAATGCTATTCACAAAATTTGACAAAATTTTGTATTCTTTCATAAATATGAGAGGCAGAACAGATGGTATTGAGTAAAACAAACATATACACAGCGATTTTGGATACATCCCCGATTTATTGACCAAAATTGCAACAATCTCAAAATCAATGATATCTTTGATTTGTACCTAGTATTTCAAAGATACAAATAAAAAGGTAAGATCATAATGATTTTTGCCTGGGGCTTATATTTAAGGAGAAATGCTCTGAACTAAATATTGTAATGTTATTCCTTCTTTTGCCCTTATTTTAGTATGAAGTGTTTTTGATACAAATATATGGAAGCCAAGCCTAGAATTAGGAACAATAAATAACAACAAAAATGCAAATTTCATTGAAATTGCAACCCATATTTTTTAATTGATCTTGAACTAAGAGTAAATGACCTTGAACATTTTTGGAATTGCTCAAACAAAGAATAATTTCTTTTGTTGTCCCTACATAAAGCATATCAATTATTGAAAACAAAAATCAATTGAAAAGACGTAATCATCATGTGTGAAATAAAAAGTCGTCATGGCAACCATTTTTGACCTCAAAATATAGAAAAACAAAACAAGGTTTTACTTTTTTTTTGCAGTGAATTTATTTATCACATAAAATATTTTTTGTTCTGACAGCAATTATGGTGTTATCAGCCTGACATTTTGTGTTATTTCTGCTTAAAAATGGTAAATGTTGGACAAATTTTTGACCTTATTTTATGCCAATTTTTGAAAAACAACAAAAAGGCAAATTGTATTGAAATTGAAACCTGTATTTTTTTTAATTGACCTTAAACATAGAATAAATGACATTGACAAATTTTGGAAGTGTTCAAACAAAGAATAACTCCTTCTGTTGTCCCTACATAAAGTAAGCAATATCAGTTATCGAAACGATGCATAAAATCAATTTGAAAAGATGTAGTCATCATGCGTGAAATGAAAAGTTACCATGGCAACAATTTTTAACCCCAAAATATAGAAAAGCAAAATAAAGTTTTACTTTTTTTTCAGTGAATATATTTATCACATAAAGTATTTTTTGTCCTGACAGCAGTGATGGTGTTATCAGCCTGACATGTTGTGTAATGTTTACTTACAAAAGTAGATATTCGACAAAAATAGGCCTATTTTTTACCTTATTTCATGCCAATGTTTGACTGATTTGGATTTGATAGGATTAGGCTTATTGAAAGAAATCTCAAAGAAATATTAATTTTACTGAAAATAGAGGTTTCAAATATCATAAGTTGTTGATACCAACAAGCTCTAATTATGGTGTCCATGGCAAGGATGATAACCAAAAATGACTGCTTGAGTGCTGTAAATAGACAGACCTCTTTTCCATGGAAACCGAAATTTTAATTTAAAAAAATTATTATTTTTGTATATAGTGCATCATATAAACCAGTTATGGAGAACATAAATGAGTTAAAGAAGATCCTGACGAGAATCTCAACAGCACTCACAATAGAGCACAAAATTAAGCATCGACGGACCCCTAGCAAGCTAGAGGTGGGACCAGGTGCCCGGGAGGAGTAAGCATCCCCTGTTGGCTAGCCGCACCCGCCGTCGATGTTTAAGCACGAAAATGAAAAACAATATATGACATACATGCACTGATTGACGTTATGTCTATATAGAAAGTGCTATGGCGATAATGTCAGGGAAATAAATTCAAAACACTTACTGTCAAACCCCTCGCGGGGAACTTTTTACGAGCTCCACACGGCAAAGTGCATAAGTGTGACACAAATGAGTTAAAGAAGATCCTGACGAGAATCTCAACAGCACTCACAATAGAGCACAAAATTAAGCATCGACGGACCCCTAGCAAGCTAGAGGTGGGACCAGGTGCCCGGGAGGAGTAAGCATCCCCTGTTGGCTAGCCGCACCCGCCGTCGATGTTAATGCACGATAAAGAACACAGTATATAAAATGCATGCACTGTCTGACGTTATGTCTATATAGAAAGTGCTATGGCGACTATGTCAGGGAAATATATTCAAAACATTTACTGTCAAACCCCTCACGGGGAACTTTTTTACGAGCTCCACACGGCAAAGTGCATAAGTGTGACACAAATGAGTTAAAGAAGATCCTGACGAGACTCTCAACAGCACTCACAATAGAGCACTGTGTTGAGCATTGACGGACCCCTAGCAAGCTAGAGGTGGGATCAGAAGCCCGGGAGGAGTAAGCATCCCCTGTTGGCTAGCCGCACCCGCCGTCGATGTTTAAGCACGAAAATGAAAAACAATATATGACATGCATGCACTGATTGACGTTATGTCTATATAGAAAGTGCTATGGCGACAATGTCAGGAAAATAAATTCAAAACACTTACTGTCAAACCCCTCGCGGGGAACTTTTTTACGAGCTCCACACGGCAAAGGGCATAAGTGTGACACAAATGAGTTAAAGAAGATCCTGACGATAATCTCAACAGCACTCACAATAGAGCACTATAAAAATCCATGACATGCTATTTCCAAAATATTTTGGTCCTTCGGACAATTGATATTTCTATTGTAAAAATTGTAAATTGGTATGTTTTTCTTCTTTCTTAATTTTTAATCTCAATTTTCCATGTCTTTGATACGATTTGAATTTTTCTTAATAGTTCAAATTTGTTTTGTAACACAATTTTGCACTTTGACATTGAAGCTCACATGAGCCAAAGGCTCAAAGTGAGCTATTGACATACCGGCTTGTCCGGCGTTCGTCGCCTGTCGTCCGTCCATCGTCCGTCCGTCGGTTGATTTTTTTTTTTACAATTTCGACATCTCCTATAAAACCGATTGAAGGATTTTGCTTAAAGTTGGTATGCATGATGTATTAAAGGTTCTCTACCATTTTTTATTTCATTTTACCCCAATCCCTTAAAGGGTGTATCCAGGGTAGGGTCAAATACGTCTAAGATGGAACCCCTTTTCAAAATCTTCTACAGAATATCTGCATGAATTGGAAACTAAAGATATCTGAGTGATGCGTTATTAAATTTGTACATTTCGTTAATTGACGATAACTCATTTTTGACGCGTTTTTGACGACTTTTTGGTTAGTTATTTATATACAAAAAAAATTTTGCTTTAAATCTCTTTAACTTGGCTAAGATTGCTACCCCAATTTAATTCATTCTAGCTATGATAAACTAGAGGAATTTTGATCTGTAAAAATTTTGACAAAAATTATTTTTACTTTTTTTCTTAATTTGTGCAACTGCAAAAACGAAGATGGATGGCCATTTTTAACATGTACAACTTCTTCCCTGAAATTGTTCATGTACTTTTTGATATTTGTTGTACGAAAAGCAAAAGTCAGCTTTTTGATTTGTAATGAATAAACAATGTTTATTGGTATGTTTTCTGTGCCCAATGGACCCAAGGGTAATGGGTCCAAATCTTGGCCAGGCCAATGCAAGTTTTTTCTTCTTTAAATTTTTATTTTTTCTCCATTTTCTTAGCTTCTAATGCGTTTTAAGATTATATTATTATAATTTTACTTTCATTTCTGTTACTTATGTTAAACGTCTAATAATAAAGATATAAAGAAGAGAAAGGAGGGGATCTCGGTTGCAGCACAAATAAGCAAAATACTGAAGTGAAAACAATAAGAAGACACACTCATAAAATTTGCAATATGGACCACACATGCAAGTTTCGGGTACTTAACCCTTGTTTGTCAGTGGTCCTCAGTCCTAAACAATGTAATACGACCAAACATTGAGAAAATTATTATGTCCAACATGTACCGAAAGACGTAGCAGGATTGACGGGATATGATGCTACAGGACCCACTTTTTAGAAATTCCAAGGAATTTTGATAGCAGAATTTTCGAATGCGTTGAAGAAACTATTAACCGAAATTGATGGAACTTGGCTACATGTGCCCTTGGGATCTTGGTCCACCAGCAGTGACACTCACAACGTGGTACAAATTTTAAACGTCTTCAAATTCAATTGCATCATTTAAGCACAGAAAAAATTAGCAGCATGGACCAGACATGCAAGTTTCTGGTACTTAACCCTCGTCAGTGATCCTAAGTCCTAAACAATGTAATACGACCAAATATTGAGAAAGTAAATATGTCTCAACATAATAAAACACAACATCTGGTCAAAAACCATTTTTTGGAGGAACCAAGGATATCAATCCTCAATGTTTTGAAGATGACGTAGAAATTGAAGGTTAAATAGACAACTGAGACAGAATTTTTTTTCCTGCATAAATGAATTTCATTTTATGAAAAAATAGATATGTTGCTGTATTTCATCCAGGAAGAGATATATCGTACATGAGACTGATACCCTCCCTTAAATTTGGGTTAAACAGTAAAATTTAATTTTTCTTCGGTCGCTATGGGCATATCAGATCCCCTTTCCAGAATAATCAGCTTCATTCTGAATTGCGATTGAATGGCTGTCATCATCACCAAACAAGAAATATTTACCTGTTATGTACATCAGTATGTGCATCGAGACAATCACCGAATTTGACAAGTTTTCATGGGGGTGTTGCGAAGGGTTTTGCGTGCAATCAGAAGACACTGACTCTCCTCGGGCACCAGGTCTCACTTCGAAATGTTAATTCCGAGGTTCGCAACCATTCCAATTGAAATTATAATGATTGGATTGATTTTGCCTTTGGTTCTCGACTTTGAGACTGATTTACTGTTAGGCACTTCTTTGATGTTTATTTGAAACCAATGGAAACTAGAAAAGCTTTTTGAATTGTAAATATTGAAATATATGTTCTGTAGTACCAATTTTATTGTACTAGACACGTGTTTCAAAAATACTGTTTTTCATCTTTATGGTGCACTCATTGCAATAAGACATACACACCACCTTCAATAAGTCGAACTTCAAGAGACCATCAGGCATAGATCGGTAAGACGTAACACTGCCATTAGATTTGAAGATTTTAGTTATTTTTCGAATGCCTTTAATATGATAATCTGGATTATGTTCATTTCTTAATTTTTGTACATTTAGATTTATTAATTAATCGATCAATTTCTTAATCTATATTTGGAAGGCTGAGGTCAACCGAGTAGTAGAGCTGTACAATTTAACCGGATCACGTGATTTGAATACCAAACAAGCAATAGCTGACGTCATTAATCATCAATATAACTTAGAAGACGGAATAAAGTTACGCAAGTTACTGCAGAGGAAAATTGGACGGAGAGTTACACATAGAAAATATTACAATAAAAAGAGTAAGCTGCTACATGATATTTACTTTTTACTAAATATTACATTGTTAAATCAATTGAGAATATTTTAGGAATTGTGGACCTAATGGATGAAATGTATTCAATGTATTAATTTGTCATTCGTGAGAACCTCATTTATTTGTAGTTTTTTCTGGTTATATTATGTCTGATTTTGTTTTTCATTTGTGGTTTTTGTTTGCTTCTTTTTTGTATTTTCTATGTTTATTGCAGAAAAAGATATGAAACATACGAAGACGGAGGATTGCATAAATAAAACGGATGGTAAAATTTTCTATGATTGTTCATTTATATCCTATGTTTTGGTAAGGGTTGGTTTAGGGTTTCTGTTTGTTACCTGCATATTGATTTTATGATACCTTATGTGCAAATCTATCTTGAGAGTTGATCACAAAGGTTTGATAAAGGTCTGTTTGTTTTTAGAAATATCCTTGATTTTTCCCTCCATCATATGCATGTAGAGTTCTAGAACCAATCAATGTTTCGATCTGACTCTGCACATTACTTTTATGAGTGTGTGTTCCACTTCGATTACTGCGTCATCGTCATATTTGGGATCTCCTACTCATCTTTCCCACAAAATTTTTTTTTGCATAATTTATTTTTTTTTTCATCCGAAAAGACATAATTACATATAGAAAAAAAAATGACATTTTCAGGAAATTTTTCTAGCATTCTCTTTCACTCACTCTTTCATTCCATGTACTCCACAATAGATGTCTTACTTCTAATAAAGTGATATATTATATATACTCATTATCTGCTAATTAAATCAAAATGTTGTCTTATATGTATGGTTTAGCCATCTAAAAGAAGGATTGGGGAAAAAATCATTCCAAAATTGGTTGCGGATGCAAATTGTTATGTTTATGTTTTGCCATTCTATGTATTGCTATTCGGCGGCGGATGCACATTGTTATGTTTATGTATTGCCATTCGGCGGCTGGTGCACATTGTTATGTTTATGTATTGCCATTCGACAGCGGATGAACATTGTTATGTTTATGTATTGCCATTCATGTTTAACCTTTATGTGTGTCTGCTACAAATATTTGTAAGACCTGTCCTCTCTAAATGTTGGTCCGATTTTTCTGGTGATAACATACATGTGCTCGCTACAGCCAGTAGAGCACGGACTGTATTTCGTACGCCCCCTTTTTATATCCACTTACATATTCATTTGTGTTCCTGCCTCGTTTGTGGAGTAATGTTACAGTGAGGAGGTTATTCTACACATCAATTGTGCGTTCTTCGATACGTCTGTGTAACCAGAAAAGAAGGGGGGTTTTGCGCACATAATCCGGATAACCACTCCATTTTCTACTAACCTGGCAGATAGCCGTCCTAAGTCGGCACCGGTTGAACATTGATCTCTTTAGTTTATGTGTGGTCGTTTCTGTTTCATGTTTCTACCGTGTGAGTTGGTGTTCCTTGTCCATTTTGTATTGTGTCTTTTTGTTGGTGTTTGCTCTGTGTTTTCACTTTTACATGAAATAACATAACCTAACTACTTTTTCTAGATCTCTATCAATTTTTTTTATCAAAAATGAAAATAATCAAAAAAAAAAAAGAAAAAAAAAAAGAAAAGAAAAGGAAAGGAAAGGAGCGTGATCATTGGATGAAGCACTCCAGATCCCTTGTCACGTCATAATAGAAGCGGCGACGTTTGCGCGTCATTTGCAAGAAATGGAGTCCGAATTATAATACTTCGACACTAAATTGATCAATTACGTCATATTTCATGTGATAAAAAGAATATCAAATGTTGTTTCTATTCAATACAGTATATATAAAACTCGTTGTGTGATCGTAAAATTCACACACAACTCGTTTCATAAATACCGTATGAAATAGAAAATCATTTGAGATCCTATATATATATACTTATTCATAACTTCATTTAATTCTTTCTCGGAGACTTTAAAATTACATTTTACAACACTTGCATCACTTTAAACAGCTTTTTATGAAATTAATGTGATAAAATACTTAACGAAATCATTTGATGACATATTTAGATTTTGCTTTTAATTTTATTTCAGAAATGGATACCAACAAACCCGCGAATGATGTTTCCCATAAAAATATTTTTCAAATTGAGTTACATCAGAGTTCTTCCTTACAAACATCAAATTCTAAATTAACTTACTAGAGGTGGTTGTGATGTATTAAAAATATTCTCAATTGACAAAATACATGTAATGGAATTTATAATGCTATTCATAATTCATATTGCTAGAATTCATCTGAAATAAGATGAAAAATATCAAATTATCAGAATATATAGAAACAATAGACTTTGGGTATCAATGTTTGTAAATATCTGTCGACAGCAAATTATTAATTGAAAAAGGCTGATTTAAGAAGAGACTATCAAATATATCTTCATAGTAAAAAATGTTTTGTACAATAAGAGATTTAGATATTTAAGAAGAAACAAAAAGATATATCTGCATAGTATAAAATGTTTTGTACAATTAAAGAGAGAGAGAGAGAGAGAGAGAGAGAGAGAGATGATATGATATGATGACGTTGATGACAATGTTCATATCTTCATAATTAAGACACTTTCCCCGGATATACAGGAAAGGGTCTTCTGGCGTCACATGTGAAGAAAGCGTTCATGGAAAAGTCCATTGTACAGCTGAGTACACTTGGTTCGCTTATTTAGAACGACATTAAGATAAAAAAAAGTAACAAAAGTACACTAAATTTCCTGTTTGACACATGTGCTTGAGATCGTTTTCTCCCTTTGTCCCCACTGAATGTAAAGTGATTAGAGTACAGTAATAATTACAAAATGAGCGACTCCAGCAGATTACAATCCAAGAAGATGTGCGTCAGTTGCGTAGCTAGCCATATTTTGAAGTGCAAACCAACAGACGCGAGAGGTTTGCGGGCCGCTGAGGCCCCATGACGGATCCAGGGCAGAGCCTTGATAGAGGGTGTAAGGGGCGAATCCCCCTTCGGAAAACGACTTATAGGAAATCAAACCCCTAGAAAATGCAATAGAATTAACATTTTTGTGCAAAAAACATAATCAAATATCATACTACTATTAGAAGCATTTCTTGTGAAAAGTTGGAAAAATTAAATTAGGAATAAATTCAGTTTGAAGTGTACTTAGTATTCAACAAAGGTTCCTTCATGCTTTTGAAGTACCAGTGTTATAGTACCATGTTTGAAGTACCATGGTCGAAGTACCAGTGTTGACGTACCAGTGTTGAAGTTTCAGGACTCATCAGCCATGCAAATGAATGCATTTTAGAAATTCTATTTAATTTGACTTTATTGCATATTGATCGATTCAGCACATATATGTATAATCCGTATTTGGTTTTCCTTGTCTTTTCTTTTAATAAAGAATTCGATTTTATTTAATGAAAGAAAAGTCGTCGAACCTATTCATTGCTTAACAAGGTATAACGGTACACATAGATACAGTAGTCAAAAACACGTACGTGAAATGAAATTTGCTACCACTGAAAGGACAATTTTTGTCTTTGGATTAACTTGTTAACATTTAGGCTGACGTTCGTCTCATAATACTAGCAGTCTATAAGGCACCGTTTTACTATTTATTCCCTAATTTTTGATATCATAAATTCATTTGTTGATATCAAATAATCGATTATGTGATATCAAAAGATGAATTGTTAATATCAAAAATTATTTTTGAAATCATTAACTCATATTTCTATAATTCATCTGCGAAAAGATCATATTAAAAGAAGAAATAAAAACAGATGACCTCGAATATCAATATTTGTATATACATTGTATTTGTGGATATCAAATATACAAATTGAAAATAGATGATTTAACGAGTACAAAATTTTGCTGTTGAGAGAGAGAGAGAGAGAAAGAGGGAGAGAGAGAGAGAGAAAAGAGGGAGAGAGATTTGAAACATGGAGAAATGATTATCATGTTTCTGTCTTCATAATTTAGACAATGTCCAAGGATTACAACGTGTCTTTATACAGGAATCAGTATTTTGATTTCACCTAAGAAAAAGCGTTACAGATAAGAAGATTGTATAACAGAGTACACGTGGTTCAATATTTAGGACGACCATAAAATAAAAAACTAACAAAAGTTGAGTACATTTCCTGTTTGACACATGGGCCTATTGAGATCTTTTCCTCCCTTTGTCCCCGCTGAACTTAAAGTGGCTCGAGTACAGTAATAATTACAAAATGAGCGACTCCAGCAGATGAGTTTAAGAAAAGAAATTCCCTCTCAAATAAGTTAATGAATGTTAAGAAAAAAAGTTGTATTTTCCTCACTGCGTTTGTCTATCCCATAATTATCAGTATGGTTGTGCGTGGCCTCTTATCTTAGAAGTCCGTGTGGCTTTTTGTTAATGACTTGGAGATGATTTAGCTGTATGCATGTTTTAATTTATGCATGGACTTTTTGTTTATACATGATAGAAATGTTCTAAAAGGTATATGATTAAGCTTCAGTTTACCATAGAAGAAGTACGAAGTGTATTTCAGGAGTGAAAGATCCAGGGGAATATGGAATAATTATGTAAACCTCCATTACCAATTAGGCAATTACGAACCCCAAAGTGGAAGCAGGTGTTAAACGTCTTCACATTTAATAGCATCATTTAACAACCGATAAATTTGCAGCATGGACCAGACATGCAAGTTTCGGGTACTAAACCCTCGTCATTGATCCTCAATCTAAACAATGAAATATGGCCAAAGAGTGTGAAAAATATTAAGTCCAAAAATGACCGAAAGACGTAGCAGGATGGGTGGGATATCATTTGTTACACGCTTTCGCCTCGCCCGATACGGGTTTTCTTTTCACACCATGTATTTTTCCGTATCAGGTCACTAACTAACCGTGTAACGAATTTATCACGTCGAAGACCTCTTACTGTATGTGTGGGGGTCTCTGTATCATACAATTCACGACATAATAAACTACTCACCCGATACGGATTTACAGGCCTGATACGGCTTTTTTTCACGGCGTCATGTGACCATGATCTGACCAATCATTTTCCAACATTTTTGTCTGAGGCATGATAAAATGCTACAGGACCCACGTTTTAGAAATTTTGATAAATTTTGATTTGATAACAGAAATGGACCAGGTGCCCAGGAAGAATGAGTGTCCTCTGATAAAAAGATGGACAGAAATACCTGCCACATTTTCCACTTTGCTTGTATTATCAAAATCTTTATTTTGATCTCCTGCATTAACTGTCACATGACGAAGATGTTTGCTAAAACAAATATGTTCATTTTTGGTACATATTATAAATAAATGAGTGCATTTTAGATATTCAAATTCATCTGAAGAATTTAGTACATCAAATGTGCAAAAGAACCAATAATGTCTCACCAGTAATGAATAAAGGCAAAAAACGCGGAATTATAAATAGTGCATAATATGTCCTTAAATATACGCCAATGAGTCATTACAGACCTTTGCCTACAGGGATATATCCCTTAGTATTGAATGTTTTATCAATTTTAGAATCAGAAAATTGACGTATATATTTCATCTCCTTTGATGTTAAAATTATCAATATTGAAATAAATTAGTGCACCGTATGTGCATTTTAGCATGAATGTATCATCATCGATGCTGGAATTCGAAAAAGATGAAATTTCAAATTGTGACTACATGATCGCGAAATACTTAGTATGGCCTAAGAGCAAGCTTAGAAAAGAGCTATGTCTTTAGGTAGATGCAATTGTTAAACGTCTTCAAATTCGATAGCATCATTTAAGACCAGATGAATTTGCAGCATGGACCAGACATGCACGTTTCGGGTACTTAACCCTCGTCAGTGATCCTCAGTCTAAACAATGTAATATGTCCAAAAAGTGTAAAAATTATAAATCCAAAAATGTACCGTAAAACATAGCAGAATGGGTGGGATATGATGCTACAGGACCCATGTTTTAGAAATTTCAAGAAATTTTGTAACAGAAAATTTCAACCGAAGTTGATCGTCTGTCTTCGTTCTTTATAGAGACCTTCGTTCTATATAGAGAATAAGTGTCTTAATTTGGGTTTTGTTACGGATATGCAACACACAGCAAGTGTGTTTATCGTATATGTAATGTGCGTTACCTCATTTCATGCGATAAATACACTTGCTGTATGTTTCATACCCGTAAGAAAATACAAATAATGACATTTTATTCTATATATGTACCACAATTGTTGGTTTCATTCTTGTTTTCTGAAATCGCGTTTTGTTTTTCAGGTAAAACGATTTCATTAATTTAGGTCACCGAGCTTTCAGTCTGCAAGTTAGTACAGCCGTCACTGCATGTTTCTGTATAGGTAATACCTTGTGATGTAACGAACGATTCATGCAGAAATACAAGATATTCCTTTTAATAGTTTCATCTCCGGGAATTCCATTGGCTGTGCATTTATATTAGTTTAGTTGATTGATTATCAGAAAGTTTTTGTCACATGTATATATTATTTGCTAATCCTAACCATTACCATCACCCTGACTCAAGTCGAATCTAAACCCCTCGCGTTGTCTGAAGGAACTAAGAGAAAAAAGTTAAAGAAAAAAGAAAATAAATTTAATGAATTGAGAAATATTTATAATGTCGTATTTATAGAAGGGTATGCAACACACAGCAAGTGCATTTATCATTCATGTTATGCATGTGAGCTCGTTTCATACGATAAATTCTCTTGATGTTTACTGAAATCATGACATTTATTCTATAGATATACGCCACAATTGTCATTTTCGTTCTTGTTTTCTGATATTGTAGATTAGAACATCGGTCGTGGCATTCTTCTGTAAAGCTTTTACAGTGTGACGTAACGAGTGTTTATATGCAAAATGCAACATGTACCACTTTAAGAATTTCATTTCAGGGTAATACATTTGCTGTGCATATATATAAATATGTTTATGAGATGTACTGAATGGAAAGCTGGAACATGTCGTTTTTCTTTGTAATGTGTATTCTAACAGTTAGAATGAAACCTCGTATTCAAATTAAATATCAAAATAACACAAAATGTGAAGATCGGTTGTATAAAAAAGTAACTTTTTAAGACCAATTTTTATGTTACAGTGTATTTCGACAGGGACGGTGTAAACGGCGTAAACTTACTCTTTAAACTGAAAACTTTTTACCGGTTGGAAATATCCGGCTGTTTTTTTTCTCGATATGCGCTTTGATTGCTGGGGCTTTCTCAGATACAACTCCCTTATTCTGCATTCAACGTATTCATAGGAAAGATATGTATATACTGTTCACTTTACAGCAAATGTTAAACGTCTTCAAATACAGAACAGATGAATTTGCAGCATGGACCAGACATGCATGTTTCGAGTACTCAATCCTCCATAGTGATCCTCAGTCTAAACGATGTAATATAGTCAAAAAGTGTCAAAGTTATTAAACTTGATGTACCGTACATCATTCGACGAGGAAAAAGAAGCGCTTCATTGATAATTTTGATATGGTAACATGTATATTACATTTACTTTTTTCTGCCTTTATAAGACCATTTTCTTATATTTCTCTTACTTAATTCATCTTGAAGTAGAATCATATTAACGCTTGAACAACATACTGCATTTATAATTTTTATAGGTGAAAAGACTATGTGCAATGCTGGACCTGCTTATCTTAATTGATGAATAGGTGAAGGATAAATTAAAGATTGCACTAAATGGTGTGACAATTTGCGCGGGAAATCTGATGTTTCCTGATGGTTCTGTTAAAGGAAACCGGCAATGGAAAGTGTTCGTTTTTCCTGCCAGGTGTCGGTTGGTAAATGATTCAATAGGAAATGTATAGCTAAATTTACTATTTTTCGGAACACAAGACTCATTGGACATCCGAGTCATATTGTTGAAACTGTCATCTGCATAAAATTTAAAATATTAAAAGTATGTATCTTATATGATTTCATAAGTTAGTATATAACTGCAAAATATACTATGATAAATCTCTCTCTTACCCTGGTCTTCTTTGAGATAATAACTAACAACCATATGCTGTCATGTGGGATGAGAAAAGCCCACCCGAGGGGTCTGGTTTCTTGTCAGGGAATGAGGCTTTTCTCATCCCACATGACAAACATATGGTTGATCGTTTTTCTTCCATTTCTAGGGGCCTTTCTTGAAATTCCACGAAATCATGAAATCGTCAACTTCATCGAATTCGAAAAATAAAAGGTATATTCGTTTTCAGCGCCCTCAAAAATGGTTTATTCTGAAAGAATAAACCGTAGACCTTAGTCTTAATCGGTTTAGTAAAAATTAGAATGTTTTAAAAAAAAGAGTTTTAAAACGACGTTTTTGTTGAGAGGTCGCCGCTTTAGGTGCAAAAATGGATAACAACGACGTCACAATATGGATACGGCCTATACGGCCGACGTCAAAAGTCACGCGAGGTACATGTGGGATACAGTGACCCTACATGACGCGTCGCTATGGGCAAACTCTATCCCACATGGGGACAAATGGGAGATATTGTTGTAATTCTTTTTCTTCTGTTTTTGTTGTGCTATTGTCCACTCTTTCCCGTTGGCACGAGAGGCGTTCACTGTTTTTAAGGGAGGATAACCCTATCTTTATTTTGTTATTTTTCAAGAATTTGTTCAGCTTTCAGTCATGATTTTTGATTCTGAATTTTTGTTCTGTCATTCACTGTTTTACAAAAACACTACTTTAATCAATAAATAAATATTGTACACACAGGTTTTTCTTAAACAATCGTATCAGAATTATCTCAAACTAAAGATAACGAAATGAAGATAGACTTTGGATAAAGCAAATTTTCACATTGTTATATATACGAAGATCAAAACTGATCAAGATAATGGAAAGTTTAGGAAGCACATTTGTAAAGATGAATACACAGCCTTATATGAAATTGTGCCTTATATGAAATTCATGTGAATTTTACATGAACTTTACATAAACGTTCACAAGTAATTTATTCGAAACGAGCATGAAATATTTACTTAAAATTCATTTGAAGTTTCTGACATGAAGTTTATGTGAGTTCAATTTCGCATGAAGGTCACATAGCAAAATTCATGTGAAATTCATGTGAAGAATATTTATGTGAAATTTATGTGAAATATTTTTCACAGCAATCCTATGTGAAATATATATGAATTTTACATTAACTTTCATGTGAACTTCAAATGATGCTCATTGTATATGAATTTCATGTGAGACACAATTGGATGTGTCGAGATGTTTGACTTGTAAATGAAAACTAATAGAAACTGCATCTCGAAAATGCTTTGTATTTTTTTCTTTATTTTTGAATTTATGTGGTGTCTCCCAAGAACAATTCAGTTATATTCTATCAATTTATTCATGGTATGTATTGTTGTACATTTTCAAAGAAGTAGTAAAAAATGTTGATTCTAAAGGCATATCACATCGTTTATGTAGAATTCAACAATCAAAAAGAAATTATCTAAGTTGATTTGGAGGAATGGTGCTCAGATGTTAAACCTCCTTAAGTTTCGATATTAGGTTTGGATAAACATTAAAGAAGTACCGATCAGTTATTCTCAAAGTCGAGAAGGCAAGGCAAAATCATATGATTTTCCATAGGACTGGTTGCGAACCTTGGAATTACTAAAATTCCGAAGTGAGACAAGGCGCCCGGGGAGAGTCATGTCTCCCGATTGCACGCAACACCCGTCGCAACAGCTCCATGGAAATTTGTCAAATTCGGTGATTTCTCTATTTACATATTGATGTACATATCAAGTAAGTCTTGTTTGGTGAAGATGAAAGTAAAAGTCTTCATATTGAATAGCATCATTTAAGAACAGGTAAATTGGCAACATGGACCAGACATGCACGTTTCGGGTACTTAACCCTCGTCAGTGATCCTCAAATCTAAACAATGTAATAAGCCAAAAAAGTGTGAAAGCCACTATGTCAAAAAAAGCGTACCGAAAGACGTAGCAGAAAGACGTAGCAGAAAAACGTACCGAAAGACGTAGCAGAAAGACGTACCGAAAGACGAAGCAGAAAGACGTACCGAAAGACGTAGCAGAAAGACGTACTGAAAGACGTAGCAGAAAGACGTACCGAAAGACGAAGCAGAAAAACGTACCGAAAGACGTAGCAGAAAGACGTACCGAAAGACGTAGCAGAAAGACGTACCGAAAGACGAAGCAGAAAGACGTACCGAAAGACGTAGCAGAAAGACGTACCGAAAGACGAAGCAGAAAAAAACCATTCAATCACAATCGAGATTGTCATTGATCATTCCGGAAAGGGGGATCTGATATTCTTTTATTATGAAATGTCATGTTTTCGAAAAAGCAAAATAATATATATGATGTGAAATTGATAAAGGGACAAAGAGAAGCTTCATTCAGGCGACAGAGCTCGAAAGAAGTAATTATTACACTCCAAACATCAATTCACAAGGAACGAGTTTAGCTAAGTACATTTTCGTATCTACATTTGAAACGTTCACTAGTAACACGAATTTATTCCGTATGCTTAAAAATGTAGAAGTTTATCCTTAACTTTTATTTTTATTATCATTTTCAGCTAAAATGAATTTATGGTAAAACTTATCTCAAAATCGAACAAAGGTCCTGTCAGTCTTCCTTTACGATAAAAAGTCACACATGTAAGTAGAGAACATGGCTGGTAAAATATTAAAACGTACCGTATAAAAGAATATATTCTAGTACATTCGTATTACTTTTATGATCAATGATTTTTCAGCTTAGACTATAACTTAGAGATACCCCGAACAGCTTTTTTATCAATTGTTTGCAATATTGATTTTGTCTTTACAATGAGAAGTATACGAGAGAAGAAGTAGCACAAAGATCCATGCAAATATGGCACAATTGTACAAGTCTCTATAATCAAGGCAATCATGAAACCCCAATCGAGGCAGGACCAGATGCTCGGGAGGATTAAACGTCGCCTGAATGCATGCAACACATGCCGTGAATGCCAAACAGAAACATGTCAAATCCGACAATGAGGAATTGTGTAAATTTCATAAAGTGCATTTAAGTATATATACACCATTTAATTTATCGTGATTAAAAACATCAACTTGCCAAACAATAAAATGCAAACAGCGCCCTCATAATGCAACATGTACTGACATGCATGTGAAAAATTCAGATATGTACATCGACCCTCGGAGTCGACGTATTTCAGTGATATCGTTCGGTATGACATGAGCCAAATTTTGTTGATAACAAATAATAAAGTTTTCATATCAATTTCCATGAAATAATTTTGAAAATATTTCATAGAAAATAAACAAGAGGCCCAGGAGGGGGGGGGGGCTACATCACTCAACTGAGTTTAGGATGAATGGCTGGATGTCACCAATTTGAAATAGGAGCTTAAGTACTTGCTCCTCATAAGGTTTCGAGAAACTCTGTACAGCGGATGCAGAGGAGGTGTCAAAATGCCTCAATCAATAAGAGCCCTAGCCGGTCATATTTGTTGACTCAGCATGAGAAACACGGAATTGGTAGAGGAAATTAAGTAGCTGCTTCATGTAAAGTTGCGTTAAATTCTGTGCAGTGATTGCAGAGGACAAGTCAAAAATGCGTCAGCCAATCAGAGCCCTTGGTCACCATAAACAAAAAGTGGGTCCTGTAGCATCATATCCCACACATCCTGCTACGTCTTTCGGTACACTTTTTCGACATAGTAACTTTCATACTTTTTTGGCATATTACATTGTTAAAGCTGAACTAAGTCTTTAAAAAACCCCATGACGTAGTAAATTTTTTTAGGGAACGGAAATTGTTAGAAGTGAAACTAACAATCTCCGTCCCCTAGCTAAAAATACACTTGGTCATGTGTTGATTTGAACTTTCCCCCTGATGACGTTTTGCATACTAATGTATCGTGACCCAAAATCCACTACCTCGAGTACTCGAGCGGTATATAAAGAAGCCTGGACGCGTGGACATTGTCATTTGTATGAGATGTCGTCTACCTGTAAAGATGAGTTCAGAAATTAGTAAATTGCATAGAATCATACACTGAAATAGAAAATGGATAAAGTAATCATGAAATCTTCAGTTTTACTGAAATAATTAACAGACGGGTACGTAATCTTTGGAACTTGTGGAAGGGGATGGGTGGAAGGGGGTTGTTTTAGAACGGGATGGGGACGGGACCGGGTGGGTAGGTTTTTTCATATGTTTTATATGAAATATTGCGAACCAAAAAGGTGAATTCAAAATATCCATAGTTACATATATTTACAATGTCAAAAAATTATATGCTACGGTTTACATTGATAAAAATTTGGTACATATGTGAAATAGTGGTGGGGTGGGATGTTGTTGGATTCAAGTATATCATTCAAACCAACAGACATGAAAGTAAATTGAAATGATTTATCACAAGCAAAGAAGATCAAATATACATGTAGATGAAGAGGGAGCCCAATGTTTATGATCAACCAAGACATGTTGGGCCGGAAAGGGGGGGGGGGGGGCGGTTAAGTTATTGAAAATTTATATTAGCTGAAGTGAAATAGTATATTGATCAGTGTTTACTGCTAAAAGTTTACATCAAAGAATGGCATGCAATTTATTAGACGGAAGAGTAGTTGGGAGGGGGATGCCGGTGTGTGTGTGTGGGGGGGATGTTATATCGAAACATTGTCATGCAAAAAAGCACAATAAAAGTACATACATTAACATACTAAAATACAATAGTTAAATTCTTCTATAATATTCTATTTTCATTACATACGATTTTGTTACATATACCTGTATACTGTGAAAGGCAAGTACATAGCTGTTTCTCTGCATTTTCCTCATTTCAAAATTTCTTTTAGAAAATGTAATTAATCAGCTAAATTTCGAGAATACAAAACTGCATGATAATTATAGTGTTTTACTTACATGATATTTTAGAAAATACAATCCAATACAGGCCTATGGTCGGTATACAATTTTCTACAACAAACATGACCTCATTGTGTAGACACATGTGAAAATCGCGTGTTCGATTAGATTATTCGCATAATGAAAATGGGCTTTTATAAATTCTTATCAATTAAAATATACATGTATACTAGTTACCGAATATTTTAATAAGCTTCATTATCCATTGGAATTTATATTTATGATCGTTTGTATGATTATTTCCATTGATGTGTTAAAGGGGGGGGGGGGGGGGGGGCGTGAATGTGGAGACCTTGGGATGCAACAGATGGAATTCGCATCGGAAATGGGAAAGAAACAATTTATAGAATTCTTGACAATCCTATTTATCAATAGTTTATAGGTTTCCTTTGTGTTGAAACTATTTTTCGTCGAACAACTCTACCTAAGCCATGTCTTTGATCCGTTTCCTCTCAATATCCCCATCTCAATAACTACAACCCCCCCCACCCCCAATCAAATTCTGTATAGCCCTTTCTATTCAGGGCCGGGTCCAAAATTTATGTTGAGGGAATGGGGAACATAATGGCCTTACAGTCTACACACTTTCCCGATACCATAACCATGACTAGGTCAAAGCTCCAGGTCAAGGTCACTAGGTCAAATGTTAAGGCATAATTTGAAAGGTCTTGTAACGGGCAACCTTCATGTATGATATAAAGTTTCTACTGCGTAATTTTCCTCAGATTTTGCTGCAACCAGAAACTTTAACCAAAATGTTGACGACAGACAGACAGACAGACAGACAGACAGACAGACAGACAGACAGACAGACAGACAGACGGACGGACGGACAGACAGACAGACAGACAGACAGACGGACATCGTCAATAAAGTGGCGAGTTGGAGGTGTTTTGTTTGGTCTAAATCATCCATGAACGATCACCATATGCACTACTCTGGAGCAGAAATGTTGGAAGAAAAAGTAAAATTACTTTGAATTTCTGTGATTTTTTAAAAATCCACATTAAAAGTATAGGAATTGGAATTTAAAGTTAATTTCATCTGAAACTCATCAAAGCTTGTATAAATGCATTCACATGGTTTCATTTTTGAATAGCTATAATTCCTTTTATCCCTTTTATCAATGATTTTCGAATGCATGAGTTCCCCAAAACTACTGAACGTCTCGTTCTCAGCGAGGTATGTCTGTCTGTAGGCATGGTCCATTTAATATTAGGGGGGGGGGGGCTTTGGATTTTTTTGTCGGAGCAACATTATTTTTTTCTTGCAAAGTTGGAGCAAGGAATTTTTTTTATAATAAGTGATGTGCAATATATAACGAATGTTTGTGTTTTAATAGAAATTCTTGATTTTTATTCAAAACTCTAATAAAATATTACTTTATTTTTATGAAAAATTTGATTCACTTATAAACAGAGAGATAGAAGTATTTACAATATAATCCTCAGTAAACAAAATTTATATCTTGTAAGAGGGTCTGAGGAGAGGATTTTCTAGACAAATTTTCGAATTTAGAATTGTAAATTAGGGGAAAAACTGAAGTTCTCCTTCGAAGCTTGTATATGAAATTAGACTCTATCGTGAAACATGCATCTATTGCATGTAATAGTAATGCATTATATTCATGGTATATTTGTAAGCCTCTAAGGAAGCCCTTTTTCCCCATTGACATGCATTCTTTTGATATTTTCAAATATAATCTTTGCCATTAAAAATTAATGTTTTGATAGAAAACTACAGCGAGCGAAGCGAGCCAAAATTTTTTTTATATAAATTGAAAACTGTGACGAACGAAGCGAGCCGGAAAATTTTCAGGAATTTTTAGCGAAATTTTAAGGTAATTCTTAAAATTTAGACTACTTGTGAAAACAAGATTATTTTTTTCTGACACACCATAAGCAAATTAATTTTTCCATCAAAATTCAGAGCAAAATTATTTTTTTCGAAAAAAAACCCCAAAGCCCCCCCCCCCCATATATCAAATGGACCGTGCCTTAGTTTTTCGAATTTTATGAAACTTTTATCGTATATATTGAAATAAGTTTTGATATGTGAGTATATCTTAGATTTATAAAGATAGAGTTTTAGTCTTGATTCCTTTTTGCACGTCGAAGAGTACATATTACATTCATAATATTTTAACTTTTCTGGACTTTTTTTCTTCATTATTGAATCTATTGTACTACTTTTTGGTACTAGTATGTGAATATAGATGTCGGTGTAATTCAGAGGAAGTTCAAATTAGTTTCAATTGACCTATTTGTACAAAAGTTCTTGTTCTTGGACTGAGTAAAATTCAAGTTTTCCTAGATTTAAGAATTCAGACTTTTTCTTAATGTTACATGTATCGCAAATGTTGAACTGTGTTTTGGTTTGTGATAGATCATGTTCAATATTTGCTGAAGCTGACCTAGTTTTAATAGAGTTATTACCCTTTGACTTTGTTATTTTCATTACAGTTTCAGATTTCTTGTCTTTTCTTTATTGATACTATTACAGATACCGAACTGGTACTTGTCTGCACATGCATTGAGTTCAGTATTGGTCTCAGATTTATACCGGTAGGGGATTTGTATCGCTTTACGATAAAAAAAGGTTGTTGGTTCTAAGTAAAAATAAAATACTCCCAATATGTATAAAATATTCTAGTCCATGAGCGTGTATTTCCTACAGAAGCCATTTCGTACCATGTCATAACTCGTAGTTGCGAGAAAAATTGTGGTAGTTACGAGGAAAAAAAATTCGTAGTTACGAGAAACAAATTTCGAAGTTACGAAAAAAAAAAATCTTGTTGTTACGAGAAAAAAATGGAGGTAAAAACTATATTAATTTTTATCAAAAATCGCTGAAAAAGGAAAAACTCAATAATTTCACCGTCTTTTGGACAAATTCACATCAGATTCTGAAGCTTTAGATATGTGTAAAATATGGTAGACTAACGTAATTTGAAAGTTAAAGTTTGATATTTGCACTTATCTTTGGAAATTTTGTATTTTTTTGGAAATATGGTATCCCCATATAGATCCGATTTCTTCAAGATACCTCTGAGTTGGAATTGCTTAATTTGATTCAATTTGCAAAATTGAAATGTGATGACTGAAAACATTCATTAACTACTTTTGATATGAGTAATTGTCCAAAGTATGTAAAGACTCCAAAAAAATTGAATAAAATAATTCAGCATTTTTATAAAATTTGTTATTTTTAACCCAAAATTTCCACGAAATACCTGAGTTGGTAAAGTGTACATGTAAATCAAATTCATTCTTGAGTAGGGCCTTTATACTTTCAGAAAATACTTTCAAATCCCACAAACTATTGGGGCCCTCCCCCTCATTCTTGTGATTTGTCTAAAATTGCTGGTTTTTTCCGTTTTCAAGTTGAATTTTACTAATAACCATATATATGCCCATATATATACCCCTACACTGACAGCGACGACTTGGAAACAGCCCCCCCCCCCCTGGAAAATGTAAAGATCGCTTTAATTCATCAAAATATGAGCCATTTTGATTTAGATGTATCACTCCTTATTTTGTTCCAAACATAGAACATTAGGATAACGAAATTGTGACCTTACTTATTATTTACAAGACAAGTATTACTAAAGCTCTAATCGAACACGCGGTTTTTTCACATGCGTGTAAAATGGTAACATGTGTACCGATCATTTGTAATATAGGATTGTATTTGCTTTATCAACATGTAAGTAAAACCATGCAATGTGTAGTTTTTTTTATTCTGATATAATTTTAGAAGATTGAGACAATGGACTTGTTAAAAATAAATTTTGAAATTAGGAAATTTTTGTATTTTAGACGTTTAGTAAACAGGTACAATGTAAATATATAATGTGGGTCACTAAGTGTATTTATGTAATTGTGTAAGATACAGCTATACTGAAAATGACTATTTTATAGGCAGACATAGCTAAGAAGCATTTCACTATGTAAAAGAGTGTAATTTTGAATTGCATTTGGAGTATGCATTACTTCCTCCCTGTAACGCGCACCTCCCCCCCTCCCCCCGCCCCCCGCGAACTCGAAACCTCACAACGCTTCTTTTTCCCAGATCTTTTTTCGTCCGGATCTATTATGTAAATTACAAGCAAATAATATTTCGCTTCATATATTTTATTTCAACGCTTTGATTTTGGGCTACCATTCGATCACCCCCCCCCCCCCAACCCCGAACTCCAAACCCTCTTGATCTGTCCAAATTTTGAAACATTGAGTTCCCTACATGCATATGCAGTGTGATAAGTTTGTGATCATGTTATCTTTGTAAATAATCATTTGTTATTTACTACATTTCATGATGATTTACTTGTAGCAAATCTCCCCCCCCCAAACTTTTCCAATCTGTACCTTAATTTTGATTTTTAAACATAGTACTTGTATATATCATAATGCATACGCCATAATTTCTTTTGGAGGTGCTGTATATGTGAAACATGTACCGGAACCCCCCCCCCCAACTCCCGTCCCCCGAGTTCCCCTCCCTCTATCGCGTACCCGGGGCAGATCTCATTCATTATAACTAAATGTATATATGAGAAAATAATTTAATTCTTATTTGAAAATTATATATTTTAATGTATGATTTTCTATGCAATTTACTAATTTCTGAACTCATCTTTACAGGTAGACGACATCTCATACAAATGACAATGTCCACGCGTCCAGGCTTCTTTATATACCGCTCGAGTACTCGAGGTAGTGGATTTTGGGTCACGATACATTAGTATGCAAAACGTCATCAGGGGGAAAGTTCAAATCAACACATGACCAAGCGTATTTTTAGCTAGGGGACGGAGATTGTTAGTTTCACTTCTAACAATTTCCGTTCCCTAAAAAAATTTACTACGTCATGGGGGTTTTTAAAGACTTAGTTCAGCTTTAAGATTTAGGATCACTGATGAGGGTTATGTACCCGAAACGTGCATGTCTGGTCCACGTTGCCAATTTATATGTTCTTAAATTATGCTATTCAATTTGAAGACGTTACATTTATACCACTTGGTGAGTGTCACTGCTGGTGGACCAGGAGTCCCCGAGGGCACATGTAGCCAAGTTCGATCAATTTCGGTTGATCGTTTATTCAACGCATTCTAAATTTCTGTTATCAAAATTTCTTGAAATTTCTAAAAAGAGGGTTCTGTAGCATCATATCCCACCCATCCTGCTACGTATTTCGGTACACTTTTTCGACATAGTAACTTTCATACTTTTTTGGCATATTACATTGTTTAGATTTAGGATCACTGATGAGGGTTATGTACCCGAAACGTGCATGTCTGCTCCACGTTGCCACGTTGTTCTTAAATGATGCTATTCAATTTGAAGACGTTTACATTGATATAGGATCTTTAAAAACCGACGGACGGACAGACAGACGACGGACGAATCGCATTGATAAAAGCTCGCTTGAGCTTCCACCAGGTGAACAGTTATTTATAGTAATTTATCTATTGGTATCTCTGTGTCAGCATAAAATTATTTAGGTTGACCAAACTCTAAATTCAAAGTGTTTTGTTTCGTTTCGTTTCGATCTGTTTCGTTTCGTTTCGATCTGTTTCGTTTCGTTTTGTTTCGTTTCGTTTCGATTTGTTTCGTTTCGTTTCGATTTGTTTCGTTTCGTTTCGTTTCGTTTTGTTTCGTTTCGTTTCGTTTCGTTTTTGTTTCGTTTCGCACTTTACAGGGACCCTAGTTTTTGTTCTGAAGTCATTTCTCTAATATACAGTTTTTGCACTCAGTTTTTCCTCAGTACAAATATACGAGAGCCGTTCCAAAAGTTCGTGGACACATGCCTTCAAAATCACATTTAAAGTCGTACGTGAATGAATTTTTTTAGAAATGAAAGGGATACATTCAGAAAGAGAAAACAAAAAATATCAAGTTAAAATAATTAGCTAAAAGGGCATAATTGTCACCTTTATACATGAAGGGTAGAGGTTAAGGAGCAGTAAAATTCGAGTCGTTGAAATAAACCTACCCCTTTCATTAAATTGCTGAACAAAATTAGAAAAAAAATTTGACTATCAATTTAACTTTCAATATCAATAATACTAATATATAATTATTTGTTATGAAAACTGCAAAGTTTTAACAAAATTGGACCCGATTTACGACTTTTATGATGAGTTATGCATGATATTGTTGAACAAATCAACCAAAAATTTATGACGTCAGCGCTCTTTACGGAGCACCAGACAGTCATTCAGTTTTGAATTTCGGTTGAATAAAACAGACAGAGACTTAATAGCTGATGGATGCTTCTTGATATGGACAAAATACAATAAAACACATGCTGCTAGAATTGGAGGAATGTGTTTTATGATGATTAGATGATTAGATGATAGGGGTTTGACAGTAAGTGTTTTGAATATTTTCCCTGACATGGTCGCCATAGCACTTTCTATATAGATAGAACTTCAGACAGTGCGATGCATGTATTTTATATATTGTTTTTATTTCCGTGCATGAACATCGACGGTGGGTGCGGCTAGCCAACAGGGGATGCTTACTCCTCCCGGGCACCTGGTCCCACCTCTAGCTTGCTAGGGGTTCGTCGATGCTCAATTTGGTGCTCTATTGTGAGTGTTGTTGAGATTGTCGTCAGGATCTTCTTTAACTCATACATAAGCACGTGATTTTGGTTAGAGCTAAACAGAAAAGCAAACGAAAATAAGTAAAGTGATGCCGTTTTCTCCCTTAATGGTGACCCGACGCTGAATGATTCAAAGATGAAAGCACAATATGATACAGAAGTAGAAATGCACATGAAAATAGAACATATCTTCCTTATCAAAATACATGATAAGATATTTAAATTTTATACAGATGAGAGGTGTTTTTATTTCTTTTAAAATGTCAAATTATGTCTCCCCCCAACGGGGAGGAGACATATTGGTTTTGCCTTCGTCGTCCGTCTGTCCGTCTGTCTGTCTGTCCGTCTGTCACACATCGTGTCCGGGCTATATCTCCTGAACTGTTTGCCTGATCACTTTCATATTTTAGTATGTTGTTGCTTATGACCCGAAGGTTTCACATCACCTTGACCCAAGGTCATGTGACCAAGGTCAAGGTCACTTAGTGCATTTTTAATGAAATTATGCATACATTCCTGTCCGGGCTATATCTCTTGAACCGTTCGCCGGATCACTTTCATATTTTAGTATGTTGTTGCTTATGACCTGAAGGTTTCACATCACCTTGACCCAAGGTCATGTGACCAAGGTCAAGGTCACTTAGTGTATTTTTAATGAAATTATGCATACATTCCTGTCCGGGCTATATCTCTTGATCCGTTTGTCGGATCACTTTCATATTTTAGTATGTTGTTGCTTATGACCCGTAGGTTTCACATCACCTTGACCCAAGGTCATGTGACCAAGGTCAAGGTCACTTAGTGCATTTTTAATGAAATTATGCATACATTCCTGTCCGGGCTATATCTCTTGAACCGTTTGCCGGATCACTTACATATTTTAGTATGTTGTTGCTTATAACCCGAAGGTTTCACATCACCTTGACCCAAGGTCATGTGACCAAGGTCAAGGTCACTTAGTGCATTTTTAATGAAATTATGCATACATTCCTGTCCGGGCTTTATCTCTTGAACCCTTTGTCGGATCACTTTCATATTTTAGTATGTTGTTGCTTATGACCTGTAGGTTTCACATCACCTTGACCCAAGGTCATGTGACCAAGGTCAAGGTCACTTAGTGAATTTTTAATGAAACTGTACATACATTCCAATCCGTGCTATATCCCTTGAACCGTTTGCCGGATGACTTTCATATTTTAGTATGTTGTTGCTTATGACGAAAAGGTTTCACATCACCATGACCCAAGGTCATGTGATCAAGGTCACTACGTGCATTTTTAATGAAATTATGCATACATTCCTGTACGAGCTATACCTCTTGAACCATTTGCTGGGTCACTTTCATATCTAAGTATGTTGTTGCTTATGACCCGAAGGTTTCACATCACCTTGACCCAAGGTCATGTGACCAAGGTCAAGGTCACTTAGTGCATTTTAATGATATTGTGCATACATTCTTGTCCGGGCTATATCTCTTGAACCGTTTGCCGGATCACTTTCATATTTTAGTATGTTGTTGCTTATCACGTAAACGTTTCACATCATGTTGACTCAAGGTCATGTGACCAAAGTCAAGGTCAATTAGTATATTTTAAATGAAATTGTATTTGTTACATGTATTATTTCCAGGCTTAATCTTTTGAACCGTGATCGGATCACGTCATATTTTAGTATGATGGTGCTGATGACCCAAAGGTTTCACACCTCCTTGATCAAAGGTCATATGACTAAGGTCAAGTATTACATTTTTTAATGAAATTGTGAATGCTACTATTATTACTAGTATTTAGTCTGTGCTATATCTGTGGAATCGTATACTGGATCACTCTTATACTATAGTATGCTGTTGCTCAGGATTGGAGGGTTTCTTATCATCTTGACCCAAGGTCATGTGCCCAAGGTCAATTTCATTTAGTTCTTTTTAATGAAATTGTACATACTAATATTGTCTGGGTTATATCTCCTGAACCCTTCTTACAATTGTTTTCATATTTTAGTATGTTGTTTCTAAGGACTAAATGTTTCTTATCACATTGTCTCAACGTCACATGGTTAAGGTAGCTTCTTACTTTGGTAATGAAATTGTATATGCTAAGCATGTCCAGGCTGAACTTGTCTATGCTAATAATGTTTAGGCTTTATATTTTGAACCGTATATCCAATCACTAATTCAGTTTTTGTTGCTCATGATCCATACAATGTTAAACGTCTTCAAATTCAATAGCATCATTTAAAAGCAGATAAGTTTGCGGCATGGACAAGACATGCATGTTTCGGGTACTTAACCCTCGTCAGTGAATGTAGGTTTCAGATCACCTATATCCAAGGTCATGTGACCAAAGTCAATTTCTTTAAATATGCTTATAACGAAATTGTATATGCCAATCATGTTTGGCCTTTACCTCAAACAATGTAATGAATCACTTTCATGTTTTAGTATGATGTTGCCTATGACTCAAAGGTTTCACATCATTTTGCATTTTGGCCTAAGGTCAAAGTAACTTAAAGGGAGGGGGGAGACATCTGTTTTTTTATGAAAAACATTTTGTTTAATTTATAGTGGACATCTGACGATGTCGTTACTTTTTATTAGCTGCTCCGTTACCTAGAACCTTATGTTATTCAAAAGGGCATTTGGAAGGTTATCATTGACCAATCGTAATGAAAATTCGTATATGTATTCAAAATTATCCGTATTATAAGGAAATCAACATTGCTTTTATCAAATTCTACAGATATTTCCTTAAATGGTGTCCATGAACTTTCGAAACAGCCCACGTATTAAAGTCCATGTAACAAATTTAAGTATAATAACAACATGCTACATTTTTGTTATACAAAATTAAAAAAAAAATTCGATTGACGAAAATATATGCGGAATCAAGAAAGGCAGCACATTATCATTGATTTGCTTCAGTATATTAGGTGTTTTTTTTTTCATGTGGTGGAGGTTTTTGTTTGTTGACTTTGGTTCCTGTTTTTTCCTAATTTTGTATGCATTCAATTTATGATGTTCTTAATCATATATTTAGTACTGTGTAATGGAATATGGTCATTGTCCATATTTGTCATGCAATGCGTAAGGATATTACTTTTTTACGACAGTGCCCTATATACTGAGTTATAATACATAAAACGATGATGAGGAACATTTCTTTCCTTCTTTATTCATTTATTTATTCTTTCTTGAAACGTGATACTTGTAACACAGTCTCCCACGACGGTGTATTTAAAGGTACATTTATTTAAGTGTTTGATTTTTGCAATACTATTGGTGTCAACGTGACAGTTATAAAACCGCATCAATCTGCCATTTTATACTAAATATGGTTTACAACATAGGAGTTTAACCTCTTTGCACAATTTCTGTATAGTGAAAGAAGAAAGTATATAATTTAATTTTTAATTTTAATTTATAATTTCTCTCATTTTGATAACAATTCATTGCTGAGACATACTTTCAGTGCATCACATTTGCCTTTCACGCTAACGAAGCGCCATCTTGCGGAGCATGCGCATTGAACACACCGAGTGGATACTGAGTGTAGGCGAGAGCAATGTACAATAAAATACGTCCTGTAAATGAAGCCAAAATCCGTTTCCCCTGTATCTTTTTCTCTGTCTTTATTTTAATTTGAGCTCAGACTCCCTTGTCAAGTTTTCAAATGTTCCCGGGCCGCTATTTATAGCATCGAGTCGCATCATGCGACATCAAATATATATGCACGACATAAAATTGAAGATTACGATGTTTCAAGATACCATTTATTTACATAAAACATCACCGTACCGCGAGATAGTACAGTTGAACGCAAAATGTTAACACAGGTTTGAAAAAGAATCTAGCTTGACACATTCTCCCTCTAATTTAGGTTGAGGAAAACGTTTTATTTGGGGCTGTATCCTGCCATTGCATTAAAGATCTACATATTATAATTAATGTTTGTTTGAAACATGAATGACGCATGTGCGTATTGCAACAAGCTATGTGTTATCAATGGATATTTTTCAAGTTTACATACTTCAGATTTGCACTCCGGACTTCGCACTTTTAGGGGCCAAATAATGAAAATCAGTTGCGATTATAAATTTAAAGTAAAATCTAAACTCACAATGGACGAAATGATACTGAAGAGTTTTAAATATGCATTTTTACACAGGAAAAGAAATAAATATTTCACAAAAAGTAACAGTTCATTGGAATAAAAGCAACATTTTACATTTATGACTCTGCTATTGAATTTGAAGACGTTTAACAGCAGTCCCTTCGAAGCGCGATGTACGATGAGCAAAGTCCGTGAACAATAGTCATTTTTCATGCTCGCGGACTTCGGATTTCGGACACCACACTTGAAAGGAACTATGGCACAAACGTAAATTGTAAATGTTATCCCAATTCAACTAGATTATATTTTGTTAGAATTATTCTATTTTCATGTGTGAAAATACATATTTAAAGCTATCCACAATAGTTTCGTCTAATGTGTGTTCAGAATTAATTTTTCTATGTGCACCTGATTTCTTATATATTACCCCTTAAGTGCGAAGTCCGGAGTGCGATGTCCGAAGCAAGTAATCTTAAAAATGTCCATTAATGTCTTTCCAGGCTAAAAATGAAGGCTAAATAGCTATCGTATGCCTCTGTCTTTACAATAACTTAGTTTTAATTTGCTTGTTCTGTTCTCTAACTGCAATGGTTGTACACATAAGGGGAAAATTTAAATCATATCAACAATAATATTACTGACAATATAATTTGTCTCATGTCTTTTTTTTCAAGCCGCTCCACTTTGTTTTCCCTTTTTACGTACATATTTACTCACATACACGCGTATTTAGTAATGTACAGTAGACGTTTAGGAAGTACGTCGTCAGCATATGTCGGAAATAGCCAACTTGCCTCTTCCTGTTTCGGTACAAAAAACCAATTGATCAAGGTTACGATGTAAATTTGGGTCATTAACCCTTCGCCTTTGTTACACTGTCATCTAGTAGCGTAGCTACGATACGAATCCACGAAATTAAGATATATATCAAATGAGTTAAAGAAGATCCTGACGACAATCTCAACAGCACCCACAATAGAGCACAATGCTTAACCCTCGTTAGTGATCCTTATTCTATATAATGTAATATAGCCAAAGAGTATGAAAATTATCATGTCCAAAATTGTACCGAAAGACATGTATCTCATCCGACCCTCTCTCTCCCTCTCCCTCTCTCTCCACAGTAATATCATCTTCCCAGTAGTTATGATTCATAAATTTTCTTTGTTTGTGTTGTGAATTCAATGTTTGTATTGTGATGCTTTCTTTTATATGTCATGTTTTCATTTATGTTGACAAGTACGTATATTTACATTTTCTCCTTTCCTTTTGTTTACTTACCTTTCATTTAGTTTAGTTGAAAAATTCTGTGATTGTTAATTTCTTGTGTTCATGCATGCACATGTTTTTATATCTTATATGTTGTATATTGTATGGGAGAGGAATACGACTAAGTAGAAAACTTGTTTCCAATTCCTTTGAAGTAATTATCAATAAAATATGTTTAATCTAAAAAAATCCCCCGTTTGGCTAGCCGCACCCACCATCGATTTTCACGAACGAAACTGAAAACAATATCTACAAAATATGCACTGGCTGTGGTTATATCTATATAGAAAGTGCTATGGCGACCATGTCAGGGAATCTGAAATTATGAATATGAATTTATTAGAAAAGAAGTCTTTATGTTGACATGAAAAATTCTCTACTTATTTGACCCTTATAGGCTTAAATTGATTCGCATGATGATGGTTATAGACAATAAGTTGTAAAAAATTATTAAGGAGGCTCAATAATCGTTTGACGTCATCATATTCCCGGCGTCAATACTGGTTCGAATAATACCGAGTGCGGTTTCGGTCTTCAAACTCCTCTAATTCGCTTGTTTCTTGACGGATTTCGACAAGTTTGGTATCGATGGAACCAGAAAATTATCATCTACAATCTGAATGTAATATATCTATAGTCAAATGCATCGTTAAATCTATATATTAAAAAATACCCCGTAAGTGAGACACCCTTGCTACTGCCGTAAACGTATTATTTTTATAACGTCATCATCGGAAATTCAACCGTGTGTTCCTTGGCAATAAAATCAAGTAGAGAAACTAAAGTTTAATGATCAAACAGGATATTTCTTTGAGATTTTAGCAATATAATAAATGAAATATTTCAAGTTTGCTATCTCTAATTATCTTAGGTAATACAATTTTTTTTACAATTTTGTCAACTATCGTACTTTGCAGCGAGATGTTATCGAATAAAGTTTCCCTATTTAAAAACTTTGAGCGAGTGAATTTTAGTTTTAACCCTGCTTTGTTCAAAGATATATCCATTTTACAGATGAGTGCACGTATTATCGAGAACGAGAGAGGTTAGTGACGTCTACTTATTGACCTTGAACGTCAAAATGTTTAAAAACGCTTCCGTTTACTTTTTCTTTTTCTCTTATTCATATTTCCGTATCTCCGACACCCGACGATCGTTGTGCTTTGAAAAAATCGCTTATATTACATTGTTAACGCCGTTTAAAATATAACTAAATCTAGAAATTTCATCTTCTGTGTTACTTATTTCAGAATCGCCCCGTTCTTTAAACATCATTGACAACCCTACCCTACCCCCCCCCCTTTAAAATCGTTTCTATGACAACCAAGTATTTTGAATCAGGATGAACGAAAACATGTACTTTTTTATAATTATTTTTGAAGAACAGAGTTTGTCGTTGAGAAACATGTAAAAGAAATTAACTTCTGACAAAGACTTTTTATCACTTTGATGACAAATAAGGGTACTGGGTACTTTTTTTTAGATTTTCATTTTGGGTTGGGGAGTGCACAAAATTGTACGCTTCGGGAACAGTTTTAGCTATTTTACTCTTTGAAAGCATTATCTATAAAGAAATAGACATATTTGATTATATCATGGTGAAAATAATCACAAGAATGGTTTGAATGTGAAATTATTATCCCTATATCATGTATTTATATATCAAAATTCATTGTTTTGCGACAGATCTCGGAATTGGTTTACACATGTATATTCAGAGAGCCACTAGTCAATCAAATGAACGATGATATGTAATCTTAATTACAAATATAAATCATCAGACATGAATGTCAAATAAACAGAATAATTTTTTTGACTCTGACAAAGAATTCTTGGATTATTGAGCCACCTTAAATGAAAAGCGAAATACAGATTGACTAGGAATTCAACTTTTTTTTAAAGGATACAAGGAAAGAAGGGAATAAAAAGGAAACGTAATTTGAATTTGTCTGAAGCATGAATGTCTGTTCTTTTTTTAAAAATCATAACATCAACATTTTTCAGTTTAAACATACATTTGCATAAGTAAATGACAACGATACCTACAAATTAAAGAAAAGAGAGGATCTCCGACAACACTAGGTTGCAGCAATCACAGCAAAATCTCAAAACACCCCATGCAAAAACACAGAGCAGACACAGAATTAGACACATGGGACAAGGAACACAAACTCACACCATAGAAACTTGAAACACAAAAGACCACATATTAACTAACGAGACCCAGTCACACCATAGAAACATGAACCAACGAGACCTATGGGCAACTTTAGGGGAATCTCCAAAGGCCGCAGTATTATAGAGTATGAAATAAACACATTCTCGTCAGCATGGTCAGGATCCATGGAAATATTCTCTGATATTTTCCCTGGATACATTATCATTGTCGTTATCTAATTGAAAAATGTCTTATGAATGTGTGAGATGAAGTTCATCACTTCTTTCAATGATGGGGTATTCCTAGTTCATAGGACAGTCTTGAAAAGTAACGATGGATCTGTGAAATATTTGACCTGTGCGGCCCTGCAGAGAATGTTTTGATTATATTTTAGAGGTTTGTCTACTGTTTAAAAACTATATGAAAACGGATCCATGCCGATGAGAGAGGCTGAGCATCTACTGTTATATTAGATCATCTCCAGAACGGATAGCCTAAATAAATTGCATATCAGAATGCATATCGTTAAGGATAAGAGACCGTAAAAGATCTCCGAATATATGATATACAAAAACAATTGGAATCAGTGATAACCAGCATTTGCTACTATCGTAGCACATGACCGTCCTAATTTTGCACCGTGTGACCATTTGTCATGTTGGTTTATGTGTAATATATTATGTTTGATGTTTTGGTGTCATTTCTAGTGTTTCTTTTATGGTTACATAATCATCCAAGATGTACATATCAGTTAATCAGTTTGAAAGTCGAGAAGACAAAGCAAAATTAATAGTGAGACCAAGTGACAAAACAAGAAGGATCAAGGGTAGACAGAATTTACATCGAAATTGTGTTAGAATCATCAAACGCCTTGTATACCGTGGATATGATTCTTCTGTCACCAAGAACCAATCTATAGGGTGCCATCCTGATTGTGCAACATTTATATAAAACGTTAAAAATGAGGGTTAAGTGCCCGAAACGTGCATGTCTGGTCCATGCTGAAAATTCTTCTGTTCTTAAATGATGCTATCAGATTTGAAGACGTTTAACTGTAAGACCATGTGTATGCACTACAGCCTAATGTGACGTCACATCTACGTAATCTCTCTACCGCTCACTCAACATTAGTGCACAACAATAAAGTGACTGTGAGCGGTACCGGTAGGAGACATGCAGAAAACGGAACCAAGACTAGGTGTTCCTGCAAAGAATCGAATTTACCTTAAAGGATAGATTTGTGATTTTCTTAATGCAATGCTTGCTTTTAGCAAAGGTATTGCCATGTGATGAAATGAACATTTGTTTCATGAGTTGATCTGCTCATAATCTGATTTTAAATCATCAATAAACCTATAAATGTGCGTTTGTATGTAATGAATTTATTTCAATTTATCTATATGTAACATTTCTTTCTGAATTCAGTATATTTCGATATAATTGACTATGAGCTGATGATAAATATAATGATTGAAAATAATAAATAAACAATTGTAAGTGAGATTTACACATAGACTTTTAAAAATCAACTTCATAAATTACCTCTGTGAGGGAAATTCACAGTTAAAATTCAAAACATATTACCAGAGAGTGCAACTGAAATTAATCTAGGCGGCTTCTGAAAATCATTTTGACAGCAACCATCAGTGATGAGGATTTAATATTCGAAACACGTGTCTGGTGCATAAAAATTAGTTTGAAATTTTCTTCAAGAAGATATAGAGTTGGAACACTTCCGTATTACATGTAACTGATGTGAAATTTTCACGTAAAACGTCGATATTTCCGACGTCCAATTCATTCAAGGAGAACAAATACATGAATCATTCTCTAAGGAATATTTTTCAGCTTTTGCGCTTTATCGGTGTGTTTTGGCAGTAGGGAATGGAAACAAAATATGTAAAACACGAAGTTCTTTTCATGAATTTTGTTTCCAACGTTCGACGTTTTTTTGCTAGCTTCGAAGTAGTACCTTCTGTACGGAGACATTGCAGAAAATAAGAGATTGTATTTTGTTTTTAGTTGTATTTTGAACATTACGATTAATACTGAAAGTGAATCTTGACAATTCGAGATTTTTGTCCAACATAAATAAGACCGAGCGGAGGGTTAAAACTGAAAAATGTCACGGAGATTGGAATGTTGAATGGAAAACATTTGAAAACGCACTTTAACACACTCTGTTAAACTGTTTAAACCTATGAAATCAATTGATACCTCTAATGAAACTTCTGCTAAATTACACTGGTTTTTTCTTTAAGTGATTAGGATAATGCAAAAAAAGTACAGCCTTGCGAAAAGATACAAATACACGAAAACTTGATCGATATTTTCATGATCACTTTACGACACTTACCTCAACATGATACAAGATTCGCTGATACTCGAAATATTTCTGATATATAATTGACCCTTCCGAATTGCGGGGGAAATGCAAAATATCGTGAGGTCACAATGCTTTTACCTCGGACAAACAAGCTCCGAACCTCGGTCAAACATCGAAATTGCATTGTGACGTCATGGAATTTCTCCATTTCTTCCCGCATTCGGAAGGGTCAATAACGGAAGAAGCAAAAATAAATTCACTGTCGATAAACGACACATTGTCAAGTGGATCAAATACTCATCCAAAAAATTTGATAATTTGAACCACTGTCCAAATTCGCTCATCCAAACATGGCATCTTTCTGTGGTCGACAGTGCAGGTGGTCCTTGAACTTCGTCTGGTGTGACGCGTGATCGACTTACTACGTCACACTCATTTGGGTGACCTACATTTTGACATTTAATCACTGGGATGGACGGCTTCGATTGACAATGAATTTTGAAGATGTGTTAAAGCAATTACTAAATAGAATGGGCACGTCACAGGCTATTGCGTTTATCTAAAATTGCAGTGCAGTTGGTGTGGTACCTTTATATAAAGGAAACGCAGTAGGATTGTAAATATACTGTTATATACACTCAAATTAAACCTGTCGAGGACTGATTCTGTATCAAACAAAGGAGGGGATCTCCAACAAAACTAGGTTGCAGCACCAACAGCAAAACCCCAAAACACCCAATGCAAAAACACAAAGCAGACAGGCACAGAAGGAGACGCATAAGGAACAAGGAACGTCAACGCACAACACAGAAACATCAAACACAAAGGACTTCACATAAACCAACGAGACCAATGGGCAACCTGTGCCGACTAAGGACGGCCATATGCCAAGAAAATAGAAGAAGGTTTGGTTATCCTGGATTACGTGCGCACAAACCCTCCAACTTTTCCGATTATTAAGAGGTCTCGAAGAACGTACAGTTGTGGTGTAAATCAACCTCCTCACTGTCAGATGACCACACACAAACAAAGGTACATGTATTTTCAACATTGTACATTGTCACAGCTCACAGATCCTATGTTGACATTTACAATCTGTTTTTCTTCAATTAAGATTTACAAGAAGTTTTTTTTTTCTTCAGAGTCATTTTGATATATCAAACTAAAGTATCGTGATACATGTCGTATCGTGAATGATGTGAAGATTTTCCTTTTTTTGGATATCGGAATATTTTTTTTGTATCGGAAGATTTGACATTGCTGGGAGTTTTGAATAAGAAAACTACCTGTGGCAATATTGCGTTTAACAAAATACTTCCTTTTTCAATTAGTATTTTTTAACTCAAGTGCTTGAAGCAGAACTTTTTCTAGGGTCGGCCGTCATATATATTGTTCCGTACTATGTGTTATTTAAACATGATGTCCTTGTCTATTCATTGTTTACATGCATGAATGTGGTATTTAAAAAAAAACCAAAGAATACAAAAAATCTTCTTTTTTCAAACTGTGCCGTAATGTACACTTTACGGCATTATGGGTATTTAAACTTCCTAAGTAGATCACCAATGGTCCATGCAGGGAATTTAATATTTCTATCTCTTTTTTGTCTTGCCAAAAATCTTTTGGTATGATTATACCAGATTATAATGATTTTGCTTCACTAAGTGTATATGTTCTTATAAGTTCTCAAATAGTGAAATTGGTATATAAGAAGACAATTACTCCCTTATGAACCTCTCCATAAGTTACATTGATTTAGATAGAGTAGCCATGTTTGTACTAAGTGATTAAAACAAGATTCATGAGGTAAGAAGTGATTCTATAAATATTGAAAATGTTGTTCTCCCTTGTTATTTTAAAGCGATGTATTTTGTTTCATCTTTGCTGGAGAATATTATTATTATGTTTAAAAAATCTAGGACGATTTGTAATTATGGGGATTACCATTACACTATGACGGGAGTTGATTAAATGGCAAATGCGTATTCAGTCTTGCGGAATACAGATAAACTTCAAAGAAGTACCTAACCGTTATTCAGTCTCAAAGTCGAGAAGGCAAGGCAAAATCGTGAGAATTTCCATCGAAACGGCTGCGAACCCCAGAATGAACTACATACCGAAGTGAGTTACTTCCCATTTGAGACGGTATCTGCGTAAAACCATTATGACGTCATGAAAATGGTATGGTAACGTCGTTTTCTACCGTCATTTCCCAGAGTTTTGGGACCGTTTCCATAGAATTTGATGACGTCACATTTATTCTACGTCACATACCGTCCCAAACGGGAAGTAACTCTGGTTTTCGCAAATAGCGAATACATCTAATAAGATCAGAACAGAAGCTTATTTTAAAGAGCAAAATATTTCATCTTATAAAGTAATAAAACATCGCTAAAGACGGTATGGCCGGATTGCAAAGTAAGTTTTTGTCACTAACTGGGTCAAGGTCAATAGTTCAAATAATACAGCATTAATTGAAGGGTTTTGTCAGAGGCAACCTATATGTATAAAATAAAGTTTCTACTGCATACAGTTCCATAGATTTTGCTTCAACAAGGAACTTTAACCAAAATCGTTGATTAGGTCAAAGTCCAAGGTCAAGGTCACTAGGTCAAATGTTACGGCATAAATTGAAAGGTCATGTGATGGGCAAGCTTCATGTATAATTTAAAGTTTCTACTGCATATACTTACTTAGATTTTGACTCAACCAGAAACTTTAACCAAAATCTTTAACTAGGTCAAAGTCCAAGGTCAAGGTCAGTAGGTCAAATGTTACGGCATAAATTGAAAGATCTTGTGATGGGCAAGCTTCATGTACAATATAATGTTTTGCTGCATATAGTTCCTTAGATTTTGCCTCAACCAGAAACTTTAACCAAAATGTTGACTGCAGACGGACGGACGGACGGACGGACATCATCAATCTATAGGCCGGAATTGCTTTGCAATCCGGCCAAAAACCTAGAATTGTCCTTCCCTATTATTGAAGTTAGATGAACTACCCAGCTACAAAATCGTTCTATAGAACAAAAGGGTTAAAACCTATTTTAAAGTTACAAATGGTTTCGCAGGAATTTATCTGTCGATAAGGAAGTTTTACCGTTATTGGTTTTAGATTCTACCATATGAACAGCCATTTGCATATACAGTATGTAGAAATATGTCCCCTATTTAGGTCAGAGTGAGTACGCTACAGCGATCAGCCAATCGTTTGAATAAGCTTTCCGTCGTGAGATTACTACGAAACATGTCGTTAACCAAGTGTATACTTTCATTGATTCACTGGCTTTGTCAAATTTTCACGATAGAAAAATAACGATAGAAGAATAGGGGACATATATTTCTTTGAAATAACTATTAAACGTGGAAATTCGAACACTTTCAAGTGACTGGCAAGTGTAACGACGCTATATGGAAGCCATATGTAGTCTGTTACACATGACTATTTGTTTACCAACTCCTGAATATATAGTTATTCTTCTCAGGGTTAATTCATACTTGATATAAACGTTGAATATATGCGTACGTACAGTCTCGACCAATCGAAAATTTAACGCCGAGATGACGAAATTTTGAAAGCTAAATTCGAAAGTTTCATTAACTTTTCGTCAGCGATTTTTTGAAAGCTACTGAGATGACGAAATTTTGAAAGCTTTAAAAAGCTTCCGAAAAATCGCTGACGAAAATTTCGTTAACGAAAAATTTGAACGCTATGAGCTTTCAAATTTTCGACATCTCGGAGCTTTCAAAATAATAATATGAAAGCAATCGCTGACGAAATTTTTAAAAGCAATCGCTGACGAAAATTTTGAAAGCAATCGCTGACGAAAAATTTGAAAGCTATCGCTGACGAAAGTTTTGAAAGCTATCGCTGACGAAAATTTTGAAAGCTATCGCTGAGGAAAATTTTGAAAGCTTTTTGAACGCTCGGGTGCCATATTGTTTTTGCAATGGCTGCAGCACGCCTCGGGCGAATTCCTCTGCGCAGTTGAGAGGATGTAAAAAGCCGTCTCTATATCGGCGTGGCACTTTAAAAATTCGCCGATTGTGAAATATCTTTCAAAGCTTCCGACAGTCACAGAGAAGCCAGGGTTTCACTGGATATAATTCCTCTCATTTAGTCAGAATTTGGCCGGTCAGATGTACATTTTCTGGTATATATATATATATATTTAGATTTAAGATGAAATGGAAGTTGTTCATATATACACTTAAAGATGAAATACCTTTACAGGTAATACAAATACAGGTAAATTCAGGTAGCTAATCAATGCAAAGCGTACCCTTTTGATGGCCCCATTCACCCCCAATTAACATAATGTTATTCTAGCCAAGGAGGTGTATGGGGAACACACCGAGCTGGCCATTGGAAACACGGAATCTTCAAATGAACTTATAAAAATAAAAAAGATACAAACAATATTTAATTTAATCCAGGAATATATATTTTCATAATTTAATCTGAATAAACATCATAATTAATACTATTTCATCAAGCAAATTATGAAGATGATTGCTTTGATTTCGGCCACTTTGGTTTTCTCGATACAAAATAGCTTACGAGAAAAGCTTTCGAAAATTTTGGAAGCCAGTTAACGAAAATTTCGGCAGCGATGATTTTTCAAAAGTTTTGAAAGCTATAGATAACGAAATTTTCGTCAGCGATTAGCTTTCAAAACTTTTAAAAGCTATAGCTGACGAAATTTCGTAAACTATAGCTTTCAAAATTAGTTAACGAAAAATCGCTGACGAAATTTCGTCATCTCTTGAGTATTCAAAATTTTGAAAGCAATCGCTGACGAAATTATGAAAGCTAAGCTTTAAAAAAGCTTTCAATTCGTTTTCGAATTGAAAGCGAATATTAAACTTTCGACTGGTCGGGGCTGTAGTTATTCTTCTCAGGGTTAATTCCGGGCCGCCAGGAGGCGGTCCGTCTACTGACATGGTTTTATGTTTTTGCAATGTAATTCTGCGGGATAGTCATTGATATTTGTACATGATTAATATTTAAGTTTCTGTGATAAACATGCTACAGAGAAATATTAAGTTTGATTCTTTCATTTTAAAATTAAAATGATTACTAAGTAAAGAAAGTTTACTGAATTGAAATTTAAAGACGTTAAACATTTGAACTACTTGGTGAGTGTCACTGCTGGTGGACCAAGAGTCCCCGAGGGCACATGTAGCCAAGTTCGATCAACTTCGGTTGATTGTCTGTCTCTTCAACGCATGTGAAATTTTCTGTTACAAAATTTCTTGAAATTTCTAAAACGTGGGTCCTGTAGCATCATATCCCATCCATTCTGCTACGTCTTTTGGTACATTTTTGGACATAATAATTTTCATACTTTTTGGCCATATTACATTGTTTAGACTGAGGATCACTGACGAGGATTAAGTACCCGAAACGTGCATGTCTGGTCCATGCTGTAGATTTATCAGGTTTTAAATGATGCTATTGAATTTAAAGACGTTAAACATTTGAACTACTTGGTGAGTGTCACTGCTGGCGGACCAAGAGTCCCCGAGGGCACATGTAGCCAAGTTCGATCAACTTCGGTTGATTGTCTGTCTCTTCAACGCATGTGAAATTTTCTGTTACAAAATTTCTTGAAATTTCTAAAACGTGGGTCCTGTAGTATCACATCCCACCCATTCTGCTACGTCTTTTGGTACATTTTTGGACATAATAATTTTCATACTTTTTGGCCATATTACATTGTTTAGACTGAGGATCACTGACGAGGATTAAGTACCCGAAACGTGCATGTCTGGTCCATGCTGTAGATTTATCAGGTTTTAAATGATGCTATTGAATTTAAAGACGTTAAACATTTGAACTACTTGGTGAGTGTCACTGCTGGTGGACCAAGAGTCCCCGAGGGCACATGTAGCCAAGTTCGATCAACTTCGGTTGATTGTCTGTCTCTTCAACGCATGTGAAATTTTCTGTTACAAAATTTCTTGAAATTTCTAAAACGTGGGTCCTGTAGCATCATATCCCACCCATTCTGCTACGTCTTTTGGTACATTTTTGGACATAATAATTTTCATACTTTTTGGCCATATTACATTGTTTAGACTGAGGATCACTGACGAGGGTTAAGTACCCGAAACGTGCATGTCTGGTCCATGCTGTAGATTTATCAGGTTTTAAATGATGCTATTGAATTTAAAGACGTTAAACATTTGAACTACTTGGTGAGTGTCACTGCTGGTGGACCAAGAGTCCCCGAGGGCACATGTAGCCAAGTTCGATCAACTTCGGTTGATTGTCTGTCTCTTCAACGCATGTGAAATTTTCTGTTACAAAATTTCTTGAAATTTCTAAAACGTGGGTCCTGTAGCATCATATCCCACCCATTCTGCTACGTCTTTTGGTACATTTTTGGACATAATAATTTTCATACTTTTTGGCCATATTACATTGTTTAGACTGAGGATCACTGACGAGGGTTAAGTACCCGAAACGTGCATGTCTGGTCCATCCTGTAGATTTATCAGGTTTTAAATGATGCTATTGAATTTAAAGACGTTAAACATTTAATGTGTACATGCAACCGATGCTTTTTTGTAATATACAGTATGTAAACAGGCACGCGTGAGTAGCCTGACAAAGACACTGTGTAGCATCGGCAGTTAATGCATATCTATAAATAACCGATGTATGGTACTTGATGCATTTAAGCTCATGTATATATCATTATATACGAAAATGATTTTCAACAATTAGAAAATTGAACTTCTTGTTATAATTTCTAATATGGGAATATTTTTATTTTTCATTCTACATTTTTTTTTTTTGAAAAGTCAATTTCTTGTATATAAATTGATTTTGTAATACATGTATTTGTAATTCATTTTTTGTTTTAAGAAATAAAAAACGACTTTCTTATATAGAAATTCAAAATTATTTCTCATAATCATGATAATGACTGCTTCAATTCAACATCGCTGACGCATACCTAGTCTTAGAATTTCATTTTATGATCCTAGAAATTCAGTTCATTTTCTAATATATAAAATCTATCTTTAAATATTTGAAATTTCTTTTTAAATATCAGATCTTCATTGTCAATTATAAGAAATTAATTTTCTATTATATGAAATCTATTTTTCTATTATTAGAAAATGAATATTCCAAATCAGGAAATGAATTTCTTATATTAGAAAATGAAATGAATTTCATTAGAAATGAATTTCTAATGTAAGAAATGATTTTCTTATGTAAGACAATGAATTTCTAATGTAAGAAAAGAATTTCTAATGTAAGAAATGAATTTCTAATGTAAGAAATGAATTTCTAATGTAAGAAATTAAATTCTAATGTAAGAAATTAAATTCTAATGTAAGAAATTAATTCCTTATACTAGAAATGAATTTATAATATTAGAAAATACCAATTTTTGTCATTAAAGACCTGTCGTACTAGTACACATACACTCAACGAGGTATTTCTTTTACCAGATTTGACAAGCATATTTTAAATAATGTCCAAAAGACACCAGATCTCAGACTGTACTAAGAAAACAAAAAGACGTCTGCAAACATATCCCCAAGTATTAAATATACCACATTTGTACGGCCCGAAATTTTGACGCTTGTGTCAATTTGTTTTCTTGTTCATACTTGATATAAACTTTGAATATATGTGTTCGTATCAAAATACTGCGAATATATGTACTGATCAAACTGATATCTATACATCTTATAGATATAACAATGGAACGACATGTATATGTACATATACAGATGCGCAACCGGTAAGATCACGCAGTTTACCAATACGATAGGATACGTGCCTTTGTGGATAGGATAACCGATAGAATAGACCCGATGTATTACTATATCCTATGGTATCCTATCGGCTTCTATGGGATTCTATCTGTTTGTATGGGATCCTATCTGTTTGTATGGAATTCTATCGGCTTCTATGGGATTCTATCTGTTTGTATGGGATCCTATCTGTTTGTATGGAATCCTATCGGCTTCTATGGGATTCTATCGGCTTCTGTGGGATCCTATCGGCTTCTATGGGATTCTATAGGCTTCTGTGGGATCCTATCGGCTTCTATGGGATTCTATCGGCTTCTGTGGGATTCTATCGGCTTCTATGGGATTCTATCGGCTTCTGTGGGATCCTATCGGCTTCTATGAGATTCTATCGGCTTCTGTGGGATCCTATCGGCTTCTGTGGGATTCTATCGGCTTCTGTGGGATCCTATCGGCTTCTTTGGGATTCTATCGGCTTCAGTGGGATCCTATCGGCTTCTGTGGGATTCTATCGGCTTCTGTGGGATTCTATCGGCTTCTATGGGATCCTATCGGCTTCTATGGGATCCTATCGGCTTCTATGGGATCCTATCGGCTTCTATGGGATTCATCAAATAAATGATTAGTGTTTGATTAATTCATACTTAAACATAAACATAAACTCGACTAATAATAATAATTTTATATGTAAGTTTTGAAGCCATTGAAAGGGTTCAAATTTACAAATTTGTTACCTTAATTAGTTATCTGAACATCTAATGTTTTTAACTAAAAAAGAATGGGCATGAATAATATGATTTCAGGTTGCTTGGGCACATTAATAATGTAAAAGAATACGTTGGATTTGTTTATTCATTTATTTTTCATTATATACATGTTTATTGAACGTTTTATTCCGATGAATTGATGAGTTCGCTAAAAATTTCCTTTCGCGAACCTCAATCATTAATCTACAAAAATTGAAATAATGCAGTGCCACCTTCAGTGACTTCGGTTCTGATAACAAACTGATTAATTATGAGGCCTTCAAACGTGATTATATGTTCTGATTAATTACCTGTACTCATTAATATGTACTCATTAATTACATACCTTGGCATATGGGTGATGATTATTTTTTTCAAGTCCATAATTAGGCCACTTTGATACCTTTAAATAATCCGTTTGGTTTATTCGTTTATTTCAATTTTGTTTATTCATTTTATATGCTTAATTTCCTTTTACAAACATATTATTCACGCCAGATGGATTCTTGAGTTAGTATGAGAAATTCTCCCTCCGTGGACCTCAGTCATCTTCCAGCGCCATCAGAGAATTACGATTTCAGACATTAAAAAAATTCTTTTGACCAGTTTGAATATACGAATAATCTTTTTTCTGATTGGATCGAAAATTTATTTAAATTGAGAGGATCCAAGCATAGGAAGTATCTTAATCTAGTTTATACATGAATCTTATAATATAGATTCGTTAAAAAGATTCCCCGTCGACGTACCTCTCAGTCAATTAATTAACAACATTCCAAATGGCGTCACCGAGCGATGGAAGTGTTTATTTACTAGTACTATTTATTTTAATTTCTTTATTTTTATTGATCTTTTCGAGTAATATAAATAATATAATAAATAAGAGATAACCATACGTCTTTCCTAATAGCAAAAGATATAACCTAAAGCGCCCGATAGAAACCCATAGCGCCCTAAAGAAGCCGATAGGAACCCATAGCGCCCTATAGGAACCCAAAGTACCCGAGTGGAACCCATAGAACCCGATAGGATCCGTTACGATTCCCCTTAGAAATTGACCGATACGATAGGATAGAAAGTGTACACTCACCGATTGCGCGTGTGTACATGTGCAATGTAGATCCTTTTTTGACTAATTCATTCTTTTTATAAATCATTACATTTCTCTTCTCAGATTCGGATGATACCGATTGTCGATTCGTTCCACGTGTTATCCGTCCGACATGTACATGTAACTTGCTTTGCTACAGTACTAGCCTAATGCAAATGAGTGCTTACATGTGTTCCATTCGTTCTTCGTCGGAAAAAAACCTGGGTTATATTCATGATATTAGAGTATCCATTTTATAAGCAATAATTTAGAATATTTTGGTAGCGAGGGCATAAGTGATTAATGTAAGCAGCAAGTTTTTAATTTCTAGTATGCTAGCATCGCTTCCTTTAAAAAATGACCAAATGTTTTATTTATGGTTTGATCTTTATGAGACCATCTGTAACTTGAGAGTATTAGATTTTATTCATTAAAAAAAGGTCCATTCCATTGGATGCTTTTACATCTCAAATGTTTGAAAAACCAAAATTCAGTTGTGTTTACGCTAATCCAATTATTCGAATGAAGATGATATTTGATCTTTTACTTTTATATTGAAATGTAATATTTTATTTGAGTAACATTCACATTCTGTTCAATTCCCTTTTGACCTACATTTTTCATTCGCTTACTACGTCAGCATGATCAATTTACATATGCTTATTGTAAGTATACTTTATTTGCATTTGTTTGCTTTTTCTTATTTTCAGGTTAGCCAAATGGCGTTTTCGAAGTCTGTAAACATTGCACATGCGCAGAGAGCTGTTCCATGTGATGCGTGTGAGGACGAGGTACCTGGTGAATACTACTGTATATAATGTAAACATACACTCTGTCCTCCATGTGAGAAATTACACAAAAAGTTCACCAAAGGTCACAATGTAGTACTAAGATCCCAAATCGGTGACATACATACCACAATCTTGACCTGCGCTGACCATGGAGAGCAAGCTACCTGTCTCTGCGAAAAATGTGACATACCAGTCTGTATCAAATGTGTCACTGGGAAGCACACAGGCCATACAATGTCCGACCTTGCTGATGCTGTGGAGAAAGAGAAAAAACTTCTTCAGGATGATATTGAGGCATTGCAGAGAGATCTATCAACCATGAAGAAGAAGAGAGGGAAAATACGTATGGAGAAGGAAAACTACAAGAAAAAAATCGAGAAAATTTTGAAAAATATGAGGGACGAGAACCATGCTGCAATAGAGAAACTTCAAAGATTACACAAAGAAAGGGTCCATGAAATAACGAACATTCAAGATTCTGATCTGGCAATTTTTGATGTCACCGAGGAAGAAATGAAATCAAAGATCATTTCACATGAGAAAAGAATATCAGAGTATGAGGACACGATAGCAAAGAACAGCTTACCAGCTCTTAGGAATGTAACCAAAGGAAAGCCATCCATGCTTGAAATAAAGACTAAACTTAAACTACCAGACCCACCTTTATTTGTGCCTGGTGACCTACAATCAATATTGGAGAATATGGGAAAGCTACATATTTCCCCCTCTTCACTGATGGCAAAGCCATTGAAACTTGTGTCAACGACCATGGTATCAAAGTTTCATTGTCAATTACAAGGAAATCCAAGAATATGTATTACCAAGGATGGTGATATATGGCTTGGTGGATATGAATCCAGAGAACTGGTAATGGTGGACATCAAAGGTCAGGTACTCAGGAGGAGGACGATACAGAACAGACCTTATTCACTGGCTGTAATGGATTGTGGTGACGTCATCATAAGTCCTCATAGTGATGATTCTAGGTCAGTTAGCAGACTTCTAAAAGATGGCAGAGAACAACACGTTTTTGATGCATCACCGTCCTTGATTTGTGGAGTATCTGTCACTGCTGACCAGAAGCTACTGATTTGTATGGGAGATGGGAGAGTAGTGATGACAAATGGCGACGGTACTAACGTCAAACAGATCTACAAAGGCCCTGGGGAATGGTCAGCTGTACATGCTGTAGAGAATGCAGACGGTAACGTGTACGTAAGCGACAAGAAAAACTCTGCTGTGGTGATGATCAGTAAACATAGTAGAGATGGTACAGCCCTGTCTACAATTTCTCACACAACAGAAGGACAACAGTTAGGATGGCCGTGTGGATTATTTGTGGATAAGTTGGGAAACATTCTATGTGCTGATAGTAAGAATAACATCATATATATCACAGGTCAGAATCAGCAGATAAGGGAGTTGGTAGGACTTTCATATGGCATTGAGAAACCGGAGTGGCTGGCTGCGGATAATGATGACAATCTGTGGATAACACAGAGAAATGGAACTGTACACGTTGTGAGGTACTTATCTCAATGAGATCAATTCGTCAGTTACTTTTATAAAATGGACAGCATGTTATTGTAGACTTTGTGTTTTATGATTGTGTGTCATATGTGCTTGTTTACTGTTTTTCAAATCTGGTGTTTTAGTGTTTTGCTATGGAAGCTGCAACCTATTCAGGTTGAAGATCATCTGCTTTCATCAAAATCAGATGATGAGAAAGTTTGTGGGATGTTCACAAGGGCATTAATTCTCCAACATAGCTTGTTATTTTCCAATGGAAAATCTGTGTATAAGAAAGGAAGGAGGGGATCTCCCGCAACACTCTGTTGAACACTCACAGCAAAACCCCAAAACATCCCATGCAAAAACACAAAGCAGACACTCACAGAAAGAGACGTAAAAGGCACAAGGTACACCACCTCACACCATAGAAACATGAAACACAGAAGACCAAACATAAACCAAGAAGCCCAATGGACAACCGGTGCCGACTGAGGATGGCCATCTGCCATGCACGAAGTAGATGGTGTGTTTATCAAGATTGCATACGCACAACCCTCCGACTTTTCCGATTACCAAGAGGTCTTGAAAAACGCACAATTGTGGAGAAAACACCTCCTCCTTGTAAGATGAACATGATGAAGGGACCCCAGAAATACACAGATGGATATGTAATTGGATAAAAAAAAAAGAAGAGATACAAAATACAGTCCGTGCTCTGCCGGCTATAGCGAGCTAATACATGTGAGCACTCGAGGAGTCCGACTGACATTCATAGAGGACAGATGTTCAAAGTCCGTTTCTTCCCTAAAGAGATTTGAAAAGGTATAGTCATGGAATCCTGCAATTCTTAAGAATGCCCTGGTAAGGCTTCAAAACACCCAAGGCAAAATCACAGAGCAGACACGCACATAAAGATACGTAAAGGGACAATAAACACTAACTTACAACATAGAAACTTCAAACACAAAAGATCACAAATAAACCAACGAGACGAATATACTTTGAACGGCCATATGCCACGCAAGTAGCAGACGGTGTAGCTATCCGGAATAATTGCGCAAAACCCTCCCACTTTCCCCATTACCCAGCTCGAAAACCGCACGATTGTTGTGTAAATTAATCTCCTCATTGTAAAATGAACATACAAACAGACAGCATGACGCAGGGGGCCAAGAAACACAGATGAATTTGTAAATGTATATTAAAATTAGAAGGCGTACGAAATACAGTCTGTGCTCTGCCGGCTGTAGCCAACTCATACTAGCCTAGTCAAAATTAACTTTAACCTAAAAGAAATTGCAACACAGCAAGTTTTAGTTTCCATGAGTACTATGTATCAAAGTAAGATGTTCCAGGTAGTTTCAATACAAATCTACCCTGTACATTATACAAATATACATTATACAATAAATAGATTAGAATCTTAAAATAGAACACCGTTATATATCGCCATTTACATTGAACATGACATTTCCGGTGCTGCGTTGACCAATTATCCGATTACATTCAGACAGTTTCTGTTGTTGATGCAGAAAATCTGAAAGTTTGCTTCGTGTAAATTAAATACACGAAACATAATGATTTTTCAAAATTCAGTCTTCTTCGACTTGCTTAATTTCGTCTGCTTCATGACGTCATTTGCTAGCTAGGGTTGTCCTTACTGCCAATACTGATCACTGCTGTTGTTTTATTTTCGAAGTAAATGACCCTGTAATATATACCTATGAAAAGCTACTTAGCGGTACCGTCTGAAAAGGGGAGAAGATGACCGGGGTGGGGTGGTGGGGTGGCGGCTGGATATATTGGCCAGTGACACTGAAGCGAAGAACGATATATACGGGCGATATCTTACATTTTCATTCACTTATTCATTTGATAATTGATTAATAAATGATTAATTAATCAATCAATTTATTTATTCTTTTTTTTATGTCTTTATTTGTGAAAGAAATCATATTTAAATCTGTTCATTTATTTATCCGTAAGGATTAAGAATTTAATTTTTAATTTACAGATTTTTGTTAAGATCATTTCATTATTTTCTCAGTCTTCCCATTTGGTTTAATATTTGAAATTAATTTCATAATATTTGAGATCTATATATACATGACTTTTTATTCATTGTGTGTAACCAAAGGGGAAGCTCGTATCTATCCGGGGGATGATGATGATGAATATTGTTTTTAAAAGAACCGTTCCCTTGAAGGTTATTTTCAATCAATATATTGTGGCGGACGGAGAAGCTTTTCTGTTCTAAAATCTGTTCCTAGGGCCGATAAGTTTTTAATATATTTTTCGTATGAAAAAAACTCAGAAAAGAATTAATATCAGATAGCAGAGTTTGAGAATGTGTCCGCCGTACATACAACATCATTGGAAAAATCACTTTTGACTCTTGGGGTGTACTAATACGCAGGACAAAATGAACAACAAACTTTTATATCAATTAGGACTCGTGTCATACAATCCTGTCAGCTTATGTACAGATAAATTAAGATTTTCATACCATGTAGAAAATTAGAAAATATATATTTTTCCACAACATCGGAAATAAATTATACGAACATTTATATCATTGTCCATTTATCTGATAGTATGCCAAGTACCTGGAAAATACATGGCCATTTATCCCATTGAATTTGATAATTCATGTATTCAAAATTGAGAATTGAACAATATGTATTCCTCATTTTGCATGTTGAACACTGATTCCATTACACTGCGTACACATTTTTAAAAAATGCTTGTGAACATACACTTTTTTTCAGAAGGAATATACGTGTTAGTCGTTTAGGAATTCTATATTAATTTGATTAATTAAGTATCCCTTATAATAACTTTCCCACTCTATAGAGTAGGACAATTAGGACGTATCGGAGTCGCGATCAATGAAGAAAAGTTCAAGAATTCTTCTAATTTAGTCAAATAATAGTGAGAATTTAGTCTTTAAAACAATTTTCCAAAAATTATAAGGCGGTATCTCATCCCCATCCCTCACGTACGCGTATTTTGGGTAAAATGTCATGCCGCCCCTTTGGAAAAAAATCTAGAAAGCAATATGGGTATGATATTTCATTGACAATTTATAGTGATATACACTTATTCAAATACAGTAGCAATTATGTATGACCTATCTTTGTACACGATCCTGATCTCTTTTCAACATAAAAATCGTATAGTCACTGTTGACAGATCTATGATATATTTCTTCTGAGAAATTGAAACTGAATCGGCGTTTTGAGGGGAGTTTAGAGGTTTTGCCTTGTGTCAAACAAAAACCACTTTACCTGACAGTGGCATCCCCCCTTTGCATCATAAATAACATTCACTTATTTGTTGACCAACTCGTGGCAAGTACGCCACTGAAATAAACATATATTAATTTAAAGTGTTTAAAAAATTAGATTTCTTTTGCTTTTGTTAAGGGTAATGTGGACTTTCGAATAAGCAGATTTTGCTATATTCACTTCATTCAATCTCTAATGATGGGCGTATTTAAGCGATTGTTTTTATAGTTATAATTTCGCTCTTTTACTATCAATGACATTCAGAGAGGACCGGTGGTCGTGGCCCTGTCTTCTCTAAAGAGATTTCGACACAGTCAGTCAGAGTGCAATTCCATAGAATACGCTGGTACAGTGCTTTAGATGGTTCAATCCTGATTGTCCAACATTTCAAAAATTCCTATATCCCGATTGCCTAACACAAAAATGAAGGTCACCCATATAGCTAAATAAACGTCTTTAAATAAATCTAACAATTAACTGAATATTTTTTTTTAAGACAGGGAAATATTCTTTCACCACATCGAAGAATGAAAACACGGAAGTGTTCCCGCTCTATACCTACTTGAAGAAAATTTCAAACCAATTTTTATGCACCAGACACTTGTTTTGAATATTTCATAACACCTCATGTGATGTTTGCTGACAAAGTGATTCTCAGGAGCCGCCAACAGAAATTCATTGCAGTAGCGTCCTCTAGTTTTATGTTTTGAATTTAAATGTGTGCCTTTACTTTACAGAGATTGTGCGTCTCCAAATTTCCTGTAGGTTCGATTCAGTGGCGTATCCAAATAAATCTACGTTCAAAATAGCATTGGAGGGATTGTGCTAAGATGTTAATCTCAGTCCTTTAATTTCGATGATATTTTTATGAAATGACAAGTTTTCGAAATAGCAAAATAATATAATATGATGACAAATTAATTAAGGGCCAAAATAATGCTTTCAGGCGACAGAGCTAAAAATAAGTAGTTAATACACTATCACTTTGACTGGAAACATCGCTGATGAGGATTTTATTATATTTGATATATTTACTATAATTACTATATTTACGAATAAGTTTTCTTCAAGAAGATAAAGATTTTGAACATTTCCATATTATTGAAAAAGCAGCAGTCTGTCCTTCCAAGTTGTCTATCTGTTTCCTCTTCAAAGTTGCAAGTACAGATGTGTTTTACAAAAGTGCTGAGAATTATTTAGGTGATTTAACAAAAAAGAAACAAACAAACTACCACTTCTTCTTCACAGGCTTATATTGGCCGGCTTGTTAATATAAAAAAAGTTTTCTGGAGAAGAGAAGAAGAGAGTAATCACAATTTTCAGAACGTATTGACAAGTTTATGATCTAGACGTTCTTGGTCTCAATGTTTAGATGTGGTTTAGTTATAATATGAAAACCATCTCTAGCCTAACTAAAGAGTTGAGAAATATAAATACTGCATGATGACATTCTGGGGCCAGGATATTTGACGATGTCGAAGTCATAATTACCTTTTTGTCATTTACTTATGAGTAATTATCCTTTCACGATTTCATATGGAGATACATCGATGATGTGGATAATTAGTGAATGAACGTTGAACACAAACAAGACATCAGAATTTAATATAATAAGACATACGCATACAATTTTTTTTACCTCTCCCCCCTCCAAGAAAATAAAATAAAACAACAACAACAAAATAGTAAAAAGGAGCCAAAGTTCAGAAACAAAGATACCAGAAGCATCATGATGCATCATTCCAAATTAAAACGGCGTATTCAAGTTTGTCTTTTTCTTGTGAGTGTATTCCACTGTTACTTTGTTCCCTTATTATCCAAGTGTGTTCCACGGCTACGTTGTCGCTTTCTATCTATGAGTGTGTTAGATTGTTACTTTGTTCCTTTTTCTCGTGAATTTGTTCCATGGTTACTTTTTTCACCTTTATTAAATGTGTTGCACTGATACTTTTTCATCTTCTTGTGAGTATGTTCTACTTTTAAATTGATCCCTTTTCTCGTGAATGAGTTCATCTGTTACTATGTTCGTATTCTCGTGAGTGTGTTCCAATGTTATTTTGTTTCTTTTCATATGGTTGTGTTCCACTGTTACTTTGTTACCTTTTCTCGTGTGTTCCACTGTAACTTTGATCCCTTTTCTTGTGAGTATATTCCGTTGTTAATTTGTTCCTTTTCTTGTGAGTGTGTTCTACTGTTACTTTGTTCCCTTTTCTTGTCGATGTGTCCCAATTTTACTTTTTTTCATTTTATTGTGAGTGTGTTTCACTGTAACTGTTTTCCTTTTTTTGTGAGTGTGTTCCACTGTAATTTTGTTCCCTTTCATTGTGAGTGTGTTCCACTGTAATTTTGTTCCCTTTCATTGTGAGGGTGTTCCATTGTTATTTTGTTTCTTTTTCTTGTGAGTGTAGTCTACTGATATTTTGTTACCTTTTCTAGTGAGTGTGTTCTACTGTTATTTTGTTCCCTTTTCTTATGAGTTTGTTATACTCTTACTTTGTTATCTCTTTTCTTGAGTATATTCTACTGTTACTTTGCTCCCTTTTATGCAAGTGTGTTCCATTGTTACGTTGGCGCTTTTTATTTATAAGTGTGTTCCACTGTTACTTTTCTCACTTTTCTTCAGAATGCGTTGCACTGTGACTTTTTCCGTCTTCATCTGAGTGTGTTCCATTGTTAATTTCTTCCCTTTTCTTGTGAGTGTGTTCCACTGTTACCTTTTCCATTGTCTTGAGAGTGTGTTCCACTGCAATGTTGTCAAGTTGGGGATTTCATTATCTCACTATAACTCTATGATAACATTTCCTTTAATTTAGATTTTTGTCTATTGAACTGATATTCTAGATATATGAAATACATATATTATCTGATACTTCCTTTTTTGACTGACAGGTATATTGTGGTAAACATTGAAAAAGCAATGCCTTTTATAAATGTTACACAATTTTAGATTTATGCGAATAAAAGAGAGAAATATTTAAATGATGTATCCAGGTGGTATAGTATAGGTCGTAAATTCTTCAGAAAATTAGCTGTAAGGGAAGAAATCTTATACACACAGTCAATTGAAGCGACACAAAATAAAAGTAATTCATTTGAAAAATTGATCTATAAAGAAATGTTGAACGTTTGTTCAAACATTTCTCATAAATATCTATATACATGTATATCTGAACATTATGTCAGCACAACTGAATAAAATCGAGGCTAGTTTGGGTAAAGGTGTATTCGAAGAAGTAATTTATGAAGTCTGACGACTAAACTGATGATTAACGAGTCTGTCAGTCTAAGTAATGCTACATGTCTTCAAATTCATTACTTCATTTAAGAACCGATAAATTTGCAGTATGAACCAGACTTGCACGTTTCGGGTACTGAACCATCGTCAGTGATTTTCAATTTAAACAATGAAACCAGGCCAAAAACTTTGAAACTTATGCACAAAAAATATCGAAAGACGTAGCAGGATGGCATTTATATATAACATATGTGTGTTCTTCGAGACCACTGAATAACCGGAGAAGTGGGAGGGTCGTAAGTACGTTTTTCGGAGAAATACAATTTGCTTCTAATATAGGCAGATGGCCGACCTTAGTCGACACTGATTGCCCATTTCTCGTTTTTTTATGTATAGTCTTTCGCATTAAATATTTTAATGTCGTCTTTGGTGGATGGTCTCCCTTTCGTATCTCTTGTTGTACATTTTTACCCTGTGTTAACGAATTTGGAATGTTACGTCATTTTGTTTATGGTGCTGTAACCGCATCCTCTCGTAATAGATCACATGTAATTTAAATCTTGCATCTAATTAGGTATATCTGCCGTGGTTTGAAATTTTAATATACTGGAAGTCTTTGTGAAGGAAATGCGAAGCAAAGATCTGTAGCCCTCTTGGCATACAATATTGTGAAATCCGTGGATGAGAATTTTACTTGATCCGTTTTGGAATTTGGAATAAAAAGGTCTGGTAAAGATTAACAGTTTATTAACATACGAAAGTATCATGTTGATTAAAGCAGTATGATAATCGTTTTAACATACAAAATCCTGCGCAAAGTACATATTGGGAGCATGGGATATTTCACAATCATATGGAAATCGCCATAGAAATTCATGACTAAAGCGGAATCCGGACGTATAACCAAAGTTTCCTTAATATAGAACAAATGCTCACCATTTCGTCTATTGCACAAGAAAACTCACAGGCGAGCTACATGTACTATAGCTTCTGTTGCTGTCATTGTTGTCCCACTCCAGAATGGTGGATGATATTCTGAACCATCCAACCAAAGATTGTACTCTATGTCTTCCGAAATGGAAGTAACCTGATGTGACAGTTCTACCGAATTGCGGCGGGTGTTGAATGCAAGCAGGAGATGCTTACTCTTCCTGGGCACCTGATCTCACTCCCATATCGGAAGTTCGCTTCTTTCATGTGGTGGAGGTTTTTGTTTGTTTGCTTTGGTTAATGTTTTATCTTGATTTTGTATGCCTTCGGTTTCTGATTTTTTGAATTATCGATTTTGTGCTGTATACAGGGATATGGTCATTATCCATATTTGTCACTGACAAAAGAACACCTCGTATTGACAGACGTAGGTTACACACTGGCGGGAATGACAATCATTTACATTTCATCAGTTTAGCACGCGAGTGTTAATGTTTGAAATCAGAGTTATCTTCTCCTAGATGATGGGAAATATCCCATAAACAAAATGAATAGAATTAAATTAAAGATGAGAATACTTAATTCGCATGATAATTGTGGGAGAGAGGTCATATGGTTACAGATCCTGCGTTATATTAAAATAGAAAGGCTGACAACTCCATAGAATAATTTTAAGATTTCTCTTTTCTCAGACGAGGAACATAAGAAAAAAAATTAATTTGAATAAAATGTGATCGAGGCGATTGTCATGAGAAAAAGAAAAGAAGAAACAACCAATTAAACTTAATAGAACATCTACTTCATAACTGATAGTTTCAACGACTTGGGCGGTTCCGCTTCTAGTTGCCAGCTAGTCTCCAATGTTATCTTTCGGCTAGTTCACAACGGAACCTTCTTACATACGTCTGGCGGATAACCACACCATTTGCTACAAAGTGGTATATTGTCGTTCTAAGCCGGCACCGGTTGGCAATCGGTATCGTTGGTTTTGTATTTAGTGTTTTGATGTCGTCTTTGGTGTTCCTTGTCCTTTGGTGTTCCTCGTCGTCTTTGGTGTTCCTTGTTGTTCCTTGTCCTTTGGTGTTCCTTGTCGTCTTTGGTGTTCCTTGTTGTTCCTTGTCCTTTGGTGTTCCTTGTCGTCTTTGGTGTTCCTTGCTTCTTGCAACGGGGTCTTGTTGGAGATCTCCCTTCTTTGTGCTCTTTTGCGCATATTGATGTGCTCAGCTGCTTCCTGTATGAGGTTTCCATTTGGGTGCTTCGAAATTCTGCTGTATGTGCTTCACACAGTCTTATAGGAGATTCCCTCTTTTCTATTTGGGATATATTTCCTGTAACTTAATTTTAAACGTTATTAATAACTTCCGCATTTATTATAATATAGCCGTGAGTTAACCTGGAATCATTTCGTTATAATTCATAGGTAATGTTTAAAAAAATCTTTATATATCTACTATTTTGATTTCCTCAATTGTTTTCGATCATCACCTAGAAACATTATTTCTAGAAATCGGAAAAAAAATTCTGTGAAAAGAAATATTTTCATCTATTAATTATTATCAGTTATCATTTTTCTGGTTAAGTAACCGAAACGTGCTTGTCTGCTGTAAATATATATGTTCTGAAATGATGCTATTGATTTGAAGACGAGAAAAATGTGATTGTTTTATTTGTTTCAATACTTTTGTCACTTGGATATAAATGATTCTGATGATGTGATTCAAAATTATTGAAACTTTATACTAAACCTTTCAATAAAAAATAGATATATTTCTCTTTATCAATCACAAGATATATAGAAATGTTTTGTTGACATTCGATAGTATATCTTCTCAATCGCAAGGATACGTTCTTGACGTCTGTTATCCCATCACTCAATATATCTGAATTCAATTCCAATCATCAAGATATATCTTAATATTTCATAAAAATATTCACAATCTATGTACATTTTATCACTTGATCAACATTGTTGACATATCATGAAGATAAGTACCTCACAACAAATACGTTCTCATCTCCTTGTGTTATCCACAGATTGTTTTCACAGTCCACGGCTAGCCATTGTGGATGCTTAATGCCATGTGAACGACCTACCAACTCCCTCATCTGCTGGTTCTGATCTATGATGTACACACAGTGTTTGTAACTGTCTGCACATAAAATGTTGTTCATTGTATCTACCACTAATCCACTTGGCCTTCCCAAATGTTGTCCTCCTGTTGTGTGTGTTATTTTTGACGAGAATTTACCATCCTTGTTAAACTTCACCACAGCATAATTCAAATAGTCACTGACGTAGATGTTACCATCAGCGTCCTCTACAGCATGTCTTGCTGAGTCGTTTCCAGAGCCTTTGTAGATCTGTTTCATCTTAGTTCCATCAACATTGACCATTACTACTCTCCCATCGTAAGTACAAATCAGCATCTTCCCGTCAGCGATGACAGATACACCATTACAATAAGACGGTGATGTATCAAAAACGTGTTGTTCTCTTCCATCTCCGAGGAGTCTGCTAACTAACCCGGAATATTGAACGTTATAACTTAAAATAACGTCACCGCGGTCCATCATAGCCATAGCGTATGGTTTGTTCTGTATGTTCCTCCTCCTGAGTACCTGACCTTTGATGTCCACCATTACCAGCTCTCTGGACTCAGATCCACCAAGCCATACATCACCTTCCTTTGTTATACATATTCTAGGAATACCCAGCCCTGGGCATATACTGTCTGACACAACGAAAGGTGTTATAAGCTTGAAGGACTTTAGTGCTTTTGGAACTGATGCTACGTGCAGTTTTCCCATGTTCTCTACCATGGCAACAAAGTTACAAGGAACAAATGTGGGAGGATTTGGAAATTCCAGTTTACCTGCAATTTTATGCAAGGAAACCCTTTCTTTCGCCAGATTTTTGAAAGCTTGAAGGTTCTTCTTTGCAATTACATTTTCGTACTCTGATATTCTATCCTCATATGAAATGATCTTCGTTTTAATTTCTTCCGCAAATCCATCAAATACTACTAGCTGAAGATCTTTTATGTTGGTGATATCATTCATTCTTTTCTCATGGGTTTTTTGAATTTCCTTAATTATTGCTTGGTGCTCATCCTCCATGTCCTTGGTAACCTGTTGAATTTTGGTTTTGTAGCTTTCCTTTTCTGTAAGTATCCTCTCTCTTGTTCTTCAAGGTTGCAAGGTTGCAAGGTTGTTCTTCTCTGCATCGAAATGATATCTTCCTGAAGAATTCGTTCCTCCTTTTCCAAAATGTCATCAAGATCAGACATTGTATGTCCTTTATGCTTCCCAGTGACACATTTGATGCAGACAGGTATGTTACATTTCTCACAGTGACAGGATGCTTGGTCTCCATGGTCAGTACAGGTCAAGGTCGTGGTATCTAGATCACCTACTTGGGTCCTGAATACTATATTGTGGTTTTTGGTAGCAGCGACTCTTTTGTGGTTTTTCTCACATTGAGGACACAGGGTTTGTTTACATTCTATACAGTAGTATTCACCTGGTACCTCGTCTTCACAAACACTACAAGAAACTGCTCTCTGCGCATGCGCCAAGTTTACAGATTTCGACTACGCCATTATAGTTGATCATTTTTGTCTTATCTTCAAACGAAAACAATGTCATATTCATTGAAAAGTAACATTTGTTTTAATCATCCTTTTATAGAGTATATTGAAATCAATCAATTTCAGTTTGCCCATAATGCAAATAGCATATTATGATGCACGTCTTGATTTTTGTCAATTTTCAGCAAGGCAATAATAGAGTCATTGCGACACTTAAATCGTAACGATGTAAATTTTGAAAATATATAGTAATGTATGAATACATGTACCTTGCTAGGTGTCGAAATGAGAAAAAGAAAAAGAAATGTTTAACTTGCAATTTTGAAAAAAAATCATTTATTCAGCTCGAACATTATCAGATCTGAATATTAAACCAAAAAAAAATAAATAAATAAAAGAACCCCTCTTTCGCGTTTACATACCAAAAAAAATTCACTTTCGAAGTTATAAAAAGAGGTGAGTTTCAACAAAATTTGATAAATAACTTCTTACCTGATGAATCTTATTTGTCCAGTCTTGTACAGGCATCACTTCTCTATACAAACCCAATACAAACTTAAGGCGGGGTACATTAGGGATTTGTTGGGACTGCAAAAATATCAAAACTATATATCGGTTTTCCTGAATTCATGAAAACAAGTGGGTGAAGTAAAAATAGTATAATTTATCTAACCTTGTATATATATGAAGAAAAATCATTTTACAGCAAAAGGAAAAAGAAAAAATAAAATATACGTACCCTATATATCCTTGGTAGATCTATATCTTTATGCACAAAAAGAATTTTAAATATGTTTAGAGTGCTGTTGACATATCTCACAATGGTAGATTTTGTAATCAAATACCACGGTAATTCTCCCTCTTTAGAAAAGCATTGTTTCGTAGAAAATTTTCTTTGCGTATCAAGTTATCACTTGTACAATACGGCAGTTTTTCATGTAGTAAGGTGCTACATGTACAACTTTTAGTTTTTAGCTCTACTGGTCAAAGTCCAGCCGAGCTTATGCGATCGCCTGGAGTCCGGCCGTCAGTCTTTTTTGTCCGTCCCCTAAACTTTTCTAGTGAGCTCGAATTCTCTGAATTTGTGAATAGTACAAAATGAATTCTTTTTGCATTATCATGGGCCTGTGATCTATTTTGGCACATAATATTTTGTTTGAGCCGCTGTCCCCCAGGGTATTGGTAAACGGGCGTGGTAATTTTCTCCTTTATATTTCTATGTAATCTTGTGAGCACCAATTCTCAGAAAGAATAATTGATAGAAAGATAATTCTTTTAGCATTATTCTCAGTCTGTTGTCTAGTTGTGCACCTGATGTTTGTTTGAGCCACTGACCCAAAGGGTTTTTGAAAATGGGTGTGGTCATTTTCTCCTATATATCCTATTTGATCTTGTGAGCACCAATTCTTAGAAAGAATAATTGATAGAAATGACAAATATGGATAATGACCATATCCCTGTATTCAGCACAAAATCGATAATTCAGAAAGTCAGAAACCGAAGGCATCAAAATCAGGATAAAACAGGAACCAAAGCAAAGGAATAAAAACCTCCACCACATGAAAAGAAGCGAACTCCCGATGTGGGAGTGAGACCAGGTGCCCAGGAAGAGTAAGCATCTCCTGCTTGCATGCAACACCCGCCGCGTCAATTCGGTAGAACTGTCACATCCGGTTACTTCCATATTGGAAGACATAGAGAACAATCTTTGGTAGTATGGTGCAAATGGTCTATGACAGAATATCATCCACCATTCTGGAGAGTGGGACATCATAGTGTATGACGAAGGTAATTCTTATGTCATAATTTTCAGTCTGTGGTCTAGTTGTGCACTTGATTTTTTTGAGGCGCTGATCCCCAGGGTCTTGGAAAATGGGTGTGGTTATTTTCTCATATATACCCGTATGTAATCTTGTGAACATCGATTCTCAGAAAGTATAACTGTTAGTAAGATCATTCTTTTAGCATTATTTTCAGTCCGTGGTATAGTTGTTCACCTGATATTTTATATTAGCTCTTCACCCCAGGGTCTTGGAAAATGGTTGTGGTTATTTTCTTCTATATAACCCTATATACACTACAATTTTGCGTCCTTCGATACCTCTGTGTAAATAGAGAAAATTATTTGTTGGCTTGATATATGACCTTATATTTAGTTTCTTTTGTGTTATGAATTTGCGCCCCTGATATACAGTTGTATCCAAAAAGTTTGCTTATTCATTCGAAATTGGTGTGTATGGAAACTGCTATATATCCGGGAAAAATGTAGAACTTCAAGGTCGTTCCATTAAAAATCATAAAACCATCATCTCTATATCGTCCATGAAAAATGACTTTATTGGCGTGCTTGCATTGTGCCATAATCTGCTAAGTAATCTATTACAAGGCGGTAAAACCCATGGCGCAACCTTTTATCTGCTTATAAAATTCCCCGTTGAATTCAAAGTACCGGTAATTGTTTCAAGTACAATTTAAATAAAATCAACCAGATCAGAATGCCACGTCGTTTCGTTCGAAAAACTATGAAAAAAGACGGAAATCTAAAGTTATGGATAGAATAGTTAGGACAAATTGTGAATTTATTAAAAGTAATTAATAATAATAAAAATTAATTTGATCTTACGAGCAACAAACTCACTGACGGTGAATATCTACTTCTGGCAAGAGGGTTGAAATTCATCCCTTCTCCATCAAACAAGAAGACACACAATCTTTTGATCAAAAGTTTTGATGAATTTGCTTTAAAAAAAATGCAATGCAATTACATGTTTTCCAATGCCGAAAACACACCGCACCCATTTCACATGAATAGTGGATTGCAGCCAAATGAAACCAATCATACACTACAAACCTATATTGATAAAACAAAACTTGAACTTTCTTCGATCGAAGTACAGAAGTTCACTGACAATGTTCAGAAAATCGAACGAGAGGCAATAAGATCACTTCGAAACAATGATGATATGATTATCAAAAAAGCTGACAAAATAACATGTGTGTTCTAATGAAAAAGTCAGATTATATCAGAGAAGGTAAACGCCATTTGAACTCTATATACAACGAAGAGTCACATTAATTTGATATTGAGCAAATTCATTCTAAAATTTCAGATATTATTGAGAAAATGGTTCACAATAGTACCTTTGACAAAACCACAAGTGATACAAGAACTATTTCTAGGGTCTGCATGTTATATCTGCTTCCTAAAACTCACAAACTTGATAAACAGTTATTAAAATCAGATTGACTTGCAAAAGAAAAGTTTCTCCACCAGGAAGACTAATAATTTCCCAGAATATGCATGCTGTAAATTTATCAGGTCCTAAATGATGCTATTAAATTTGAAGACGTTTAACATTTGAACTACTTGGTGAGTGTCACTGCTGGTGGACCAAGAGTCCCCGAGGGCACATGTAGCCAAGTTCGATCAACTTCGGTTCATCGTCCGTCTCTTTAACGCATTTGAAATTTTCTGTGACAAAATTTCTTGAAATTTCTAAAAAGTGGGTCCTTTAGCATCATATCCCACCCATTCTGTTACGTCTTTCGGTACGCTTTTTCGACACAGTGACTTTCATACTTTTTGGCCATTTTACATTGTTTAGACTGAGGATCACTGACGAGGGTTTAGTACCCGAAACGTGCATGTCTGGTCCATGCTGTTAATTTATCAGGTCTTAAATGATGCTATTGAATATGAAGACGTTTAACATTTGAACTACTTGGTGAGTGTCACTGCTGGTGGACCAAGAGTCCCCGAGGGCACATGTAGCCAAATTCGATCAACTTCGGTTGATCGTCCGTCTCTTTAACGCATTTGAAATTTTCTGTGACAAAATTTCTTGAAATTTCTAAAAAGTGGGTCCTGTAGCATCATATCCCACCCATTCTGTTACGTACTTCGGTACGCTTTTCGACACAGTGACTTTCATACTTTTTGGCCATTTTACATTGTTTAGACTGAGGATCACTGACGAGGGTTTAGTACCCGAAACGTGCATGTCTGGTCCATGCTGTTAATTTATCAGGTCTTAAATGATGCTATTGAATATGAAGACGTTTAACATTTGAACTACTTGGTGAGTGTCACTGCTGGTGGACCAAGAGTCCCCGAGGGCACATGTAGCCAAGTTCGATCAACTTCAGTTCATCGTCCGTCTCTTTAACGCATTTGAAATATTCTGTTACAAAAAATACAAAAAAGTGGGTCCTGTAGCATCATATCCCACCCATTCTGTTACGTCTTTTGGTACATTCTTAGACATAATAATTTTCATACTTTTTGGCCATTTTACAATGTTTAGACTGAAGATCACTGACGAGGGTTTAGTACCCGAAACGTGCATGTCTGGTCCATGCTGTTAATTTATCAGGTCTTAAATGATGCTATTGGATTTGAAGACGTTTAACATGTAACCTACTGAACGTATCAGTCGGTTGATTACTTTTTAAAAAATACCTATCGTAAATACTCATGCGACCTACATCAGGGATACCTTTGACTTCATATTGCTAATGGAAGGAATAGTTCTTCCTACAGAGTGTCTTCTTGTCATCTACGATGAAACCTCTCTTTATACAAACATCCAATTTAATGAATTGATAACAGCTTTAAAGAAGACATGCTCTCAATTTGATTAGAATATTTATCAAATTCCTGCATCACCAGTCAATGATCTGGCAATTTTGCTTAAATAAGTACTTAAAAACAATGCTTTTGAGTATAATTACAAATATATATACAAATAATAGGATGTGTCATGGGATAATGATGCAGTCCGTCTGTATGTGATGTACGGATGTACGAAATTACAACAGAAATGATTAAGTCATTTACGCATAGATGCAATATTATATGTCATGGTCCCTACAGAGATTATGGATTAATGATCTATCATGGAGCTGAGCGTGAAATACACAAACTGTTCACATTAGCTTAAAGCTACCATCCCCGTTCGAAATTTACAAATGAAATATCAAATGAGCAAATGAATTTTCTTGACACTACAATCTTCAAAGGAAAAAGATTAAATGACACTAAAAAATATATTTAACCTACACATGCATTCTATATTTGGATCGCAATAGTGCACATCACTCTCTGTATTCAGAGGCCTGATTAAGGGATAAACAATTAGGTATTTGCGTAACACTAGCGATAAATATATTCTTACCGCTATGATTCATGACTTCAAGTGAATTATATAATTCATTGGCTAAAATGAAATTTGTGAAAGTACTTCAGACGATGGCGGATTTGCAGTATCTATAATATACTTAAAGAAAAAAATTATACTATTATAACAAATATTGAAAAACCTCGTATCAAAACTATATTAGTGTCGGGTCCAAGTGAACAGAGGTGCCTGACAGTTGGGAGCCACTCTTTATAGTCATTTTATGCAAATATAAGTTTGTAAATATGAAATCATTGTAAGATCTTTTACTGTTACGTACGTGCCATCCTAAAACAAATATCTCTTCTGGGGAGTATGCATTTCGACGTTCTTGAATAATTCCAATAACAAAATTGAACGGAATTATTTTTATAATAAAGGTTTGAAAATGTGTTGAATAATACCGCTGCCTGTTAACTCTCTTTTTGTACAATTCGAAATCTCACTTAGATACAAGTAGACGGATGGTCTCTTCAGGTATTTAAAGCTGAAAGCCTACATTAAAAACTTTGACGAAATAGTAAATTTTTTTGGGGACGGAGATTGTTAGATATAGACTCTAACAATCTCCGTCCCATGGCATAGAAATAAGCTATAGCGACCTTTCACACCTGCTGACGTATGCATACTAATGAAGGTACGACCTAAAATCCAGGGACATCGCTACAGCGCCGGTATATAAGACGAGCTTCAAACTCGTCCACCGTGACATTCAGTGATTAGAAGTCTGGGAGTAAATACATGTAACACCTGAAATGAGAAATGAAGTCATCTGATGAGTAATCAGAAATAGGCAAAAAATCCACTTTGAATAAAAACTTTAAAATAAAGCTTGCAGTGGTGCATATCTAGGGCGGATGCAAGTACGGAAAGATGGGGGGGGGGTTACATTTGCATTTGAATTCAGTCAATACTATTTACAGTAGTTTCAATAAGGTTTTTGTCTTTGCGGAGGGAGTGGGTTGTACATCCTGTTTCCTTGCTCAATGACTAAATTTTGACCAACTGAAAAAGATTTAGCTTTCCTTTCATTTTTGCAAACAGTGCTGGATCCGCCCATGTGAATTCGTACTTGTCCTTTTATATGCCATATGAATGAAGACAGTATGTATATGTAGTATTATGGTAAATTGAAAATTATATTCAGGACGGACAGACTGAAGAAAAAATATCGTATCTCACCTGATAAGAGAATAAATCCTGATGCATCATCAATCTGACACTTGCTATGCCACTTCCGGTATAAGTTTATCGCTGAGAGTGTTCGTTTGGAAGCAATACTATATATATTTCATTTGAACTGTCAAACATGTTTGCTGACTCGCCATCGCAGCCATATATTGGTTTTGAAAATAATAATCAAGGACCACATTGTGAAACTCCAGTTGTTTTTTTTTTTTTGTTTTTTTTTGCCAAAAGTATAGTTTTCTTCTTTTTATTTTTTTTTTCAAAAACAATAGCTAGATCATCCCTTCCTCAAATGGCTAGGAACCCCTAGAAAAAAATCTGGATTCGTCCATTGATAAATGGAGCATTAGAAAGACCCTTACCATCTTCCCCTATTTTAGATCCGCGCTTATTTCAATGAAATTATATACATATATTTATCATCTGTATTTTTTTAATAAAACATGAAAACAAAATGCAATCATGTAAATTATGTAATATATGTATGTCAGATAAAATGGAAAATTAAAAATCTTGAGGAAAGAAAATTAAAATTGTATTATTAAATTCGACATCATTAGTTCATCCTTTCTATTTCTGTGAAGAGATTATACCACGAGTACTAAGAATCAACAAAAGATAATCTTAAATTATCAATTCTTAGCTGCATTTGTTTGTCAGAATTTACTGTATATCCTATATATTTAATTTACTAACTAAATTCACCGAGAATAAGGCGAAAGGGAAAGGCGGGAGGGGTTCTTCAACCTCGAAAATGCAGTGAATGAGACGTTGTAATTCTACCTTATGCAAACGAACACTCTCAAAATGTCAGTTATACCGGAAGTGATTATTTTCGTCTTGTATACAGGAAGGCTGACATGGAATCTAGTAAATTCATTTTCTAGAGGTAAGATATAACAATTAATGGGCACACATTTCAGGTTTTGTTTTTATTTTACTATTTCAGACGAAAAGGCCATATTCAAAACTAGTATTGGATATCCAAATAGAAACTAATTTAGGGCTATTGAACAGTTGAATTAGTGTGTGTTTTGCAAGGGGGGGGGCTTAAAAGAGATGGGGTCTTTTCATATATTCTTTGTTTATGTTTCAACGTAGGTAAATAATAGAGCTTTGTACATTGGCGTTCGTACTGACTTTATAGACGTGGTATAAGGTGGGGAGGGGAGGGGATTTTTAATTGTATTTAATAAATAAATTCATTTCTTCGTAATTCAAAGTTTTAGATATAAATGCCTGCTTTTGAAATCGATTATTGATTATTTCATCAAATAACTTCATTTCTCATTTCAGGTGTTACATGTATTTACTCCCAGACTTTTAATCACTGAATGTCACGGTGGACGAGTTTGAAGCTCGTCTTATATACCGGCGCTGTAGCGATGTCCCTGGATTTTAGGTCGTACCTTCATTAGTATGCATACGTCAGCAGGTGTGAAGGGTCGCTATAGCTTATTTCTATGCCATGGGACGGAGATTGTTAGAGTTTATATCTAACAATCTCTGTCCCAAAAAATTTACTATTTCGTCAAAGTTTTTAATGTAGGCTTTCAGCTTTAAATCTGACTTTGAACTTTGATAATTACGATGTTTGCGCTAAGACATCATTGGTTTCTTTACAGTGAGTTGATGCATTCTTTTAATAGTGTAAAAAATCTGTAGCTTCTCTTTGATAGGGATCTAAGTTTGTAGAATGGCTTTAATGATCGCTTAAAATTGAAATAATTCAAATACAGATGACTCACTCTCGAAGGAATTCAAAGCGAGAAGTAATTCAAGTGAAAATTGGTATTTTTTCTAAGTTTCTGAAATCACCCTATTTACTTAAGAGAGACCTGGCATTGTGATTTAGATAATGATATATTGTATATACTCATTTGATATATTCATTTCGCGTTATATTGTGTTTTACAATATATGGGACTGAGAGCAAAAACAAAACAAAAAATGATGCTATTGAATTTGAAGAAGTTTAAGAATTGATAATGACAAATAAAGAAATTCAAGTTAATACATGTACAATATAAGTTAAAAAAAAACTGTAATTTTTTCCCATATATACAGACCCTGATTTCGTTCTCTTTTTTTTAATGTCTTTCTAAACACAGCTTAAGTAATGCAACAATTATACCTAATCTATTGAAATTTGCCCAATGACTGACTCACTACACCTTTTTGTTGCTTAACAACAACCGCTCTACCGAATCCACATCATTTGAGAGGGCTTAACATAGCTGACAGATAATGGAGTGTATTTCTTACGCTCTATGTTTTTATATGAATTGACCTATTCGCCTGCGTGTTGCTCGGACCGATGCGTTTTGATGTCTTGTTTATGAGGAGTTTTTTCACCAAATTTTGCGTTCTTCGAGACCTTAAAGTAACCGGAAAAGCTCGAGGGTTGTGCGCACGTAGTCCGAATAACAACACCATTTGCTACTGGCGTGGAGGATTGCCGTCCTAAATCGGCTACGACTGCCCATTGGTCACGTTTTCGTATGGGTAGTCTTTTGTGTTTAATGTTTCAATGTCGTATGTCTCTTTTGTATCTGTTGCTGTGCTTGTCTAATTTGTGTTTTATATCGGTTAATTTTGTGCTTTGTTTTGGGTGCTACAACCGAGTCTAATTGGAGATCCCCTCCTTTCTTTTATGAATTGTCAAAATTTGAAGAAAAAAAAATAAATACTAAAACAAATGTTGAACACTATTAATAATTCTATTATATTATACCCATACAGTCTTTAGAATACAAAATAAAAGCCCTTTTAGAAAACCGGAACGATTTCTTTCAAAGGATTATTTATACAAATGATTTGTATTACAGAGAAATAGTTTTCTCCACAAGTTGAATACAGCTTTTTGAAACCGCCAAAAAGTACTTAAGAATCATCATCAGAATTATCAAACGCCTTTTATACTGTGGATGTGATCCTAATGTCACGAGACGTACACTCGGCCTGGCCGGTACCTGACCAACCTACAGTCTTGTACCAACGCATCGTACAGACTTGCACTCTGACTTATTGTGACAATGGCACTCCATGATGGGCACTGTCCAAACCTCTTTAGAGAAGACAGGGACCCGACCACCTGTCCTCTCTGAATGTCAGTCGGACTCCTCATGTGATAACATACATGAGATCGCTACAGCGGACAGAGCACGGACTGTATTACGAGCGTCCTCTTTTTATATCCATTTACATATTCATTTGTGTTGCTTGGGCCCCTGCGTTTTGCGGTCTTGTTTATGTGTGGTCATCTAACAGTAAGGAGATTGTTTTACACCATAAGTGTACGTTCATCAAGATATCTATGTAATCCGAAAAGTGAGAGGGTTGTACGCACGTAATTCAGGATAACCACACCATTTGCTGCTTGTGTGGCATATCGCCGTCCAAATTCGGCACCGGTTACCCATTGGTCTCGTTGGTTTATGTGTAGTCTTATGTGTTTGATGTTTTTATGTCGTCTGTATCCTTTTCGTCTCTTGATACGCTCGGCTTTGTGTTTTCGCATCGTGTGTTTCGTAGTTTTGCTGTCCGTGCTGCAATAGGGTCTGGTTGGAAATCCCCTCCCTTCTTTTCAATAGAAGCGTCAAGTCCTTAGATTCATAAAACGACTATTTTGAACAAAATGAATAAGAAATCAATAAATAAATGTCATACACATTATCTGAAATCGAATTCCAAAAATCACAATTAAAAGGTTTTCAAAGTCTAGAGGGAATTTCTTAAGAAAAAAGAAAACTAGGACGAACAGACATAGACAATAAGATAGAAACACAAATGAAAACAGTCCCCAGAATCAAGTGCAAGTACGAAATGCAATATACACGCCATTCTTATTAGTACAGTATAAACATATACAAATATCCCGCGAATCATATTACATCTATGATGTAAATTATGGTATATAAATATGTAGAACCAAAAAGGAAGCTTATGCTAATCTTATTTCGATCGCTGTAAAAGAGCAAGCGATACGTGTTGCTATAAATTCAGAGATAGATATCGAACAAGATCTATCAGTTCAAAATGTATGTTTTTAAATTTCGTTGATTTGATCAAAATGATACTTATTCATCCTTTGTTTTGGCCATTAATCAATTTGACATCATATATATTATTTTGATATTTCAGAAACTTGTCATTTCATCCAAAATGTCATCGAAATTAAAGAAGGTTAAAATCTTAGCAAATACCTATTTGGATATGCTACTGAGTCGACACTGCAGGAAAAGTGGAGCCGCGCACTCCCTGCAAAGTAAATGAAAATAAAAGCAAAGGGCGCTACTGAATTGCATATGAAAATCACTTTAGCTGGAAGTATCACTAACAAATTGGAAAAAATGAAGAAAGGAAAACAAATTAGGGTGCCGGGACTTTAACCTCCTCCTTTGTTTTTGAGATCCCTAATTTTTTTTGAACCAACAACTCTTGGGTCTATGTGCTCCGTTTAAAAAAAATCATAAACATTTTTAAAATTAATATTGTAGCATGTAATGTATATCCAAGCCTTTAGTGACTTATATGATAAATATGCAATAATTGAGTGCATTTATTGCATTGCTTAAAGACAAAGTCAAAAAATGAGCATTGTTGACAAAGTTAAAAAAAATCAAGACTTTGACTTTGACTTTGACTTCGGAATGGAACAAAGATTATCCTGATGCTTTCGATTTATCAAACGAGATCCTAAGTTCTGAAGAAGAAGTTTGTCAAAGTATGATTCACCCTTGACTTATATGTTTGTGGTGTCATAACCTATTGACGGATCCGGATGAAAACCAACAATACTTGCAGAAGTCAATTAGAACTTTATTCCTACTAATAATAAGGAAGTGTTCAAACTATTTACCTTCTTGAAGAACAGTTCAAACCAATTTAAATGCACAAGAACCGTGTTTTGGATAGTCAGTCCTCATCTGTGATGTTTCCAGTCAATGTGATTTCAGATACAACCCAAATTCATTTCGGTAGCGCCCTCTACTTTGATTGTTTTAATTTCAGTTAATACATTTAACAACGATTCACTGCTCAAAATTCCTGTACGGTCGATTCAGTAGCATACTAAAACAAAACCTTTGTTCAAAATAGCATTGTAGGGATGGTGCTTAGATGTTAACCTCCTTTAATATCGATTTTTGTTTCGATGAAATGACGAGTTTCCGAAAGAGCAAAATAATATATGATGTTCAATTAATGAAAGTCTTAAACAAAGCTTCGTCCAGGCGACAGAGCTGGAAAGAAGTATTTATTACACTCTAAACATCCAGTCATCGGGAGCAATACAGCTACAGGGAATAAGTGTTTGTAATAATACAAATGCAATACGGAAAGTGTTTCAAGTCTTCATCGTCTTGAAGAAAATTTCAAACCAGTTTCAATGCACAAGACACGTGTTTCGGTTAGTAAATCCTCATCAGTGATTTAAATTCCATGAAGGGTCTAATGAGAAGAAGTCGAAACTATGAAATGTTTACGACTTACGGTGGACGGACGGACACCGGATGACACTCTATGACAATACCTCACTTGAGTTTTGATCATTGGAGATAAAAAATATTTAAATGTCGAGGAGGGATCCACCTTCAACGCAAAAGATTACACATACACAAAAGAAAATCGATGACGGTTTAGAGCGTCCAAAGTTGGTAGTAAATTATGTGTTATCTATAAATGCGAACAACGCTTCTACTTGTCGGGTTATCAAGTAAATACAATTGCTTGTGCATAAAAAGAATCTAACACCACTCTGTGTTGCAGATGGAAAGATATCAGTCGACGATGGGATTGGACATGAAGTCCCGAACCGAGGTGTGACCAATGTTTTGTTTTTTATTAGGACCACAAATATGGCGATTGATTATTTTTCTTGAAACTTTCTAAAACCTCTTGTTAACACGTCGGGATGATAAAACACCATGCTGAACGACATACACTTAAAATTACGGACGTCATTTTGCCTTCGAAGTAAGAATGCAACAATTAATATTGTTAGATCACCAGTGCTAGATAGCATTTTCCAGTGAACAAGGTAAAAGTAAAAAAGAAATCAATCTATCCAATGTGCAGAAAAAGCCTGCTCAATGTCCGATGACGACAAAACTAAGGCAGTCAAACGCAATGATCTTCAAACAAAGTTATCTGCCCCTTTGGCCTCAAAATTATTTTTTCAGAAACCATATTTTGAATTCTTATTGATTTTGTGATAATTGATTGTGGATAATGTTAAACGTCTTCAAATTGAATAGCATCATTTATGAACAGATAAATTGGCAGCATGGATCAGACATGCACGTTTCGGGTACTTAACGCTCGTCAGTGATCTTCAAATCTAAACAATGTAGTATGCCAAAAAAAGTATGAAAGTTACTGTGTCGAAAAAGCGTACCGAAAGACGTAGCAGGATGGGTGGGATATGTTGCTAAAGGACCCACGTTTTAGAAATTTCAAGAAATTTTGATAACAAAGATTTTACAATGCGTTGAAGAAACGATCAAGCGAAATTGATCGAACTTGGCAAAATGTGCCCTCGGGGACTCCTGGTCCACCAGCAGTGACACTCACTAAGTGGTATAAATGTTAAACGTCTTCAAATTGAATACGGGATGTTATTTTGCTTTCATAATGAAATAGATAATTATATTTTCTTGAGTCACACATTTCATATAACTGATTAACCTCCAATGATATGAAATTGTTTCAATGCCGACCAAGATTGATTTATCCAGTTTCATATGATATTGTTATGTGACATTTGGTTTAGAATTAAAACTGATTTAGTAGAGTGTAAAATTGTGATTAAATTCAAACTTATAACTGTCTTTTTATGGTGATCCTATTGTATTTCGAAGTCTTATTACATATTCTGAAAAGTGACATATCTCACGCAGAAAAGTACTTCACAACGTGTACATTCCCGTTACTCTGTGTTATCCACAAATTGTTATCATTGTCCACAGCAAGCCAGTCTGGCATCTTTATACCATAAGAAGGTCCTAACAACTCCATCATCTGCTGATTATGATCTATGATGTATACAGCGTTATTGTTCCAGTCTGCACATAAAACATTGTCCATCTTATCCACAACTAATCCCCATGGTACGTCTAACTGTGTTCCATCTATTGTGTGTGTTATTGTTGACAGGATCTGACTATCCTTACTGATCTTCACCAAAGTATGACTCTTATAGTCACTGATGTAGATATTACCATCAGCGTCCTGTACGGCATGTATAGCTGAGTAAATACCAGAACCTTCGTAGATATGTTTGACGTTAGTACCGTCACCATTGATCCTCACTACTCTACCATCTCCAGTACAAATCAGTATCTTCTGGTCTGTGATGACAGATACATCATAACTACAGGTTTTTGAAATAAAAATCTGGAAAAGTCTCTTCTTTCTTTGCAAATATCACGGCGGATGGGGTGGGGTGGTTCAGACTACCCCCTCCGCAACCCATCACACTCTAGAGACACGTTCGTAAGTTTAGGTGACATGTTTTGAGTATACGTTTATTCAATTCAAACTGATAAAGATGTATATAGCGTTCTTTAAATCTATAAAGTATTGAAACAAGAAAATATAACAAAATCATGTATATTCGCAGATTTTATCATTTATCGCAGGGGATAGGACGGACGAGGGGGGGGGGGGGGGGTACGCCCTACATCTTTAATTAGCAAAGTTGAATTACAAAATAATTTCATTTTGATAAGAAGATTTGTAACATTGAAATATTTTCAATATCTCATGAACTATTATTATGGGATGTTTGCACCGTAAAATCAGTATTTGCCGTCCGCAAACATTACGTCAGCATCTACTGTTCGCGCAGCTCACAAATCACAAAAAGATGAAGTTTTTTTTTCTTCTTCGTCGGCAAATGTTCTGATTAAAATTCATATAGGGGATAAATCTCGAAGTATTGCAACTAACAGTGTAAGCCTGTACGACCAATACTTTTTATTATTATTTTTTTTAATTTATTATTATTTTTTTTAATTTTTCTCGCTAGTTTCCGATGACTATTGATGCTGTCTTCGTTATGCATACTTATCGACACATTTCATGTATTTTTCTTAATATTATGTCAATGACATTTATCTAGATACATACATGTATATCTGCCAATTTTATTTTTAATGTTTAGGTTTCGTTTGCACACCTTTGCCATCATTTTCCCATTTATATACGTAGAGCTCCTAGTTGAATTTTAACGAAATCGGTCACAGTTATGACTAGATTAAAACTTGTCATTTAGTTTTGTTTGATGGCCTTTCTTTAAACACAACTGAAATGTAGATACTACAATACGCACTGGTTCCCGCGGCACACGGTAGGAGAATACAAGGGAAAATATCACCACTATTTGATCGTAAACGAATGATTTAACGGTACAGTTTATAATTTTTTTTTTCGTTTCATTTCGTTTCTTTTCATTTCGTTTCTTAGTTTAACGGCCCCAGAGTTTTACAGATATTATTAAGGAGTTACCTCCCTTCAAATGTTTTACCACAAGGAAGAAAAATTTTCGGTCTAAAAATCGAATGTGCAAACTTGTGCTATCTTTCTTTGTCTATTTATTGATTTAAGTACATGAAACAAATCAAAGTATTGTGCTTAATCATACCAACTTTGTCCAACAACCAAAAAGAGATAAATAAATAAGAAATTTCATGATTCGAACTTATTTTTGCCCATTATGTTAATGAAGAAGCTCGAAATGTCCCGATTTCTGAGACTTGGGGTACGAGTTGTCGTTACTCTCAGTCGAAACCTAGCGGTCGTTGAAAGGCCTACAAGAAGTACATTCTTGAGTTTCAATCCAGCGGGGTAATATCAGAAAAATGATAAAATGAAATATATACTTAAATTGCGGACTAAAAAATTGAAAAGGAAGATTTTTCTGACTCAGGCTTACTTTCAAAAACATCCGCCCGGTATTTACTTAATCATACGCTGTTAACTACAGACATGCGTAATTAAGCAAACGTCAATTTTAATGACAACAATACGTTGCACCTAGATGTGCTTGATGCAAAAAAGAAAAAAACCAAATCATCTTCAGAATATTTCTATTGTTTGAATTTGTCATAGAAAATATGTTTATACATTTTAAAAAATATTTGAGAAAAGTTTTTTCTTTGAGAAAACTTTTCAGAAAAGTTGAGAAAAATTTTTGAGAAAAGTAAAAATTCCTTTAATTTACGATTTTCAAAACTAATGCAAATAGGCAAAAGTCATAGCTTCCTACATATCTGACGTTTTTTCTCGAGAAATAAGAGCCACATCTATGTGATTTTTTGTATACAATATGGTTTTTTATTCTCGTTTTATAAATAATGTTCTAGTGTATTTTGTTTATATTGCTGTATTTGGTGTCATCATTGTTAAGCGAGAAGATGGATTTTAGCTAAAAACGCAAAAAGCCAAGCCGTATTTGCGACGTCATAATTCGTGTATATCATACCCGATTAAAACAATATTTTCACTGTCAAGCATGATTTGACATTCTCTATTCATTCCGCTATTTTTTGTATTTTTAATGGTTTTGTATATATCCCGGGTATAATTGACAGCATATACCCAACGACCTTGTTTCCAGATCCTGTCATTATATCTTGTTATTTACCATATATGAGATCTTCAAATAAATACAGTTTAAACTAACGACCGTAAAAAAGGAATGTCCTACAAAGAACATAATACTTTCCTGATTATGTGATTTCATTGGAAAATGAAATTATAAAAGCAAATCAGTAAAACAGAATCACACCTTTATTGGTAAATGATCATTAGAGAATAAGAAGTATTGTAAATGTTGGTCTATGATCACAGCACACAGTATACAGCACAAAATCGATAATTCAGACAATCAGAAATCGATGGCATGCAAAATCAGGATAAAACAGGACCCAAGGCAAACATTCAAAAACCTCTACCACATGAAAAGAAGCGAATTCCCGATATGGGAGTGAGACCAGGTGTCAAGGAAGAGTAAGCATCTCCCACGAATTCATATGTAAAGTCAACTTGAGACAAAAAACAACAAATTGAATGTCAATGTTAAAGACTCTTAAAAAGTCTTTGAATGTCAAATATTTGTGGTTTTTTTTATATGTTATGAATGTCTAGGTGTACATGTTTATCACATGCTGTTGAACCAAATGTACTGAATGCAATAAATGCACTGCAAAACTTTTAAAACATGCATTTGTGTTAAGTTTGTGCATGATCTTTAACTTAAGTTTAATATCATTTTGAACCCGAGAAAAGATCATTTACCGTCTGTCTGTCCAATTGTTTTTTCCCAATATTTTAGTTCAAAATTAAGCTCTTGATAAATGCAGGATTCGTCAGACTGAACAAGACGTATGAAAGAAATATCAAAATAGAAGTTTTCTACAAAGCATGTCATTAATATTGATTAGCAAATTCTGCTGAAAATAAATACAGAAGTGTAAGACATGGTTATTCTGGACATTTTAGATTAATAGAGAACAAATGTTATTATATTAATTAGGGATTCATTTATTCTCAGGAAACATCATTTTCTTTGGTAGAAAAAGTAGACCCGAGTGCAAAGGAAACCAGAAGTATGTTCTTGACAACATCAAAAGCAACTTCGTTAGCAACACGAATTCGTAACAAGAAATAAGCATTTCAAATCGCGTACTTGTCACATGTCTCGACGAGATCAAATCGTCAATGAAAATTAAACATAAAAACCTGTACCCAATGAAAATTCCCGTAACATTCAAATATGTCCAGAAATGTCTCATGTTTCAGTAAAAAGTTTCGTTTTCCGTTTTTTATTGCGTTGTTTGACGATTCACATTATTGTCGGCTTAACAACTGCGAGAGCCCTATAGGAAGAACATATTCTGTTTGTCGGTAAGTGCATTCGTCAACATTTTGTTTCTGACGCGATAACTCAAGAAGTTTACAGTGTACAGTGTTTTCATATTCCTTACACAGATTAGGGATCAGTAGAGACAATGTTGAACCTTCAAAGTCAAAGGTCAATTTCAAACTGAGGAAAGATTCAATAAACTATCAATACTGTGGTTCTGACGCTGTGGTTAATTACTTCCATCAGTGACAAGTCTCGTTATAAAACTTGAAATTTCAAGTTTGATTTCTTTGCCTAACATACACCCTGTGCACACACTTTGATTTTTCAAATCGAAGAAGAGATTCCAAATTTAACTCGAGGTAATTCAAAATTTAAACAGGTAATTCAAAATTCCAGTTTGTCCATACAGGTCTTGTCTAGCGTACCAAACGTTAAATTTTATTTTATTTTTTAAAATACTATGATCTCTTTCAAAATAGATTTTTATCAGTTGTTGTTACAAATAGTAACGGCAGTATGTAATATCATCAACTGAATCCTTTTAGATCTTTGTGTTTGATGTTTCTGTGTTCTGCGTTGACGTTCCTTGTCCCTTTTGCGTCTCTTTCTGTCCTTTTCTGCTCTATGTTTTTGCATTGGGTGTTTTGGGGTTCTGCTGTGGATGCTGCAACTTGGTGTAGGCCTTTCAACGACCGCTAGGTTTCGACTGAGAGTAACGACAACTCGTACCCCAAGTGTCAGAAATCGGGACATTTCGAGCTTCTTCATAAACATAATGGGCAAAAATCACTTCAAATCATGCAATTTCTCATTTATTTATCTCTTTTCGGTGGTTGGACAAAGTTGGTATGATTAAGCACAATACTTTGATTTGTTTCATGTACTTAAAACAATAAATGGACAGAGAAAGACAGCACAAATTTGCACATTCGATTTTTAGACCGAAAAAAAATTTCTTGTGGTAAAACATTTGGAGGGCGTACTTCCTTAATAATATCTGTAAAACTAGGGGGTCTTAAACTAAGAAACGAAATGAAACGAAAAAAAAAAAAACAAAAAACATTTCACCATTAAATCATTCTTTTACTATCAAATAGTGGTATTTTTCCTTGTATTCTCCTCCTGTGTACCACGGGAACAGATTAAAACTTGTCATTTGGTTTCGTTTGATTGCCTTTTAACAGATCTGAAATGTAGATACTTTAACTGTATAACTGTAACCGATTTCGTTAAAAGTTAACGAGGAGCTCTACGTATATAAATGGGAAAATGATGGCAAAAGGAGCGCAAACGAAAAATAAACATTAAAAATAAAATTGACATATATACATATATGCATGTATTATCTAGATAAATGTCGTTGACATGCTGATAAGTATGCATGACGAAGACATCATCAATAGTGATCGGAAACTAGCGAGACAAATAAAAAATAACAATAAAGGGGTCGGTTCACTAACCTACAAAATCGGCCCTAAATTTTTGCGAAAAATAATTTTATGAAAATTATGATTCAGCATCTCTTATATTTATCTCAAATACCTGCCGAAATAGAAAGAAAATATTTTTCATTGTCAAAACGTCACGTGCGTTAGTTATGACGTCATATTTTGACGTCATTTGCTCTGCATGACGGAAAGTAAAGGAAAATGGCCATATTTTTGCATATATCTTTAAAATTAGTATAGGCGCCAACCCTCACCCAACATAAATTTTATCTAGATCGAAAGATAAATTACAAATTCAACTTTTTATATGAAAAGTATTTTGGGTTAGGGCTGGCGCCTTACTTATTTTCATATATTTGACCAGCATTATGCCAATTTCTTACGATTTTTCATTATTTTACGACTTTAAGAGGGTATGAGCGTGAACAAATCAAACGTAAACCGTATCGATGTCGTAGAGGAAACAAAATCTAAAAAAACTTATTGAACTAAAGGTTGAAAACAAAATCTAAAAAAAACTTATTGAACTAAAGGTTGAATATGCCTCTAGATTAAAGAGCAATGCATTTCGAATGATGTGCAATATATATCCTTGCTTACATCGAAAATACGCTTCTATCACGACATTGTGTTACCCTTGGCATATAGTTTATGTCATCAACGGGAGTTAATTTAACGTCATACTGAATTATGACGTTGTAATATTTTCCGCGAATTATTATGAAAGCGCTTTGTGCTTGTTCTTTAGAAGTCCGGTAATTCAGTTTGTCTTATTTCACGCCATGACAAATTTACGGAGCGGAATAATTTGATTGCGAATGAATTGAGTAAGTTAATACTTCAAATATATTCTTGCATAAAAAATACACAAATAAATTCAAAAGAATGATTATATTTTATAGTTCAAGTTGACGATGACCACGTAATTTACCTCAGATATTGAAAACATGTAAAACTAATATATCTTGAAAGTACTTTTCTCTCATTTACAAAAGGTATGTGTTATAATGATTTAGCTAGAATTTATATCACAAGGCCTATTGATTAGCAGATGTAATAAGTGAGTATGACGACCGACTGTCAAATCATCAAAAGGACCAAAGATCACGTACATGTACCTTGAAAATAAATCGATCCGAAGGACTCCATAAACACACTTCCCATTGTACGCCCTGTTGAAAAAGGAATTATTCTGTTTCAATTTTTCTAAAGTATGATATAACGACATTCACTGAAGAGAACATGTGCAGGAAATCAATGCGGAAGACAGGGTAAGCGTTTACTACCTTTCCTATAATATCAACACCCCCTTCTAATCCCAGCACTTATTAAAATGAAACTAGAAATGTGCCTCAGCTAACTTTAGATCAATTATTTTAAGAGATCAAGAGATCATTCGTATCGTTGTTCTACTAAAGTTGCTTAAATCTGGTACAATATGTACGAATGTCAAAACTACGTGTACATAAATAAATAGATACGTGTAGATGCCGCAAAATCAATTTTGAGAGAAATGATATACAGAAGAAGCATACAGAAAAGAATATAAAACATCATTTTTTTCTAAGAATCTAAAACATCATTTTTTTCTCATTTGCTGAGATTAACAGTACACAATATCGCCGAGTATTATCTAAAGTGAGCGTCACGATGTGCGCTACGCCACGTTACGTTGTCGGTGCTTAAAAGCACTAAGTGTTGGGAAAATGAATGAGAAATTGATCAGAATATGATTCAAATTTTTAGTCTGAAGTCAGATTATAAGAAATCTCAGATAAAATGTATAGATATATCATAACTTCCCATTTTCAATCATAAACAACGGATTAATCATATCCAGAGGCTTGGTCAAAGGAATTCTAAGCTAAATATCTTTAAAACGGTTACACTCTTTTTTCTATAGATTATTTTTTCATCTTAAGCATGTATCACTAGATGATAAAAGAAAAATTTTATCAAAATCATATTGCCAACCAGTTCGAAAATGAATGTTTTTAAACTTTTCATACAATTTTTACTGTCAAAAATTGGATGAAATAAATGTCCTTCTCCAGCATGGTTACCATAAAAAAATATATTATTTTTCGAAAATGATTAATTTACTTCATTTGCTAAGTGAATGGATGAAAATTTACTTCGTATTTCGTTACGTTGATTTTCAAAATAAAGTCCAAAGTTGGGGCATTGTTTTAGAAAAAAATGTGCAGAGTTACCTCTCTTTTTTGTCGGTATATAGGGGACAAACGGCTACACTCTTTATTTCATGAAATATTGCAATTGATGAAGGAAGGGATATTCTTTTATATGTAGACACTTATTTTCAATTTCTATTATTCCCTGAAAATGCGGTTCACACTCATACATGTACCTCCTTAAGCCGACTTTGAAGCCATATCTTTCGGTTTATTGCACGTAAATTAAAATTTTTAATTAATATTTCAAACAACCACACATTTAACTTCATTGATACGAAATACAATCGAAATCTTAAACATTTTAAAATCTGGGCCGATTTTCCATGTAACCGAACCTGTCCTTTTAAAAAATAATGATAAAAAGTTTGGTCGAACAGACTTACACTGTAAGTTGCAAGACTTCGAGATTTATCCCCTATATGAATTTTAATCAGAACATTTGCCGACGAAGTAGAAAAAAAAACTTTATTTTTTTCTGGTTTGTGAGCTGAGTGGACAGTAGATGCTGACGTAATGTTTGCGGACGGTAACTACTGATTTTACGATGCAAACATCCGATAATGTGCTATAGTATTTGAAAATATTTCATTATTACAAATCTTCTTATCAAAATGAAATTATTTTGTAATTTAAGCCCTTGCTAGTTAAAGATGAAAGGGGTAACCCCCATGCCTGCGATTAATGATAAAATCTGCGAATATGCATGATATGCATTTTCTTTTTCAAACATTCATTTTGTCATATTTTCTTGTCTCATTACTATAGATTTAAAGAACACTACATACATTCTTAATATGAATCAAGACAAAGCACTTTTGTGCGAGCGGAGAGAAAATAAATATGATTATATAAAATACAAAATTTAATGCAAAAAAAATCGTTTTTTTTTTATTTTCTTGCATTATAGACTATGACGGTTTATCTTATCTTACAAAACTTTCTGTTTGATGATTGTCAAAATAAAGGTGGTATAAGGCAAGTGGAAACACGAAAGCATTTGTAAAATTGATCTAGACCAGCAGGTGAATATTTTAAGGGGTGGGGGCTTAAAATATGGTTCTTTATAACTCATTTTAACTTTGTAAGAATACTGTTTAGGCTAGCTGAAAATAAATAACTTTTTGCATATCGAACAAAAAATATGTATATATTCCGACATCTGACAGTACGAAACCACCCGAGACGAGAAAATCAATCAGAGCGAAACGTCTCGTTTAAAAACGGAAATGTCGGATTTCCAAAAGAAATTCCGTGGTTACGCCGTCTTGTTGATGCTTTATCGTTACCTGATTTACGAAAAATGTTTTCAAGAAATTAAACTTATAAACAAAAATTGAGTGTAACATACACGTCTACTTGGACTCGAAAAAAATTTAATGGCAATATCCAGCATCTCCGCAGCAACTCTGTATGCCAGGGGACGAAAGTTTTTGAAAGCATAGTAGTACATTCTCATTCTTTGATTCAGCATATTTTCTCAAAAAGGTATGTGTATGTGTATGCATATCAAACAGGAAGAATGTAAACGTCTTCAAATTGAATAGCATCATTTAAGAACAGATAAATTGGCGACGTGGACCAGACATGCACGTTTCGGGTACTTAACCCTCATCAGCTATCCTAAATCTAAACAATGTAATGTGCCAAAAAAAGTATGAAAGTTACTTTGTCGAAAAAGTGTACCGAAATACGTAGCAGGATGGGTGGGATATGATGCTACAGGACCCACTTTTTAAAAATTTGAAGAAATTTCGATAACAGAAATTTAGAATGCGTTGAAGAAACGATCAACCGAAATTGATCGAACTTGACTACATGTGCCTTCGGGGACTCCTGGTCCACCAGCAATGACACTCACCAAGTGGTATAAATGTAAACGTCTTCAAATTAAATAGCACCATTTAAGAACAGATAAATTGGCGACGTGTATATATTCGTTTCCATAAGGGCGAGCTTTGCTCGCTATAAGTTTGAATTGAATAAACGTACACTCAAATATGTCACCTAAACTTGCAAGCGTGGATCTAGTGTGATGGGTTGGGGAGGGGGTAGTCTGAACCAGCCCCCATCCCATCCGCCGTGATATTTGCAACTTTGAGACTTTTCCAGATCTTTATTTCAAAATCATAGGTATGACAAAAAAGAATTGACTGAGCCTTCATAACGGAGTATTATGATAAACCATACAAAACGAGGGAAGCTTATACATATGTTAAACGTATTTAAATTCAAAAACATCATTTAAAAACAGATGTATTTGCGGTATGGAACACATAACTGCCGATGGGGGTATTGTGGTTTACAAACAAATGTCTTAATGAAGTACACAGGTGCTTCCACATCGTTTTGAAAAAAATAAATGTGAGAAAGAGATAACATATCGCATAATTGTAACTGATAGAGTAAATTTTTACGGACAAAAAATGAGGTATATTTCTAACATAGAAATGTGTAAACTCAATTAGCTTCCTGACCCCCCCCCCACCACCACCAATAAGCCTCTACCTGGACCAATAATTGATGGCATCAAGGTGGCCAAAATCCCCTGACCTTACACTTAAAAAGCACTCAGTCTACGCGCTTGTCTGTATTACACGGTGCTTTTAAAAGTGAAGTGTTTATTGTAACACTTCCTCCCATTGAGCTTACATTTCACCACAGTGTGTCTAATTATGTTGTTTAAATAGATAAACTTCCTCGTATATACGAAAGTAGGTCTTCAAAGGTCCAGGCAGGGGGAATTCATTTTTACTATCTGTTTTTCATTTTGTATAAATAAGAAGTCATTTTGTTCTATCATAATAGGTCAAGAAAATTATACTGATATAGCTTAACCATAGGTGAACTATCTGTTCACATAGAAGAACTAAACTCCAAAAATTATTATATAATTATGTATGCAAATACTCCCTAATGAGCCTTTCCATATATTAACTTTTATTCTAGATAGAGCAGCCATGTCTGTACAATTTTGTAAATGAATATCCATGAGGTGAGAAACTAGTTCATAAACATTGAATATTTTGAAACTTTTTTTCATTGTCTTGTTTACTGCGACATGTTCTGTTTCACCTTTGTTAAAATCTTTGTGAAAGCTACTTTCGATATGCGAGGGAACTTTGGGAAGGAGGAAGATAAAGTTTTGATGGTCAAGGATACTTAGTTGTGATAGTGATCTGAAGAAATGACTTCTCTTAGGAATTTCCAGTTCAAATTAATAGTGAAGAATCATCAACCATCTTTTATATTTAATAAATGTATGAAACATGTAGTGCAATAGTTTATAATTGGCACCATGTTCAATTCTTTTCTTTGTCAAATTTGTATATCAACTGATATTCTGATTTATAAGTCAATATAGAATGTACATGAATCGGCATAGAATTTATTAATGTCAAGAAACTTAACTTTGTCTATATTTCTCTTAAAAGGAAAAATAGAATGAAATTGGAATGGCGTTGACGAAGTCAGTTGATTTGGCTTATGCTCAGAGAGCTGTACCATGCAACATATGTGAGGACGACGTGCCTGGTGAATACTACTGTATAGAATGTAAACAGACCCTATGTCCTCAATGTGAGAAAAACCACAAGAGAGTCGCTGCTACCAAAAACCACAATATAATACTGAGGACCCAAGTAGGTGATATAGATACCACGACCTTGACCTGTACTGACCACGGAGACCAGGCTTCATTTCACTGTGAGAAATGTAACATATCCGTCTGTACCAAATGCGTCACTGGTAAACACAAAGGACATGACATGTCTGATCTTCATGACATTTTGGAGAAGGAAAAACACATTCTTGAGAATGATATTAAGGCGATGCAAAGAGCTCTTCAAACCTTGATGAAGCAAAGTGAAGAAATACTTACAGAAAAGGAAAAATACAAAAAGGAAATAAAAAAAATTTTGAAAGATATGGAGGATGAAAATCAAGCTGTCATGAAGAAACTTGAAATAATACACAAAGACAGATTAGAAGAAATAATTACCAATCAAGATTCTCATCTGAAAATTTTTGAGGTCGCTGAAAGAGAGATGAAAAGAAAGATCACTTCATACGAGAATAGAATGTCAGAGTATAAGGACGCGGTTGCGAAGAACAGCCTTCCAGCTCTTAGAAATATTTCCAAAGGAAAGTTGTCCCTGCCTGAAATAGGGAGTAAACTGGAATTACCAGACCCGCCTAAATTTGTAGATGGTTATTTACAATCAATAGTGGAGAATCTAAGAAAGCTAATCATCTCCCCTTCGTCACTAATGTCAAAGCAATTAAAGATCACAACACCGACTGTTGTATCAAAGTTGAAGTGTCCATTAGACGGATATTCTAGAATATGTATTACCAAGGAAGGTGATGTATGGCTTGGTGGACATAAATCCAGAAAGTTGGTAATGGTGGACATCAAAGGTCAAGTTATCAGACGGATGAAGATGAAGAACAGAACTGCTGCACTAGCTGTGATGGATTCTGGTGATGTCATATTGAGTCCCGATGGGGATGACTCCAAGTCAGTCAGCAAACTCATGAAAGATGGTAGAGAACAACGGGTGTTTGACTCATCACCGTCAGCTAGTTTTGGAGTATCCGTCACATCTGACCAGAAGATACTGATTTGTACTGTCGATGGGAGAGTAGTGAGGATCAATGGTGACGGTACTAACGCTAAAGATATCTACAAAGGCTCTAGAAATTACTCAACTATACATGCTGTAGAGAACGCTAATGGTAACACCTACATAAGTAACAGGACAAACCATGCCGTAGTGAGTGTCAGTAGGGATGGCCTAGTCCTGTCAACAATAACACAAACAAGGGATGGACGAAAGTTACAAAAACCAAAAGGACTTGTGATGGACAAAATGCACAATATTCTTTGTGTTGACACCGATGCAGACTGTGTATATATCATAGATCAGAATCAGGAGATGAGGGAGTTGGTAGGACCTTCCCATGGCATTGAGTCTCCACAATGGCTGGCTGTGGACAATAATGAAAATCTGTGGATAGCACAGGAAAATGGGAATGTGCACGTTGTGAAGTACTTATCTGCATGATACAAAATATGCCACTTTATTCAGATTTTATGACTGAAGTTCAACATTTTTTAAGATCAATGTGAATAGAATGTTATCAATTTAATTCATTAATAAAATGTTCACTTTGATTAAACTCATTATTTCGTGATGTATCGTAACGGTAACTGAATAACTTAAGTTCAGTTGAGTCAATAGATATGACAAACTACAGAGCGTCACAACATCCTGTCTTATCATTGACTAATTTGCAAAGTTTCAAAAGAAAGGAACTTACAGATTTGTTTTTCTATGTGTTTCGGCTCGTTTGTTGGTTTGTGCGTTTGGCTGGTTATGTATCATACATATTTCTTTCCATTCACATCAATTTGATAATGCAAAAGTGCAATTTCTCCCAACGGAATTTGTTAGTCTTTTGATTTTATACCACAAATTTGTAATGTGTGAAGTACATAGCTTTATAAAGAAACGAGGGGATCTCTAACAAGACTCGGTTTATAATTGTGTTTCCTCTTTATAGAGATTTTGAATATCAAGATAAACAACAAGAATAGAAAATAGGAAATCAGCATGTAGTTTATCAGGAAAAGCCGCCCCCCCCCCCAGAAATCCAAGTTAGATGGATCAGATACATAAACAATTTGGCTTTTATCATTATGTACATGTTATAATTTAACAATACATTAAGTGATCTAGTTATCATCAATTCAAATGAAAGGAGGGGACCTCCAACAATACTCGGTTGCAGCACCTACAGCAAAACTTCAAAACACCAAATGCTAAAAAACAACAACAGGCAGACAGCCACAGAAAGAGACGCAAAAGTGACAAGGAACACCAACACACACCATAGAAACATGAAACATAAAAGACCACACATAAACATGATAAACCAACGAAACATCTGGGCAACCGGTGCCGATTTAGGACGGCCATCTGCCACGTAAGTAGCAGGCGATGTGGTTATCCTGGATTACATTTTCACAACCCTCTCACTTTTCCGATTACCCAGAGGTCTCGATGAACGTACAATTATGGTGTAAAACAACCTTCTCACTGTTAGATGACCACACACAAACAAGACCGTAAAACACAGGGGTCCAAGCAACACAGATGAATATGTAAATGGATATAGAAAGAGGACGTGCGTAATACAGTCCGTGCTCTGGCGGCTGTAGCGAGCTCATATATGTTATCACCCGAGGAGTCCGACTGACATTCAGAGAGGACAGGTGGTCGGGGCCCTGTCTTCTCTAAAGAGGTTTGCATAGAGCCCGTCATGGATTCCTGTCGTCACAGTCAGAGTGCAAGTCTTAAGAATACACTCGTACAAGACTGTAGATTGGTCAAGTACCAAGCTTAGTGTCCGTTTGGTGACACTATGATCATATTCAAGGTATAAAGACGTTAGATGATTCTTACGTATTGATCCTTCTTATTTTGTGAATTATATCACCATAAAATGAAGGTTGTGAAATACCCAGAATAATATACTCTGTTGCATGTATGGGTCCGAATTTCAAGAGAAGTTGACCATAATTTTTGTACAATTTCCAGAAAGTCTTTACTAGTTTGTGAAAGCGAAAACCTTGACCTAAAAGTTTCGAAGCAATCTAGCTCAATTATACTCTGAATGATGTTTAGAATAGGTGAAGATATCATATGATTTGAAAGACCACTTGGTATTCAGGAAATGAGAAGGATCCTGTTTACGTAAGCCGGATATCTACACCGTGCGGCAGATGTTTGTCCATTGGTCTCACTGGTTTTAATGTAGTCTTCATTTTCGCTTCGGTGTTTCTTGTTGTGCTTTCCACCTCTGTAGTTTTGCATTGGGTATTTCAATTTTTGCCATTGATGCTGCAATCGAGTGCTGTAGGAGATCCGAACCTTTATTTGTATCATCGATATTGCCATGTTACATATACTGATGTCATCATGGTAAGATGTACATCGGTAATAGGTCCGTTGTAATAGCCAATCACTATAGTTCATCAGTAAAATATTGATTTCTTTCTTCAAATAAATTGGCTGATACCTTATAGTCTAACTTCTTACTGATTTCTGAAATGGTTTTAAGTCAATCGATCTTATAAGTTGCAGTATTTCATTTATCCTACTTTGCTACGGACTTTCATCACAAATCAAGGGTCCCTGTAAAGTGCGAAACGAAACAAAAACGAAACAAAACGAAACAAATCGAAACGAAACGAAACAGATCGAAACGAAACGAAACAGATCGAAACGAAACGAAACAGATCGAAACGAAACGAAACGAAACGAAACAAAACAAAGCGAAACAGATCGAAACGAAACGAAACAGATCGAAACGAAACGAAACAAAACATAAGTTTTAAAGAACTTGAGAAAAATTTATGTAAATGCAGAGAACTAGCACGGATGTCAATATCTGCATATATTATTGCCGTCAATCATTAGTTGTTGTGGCTTGAGGGTTTTTAAAGGGTCAAAGTTGACGATTAAAACATAATATATACGGTATATAGCACAAATGCATTTTAAAGGATTAAAGGAGAGTGAACGGGATGCATAATTTCGTCATAGGCGGAAAAATATTTTTTAGCAGGGAGGAGTCTAGTACAGAGGAAACGGAACTGCTCCATTATAATGTGTATTTGAAAAATTTATCAGAAATATGAGGACAAATACTGGAGGGGGGGCACATTTCGTTTGAAAAAAGATAAGATTTGTTTTCCTGAAATGTGCCCCCACCCCCCAAGTTTTATGATCTCATTACGGTGTCATAGCATGGTTTTCTATCCCCTCCTCTTTATTCCTCTTAAATATATGAATGGCATTTGACATTTACTTTCTTTAATTGTCAACTTTGACTCTTTCAAGAAACCCTCTCGGCACTAGTTAAAATGTAGAACTCTTTGATCATTGCCTTCAATATAACATGCTGATCTTCGTTTTCGGCGATTTTTCCTCTTTTTCTCATATTCTTTAAGTTTTATGTTTTGTTTCGTTCCGTTTCGTTTTGTTTCGTTTCGTTTGTTTCGTTTCGATCTGTTTCGTTTCGTTTCGATTTGTTTCGTTTCGTTTCGATTTGTTTCGTTTCGTTTGAAATTCGTTTTTGTTTCGTTTCGCACTTTACAGGGACCCACAAAATCAAACATGTCTGGTCCATGCTGCAAATTCATCTGTTTATAAATGATGCTATTGAATTTAATGACGTTTAACATTGTTTTTAAAAAAGCCAGCAATTGCGAATTGCATGAGGCTTTCCGTGTGATCATAAGAATCCTTACAGAACACTGTAACCTAAACCACAGAAGAATTGCGAGCAACTATAAAAAATTTTGAGAATTCAATCTTAGCGGCTTTCGTGAATGCGATGCAGCGAAATTGAAATTGAAAAGAGCATATACGGAAAGAAGTTACGCTTACCTTGGTTAATAAGGAAAGCACATAAAAAAGTTATGTTATTTGTTAATTTTTAAAATTTAATGTTAATTTTGGGTAAAACAAAACAAAATCGACAATATCACCCAGATTTTCTTTGTATTGCCTAGAACGTTTTGTAGAATCCTAATTTGAGAGTAATTTATTGATTTTATTCAATGAATCTTGATATAAACAAACTAATTACAATAGTGTTGCCTTTCATGTGTATATGCTTATAAAGTGATGTGTTCTTTTTCATTTTTTCAAACAGAAACTTTTACAAGATTATCGGGACGAAAATACCCCAGCAACAATTTTCTTTGAAAAGTTTTTCATTGAAAAGTATTCAGTGTAACCTTGATCTTGACAATGGTTCAAGAAAGGAGGATAGCTCCAATAATACTGGGCTGCACCAACATCAAGTTCAAGGTCATGATACACTCTAAGCTCCTTAGGTAAAACATTGTGCAATATTATTAAAATCCATTCAAAGGGATGAAATTATGGCACATAGAAGGTTTTACCCATGGTGTCTATTGTGACCTCGACTTTTTATGGTCTCTTTTTCAATCATACTCTATTTTTCTCTACGCTCGCATAAAAGGCTTTGCCTTTATTTACATCACATTATATCGAAATTTGTAAATGAGAGCTTTTGAATGATATCGATCTCACTTAAATATATGAAGCAGTCAAAATCGTGTTCATGCAATATAGATTCAAGTGAGTAGCACAGATATTGGGCTAATTTGTTTCCCAGTAAGCAGTATACGTAGTATCAAACCTCGTGACCCGGTGAAGCTACTTGATAATTTTTACACATTTCAACAGGCGAGAAGACACGTCGCATTTCAACACACATTGTTCCCGAAAAATCTCAATCAAGTGTTTTCGCTGTGTCTCGCAGCCATTCTGGAGAAGAAGTCGAAAATGTCCAAAAGTTTACGACGGACGAACGGACGGACACTTCGTTGATCTGAATAGGAAGAAAAAAGATTTTTGGTACCGCCGGGATTTCAACCCACTACCCTTAGGTTCATTTGGCTTGGGAAACACCATGTATAAAATCTTTAAGAAATTCATTTAAACTTTAAAAGTTGATATTTTGACAAAATTCATCAAAAGTATCATTTCTAACATTGAATGCTATAAGAAAATGAGAACAAAAAACTGCAAACGGAAAAAAACAGTTTGTAGGGCGGGGATGTCCCATCGGGGTTATAACCAACTACCCTTGGGTCCATTGGGCATTGAAAACATGCCTATGTGCAATCTTAAAGCATTTCCTTAAAAATCGAAAAATGGATATACTGACACAGTTCTTTCACTTGTTGGGAACCATGAGTACTTGATACCTATCAAGTTTCCTGGAAATCTGAAGAGTGGTCAAAGAAAAGAAGCGGAAATTAATTAATACAACATAAAAAAAAATTAAATTTTACAATAAAGTACATTTCAAAGCATTTATTTACTTAATTATGATAAATATGCAGTAAATGAGAGTGTAAAATCATACACTTATTGAGTTATTTAAAGAAATGGTGCAAAAATGTGTATTTCTGATGAAGTTCGAAAAGACGTTAAAATCGTGTCAAAAATTTGACTTTGGAATGGAACCAAAAAAAAGGGCAACACTTCATGACATCTCTCTTATTCCTCCTGATGCTATCGAATTGTCAATACGTGCTTCCATTCTGAAGAAGTTTGTCAAAGGAGGGTACCCCTGTGACCTACTTTTGCATGTGGTTGCGCCACCTATTGGTGGATCAGGGGTTTACACTTGTATGGGACCATTAGTACTTCGTACATACCAAGGTTAATCAAAATCTCTTCAGCCGTTCTGGAGAAGAACTCGAAAATCGGATGGGCGACGGACGCTATGATAAAAAGCATTTGATTAATCAAAGAGAAATTGACGTTGTCGAAGTCTTTCCGCAAGTCCGAATTGCCTAAGACATGATTATCTTTTTAGGTTATCATTATCATTCATATTGCTATTGATGTTTAATAATTCAAATGCAATATAATAAGTCATCATTTTCCATAAGTACACTGCAGAGAAATAGGAGAGAACGATAGCTGGAAAAGGAAGTGGATTACAAAGTGCCGTGACAAATGATTTTATAAACTACAGATTTGGATTGTCCTTGTAAGTGATACACATCCGTTTTCTAGTTTTAAATGGAACAAAGTTAGTATGCTCTTATGATTACCGCAGAGAGATATGAAAGAGCGATAAAAGTGAAGGGACGTTGAGTACAAAGTAACGTGACATATAATTTTATCAACAACAGACCAAGAATGCCCTTGTACATGTATATGATCAATATCCGTTTTCAAGCTTTGAGCGGAACAAGGCATCTTGTGATTATGATAGGTCTTACTGAGATCCACTTACATGATTCATGCTAACTGAATAAGCCACACATTTTTTAAAATGAGAACGAAAACTAGATGTCTCTATGTTTTACATGGCCAAAGGAGGATCAAGAATATATGACACTTGTTTACGTCTATTATGTATCTACGTATATGATCACACTGGTAATTCACATAAAGCGGCTTGGTTTGAAAAAGCGCTTTTGTCATTCCATATGGTAATTTTCTCAACGTTCTGATAAGAAAATTTTCATTTTTTTTATTTTTGGTTTTGAAGAAATAATCTGTAGTAATTGAATCAATTATTACTAGCCATACTTGTTGATATTTTATACGATACCTTACTTTTGGTGTTTTACTGTTGATGCTGCAACGGGGTCTTGTTGGAGATATCCTCCCTTCTTCTTACCTTGAGATTATTTTATCTTCGTAAGGATTAATATATCAACAAACTTGAACAACTGAAATAAAAACGTAATAATTCGTCATTTTATATCCAGGAAAAGGTCCCTATTTATTGTAATGAATTAGTTTTATTGTATTAATATAAAAGGAAAATGTTTTAGTATTTTGTCTAATTTTTACTTGTCAATTTTAGCGTTTTTAGACTATTTTTAACATAAGTTAAACAAGCGGCGCGCGAAAAAACAATAAAGCAACCTACGACTCTAAAGCGAAAACCAATAAAGCGACATATACTAACAAAAGTGTAGAAAATTCTTTGAGAGAAGCTAGTTACGCTAAGTGGACGATGCAATGTAGTTGTTTTTGATCAGAACGATTCACTATTCATTTAAAATTGAAATATTATACCTTTAACCTTCTGTTACGTTGTTTTACCTGTTGGATTTTGAACAACTTCCTTTTGAACAGTTCATATATGATAAACAAGAAGGATACCAAACTTTGGCTTCTTTTTCAATAAATCTATCAATGGAAGAAATTGAAAGCACCAGTTATGACTGAAATTGAAAGCACCAGTCATGACTTTTCTGCTCCGACAGAGCACAGACTGCATTTCATACGCCCCTACCCTTTTTTTATATATATATATTTATTTATTCATCTGTGTTCCTTGGGCCCCTGCGTTGTGCTGTCTTGTTTGTATGGTCATATTACAGTGAGGAGGTTATTTTACACAACAATTGTGCGTTCTTCGAGACCTTTGGGTAACCGGAAAAGTGGGAGTGTTGTGCGCTCGTAATCCAGGATAACCACACTATCTGTTACTAACGTAGCTGATGGCCGTCCTAAGTCGGCACCGATTGCCCATGGGTCTCGTTGGTTTATGTGTGGTTTTTTATGTTCGATGTTTGATGTCTCGTTTGCTGTTCCTTGTCTCTTGCGGTATCTGTATCCTCTGTGTTTTCACTTGGGGTGTTTGGTGTGTTGTTGTTGGTGCTGCAACCGAGTTTTTTTTTTTTTTTTTTTTTTGGAGATCCCCTCCTTTCTTTTTATACATCTTATGACTCCTCAACAGTGGTGCTTGAACAATTAAGCCAACTGACATTTGTATGTCCAGAGCATTAAAGGTGCTGAAGAAATGTTTTGATGTGATTAACTATATCGTTAAACTTTCAAATACTTAAAATGAAAGATAACTTTATACATTTCTTCGTGTTAACCTTTCTTTTTTCTCAGAATTTTCCTAGCATGCCTTTTGACTAAAGATGCTATTGCTGTAAATAAGAATTTCGGACACTGGCGCACATAAAGAGATAGTCTCTAAGTGTAAGAAGCTTGTCTTGAATTAATTTTAGGAAAGTTTAACTAACAATCAATTTACATCATTCTTCATTAAGGTCATAATTGGGTAATAAGGAAAAAGGGTGAATATTTTTGGTATCGAAAAGTGTCACCATTAATAACAATAATATCCCATTCCTATAAACTTAAGTTATTATCACCTATCCACTTGGTTTATTTTTATTTTATTTTTTTCACAATTTTATCATATCAAGTCAAAAATGTATGGCTAGCAATGGCAAATCATAAGTAAGTCGTTAATGTAAGGGTCAACTTCTGTTAAATTTTGCATGACAGTGACCTTTTATGCATACTAACAATGAGAAATGTATATCATTCCTTGGATATTTTCACCAAAAAGAAGATAAAAATATTTTCTCTAAAAAAAAAGTCGCGATAAAAGTAAAATGACTTCTAAAAGGTATCGATAGGGTTCGAACCAAAGATCTTCAAGGCACAAGGTTAAACCCTTACCCTGAGCTATCGACCTACAATGCAAACAGTGTAGCGTTACATACTTTAATCTCCTTCTATTTGAAAACTCTACAGTGTGTGAGCCGACAGCAAAGTATCACTTGTGTAAACGTCTTCAAATTGAATAGCATCATTTAAGCACAGATAAATTGGCAACGTGGACCAGACATGCACGTTTCGGGATCAGTGATCCTAAATCTAAACAATGTAATATGCCAAAAAATATGTAAGTTACTATGTCGAAAAAGTGTACCGAAAGACGTAGCAGTATGAGTGGGATATGATGCTACAGGACCCACTTTTTAGAAATTTCAAGAAATTTTGATACCAGAAATTTAGAATGCGTTGAAGAAACGATCAACCGAAATTGATCGAACTTGGCTACTGTCCCCTCGGGGACTCCTGGTTCACCAGCAGTGACACTCACCAAGTATGTCTTTAAGTATTGATTAACTTCAAGAGGAAGGTCGTGAAATTCGTGCCAAAGGTGACCGTTCAAGTTGAAAGTATTTTTTTTCAAAAGGAAGTAAAAATTCTATGGTGACATCGACCTTGAACTTTGACCTTTTCATTCCAAAACTATTAAATATGCACAGCCAATTGTGCCTCACATGAAATTCATATGAAATGAGTATAATGTAATATGTGAAGTTCATATAAAGTTTCACCTAAGATTGATGTGAAAGATACTTCATGCGAATTTCACATGAATTTCTCTTTGAAATTCATGCGAAGTTCAATTTACTTGAAATTCATATCAGGAACTCTATATAGATGTCATTTTATAAACTTGTTAATTTCATGTTCTTGCTCGTTTCATGTAAATTTCATATGTAATTTTATGTAAATGTTATATAGATTTCATGTGAATTTCAAATGAGGCACAATTGACTGTGTAAACCTCAACTCAGGGGAAACATTTCTGACAACTTTTATGATGATAGGTGCACTTCATGCTCTTATGTTATCTAGAAACGATTATCAGAGTCCTTTGAATTTGACATTTGACCTTTAGAACCCAAAATCAATATGTGTCATTCTTCACTCACTGGATATATTTCTGATAAATGTCATGAAAATAGATACAATACACATTCTAAATTGATCCGGAAACCAATTTCAAATATCAGAGAACTACGACCTTGACCTATGATCACAAAATCAAAAGGTATCATCCTTGACGCAATGAAATTGTTTCTGGCAAGTTTCATTATGATAAGTGAAACACATCCTTAAATATAATCCGGAACCAATATTCAATAATCAGAGTCATATGACCTTGACTTCGACCTTTGACCCAAAACTCAGTAGAGGCCATCTATGACTTATCGGAAACATTGCTGGCACGTTTCATTACATATCGTAGGTTCAATAACGCTCTTATAGAGTTCTATGATCTTGACTTCTTTGACCCCAAAATCACTAGGGGTCATCCTTGACTAATGGTGAGTAGATGTATGAAGTTTCATTGCACTAGCACTTTTCATATTTGAATCATTGTCCGAAAACCATTTTTGACGCCTGCCTGCCCATTTCATATCACATTAAGAGCCGAGGTTTCGATTGAAATGAAAGCTTATATAAGTATACGGTGGACGGATCGTCTGATACAAGACATACACACATATCAACATTCAAGTATACTTATACTTGAAAAATACAACGGTGGACGGATCGTCTTATACCCAACTTATAGTATGGGTATATATGAGCTTCGCTAAAAACAGACGGCATACGAAATATTCCGTGCTCTGCCGGTTGTAGCGAACTCGTGCATGTGATCAACCGAGAAGTCCAGATAGAGCAGGTGGTCGGGACCCTGTCTTCTCTAAAAAGGTTTGAACAGGGCCCGTCATGGAGTCCTGTCGTCACAGCCAATCATAGTGCAGTTCTTAAGAATACGCTGGTGCAAGGCTGTAGATTGGTCCAGTACCAATCCAAGTGTGTGTCTGGTGACAGAAGGGTCATACCCACAATATTAAAGGCGTTTGGTGATTCTTACACAATTTCGATGGTATTTCTGTCTACCTTCGACGGGTGTTGCATGCAAGCAGGAGATGCTTACTCTCCCTGGGCACATGGTCTCACTCTCATATCGGGAGTTCGCTTCTTTTCATATGGTGGAGGTTTTTGTTTTTGTTTGCTTTGGTTCCTGTTTTTATCCTGATTTTGCATGCCTTCGGTTTCTGATTTTCTGAATTATCGATTTTGTACTGTAGACAGGGATATGGTCATTATCCATATTTGTCATTTTTACCACTGTTCATGTGTCACTGCTGGTGGACAAACTGTCCCCGAGGGCACTTGTCGAGCAGTCTTTTGCTTAAATTGATAGAACTCAAGAGACCTACAAAGTGGCTGGGGCGTCGCCCACTATAAAAAGGCCCCAAACTGTTGCGTCTACGGACACATACGCAACAGGTAACTTAGGTGTCCCGAGAATTAGTTTACACAACATTAGAGATGAAACATTTGTAGTTAGTAACAACCATGAGTTTTGGTATAAACATGCAGATGGGTATATTAAAATCAAGCCCTGTAAGATTGAAGTGGTCGATATACTAAAAGAGCACCTATTTTCACCAAGCGATTGCTCAATTTCTAAGTGTGGCATGAAGAACTGCAAAACTTGTAACATCCTAATAACAGACACTTCGTTCTCAAGTAATCTCACAATAGTCCAGTCAAAATAACTTTTGACCTAGAAGTAATTGCAACAGAAATTCTGAAACTACTATACGAAAGTACACATCCAATATATAATGTGACCAAGTTTCGCCAAAAATCGGCAAAGTGGAAATGTGAAAATTAAAGAGATAAAACTTTGTGAAAATGTCGCGATAAATATAGCTGAAATAGGCTTCCATAACCCGTTCCGATTCAGTATTTACGCTACCGATAGCATTTCCGGTTTTCAAACAGTAATTTTTATGAAATAATTTGAACAAAATATATATGATTATAGACAAGTAGACGTGAAAAATGCTATAGAAATAAAAAAAAAAATGTCTAATATAAATAAATACGGTATTTATGAGATGCCGTACTTGTTTAACAATGAATTTATAGTTGGTTATCATTTTTCCTCTGATCAAGGCTAAAGATAAAATGTTGTACGGCTTTACACTGAAAGTACAGTATTCATGGAAAATACACGCGATGTTACGAAATAGAAATTTATGTATTTGCTTTATATGTCTTAAAATTGTCATAAGAAACGCTGGAAAGCAGTCAGAATCTGAAGTGGTATAAAAATGTATGGAGGGCATTTACAACCAAAACAAAAATGCTATTTCACATATAAAAACTTATGCTCATAGCTAGACATATATTTAATTGCTGAGCTCACCTTGAATGCAAAGGAGGGTAAAGGAATTTTATTTCTGGTATAGAAAGGTCAGAAAGTGCGAGAGAAAATATGGGGGGGGGGCTGAAATACGTTTAAAACTATAATGGAGTGTTTGGATACACATACTAGTAACACCCCCCCCCCCAAATAACGGAGCGGGATCGAAGAATATTTCCTTCTACTAGTATTCATTTAATTTTCATATATGTAAAAGTGATACTAGGCTTAGCTAAACCGGTATGTGTTCTACCTTGCAAGTGCACGTTAATTTGTTAAAAGGATTACTTTTTCTATCTCTTTCTCTCTATGTGTCAGAGGGAGAATATGGCAACCCCTTTCTAACGTGTTGGGTCCATTCATGGAATAGTAGTCTATCTACATTTTTACGTAAATTTTGAACGGTTTGCATCCGAGTCAGAGCATTGATAATCCACTTGCACTGATTACTTAAACACAACGTTCTAAAAATATTTGATATTTTGGACGAAAGAAATCATGGAAACGTTCGGTAAACACAAAATTTATAGGATAGAAAGGATGTTTGGGGTATATTAACTATATTTCACAAAAAAAACCCCCACAACTAGGCACTTTCTGGCAGACATTGATACCAGGACGTCACAAGCAATAGTCCATCAAACAATATGCTTTGAAAAGTCTTGATGAAAACCTCACCACATCTAAGGCAATCAAAAGTTGCAATGTCAAATATTTGGCGATTCTTCATTTGTATTGACTCTCATTTGAGTGGAGCTTCTCCAACTTAGAGGGTTTGACGTGGATTAGGTGATGACACTAAAAGTCTATTGGAAATCTGATATCATTCAGCGAGCAGACCTTTACTTGTGTGATTTAATGTTGAGGTGCACATATTCTGTAAACGTAAATATTTTCACTGGGGAAAATTTCATGATCATCACATAAAGACGTTCCACGTAGGGGAAATTTGTAAGAATGCAGCAGGGTCATTTTTTGCGTGTGGGAAATTTTCGCAAACTCCATCCTCTCTCAAAATACGCGAAAACAGTCCTTACACGAAAATGTCTGTAGTCATTGTTGCATTCCGTGCTTAATTATTTATCCCCGGGAGTATCTCATTGGAGTTTAGGATGGATCTAAATTATATTCGTGTACGAATGCATTGTGGTAAAAACAAGTATAGGTGCAACTCGAATATGGGTGCGACTGTTATTGCCTTCGGATGTAGTAAAAAGTTGAAAAAAAAGGATTTTCTTCCAGGGGGTTTGCACGATAGAAGTGAAAAATGGAAATAGTTTACGAATTTATCAGAGCGAAATGAAATTAACTAAGAATCATTGGTGTGGTCCGCCCATTTTGCAACGTTTATATTGCCCATGGACTACAGCGGGGCAAACAATGCTAGGACACTCTAACAAATCATGAGATTACGGTGGAATGTATCTCGTATTAACACAATTTTGATTTTCAAAAAAAAATAGGATGAGAAAAATATTCATTTGACGGTACAATTACATATTGTCATCGTATCTAAAAAGATATTTGCAAAGATTTGCCTGATGTATTCAATCTACACTAAGAGACCATTTTTATTTGGACGATTTCTCAGCTACTTGTAATAGCATGGTGAATATTTTCAAATTCAGTGAATATAGCATGAAAGTCATAATGCAGAATGTTACTAGAAAATAAATATAATTTAATTCAAAATCATTCATATGTAATATTAATGAGGCAATCTTCATTTGATCTACCTATAAATTATCAATACCTAGCTTAAAACTCATGATGTTATGTTTTCTGGGGTTTTCTATTTTTCTTAATCCTAATTGTCATTTTGACTACTCGTATACATATATCAGACGTTCAAGTAATTGCTTTAACAAGGCAATCGCGAACCCTCGAATGGAGGCAGAACCAAGTTGAGTTGAATTGCGATGTTAGCTTCTATTTGCTGTTTGAAAGCAGGCTTATTGATTCTGCCTCGTATGAATAAAGGAACCTGTCAGGTATTTTGCGAACGTCAAATAGTAAAAGTGTCGAATCCAGTTATATCGAAATACGTAAAAGACGATCAATCGGATTGGTCGTATACTCAAGAATGTCCTCAGTCATTGGAAGGTAAAGAGTTGGAACACTTCCATTATTATCATAATGGAAGTGTTCCAACCCTGCTATGTCTTTAATGTAATAATGGAAGCACCAGCCCTGCTTATGCCATCAATCTATAAATAATTCATATTCATATTCCCATGATTTTTACAAAAATCCGGTATTTTTATCCCAAAAATGAACCCATTACGCATTCAGATGTTCAGAAATGATTCATAACGACTCGAAGAAGATAAAAATGTTCATTTGATCGATGTTCTTTTACTCTTAAATTGGAAATGAGCATTTTAGACAGCATTTGAATAATTTTAATGATTTTTACAAAATGTTCGCATTTTTAACCCATAACTAATTCCATTTTATGCATAATTATATTGTCAGAAATGATTTATATCGATTGCAATAATAAAGAAATGTTCATTTGATCGATTTTATTTCATTTAGAAAATCGCTAAAATGCTTCAAAGACAATATTTCTAACTCGAAGATTTTTACAAAAGTTCCACATTTTTAGCCCCAAAACCATCCTTCTCACGGATAGATATTGTCAAAAAAATATTCATATCGGTGAGAATACTTCGGAAATGCTCATATAATCGAATTTATTACACTTTGTAAATTGCTTAACAGCTAAGAAGATAGTTTTTAAAATTTTCAGGATTTTCACAAAAATTTCTCATTTTTAGCCCCAAAATCACTATTTCCCCCTTTCCGATTTTGGGCGAAATTTAGATATTAGTTGGTGGTCCTGTAAAGAATCAATTCCAACCAAAACAATTTCTGTTGCAATTATTTCTAGGTTTAGCCCCATTTTGCTCTATATTGACTGGACTACAAAACAAACATTTAACACGCATAGTTTTGAAAACCTTAACTGCATGACATCTAATGTTGTGTACGGAATAGAGTGCTCACTTTGTGGATTGATTTATGTGGGCGAAACCAAAGGCCAGCTCCGAAAAAGAATGTCAGGACACCGGTCAAAAATGAATAATAAAGGAAGTCAACTCCTTTACCGACATTTTGACCAGGCGGATCATTCTGTTTTATCTATGAGAGTCAGAATCCTGGAGAAAATATATCACCCCACAAACAATCCCAATTTGAGCACACCTCTCCGTCGCAACAGAGAAGAGTTCTGGATAAAAAATCTTAACACTGCAGCGCCCTATGGGTGCAACGATAACATCAGCACTATAGGAAACTTAAGAGAGAAAATCACATACCATCGAGCATTCCCTATGAAAATCATGGAAAGTGCAAAAATTTACATTTCAAATTTTCTTATTTCATCGAAAGAAAATGTAGGATTCTTAAACAAAATGGTGCATGATATTGATATTAAGTCAATTTTTCATTGTTTTTATGGCATTCAAAGTTGTTACCATGGATACCGCTTTTTTGTATGTATCAAAATGTCTAAAACAGCAAAATGTACACTTTGTTTTCTTTGGTTTAAATGAAAGATGTCATCGTTTCTGAAATGGGATATCATAGTTTGAGGTTTGGTCTTTAAGAATGATTATAAAAAATCCTCTGCATTATATTGAATATGTTGCTATGGTAACCGGAAGTTGACCTAGTTTTCATAAAAGGACTCAACTAAATTTCATCATTTTTTAGGGTCAGCTAGTTCAAATCTGCAACACGGTACAAACGAAAATAAACTGATTCAGTATAGTACTAAAGTTTATTGAGTTATTTGAAAAATAAAATTGGGAAGCCTCTTAACGGTTGCTATGGAAACGGAGCTTAAACTTTCTTAATTTTGTGTAAAAACAAAACGACCAAAAATGATATCTTACTCTTTTTCATCTGAATTGACCGGATTTATTCGTCATTTTGCCGTAAAATCAATTTATAAATGATGCTTTTGTGTTGAATGAAATAATTGAATCTTTTTATATATTTTTTTGTTTCCATAGCAACCATTTACTCCATAGCAACTCCTCAAAATAAGAGTTTAACAGAGATTTTGAGACCAAAAATTTAGATTGAGTTTTAGTTAAATGCCTTTAAGAGTGAAACAGTGACATACAACCTACGCACTGCATAGCAACCATTCATGGCATCCATAGCAACCATGAATATCCCATAGCAACCGTTGTTGTTTCTTGCATTAAATGCGATGTAACCATATTCCTAGCAATATTAAATCTCTATTAGCCAAATTGTACCATAAATGTTTTAAAAGACTTCAAAAAAGATGCAAATTAGCCCCCATGCCCTCCTGATCAGTATTTTATATCTCCTTAGCAACGGATAAGAGTGTAAAACTATTATATATATAGGCTATAATGACTCTATTTATAAACCAAAAGCTGATATGTCTGGGAATTAAGATCAAGAATAACTGATATTACGTATGAAAATCGATAACCTTTTTAAGATAATTAAATTGCTGCAGAAAATAAACATTGAAAACACTATTGAAATTTAAGATAATTAAGGTCAAAGGTCAAGGTCCCAGATCGGAAATGTTCAAAATCTTTGTATACAGCCTAAAGATTGCACTTTTCATTGGTGCAGGATCTGTATTCAACTTCATACAATTAGAACTTATGGTAAGAGAAAATACCCTTTTTCAAGGTTTTTGGTCAAAGGTCAAGGTCACAGGTTGTAAATATTTAATATGGATTCCCTGTAAAAACCTAAAAAAGCTGGCCACAGCATGTCATGGATTTTGATGAAAATAACTGTAATTATCAAACTTAATCTAGAAACAATGAAAACAAACTATATTATTTGAACCATGGTTACCATGGCAATGGGGTCTATCTATTTGACACCATCAGATATATGAGAAATAAGACATATTGTGGCATTCTGTTGTTATGGAAACCATGTCAAAAATAAGGTCTATTTTCAGGGTTCTTTTGTGCCTGTTTTTGACTTTTTTGAAGGTTGAAAACCATAATTTGGCAAATGTTATGGGTATTCGATGTCACCTTGACAAAATTAATGTCCATTGCTGAAAAATTCAAGAAATAAAATTTAGGGTGAAGCTCACCATTTTGCCATGAATACTAATCAAAAACTGTTGCTATAGCAACTTGGAATCAATATTTCGGTGTACTGGATATTCAAAAACATTATTTTTTTTTCATTTTTGAGTCCTTTGATTATGAAATAGGATACCTGTATACAAATTGCGTTTATCATTATCACTTGACATTTTAATTATTTCAAGGTCATCTTTCCAAAGCTCAAGGTCATTTCTTACTTTAGACTCAAATTAACATAAAAAACAGGATTTCCAATTATTTTGAATTGATTTCTCTAACTTGTTTCATTAGATATTTTGATTTTGAATATTCACAGTTGAACAATCTATCAAAAGAAGTAGAATTCATCACAGTTTTGTTAAATTATATTTCACTTCTATGTATGACATAATTTTGATAAGAGCATAAAATTGAGATTTTCTAGATTTTTCTCATAAAATATGTGACATTTATTTGGGTCTTCAGTGGTATTGGATAATTTTGATACTCATCCCAACAAATAATGCAGTTATCATACTTTGACCCCTTTATTGATTGGTCCATACCGTTTACTGTTAATCATGTCTTTTTAGCTCGACTGCACTTTAGTGCAATAGAGCTATTGTATACCCCCGGCGTCGGCGTCAGCGTCGTCCGAACTAGATGATAAGGTAAATGTTAAGATAACACAATTTCCTTTCCTATATACATATCCTGGGGTTTTTTTTGTTATGTTTAATTATACTTTGTTTAATATTACTAGATGGGGATGTAGCCCCTGGGGTGGGGATTTTTAAATTATTTTAAATGATAAGGCAAATGTTGAGATGATAAGGTAAATGTTAAGATAGCAATATTGCCTATAATGACCAATATTAAGCAAAGTATTAGTGCTACATGTTCCAAACTTACATGGTGGATGTATCTTTGATCAAACTTTCATAAAATGACCTTGACCTACTTTTTTCACTTGACTGATTTTGCCTTTAAATTTCAATATTGAGCAATTCGAAAGTATAAGTGCTACATGTTCCAAACTTACATGGTTGATGTATCTTTGATCAAACTTTCATAAAATGACCTTGACCTACTTTTTCTGCTTGAGTGATTTTGCCTTTAAATTTCAATATTGAGCAAAGTATTAGTGCTACATGTTCCAAACTTACATGGTGGATGTATCTTTGATCAAATTTTCATAAAATGACCTTGACCTACTTTTTCCGCTTGAGTGACTTTGCCTTTAAATGTGAATATTGAGCAAAGTGTAAGTGCTACATGTTCCAAACTTACATGGTGGATGTATCTTTGATCAAACTTTCATACAATGACCTTGACCTACTTTTTCAACTTGAGAGATTTTGCATTAAAAGCCAATATTAGCAAAGTACAGGTGCTACATGAGTATTTTGTGTATAACTATATATAAAGTCGGTAAACTCCGTACGGCGGCTTTGCCTAGCATACAAAGCATGCAATCAAATTCAAATAACAACATATAATTATATAGATTCGAGAAAAAAGTGAGCTAGAGAAATTGGCTGTCATTAAAGACATTATGCTATGCAGTCGAGCATTAGGTGACTCTGGCAACTATTTTTTTGGTCAAAAATCACAACATTTGGTCTGAAAGTAGCAAATATATTTCAATGACCATGAAAATTGATCAAATGACCATGACATTCTCTTAAGGTCGTGTTAGCATCAAATTATCTTTAATACATCTACATACCAAGTTTTGTAACGATAGCAGGGATATATCTTTAGAAATTAGCTTTTTAAATCTCACTTCTACATAAATTTCCTTCGATTCCCATGAAGTCCTAGGATAGTACTACTCAGGAAATAGGCAACTGTAATTCTAATCTTGTGCAACTGCATTATTACTCATGTCAAAAATAAGTGAAGTACAGGTAAAATTAGGTCTAAATTGGCCTAAACTGGCACATTTTGAAGGCCTAAAATGGCACATTTTGAATAAGCAATTTTCTTTAAATTGAAGTTTATATGGCGTACATTAAGAAGGAGCAAATTATATTAACTTAAGAGGGTTTAAATAATCTGTTTAGATAATTGCATATATACATTCAACATTCATTTCCATGGTAAAGGGAAACATAAAACTGCCTTATTTAAAGGGTCTTTTTTATACAAAACCTTGGTTAACATGGCAATGGAACGTCAGAGAAAGAAATGGAAGGTCATTTCGTTCTGAGGACATCATATACACCTTGTACATGAAAAATATCCAAAATCTGAGACATGTCGTGGCCAAACATGTCAGATTTTCTTTAGGTTCTTACAGAGAATCCATATTAAAATACTTGTATACAGCCCAAAGGTTGAAGTTTTGATTGGATCTTCACCAAACTTCATACAATAATTGCTTAGGACATAGAAAGAACCCAATTGATTTTCAAGGTTAAAGGTTAAGGTCACAGACTGCTAATGTTTAAAATCTTTGTATACTGCATAGAGGGTACATTTTTGAATGGGTCTTCACCAGACTTCATACACTTATTGCTTATAACTTGTGTAAGATACCTATTGATTTCAAGGTCAAGGTCACGGATTGAAAATGTTTAAAATATTTGTATACAGCCTTGATGGCACAATTTCGATTGGAGCTTCTAACGAGCCAGTAAGGCTCGTCCTGGAGTTCTCTGAAGCATATCCTGAAGAAGAGGGGGATATGCTTCAGTGATCCCCGGACCATCTTATATCTGACACTATTTCTATAAAAGATATCGATCGGGAGGCCTATATTTCCCATTAAAATGTGAGGGGCTCGTGGCGCAGAACTGTTCTTTCCTATTAATCATCAAGGTAGATGAATTATTAACGTACAATGATATTTCTTTATTCCATTCATCATACAATAGTACACATAAATTTACAAAAAGGAAACACTTTACTTTTGAAAATTCCATCTGATGGTGCTTAGCAGAAAAATGAAAAATGGATGCTAAGGTAAAAACTTAGTTGAAATGGAGAATTTTGTAATCTGCCAATTATTGTGAGTCTTTCCATATATAAGTATGGAATAATTATCCATATTTGGTTATATGAAATAAATCAGTATTATACATTTATGGAGCTGAAAGGTATGGTAACTAAGGTGTATATCTCGTTGCTAGGTAAAATGGGCAATTTCTGTGACATTTTAGATAAAAGATAAGCTCCATCTAAAAAAATCACACATGTAACTAGATAAAGACCCGTCATAAATTATTAATTTTCAATTATTTCAAATGGTTGCTATGGAATACAATTGGTTGCTATGGAATATTTTTCTCATCTTATATATATAATTTCTCATGTTTCTGCATATCACTGTAAGTCTTTCCATTAATGAGTATACAATAGATATCCATACGAGGGAATATAAGTAAACCTGTATCATGCATCTACTGAACTGAGAGGTATGGTAATTAAGGTGTACATCTCGTTGCTAGGTTAAATGGGCAATTTAATTACTTTTTTGATAAAAGATACACTATTTGCAACATAAGAAAATATCCTATTATAAGCCTAATGAAAAATTGCATACATAACTAGATAAAAGCCAGTAATAAAATGAAAAATTTAATTAACGAAAATGGTTGCTATGGAATAAAATTGGTTGCTAGGGAGGATTTATCACATCTTATGTATAGAATTTCTCATGTTTTGTAATTTGCGTATTATTGTAAGACTTTCAATACATTAGTATGGAATAAATATCCATACTTGGTAATATAAGATACACCGGTATTATGCATCTATGGAGCTGAAAGGTATGGTAACTAAGGTGTATATCTCGTTGCTAGGTAAAATGAGCAATTTCTCTGAAATTTTGGATAAAAGATGAAATATTTGCAACATTAGAAAATATCCTCATATGAGCCAAACAAAATATCATATACATAACAAGTAAAAAACTTGTCATAAATAATTAAATCTAATTATTGAAAATGGTTGCTATGGAATAAATTCGGTTGCTATGGAGGATTTTTTCCATATTACATATAAATATGTCTCCCTTGGTCTATTTATACAAAATAAGAGGGAAAATTCATTTGTAAATAAGAAAATTTATTTAAAATTACATGATATTGAAAATAATAAATTTTGAATTTTACTGAAAAAACGGACTTTTTTAAACAATTTTTTCCGAGTTTCCTCAAAAAGGCTTCCCAATTTTTTTCATGATTATTATAAAGCTATAGTTCGTTAATCAAACGCAATCTGTATTATATGTCCTGGCTGTTGCAGATTTGAAATATTGAAATATGTTTTAGAGACATATTTTCATTTTTTCAAAATATAAAAATTAGGCCTACTTCAGGTTACCATAGCAACGGAGTCACTTCAATTTATTGAATATTATTCAATTTTTCTCTAACACTATACATGAGACATTTGTTTGATACTGAATTGAATTTAATTGAGCAGTGGGAAACATGAAAAAAATACGTTGGAAATCTTACAAATTTATAGATTTTTTTGGTCTCACTGGCAGGTTTCCATGGTAACAACTAAAACACAGGCAAATATTCTTTTAAAAAAGTTTAAAAACCTTTTTATTGCTATAAATGGTCAAGGAGCATCAAAATGATTGCAAAAAAGGTGAAAAAAGGAAAATCAAAATTTTGAAGTTTCCATGCAATGCTCGATGGTTAGTGATTTTCTCTCTTAACAAGTCCCGGTTGTCAATCGGTAAATGTGACTAGCTTATTCAACAGATCACAAAGAAGACCTCGAAGTCATGGCATTCGAAAATATAATAGGCCTGAGATACATAGTTTCTCCTTCGATGACTTGGTTCCATTTTTGAATGAGCCTCTAGGCCTGCATTATATTCGTACCAAATTATACTCTGTTCATTTACGGAAGTTACACGAAATCTACGATTATACGAAGGATCTCGCATATACCGATACACGTTCCCCAGAATACAGACTACAAGGAGTCATCTTGGACATTTCTACTTTTCGTTTTTTTCAAGCAGTTAGATCAGATAAATCAGAGGAGAAAACAAACCGCCCTTTCATTAAAGTAAGATTTGCAAACAAAGGTATTGATAACTTGAATCTTGGTCGAATTTTGAATCACAAAACTGTCACAGAAAAAATCCCACCATATTTCAAAAGAAAAGAAACTCCTTGTATTTCCAATAGCTACACACCAACAGTTGCATCTAAAATTTACAATTACAAACGATTCCTGCAGTGTATTGATTTAAGTAATCCCTCACTACATCCACTTCCCTGCGAATGTTCTTCATCGGATTTCAACTACTCTCCTTGTGGACACGTTATTACTGGTGACCTTAGTATAGTCAAGAACGACAAGTTGAGAGAATTGTTAAAAAAGGGTCCCAAATACAGAGAAAGTATGTCCTTTACATGGAACCAAAATGTCAAAATTATTATGGACTCTTGTGAGGAATATGCAAGACGTTGGGCAAAGAAAGAGGATGTACAGCTCGACACCCTTTCCGAATGGATAAAATCAATCAGAGGGTTACTTTTATCTAGAATTAACCGATTAAAATCAACTGTGAACACCAGATTCGTGTCTATATTTAAAGACCCTGATGTTATCATAGAACTTACCTACCTCCAAGAACATTATGTCATCACACCAGCGGACAAAGCCTCAAAAAATTACACATTTACTTGCAAAAAGTACTATTTCGACAGTCTAGTTAAAGAGTTGGGTTTAAATTCGACACCTGGAAATCCCACTTACACCCCAACGAACCTTTCTGCCTCTGAAATAATAGATAACCACAAATCAGCTCTTGCTTCCTTTGGCTTCGACACTACCAATTTAGATTTAGATTTACCATACTTATACTGCATACCTAAAATGCATAAGAATCCGTACAAACAACGTTTCATCGCTGGTTCCTCAAAATGTTCTACCAAATCTGTATCGATCTTACTCACCAAAGTTTTATCTGAAATCAAATCTGGGCTACAAAAATATTGTTCGACAGTATATTCTCGCAGTGGTATCAACCAGATGTGGATTTTAAAGAATTCGAAGGAACTTTTAGAACATCTGAAATCCATTCATTTTAGTAGAGTCCATTCGATCAAAGCCTTTGATTTTTCGACACTTTACACTACAATTTCATATCCTAGATTGAAAGAGAGACTCGCAAAAATTATAAGTAATGCGTTTACAAGTAAGAACGGTAATCGCAAATACAAATTTATTGTTGTTAACTATGACAAAACCTACTTTGTAAAAGAAAAAGAAGGGAGGAGATCTCCAACAAGACCCCGTTGCAGCATCAACAGTAAAACACCAAAACACCCGATGCAAAAACACAAAAGACAAATACAGCACGAGACGGAAAAGAGACACACGACATGTAAACATCAAACACAAAAGACTACACATAAACCGACGAGACCAATGGGTAACCGGTGCCGACTTTGGACGGCCATCTGTCACGCAAGTAGCAAATGGTGTGGTTATCCTGGATTACGTGCGCACAACCCTCTCACTTCTCCAATTACCCAGAGGTCTCGAAGAACGTACAATTGTGGTGTAAAACAACCTCCTCACTGTAAGATGACATCACACAAACAAGACCACAACAAAAAAGTCAGATTCTGAAAATAAGTACACTGAAACAGACATTATTCAGATGTTAAACTTTCTGATCGACAACATTTTTGTGGTGTTTGGAGGAAAGGTCTTCCAGCAAATTGTCGGAATTCCAATGGGGACCAATTGTGCCCCACTCCTTGCCGACATTTTCCTTTACTCTTACGAAGCTGAATTCATTCAATCTTTGGTCTCTGAAGGGAAAAGATACTTAGCTTCTGACTTCAACTTCACTTACAGATACATAGACGATGTGTTGTCCATCAATAATCCACAATTCGTGGATTACCTGAGCAGTATCTATCCTTCGGAGCTTGAAGTCAAAGAAACTACAGAGACAAATAATTCAGCATCCTATTTGGACATAATGTTGTCCTACGACACTGATGGTCACATGAACACCTCACTCTATGACAAACGTGACGACTTCAATTTCAGCATTACGAACTTTCCTTTTCTGAGTAGCAACATCCCTTCATCGCCTGCTTATGGCGTGTTCATATCTCAGTTGATACGCTATGCCAGAGCAAGTACCAAATATACGGATTTTGTTCTGAGAGCTAGGCGTCTTTCAGATAAGCTTCTCAGTCAGGGATATGTTTGTGACCGACTAACATCGTCACTGAGGAAGTTCTACAGTCGATATGGGGAACTCGTCATACACTATGATGTCCCACTATCCAGAATGGTGGATGATATTCTGTCATAGAGGATTGTACTCTATATCTTCCAAAACGGAAGTAACCGGGTGTGACAGTTCTACCGAATTGAAGCGACGGGTGTTGCATGAAAGCAGGAGATGCTTACTCTTCCTGGGCACATGGTCTCACTCTCATATCGGGAGTTCGCTTCTTTTCATATGGTGGAGGTTTTTGTTTTTGTTTGCTTTGGTTCCTGTTTTTATCCTGATTTTGCATGCCTTCGGTTTCTGATTTTCTGAATTATCGATTTTGTACTGTAGACAGGGATATGGTCATTATCCATATTTGTCATTTGACCTTTTTCATTTTTTTAATTATGTCACCATAAAATGTAGGTTGTGAAATACCCAATGTTCTATACCGTGTTGCTTGTATGGTCTCTCTTATTTTGTTAATTATGTCACCATAAAATGTAGGTTGTGAAATACCAAATGTAATATACTATGTTGCTTGTATGGTCCTTCTTATTTTGTTAATTATGTCATCATAAAATGCAGGTTGTGGAATACCCAATGTATTTTACTATGTTGCTTGTATGGGTTCGAATTTCAAAAGAAGTTGATTATAATTTTTGTAAAATTTCAAGAACTGATTTGTGAAAGCTGAAACCTTGACCTAAGTTTCTTTGTAATTCGCACATTTCTCTTATGAAAAGCCAAAATATCTGTACGGATGAGCTGTGAAATGGAAATACATTATGTTAAATATTTTCAAATACAATAGCATCGTTTAAGAACAGATACATTTTCAGCATGGGCCAGACATGCACCATATGACATCACTGTAAAGCAACGGAAATTTTACCATGTTGAATCCAAAATAATCTCGTTTGTCATACATACTTGTATGAATCTTTCCATTAACAATTTTGATATTTAGGTCCATTAATTGTTTTTTGTAAGTAGTTGTAATGTTTGCCTTCGTTAGAGTCAATTCTTGAAGATTAATATGAATGAACAAATATACGTTTTCCCTTCAAAACACGAAATGTTTCTTTCATAAGGAAGGAATGATACATAAAAGAAATACAAACACTCGAATGCGCAATGTGTATTCGAGTGGTTGTGTTTCTATTTTTATTTTGTGTTTTGATGTCGTATTTGGCGTCCTTTGTCCCTTTTGTGACTTTTGCTGTGTATGTCTTCTTCTCTGTGCTTTCGATTGGGGTGAATGCTGCAACCGACTCTTTCAGAGATCCCTTCCTTATCTCATTTTAATGATAATTTCAACCACTAGGCAACTACTGTTAGTCTCCGAATTAATCGTTCACTTTCTTTTAAATTTGATTCTGCACTGACTTGATATATATTCACTATATTACTACAATGCCGTAATCAATAAAGGAGCTGATAAGATAAGACGTAAAATCTGCCCTAAAAAGTGGAATTTTGAAAATGGATATCTTATGAAAAATCGTTTTGTAAATCAATACAAATACAGTATCCAATCAAACTCTGAAGTTATTTTAGATCTTTTATGCATAATATTGCTAATATTTGGGTCAAAACTTGTCTTTTTCCCATATAAACGGAAAAGTTTTTTTCAACATTGTTCCCCCGGAGATACAGAACGTCACTTATACTTATACTTATACTGGAGGTGTATATCCATGATACAAATTTTCTGGAAAAGTGGGGTTCTGTATCTCCGGGGGGAACACTACCCCAGAGACGAAAAACCAAAAAAGAAGGGGATGCATTTGTTAAAGAATCGATCTTCATGATCATTAAATTTCGAAAATTTGACTATTTTTCCTCCTTATTCCATCAAAAAATGTGTTCTATATGCGATCGAATGAAATGTACAACAATTAGGAACGAAATAAGCAGGAGCGATGTGGATTTCTCTGCTAATGTGTACTTCGCGCTAAACAGCTTCTATTATCGCCATTACATACAAAATAAGACCGTTTTTTGAGTTCCGGATTTCATTATTTACCGATTAGAGAAAATAGAACTTTCGAAATGTATTTTTGATATACAATGTAGATGTTTTTGATATCTTTTAGTTAATATTTGTCCATTTCAGGCAAAATATTCTATAATTTCTACGTTTATGGTTGATAATTTCAGTTTTATTACCCGAGAACCCCCTACCTCTTTGGACCTTCATTTTAGAATCTTATGAGCATTTCATCGAAAAGAAAAACATACAAAAAGTCTTCAAATACATTCGTTTTCAATAATGATTATCTTTTGTCTGCATATGTACCGTCATGTGGAAGAAACACGGCACGAGATTTAGGGCTAAAAACGGCCCTTATCTTATCAGCTCCTTCAATAATACAGTTTTCTGCCTTTTTGTTGTATACCTCAATCCATTTCCTACGATACACATTATATTCCGGTGTACTCTCTTCTTCTAACTCATAATCTATCTTTAATGTTGCGCATGATTATAAATATGTGTCTCTAAGCAGATGGTTGATGCATGCTGAGTTAACAGCAGATCACTTTTCTTACTATAGAATAGACAAAAATCATAAATCCAAGGAGCTTTAGAGACAACAAGAAAAATGATAAGTAAAACCCGACTAACATAATATTTGATAAAAACCCATTCTCTTTCCCTCTCAACTCCTCCCATCTACCTACCCCTAATCAAACATCTCAATGAGGTCCTCAGCGTAAAGCGAAATTAAAGGAGGTTAACATCTTAGAATCAACCTACAGGAAATATTGAGTCCGCGCACTCTCTGCAAATTGTCAAAAACAAAATTAATAAAAATATAACCAGAGGGTGCTACTAAACTGAATTTTGGATATGTCTAAAATCACTTTGGATGAATCATCACTGATTAGGATTTAATATCTGAAACACGTGTCTGGTAAATAATAAATTGGTTTGAAATTTTCATCGGGAAGGTATAGACTTGGACACTTCCGTATCAGTATCAACATCAAAGAAGTACCTAACAGTTATTCAGTCTCAGAGTCGAGAAGGCAAGGCCGAATCGTGAGAATTCACATCGGAACGGTTGTAAACCCCGGTATGAACAACATTCCGAAGTGAGACGAGGTGCCCGGAGAGAGTCAGCGTCTCCTGATTGCATGCAAAACATCAAATAACAACTTCTCACTCGATTTCGCATAAATCTTTTTAATGAGTTTGTATGATCTTTATACCAAATGATCGTATAAAATGCTCATTAGATTATATGTCTAGCGTTATACTGATTTATCGACTTGACTTCATTAATGTATACAGATACACTTGGCGAAATAAATTTAGTATACTCAAGTTAATTTTTGGGCTAAAACAAAAAAAGGGATTCTTAAAGTTAAATGATGGAAAAGAGGAAGTTTGAATATCTGAGGAAAATTTTCATATCACCCAACAATATACAATTATTGCACAGTGATGAGGTCGATATGATGATTTATGGAGTGATAAAACCAATATCGACCGAGGCCGAAGGCCAAGGTTGATATTGGTTTTATCACTCAATAAATCATCATATCGACCGAATCACTGTGCTATAACTGTTTTATCATATACATGAAAACTGGAAAGGAAAAGGGTAACTACAATGTTTTGCTTCTCTAGCACTGCTCGCTTTCATTTTTTTTTTCAGTGAAAGGTTTTACTCGTCTTCATCTTTTATTTATTATTTTTATTTAATCAAATATCATGATCAATCATGTCAGCATCACACAGTTTGCTACCGATTAACATTTTCTTCTAATGAGTTATACAAGATACACATAACCGGAAACGCGTCAATATGACCGGTTCAATACGACGATTAATCGCATTGCACGTGACCGCGTTTTGGCCAATGGGAAAGCTTATAAACGGCTACGTAAATTAGAGTATATGATAAAACTCAATATTCAACAGGGATCTTCCCTGAAATGAAGATAATTTAAAGATATCAACCAGATGTACAAATGTACTGCCTAAGCGCTGATTTGTTTTGTCCCTAAACGCAGAGTAATCGTTCACGACTACTCCAATTGAACTTATAGAGTTGGTATAGAGTTGGATTACTTCCGTATTATTAATACAAACACTTATTGCAGTATGTAGCAGTTAATGGCGTTCTCAGTGACTTAATGTTTTCAAGTGTATTAAGTACTTCTTTCCAGCTCTGTCGTCTGGAAGTTTTGTTTAGGCCCTTTATAAATTTGACAACATACAAAATCATAGAGATTTTGTTTTGGCCCTTTATCAATTTGACATCATACAAAATTCTTACTGATATTTCGAAAACTTTTCATTACATGTACATTCAAAACCATCATCGAAATTAAAGGAGGTTAACATCTTAACACCATCCCTTCAATGCTATTTTGAACATGAATTTTATTTGGATGTGCTACTGAATCAACCCTACGGGAAATCATGAGCCGCGCACTCTCTGAAAAGAAAATGCACGAATTCAAATTCAACAAAGATAGCGCCAGAAAATGAGTTTTGGCGGCTCCTAAAAATCACTTTGACTGGAAGCATTACTGACGAGGATCGGAAACATGTGTCTGATACATTATAAATTGGTTTGAAATTTTCTTCAAGAAGGTATAGAGGTGCATCAATTCCGTCTTGGCTTGCCGACTTTTGGACTGAACATCTGATTGTAACTTCCTCCATGTTTACTTTTATTAAATGCGTTCAATTAATTTCGTCAATGAACAATACATGACTTAACCATTGCCTCTATCGCCGCCTTGAACTTCATCATCTACGTTGAAGAGAAACGGTTACGATGCATGTTTTATGATGTTCATTTTTGACAAAGTACTGATAACTATACATGTATATATAGAAAAAATAAGTCGAACATGCATTTTACATTATTTTTATTAAATGTGCGACTGATTAGGATTTACTTCCCGAAACAATTATTTGGCTAGAAAGATGCCGTCTAAAAGATAAATGGCTTGGGCGATGCAACAGGGATCTCAAAAATACATCAACCAATCAGATAATTCCATCATTAATACAAAATGTTTTGATACAATTTTTAAAAAGTCTTGGTAGTGGTTGCAGGTGATTTAAAATTAGCGTTGCAATTGGTGGTGAAATGAGACAACATGAAAATTAAATACCAATTTCATGTAATTATAATTGACAAGTCATGCAGATAAGTATTTTAATACAATGACAGTCCCATTTTCTTGTGTTATCCACAGATTGTTTTCTCTATCCACATCCAGCTCGTCTGGATTCTGAATACCATATTGTCGCCCAACAAGTTCCCGAGCTTGCTGATTCTGATCCAAGATATAAACACAGTCATTCAATATGTCCGAGCATAGCATGTAGCCCATTTTATCCATCACCAAACACGCCGGCTGCTTCATTGCCTTTCCTTTTGATGTGTGTTGTATTTTTGACAAAACTGTTCCATTTTCGTTGATTATCATCACCGCATGTCTTTTCTGATTTGTGATGTATATGTTACCATCAAGGCTCTCCACAGCATACACTGCAGAGAAATCAGAAGGGCCTTTGTAGATCTGTTTTGTGTTGGTGCCATCACAATTGATTCTCATGACTCTCCCATCTACAGTACAAATTAACACTTTCTGATCCTTATCAATGGAAACTCCATTACCAGAGGACGGTGATGCATCAAAAATATGTTGTTGTCTTCCATTGCTTAGGAGTCTAATAATTGAGTTGGAATTGCTTGGACTAATAATGATATCACCACCATCCAAAACTGCCAGTGAGGAAGGTTGGATCCCTATCTTCTTCTGTTTCAGTACTTTCCCGTTAATATCCACCATAATCAACTTTTCCGAATCAGATCCACCAAGCCACACGTCTCCGTTTTTGGTGATGCATATGGATGGATTTCCTTTCAATGGGGAGTTGAATGTTGAAACTATCTGGGGCGGAATTAGTTCCAATTGTTTTGCCACTGACGAGATACGTAGTTTCCAAAGACTTTTATCCATTGAATGAACATCAAAAGGAACAAACGTCGGAGGCTCTGGTAAATCTGACAGATTGTGTGTCTCCAGCAGAGGTTTTTTTGCGGGTTGAAAATTCGTGACAAAGGAGATACTGGTTGCTGCTATGACCTTGTTATAATTTGATATAACTTGTTCGACTCTTTCTATGTTCTTTTCAGTTACCTCAGAGCAGCTTGCAAATATCGATTCATCGGTCTCGCGTATTAAAGCCAATTTTTCCATTTGTCGACTGAATAAAAGGTCAAGCTCCATATGAAGTGTTTGGTTTTCATCTTCTATTTCTTTGGTTATAACCTGAATTCGCTCGTTGTACTTTGCTTTCCTTGTAATTACTTCATCCCTTTGTTTCTTCAGCTTTGGCAATAATTCGTTCTGCATTTCGTTGACATCATTTTGTAATAATTTCTTTTTTCTTTCTGATACCTCGTTGAGGTCAACCATTTTGTGTCCCTGGTGTTTCCTTGTGACACATTTGGTACATACGGGTATGTTACATTTCTCACAGTGAAATGAAGCCTGGTCTCCATGGTCAGTACAGGTCAAGGTCGTGGTATCTATGTCACCTATTTGGGATCTAAGTACTACATTGTGACCTTTGGTGAACTTTTTGTGTAATTTCTCACATGGAGGACAGAGTGTATGTTTACATTCTATACAGTAGTATTCACCTGGTATCTCGTCGTCCTTACACACATTGCAAGGAACGACTCTCTGCGCATGAGCAAAGTTGACTGACTTTGACAACGCCATTCTAGTCTTTCATCTCGACTAGAGATACCTTCAACAGAAAAAATCATAAACATAGAGCTAAGATGTTATAATTATCCTAACTATTAAGATTGATTATATATGTAAAACTCAAATTGCAAAAGACACTTTGATATTCGAAAGGAATTGATGCAAAAATGTAAAGATACACAAATAGAATATTGCATTTCACTATAAACGCAAAACATCAGTCATCATCAATATATATATATGCACAATCAATGTGATTCTGTGGTATGAAACAATTAAATTTCGCATGAAAACGCCAGCGATGTCACTATACATAAGTTCTAAAGAAACATGTCGTAGCGGCTATTCTAACTTGCAAACTAAACCCGCGGTGACCTGAATATGAACGTCCCTTTTTACCTATAAAACACGATTTCAGAAAAAAAAACATGAAACAGAAAATTGTTATAATAAATGTCATAATTTGTGTTTTTTATGGGTATTCAACACACAATAAGTGCATTTATCACATGAAATGCACTAATGCGCATTCCATGTACGAAAAATTAAATGCACCTGCTGTTTGTTGCAAATTTAGACATTTATTCTCTATCTTAACTTCTTCCTTCGAATAACAGGTAGGAGAGTATGCCGTAGAAGGAAGTTGACCTTTGTCTATTTGCGTATCTTTATTTGCTACATAGTGTCTCGTGACAGCCCTATCAACCAATGACAAACCACTTTACGATAAACACTCTAACGTACACATAAACAAATACACTTGTTTCGTAAAATATTCAAGTGGTTAATCTAAAATCACTCGGTAGAAAAATCCTGTGACAAATTTGTGGATTTAATGGCAGAATATCATTTATGCATATTTTAATGAAAATTTGGCCACGTCAAAACATGCATTTTATAAGAAAAGGTCTATGTGTAGGATGGTCAAGTGTAAGACCCCAATTCGTGTAAACCAAGAATGGCAGAACCCCATAAAATATCATTATTCATGCTTAAAATACATGTAGATGCGCGGATCCAGCTTTTTTCATCAGGAGGTCCAAACAAGGGGGGGGGGCTTGGGTCGCCTTTAGGCCACAGTAGGTCAAGGGAGAAGCCGTGGTGGAGGTCCATGGGGCTCATGGATTTCCACGTTTTAATGGCTTGTAAACGAAATCAATACCAAAATCTGATGTAAAACTTTAAACATAAAGGCATATGTGGGAGACATCAAAGACGAAATTATTATTAATATCAATTTAATATGTGTCTTTGTTGATGTATCCTTTCATACAAGAGTTTTATGTATTTGGCGAATGAAAGCGAGCCGGAAAACAATCCATATGAAACAATTTAACCTTAAGTCACCTTAACCTTAACCTTAGGTAATAAATAGGAATTTGATAATAATAAACCTTAACTTTAAGAAATGAAAAAGGAATTTCTTCGATCAAATGTGCAATTCCATTGCATGAGGAGTGGGGAGGAGGATCCAACAAATAAGCAAACATTTAATACGAGAGCTATAAAACTCTTTCATTCAAATTCCAAAGAACATTTGCATGGACACCCCCCTTGAGATTAGTCATAGGTGGGGACCATGGTCCGTGGACCCCACCTCTTGCAAATCTCAGGGGGGGGGGCGACCCCTGCCCCCTCTGGATTCGCGAATGATGTATATGACTTTTGAGTGGTCTGACCAATTTATATTTTTGTTGTGAAATGCACTCACTATGAGAGCTTTGTGCCTTTTCGTTTTGATTCTTACTTTATTATTTTATTCTTATTTTATTTCATTTTATTATTTTATTGTTATTTTGATTGTTATACATTTGTTATACATTTATTATATTATTATCTATTTTTGTTATATATATACATTTGTTATACATTATGCGAGGGATATGTTCAAAAGGGTCCAAGAACAAGAACCGCTCCTGGTTTAAATTTGTTAATTCATAAGTATTCCAGGGGCAAAACAAGGGTATTTTCGATGTCGACCTCTGAAGAGGGGTTGGACCCAGAACCTCAACTGTTCGGGGGGGGGGGGGGGTACAGACAACTTTTTATGGGTGATGACTTGCGAAACCCGAAGGGCAAAGCCGAGGACCGTATTGAAAAAAAATGAAGGGGTTCGAGGACTCCCCAAGAAACTTTGGAAAAAAATGAAGCATGTGCAGCGTATTTGAATTTAAGTTAGATGAAATGAAGCATATGATTCTAAGATGAAAAAAAAAATCCGATGAGAACTTTAGCAAATTCCCCATATAAATTAACATGTACATGAATATTGGAAGTTCATTCTACTCTTTTACTTTCACTTTGTCAGTGATCGTCGTGTGTAAATTCCAAAACAGAGAAAATTCGGAAATAAAATGTATAAAAATCGTTGGTATCTGGAGTGTCTTTTTATTTTCTTTTAAAGTCTATTAATGCTGATTTTACCTGTCTTGTCATGTTATTTTATTTTCCTATCCATAGGCTTGAACATACAACCCTCTCCCATGAAAAGTATCTAGATATGATAAAATACCCATGAAAATGTCAAGGGATCCCGGAATCTTTCACGTCACAGACGGATCCAGGGTTTAACTAGATCCATTATATAAGGTTCGGGGGCGAACCCCCCATTTTTCTAACACATTGTTTTAACACTTTTGAAACCCAAATATTTTGGCGAAATGGCTATAATAATTGAAAATTATCATAAGTATAGTTGTTTAGAACAAAAATATATAAACGAAGTTATCCATGTATTAAACGTATAGTAAACTACATGTAGAGCATACAATAGATGAAGTTTTTCTTTTAGGAACCTAAAACTTAACTTTGTGAATATCATAGATATAAATGAAAATGGGACTAATTTAGGTGGCCTTGTGGCTCTTACCAATGTTCATGGTAACATTTTGATTGTTTTACCCTTGTTTGTTCTGCTTTGGCAAGTAAAGCATTTTATATATCACATACAATGTGTACAATGTACTTGTACTAGTTTGTTCAGACCCCCCCCCCCCCTTCTTCCTCTCATAAAGTATTTCAAATGAACGTTTAATTTACATGCTTTAGTAAGATTTTTCATCTATCATCAGAATGAAACCATGCATATGTCATATATGCTTACTTATTGTGTGTGGATTATAGGGGTGACATAATGTAAAAACCTATAAAGGGATAATTTTGGACGAAATGCATGTTTTGACAAGGCCAAATTTTCATGAAAATATGTACAAATGATATTCAGCCATTAAATCCACAAAATTGTCACAGAATTTTTCTACCGGGTGATTTTAGATTGACCACTGGAATATTTTACGAAAACGTGTATTTGTTTATGTGTACGTCAGAGTGTTTATCGTAAAGTGGTTTGTCATTGGTTGAGAGGGCTGTCACGAGACACTATGTAGCAAATATAGATACGCAAATAGACAAAAGTCAACTTCCTTCTACGGCATACTCTCCTACCTGAATAATGGGAATACGAATTTATTAATCTAACGAATTTGAAGTTTGATTCAAAACCTTTTGATTTTGCAAATAGATGACAAATATGGATAATGACCATATCCCTGTATACAGAACAAAATCGATAATTCAGAAAATCAGAAACCGAAGGCATACAAAATCAGGACAAAACAGGAACCAAAGCAAACAAAGAAAAACCTCCACCATATGAAAAGAAGCGAACTCCCGATATGGGAGTGAGATATGCATATGCATGGTTTCATTCTGATGATAGATGAAAAATCTTACTAGTGCATGTTAATTAAACGTTTATTTGAAATACTTTAAGAGAGGCGGAAGGTGGGGGGGGGGGTCTGAAAAAACTAGTACAAGTACATTGTACACATTGTATTTGATATATATATCGCTTCAGAATTATTTGAGACGTAAAAAATCAAACACAAGGATCTCGCAACTAACATGTCAATGCAATAGATAAAATTGGTTTGCATTTCTGCATAAAGATCAGTTATAACAATAAATAAAATTGTATGATGCTCTTATTTCTTCCTTATTTCATCTAACTTCAAGAACAATACGAGGTTCTGACATAATTAGAAGGGAGGAGATCTCCAACAAGACCCCGCCGCAGCACCAACAGCAAAACACCAAAACACCCGATGCAAAAACACAAAAGACGAGCACAGCACGAGACGGAAAAGAGACACACGACATGCAAACATCAAACACAAAAGACTACACATAAACCGACGAGAGCAATGGGTAACCGGTGCCGACTTTGGACGGCCATCTGTCACGTAAGTAGCAAATGTTGTGGCTATCCTGGACTACGTGCGCACAACCCTCTCACCTCTCCAATTACCCAGATGTCTCGAAGAACGTACAATTGTGGTGTAAAACAACCTCCTCACTGTAAGATTACATCACACAAACAAGACCGCGAAACGCAGAGGCCCCAGAGACACAGATGAATATGTAAATGGATATAAAAAGAGGGCATGCTTAATACAGTCCGTGCTCTGCCGGCTGTAGCGAGCTCATGTATGTAATCACCCGAGGAGTCCGACTGACATTCAGAGAGGACAGGTGGTCGGGGCCCTGTCTTCTCTAAAGAGGTTTGGACAGGGCCCGTCATGGAGTCCCGTCGTCACAGTCAGTCAGAGTGCAAGTCTCAAGGATGCGCTTGTACAAGACTGTAGATTGGTCAAGTACCAAGCCTAGTGTCCGTCTGGTGAAATTAGGATCATATCCACGGCATAAAAGGCGTTTGATGATTCTGACGCATTTTCGATGGTTATGCTGCCTACCTTTGATCCTTTTTATTTTGTTTACCATATCACCATAAAAGACAGGTTGTGTAATACCCATAGTAATGTACTCTGTTGCATGTATAGATCCGAATTTTAAAAGAAGTTGGCTGTAATTTTTGTAAAATTTCCAGAAAGTCTTGACTAGTGAATGAAAGCGGAAACATTGACCTAAATGTTTTTTGGTAATTTGTAAATTTCTACTGTGAAAATCCAAAATATCAGTACATGCTCTAGCGTACCGGATGAGCTGTGATATGTAAATGCCGTATGACGGTAATCTTGGAACATCACCGTCAAGCCAGGGGAAATTTACTATGTTGAATCCAAAATCATCCCTTTTGTCATATACACTTGTATGAATCTTTCCGTTTACAATTTTGATATTTAGGTCCAAAAAGGGTGTTTCTGTATTTGAAAGGTTTGCCTTGTTAAGGGTTAAATCTTGTGGATAAATTTCATTCTTATATAATTCAAAATCAGGATTGTCAATGGTTAGAATATCATCCAGATACCTAGAAGTATTATTGAAACATTTCAGCTCATCAAATTTTCTTTGCTTTTGAAGATTTTGGATAAATTCTTTTTCATAAGTGTATAAAAATAAATCTGCAACAAGAGGCGCACAGTTAGTACCCATAGGAATTCCTACAACCTGCTTGTATAGATCCTCACCAAATCTAACATAAATATTGTCCAAGAGGAAGGACAAGGCATTACACAGGTCACTACATGTCCATGATTTGTATGATTTGTAGTCTGTCGAGGAAAAGAAACCCTTCGATTCAGATGTACAAATGTAAGTTTTTCGCTCTCGATCAAAACACCATTTAATGAGATTAGATAATCGATCATTAATTTTGTCATGAGGAAGTGTGGTGTACGTATTAGAGAAGTCGTATGAAGAAATCGTATTGGCTTGGGAATTTTCAGATTTCATTTTTTCAATCACATCCCCTGAATTCTTAATAGACCAAAATAAATTTACATCATTCCTGTTTAGAACCGTTTCAAAGTATCTAGATATGTGTTCTTTAATAGCAGTAAGTGCTGACGTCAGATTTCTAGACAAAATTGTAGTGGAGCAGTTACTAGAATTAGCAATAAATCGAAATTTGTAAGGAGACTTGTGCAGTTTCGGTATGCAATATAGTGTTGGGAGATCCAATTTAGAAATAGATATATTGAATGAAGACAGTTCACTGTTATGCTTGCCTAAAATGTTAGATGCACTTTCATTGCTTTTGATATATGTATTAGTAGACGAAAGTTCCGAAATCAAAGTTGATATGTAGTAACGTTTTCAAATGATAATGGTGTTGTTGGCTGCTTTATCAGCTGATGCAAAGACATATTTTTCATGTAATTTACTTAGTTTGGATTTGAAATATCTTTCTGATTTGGAACGTGGATTTTGAAAAAGATGAGGGTTTTTATGGAAGTTATCTATTCGAATATCCGTGATATCTAAAATGAGGTTTTTCCAGTCATTCAGAGCATGCGGTTCGACTCCTTCTGATTTACACCATCTTTTCGTATAATTATCTAAGGCTTCCGTAAGCACTTCACGGCATTTGACAAAATCTATCTTGGATGGGATTCTATACTTAGGTCCTTTTTTAAGAAGACCACGGAGCTGTCTGTCTTGGATAATTGAAAAGTCACCTGTAACAACATGGCCAGCTGGTTTGTAGAGATATTTAGAGGTTGCACATTCTCAAGAAGCAGGACACGATTCAAGTATGTCAGGATCCGTTGTAACTTTATTATAGTTGAAAACAAAGTTTCGAATAGGTTTCTTGTACTTATAACAAATAAGAGGTGGCTCTAAATTTTCAAAATATTGAGGAATGGTACTTTGTACGCGATGATCCCGAAAAATATTAGAGATGTTTAGAAGATCAAAACCTTTGTTAATAAACGGGATTTTTATGAATCGTCTTTTAGGTGAGGTGTTTTTCACAATAGGATAAAGTTTATACTGTGCGAATGAGACAATGATATTAAGTCTGAATCAGTCAGTGTTTCTTAAGAATGCAACCTCTGCTTCATCCAAGATAGATTTCAAGTGCATAACTGGTATTGACGACAGAGCATGTAACAGCTCATGTCTTCCGCCATTGCGTGCTATAGTAAGTAAATCGTTGAGAGAGCGGTATATTCTGGATCGTTTTCTTTTTTGTCTGTTTCGTCTTTTCCCGTGCGACCTGTATTTCCTTTTAGTGTTTGGGCGAATTGAAAAGATGTTGATATTGGTAGAAGCTGAGGAAATGTTTCCTTGTCCATAAATTCGATCGTTTAAACCAAGAGGGTACGCAGTCTGAAGTTTGGTGATCCAGAGGAAATATTTTGTGCTTCAAAATAAGCTATTTGCTTTGATCTTTATCAGATATATTGTCATTTTATTATCCCTTATTCCAGTAAAATGGAATTCCCCTTACAAATCAAAAGTAGGTTTTTACATAATAATGGATCTTTACAGAAAATTTATTATTATATATTTCTGTACTGGAGATGAAAAAACAATATCGCTTCAGAAATAACAACAAAAAATTACATTTTCAACATTTATAAAATAGCTTCTTACCGTGAGAATCATGTTTTATCCATCTTGTACAGACATTGCTGCTCTGTCTAAATCAATGTAACTTATGGAGGGGATCATTAGGGAAGATGTGTCTACATAGATATCTTTTTTTTTTTTCGATTTCATTCTTTGAGAACTTATGAGAGCAGAAGCAAAATCATTATAATTTTGTATAATCATACCGAAATACTTTTTGGTCAAGATGAAAACAGATGGTAGAATAAAACTCCCCGTATGGACCTTTGGAGATCTACATAGGAAGTTAAAATACCTATGGCCTACATGCATAATGCCGTAAATTGTATGTAATACATTATGGCACAGTTCGAAAAAAAATTATTTGTATTCTTTTTGTATATACCATATAATGGTGGGGGTATATAGTGATGCACTTGTCCGTCCGTGCGTGTGTCCGTCCGTCCGTTCCACCTGTGGTTTCCGGACATTTAAAGGAAAACTATTACAGATAATCAATCCATTTCTTGCATATAGCTTTAACACCAAGAAATACAGGTCAAGTTTGAATATGGGTCATGTTCCTCAATTTTATGCAGAGTTATGCCCCTTGAAACCTAGAAAAATTAAATTTTTTTTGGTTTCCGGACATTTAAAGGAAAACTATTACAGATAATCAATTCATTTCTTGCATATAGCTTCAACACCAAGAAATACAGGTCAAGTTTGAATATTGGTCATGTCTCTCAATTTTGTGCAGAGTTATGCCCCTTGAAACTTAGAAAAATTCAATTTTTTTTTGGTTTCCAGACATTTATAGGTAAACTGTTAATAGATAATCAATTAATTTTGCATATAGCATTTACACCAAGAAATACAGGTCAAGTTCAAATATGGGTCATGTCCCTCAATTATGTACAGAGTTATGCCCCTTGAAACTTAGAAAAATTCAAAATCTTGTGGTTTCCAGACATTTAAAGGAAAACTGATGAAATAATCAATTCATTCCTTGCATATACCTTTCACACCAAGAAATACAGGTCAACTTCAAATATGCGTCATATCCCTCAATTACATGCTGGGTTTTGCCCCTTGAAACTTTGACAAATTCAAAGTTTTGTGGATTCTGAACATTAGAAGGTCAACTTTTACAGATAATAACTTCATCTCTTGAATGTAGCTATTATACCAAAAATTACAGGTTAGGTTTGAATATTGCCCAATTTTCACTTCAACTCTTGAATGTAGCTATTATACCAAAAATTACAGAATACGTTTGAATATTGCTCAATTTTATGCAGAGTTGTGCCCCTTCAAACTAGGAAAAAAATCAATATTTTCTGCTTGCCTGACATTTAAATGAAAACTGTAACATGGAATATATTTATTTCTTAGATATAGCTTTACATTTAGAAATACAGGTCAAGTTCAAATAAAGGGTCATGTTCCTCAATTTTGTGTTGTATTGTGAACCTTCAAACTTTTTATACATTGCTTATATGTAAAAGATGCCGGGCGGGGATATCATTGATGCTTAGATCAACAATAGATTTCATTTAAATACCACGTCAATACATGTTAACAATAACCTTACAAGGACATTTTGTGTATATAGCACATAATATAGAACAATATATATGACGGCCGACCAGCGAAAAAAGTTTTACTTCAAAAGCTTCTGTTACAAAATACTGATCGATGTCTACTTTATTCATGGTTTGACATTGACGAGACCACGTGTTACTTTAATGTAAAGAAAAATGATTCTATATGCAAAGAATAGAATAAAATTAATAACATTGGAGTATGAAATATGGTATTACAAGTTTACCGAGGGACATAACGTCCAGATAGGATGCTGATTTTTTTGTCTCTTTAGTTTCTTTGACTTCAATCTCCGAATGATAGATTCTGCTGATGTAATTTGCGGATTTTGGATTATTGATGGACAGCTCATCATCTATGTATGTTTAAGTGAAGTTAAAGTTAGAAGCTACGTATCTGTTCCATTCAGAGACCAAAGATTGAATGAATTCAGCTTCCTACAAGTAAAGAAAAATGTCGACAAGGAGCGGGGCACAATTGGTTCCCATTGGAATTCCGACAATTTGCTGGAAGACCTTTCCAACAAACACCACAAAAACGTGTTCATCAGGAAATTGAACATCTGAATAATATCTGCTTCAGTGTATTTATTTTTAGAATCGGACATTTTTTCTTAAACAAAGTAGGTTTTGTCATAATTGTCAACAATATATTTATATTTGCGATTGCCGTTCTTGCTCGTAAACGCATAACTCATCTTTCTTTCAATTTAGAATGTGGGATTGTTGTGTAAAGTGTTGAAAAATCAAAGGCTTTGATCGAATGAACTCTATTGAAATGACTGGATTTCAGATGTTCAAAAAGTTCCTTTGAATTCTTTAAAATTCACATCTGGCACATGTAACCAATTTCGATCAAATTCGGTTGGTCGTTTCTTCAAACGCATCTGAAAATTTCTTTTTAAAGAATTATCTCAAGTTTCTAAATCCTGGGTCCTGTAGCATCATATCCCAGCCATCTTGCTACGTCTGTCGGTATATTTAGGACAACTTTTTCACAGATTTTGGCAATATTACATTGTTTAGATTGAGGATTACTTACGAGGGTTAAATACCCGAAACGTGCAGTCTGGTCCATGCTGTAAATTTATCTGCTCTAAAATGATGCTAATGAATCTGAAGACGTTTACCATTTATATCGCTTCGAGAATATATCGTCGAATGAAGTTCAGATTTAATTTCAGTTCAAATTTTTGTGAGTAAGACTGATACAAATATGGTAAAACATTTTGAGAAACCAGCGATGTAACGTTGTTTGTGCGGATTTTTATGCATTTTAGGTATCCAATATAAGTATGGTAAATTTAAATCTAAATTGTTTGTGTCAAAGCTAAAGGAAGCGAGAGCTGATTTGTGGTTATTGACAACTTCTTCTGAAATTCGGACCAATAAAGGCAAAGGAGTATATTACTTTGGGTATTTCACAACCTGCATTTTATGGTGACATTAGAAACAAGATAAGAAGGATCAAAGATAGACAACATCACTATCGAAAATGCATCAGAATCATCAAACGCCTTTTATACCGTGGATATGATCCTAATGTCACCAGACGGCAACTAGGCTTGGTACTTGACCAATCTACAGTCTTGTACAAGCGCATTCTTAAAACTTGTTATCTGACTGACTGTGACGACGGGATTCCATGTCGGGTCCTGTCCAACCTATTTAGAGAAGACAGGGAACCGACCACCTGTCCTCTCTGAATGTCTGTCGGACTCCTCGGATGATAACATACATGAGTACGGATTGTATTACGTACGCCCTCTTTTTATATCCATTTACATATTCATCTGTGTTGCTTGGTCCCCTGCGTTTTGCGGTCTTGTTTGTGTGTGGTCATCTGACAGTGAGAAGGTTGTTTTACACCACAATTGTACGTTCTTCGAGACCTCTGGGTAATCGGAAAAGTGGGGGGGGGGGGTAACGCACGTAATCCAGGATAACCACACCTTCTGCTATTTCTTCATTCCAGGTGGCAGATGGCCGTCCTAAGTCGGCACCGGCTGCCCATTGGTCTCGTTGCTTTATGTGTAGTCCTTTGTGTTTGATGTTTCTGTGTTGTGCGTTGACGTTCCTTGTCCCTTATTCAACTCTTTCCGTGCTTGTCTGCTTTGTGTTTTTGCATTGAGTGTTTTGGGGTTTTGCTGTGGGTGCTACAACCTGGTGTTGTTGGAGATCCCCTCCTTTGTTTTATCTATTATTTCCGAGGCAGGAAGGTTTGTTGGAGTGTAAGAAGGATTTTCAGGTGTCGAGTTCAAACCCAACTCTTTAACAAGGCTGTACTTTTTGCATGTAAATGTGAAGTTACTAGTATTTGAGGCTTTGTCTGCTGGTGTGATGACGTAATGCTCTTGGAGGTAGGTAAGCTCTTTGATAACATCAGGGTCTTTAAAGATAGACTCTAATCTGGTGTTCACAGTTGCTTGTAAGTTGTTAATTCTAGATAAGAGTAACCCTCTGATGCATTTTATCCATTTGGAAAGGATGTGGAGTTGTACATCCTCTTTCTTTGCACAACGTCTTGCATATTCCTCACACGAGTCCATGATAATTTTGAAATTTTGGTTCCATGTAAAGGATTTACTTTCTCTGTATTTGGGACTCTTTTTTTTACAATTCTCTTAACTTTTCGTTGTTGACAATACTAAGTTCACCAGTAACAACGTGTCCACAAGGAGAGCAATTGAATCCGACCAAGAACATTTGCAAGGTAATGGATTGAGTGAGGGATTACTTAAATCAATACACCGCAGGAATCGTTCGTAATTGTAAATTTTAGATGCAGCTGTTGGTGTGTAGCTGTAGGAAATGGAAAGAGTTTCTTTTCTTTTGAAATATTGCGGGATCTTTTCTATGACAGATTTGTGATTCAAAATTTGGATTTGGCAAGATTTAATTTATCAATTCCTTTGTTTGCAAATCTTACTTTAATGAAAGGACGTTTTGTTTTCTCCTCTGATTTATCTGATCTTACTGCTTGATATAAACAAAAAGTAGAAATGTCCAAGATGACACCTTGTAGTCTGTATTCTGGGGAATATTTATCGGTAATTGTGAGGTCTTTAGTATATTCGAAGATGTCGTGTTATTTCCGTAAAGGAACATGGTACAAATAGTCCGAATGTGGTGTAGACCTATCGGCTCATTCATAAATGGAACCAATTCATCAAAGGAAATGCTATGTATATCTGGCTTATTATATTTACGAATACCATGACCTCGATGCCTTCTTTGTGTTCTGTTAAATAAGCTAATCACATTACCGATTGACATCGGGACTAGTTAAGTTCCCTACGCTTCTGATGTTCTCATTGCAACCATAGACTTGTCTCGTGACTGTATGATATAAGCATTGTGGGAATTTTAAAACAGTTCCTTTTTTTCACAGTTTTTCGTATTGCTGTAAAGCTATGAAGTCATGATGGAAACAGTGCCTTAGATGGTCATTTGGTGACTAGCACGTGATGATACGTGTACATGGACAGTAGACTTGGTACCTAACAGGGCTCTACATTACCGGGTATGAAATGTACTTGCAAAGAAACAGATAATGACTATGAATGGTTCATGTTTCATTTTGCAACCCAAATGAATGAATATGAATGTTTTGCTATTTACACAGTAATAAAGTGACGAAATGCCATTGGTTGGAAAACGCGTTTACATAGTAACCTGAACAATATATAATTCCTATCTGACAGGGCTTACCAGGTAAGAAAACTGATCATCTATCATCTCGTACCCTATCACCTACTGACGATCTTACTGACATTACAGTATTACAAACGTCAACTCAACAGTTGAAAAATTCGGTCAAGATGATAACTTTTTTTTCGTGATATGTAAAACATCTAGAGAACAGTAAAATATTTACATGAAAGGACAGAGAGGAGCTTACTCACTAATGCTAAAAGATATGAAAGATTTGTGCATTCTTTAGAGAAGCACTGTCTATATTTTGGTATCCTGCAGTGTACAGTCTATTCGTATGACGAAAGACATATTTCTCTCCCAACCATCAGCAGTCAATTTAAGCCTCAAAAGCAACATTTCTCATATCTAAGGAGATACGTCCGATGAGTTTTGAATCCTTTTCACCCCCCCCCCCCCCTATGACCAAAATAAAGATTAAAATTCAAGAAAGAGCGAATAAAACACAACCATTCCAGTACACAAATTTTCGACCACTTTGCTTTTATAAAGTGCAAAAGCAATCAAAGGACTGAAGGTCCTGAGAGATACTTACCAGATATTAAAATGTTAAATAATTTTATAGTAATTAGGCAATGATGATTATTTTTTTAACACGGGATGCATATGTGAAGCTTATAATATGTCTATAAACAACACAAACTATGTTTATCTAACCTCAATGTTGATATAAGAAAGACAACTCTATAACTTTAATGCAATTTTTGAGTTATCTTTCCTAACATTGTAATAAACAAAGTAGTATATTACTACGCCACCATTGTACTGTGAAAACAAGAATTATAGTTGATATTGTGTGGTGCATTTATTCTATATGTAAATGAAACTGTTTTCAAGATGGAGAATATTCTTGTTCTTGCATTTTTTATGTGGTAGACAGCAAATTCCTGAACTAAACACAGCATAATATTTTGAGGTGCAAAGCGGCAGTATCTCAATTTGTATACTTTGAGAAGCAGTTACCATAACAGTAAGATACTCTCTGAAAGGACGTATCTCAAAAACGATAATGTTTTTATTGTTATAATTCCTTCCGTCTTTGAAACTTGCATACATTTGAATCTTCATACATGTATCTTATCTTAAATTCTATTGTAATGTATCTTAATTGATCGTAAATTCATTATTTGAAATAATGATAATAATCTGGCCATACAAAATTTATCAGAACTCCCCATTTTCTTCCTGCAGTGTCAAAAAAGTTTCAAGCATGTCTAAAAACGTAATGTGTAAATAACAAACAAATTGTGGTAGCCCTAGATTAAGTATGTTATAAAATATACGAAAAGATATTCTCACCTCATAACTGGAGTGAACTCCTTCTTCTACCCCTGTTCGTATTGAGATTGACATATCACATAGATCTGTCACATGAACGAGCGATACAGAGATAAAATATTGGGTTATATGAGGTGAATGATTAGATAAATTTGAACGATTTCTTTATCAATGACATCGTTAGTATGAGCATACACTAATTCTAAAAGTATCGAAAATGCTCATGGGAGTGTTATAACTGCTTGTGCATGTATCTAAAGAAAATGTTATCAAAACTCATATCACATAATTATAACGTTTGCTTTATGGGACATATCTATCAACGTAGCATTTATCTATAATGTAAATCTCTGACTTGTATATTAAGGTCACATTCTGGGACAATCAGAGATACTTTTGAAGAGAATATGTGTATCCTCACACGTGTAGTTAAAATGCATATTCCGAAGAGAAATACAAAATCGAAGATCTATTTAATTTTCTGGGACATAACTTTCACACCATTTGGCTATACTACTTGATCAAGATTGAGGATCACTGACGAGGGTTAAGTACCAGAAACGTTCATGACTAGTCCATGCTGCAAATTTACATGTTCTTATTTCTTATAAATGATGCTATTTAATCAGTCAGGGGTATCACTGATTTCAGTACCCTTTCAGAAATTACTAACATCAGTCATTTTGATTTTGACTTTACTTGCTGCTTTACCTCCAAATGATTGAATTCCATACTTTTTGCGCGCATTCTTATTTCTAGAAATCCATTCCTGCGCATTTTCATTTTATGAGTTCGTTGGGTGCAGAATAGAAAGTACTACAAATCCTTGGAATAAGATTTCCCAAAATAGTGTAGAAAAGGCAATCAAATGGACAAACTTTAGAATATGACGGCATTCAATCATTTCTATATGACTGATTTCTATCGTTTTGCAAAATTAATATCTTTGGTCGTATTAAATTACAAAGGAAATCGAAAAAAAAATTATAAGTATCAGTCATTTCCAAAGAGGACTGAAATCAGTGATACCCCTCACTGTTAATTTGAAGACGTTTAATATTTGTCCCCCGCTTTCGCGAAAGCGCGGGGACATTAAAACCGGTTCGTCCGTCCGTCTGTCCGTCCGTCTGTCCGTCTGTCCGTCAGTTACAAAAACTTTAACCTTGTGCATAACTTTTGAATGGTAAGTGATAGGGCTTTGATATTTCACATGTGTATTCCTTGTGACAAGACCTTTCCATGGATACCAAAATTTTTGACCTTGTGACCTTGACCTTGGACTTTGACCTACTTATTAAAAACTTTAACCTTGACCATAACTTTTGAATGGAAAGTGATAGGGCTTTGATATTTCACATGTGTATTCCTTGTGACAAGACCTTTCCATGGATACCAAAATTTTTGACCTTGTGACCTTGACCTTGGACTTTGACCTACTTATTAAAAACTTTAACATTGACCATTACTTTTGAATGGTAAGTGATAGGGCTTTGATATTTCATATGTGTATTCCTTGTGACAAGACCTTTCCATGGATACCAAAATTTTTGACCTTGTGACCTTGACCTTGGACTTTGACCTACTTATTAAAAACTTTAACCTTGACCATAACTTTTGAATGGAAAGTGATAGGGATTTGATATTTCACATGTGTATTCCTTGTGACAAGACCTTTCCATGGATACCAAAATTTTTGACCTTGTGACCTTGACCTTGGACTTTGACCTACTTATTAAAAACTTTAACATTGACCATTACTTTTGAATGGTAAGTGATAGGGCTTTGATATTTCACATGTGTATTCCTTGTGACAAGACCTTTGCATGGATACCAAAATTTTTGACCTTGACCTTTGAGTTCGACCTACTTTTCAAAAAACTATAACCTTGTCCATAACTTTTTAATGGAAAATGATAGGGCTTTCACATTTCACATTTGTATTCCTTGTGATGAGACCTTTCTGTTGGTAATAACATTCTGACCTTGTGACCTTATCCATGGAGGTTGACCCACATTTAAAAACTTCAACCTCGACCATAAGTTTTTGATGGTAATTTAAATCATAGGTCTTAAATATTTCACATGTGCATACCTTTTCATAAGCCCTGTCCCTTGGAAACAAAACACAAGTTTGGACCTTTTGACCTTTTCTTGGAGTTAATCTTTCATATTTAGAATGTTGATAATATATGAGATATATTATTAAAATTAAGAATGGGGGGATGTCTGTAAGCATTCCTTTAAAGACAAACACCCAAAAGCGGGGGACCACAATTCCTTGAATTTGATTTTTTCATATAAAATTATTTCAGTTGTCACCTGAAGAGGCTATAGGTGGGGAGCCTTCCTTAGAAATTAAAACATACAATTTTCCAGAAACGCAATACTTTCAATAAGCAGTACATGTACGTAAGAAATCCCCAACATGGCGCATTTACAGTCATAAAAACAGACATAACTGGATTATAAATGTGACGGATTTTCTTGTGACGATACAACGCAAATATAGAACAATAGAAAGGAGGGGATCTCCAACAATACCTAGTTCCAGCACTAACAAGAAAAGCCGAAACCACCCACTGCAAAACATGCACGCATCAAACTGAAATGACTACACACAAACCAACAGCAAAACCCCAAACCACCAACTGCAAAACACTCATCAAACTGAAATGACTACACACAAACCAACGAGACCCATGGACAATCAGTGCCGACTTATGATGGATACCTGCCACCTTCCACTTCAGTAGCAGACTTTGTGGTTATCATTGATTACATACGCACAAACAACACTCCCACTTTTCAATATATCTAACATATCTGTGTAAACGTAGCTGTAATGCAATTCAGATAACAACCTTCCAAATAATAGTACGGTATATTGGATACAGTAACCATGCATGGCTAATATTTTTGTTTTTCTAGCATAATGAAGACGCTGGTTCTCAAACTCTTTGGCCATGTTGTATTGTCTGAATTGAGGATCACTGACGAGGGTTGAGTATCCGGGTCGTGCATGTCTGGTCAATGCTGCAAAATCAACCGTTCTTAGATGATACTATTGAACTTGATACTACTATATATATATTGTAGTACATGTAAAGGAATATCAGAGAAGAAATGTCAATACTATCCCTGGACACCTCATCTTTTTTCTGGATACACTTTTGCTCTCATGCAGAATATTTTGCTTATTTCAATTGATTTTTCATTTCACTGATAATGTGTTTCAATTTATCAATTTATTATTTAATATTCTGATTTTATATTTTTGTTGTTCATTTTCGCTAAATGCATGTGTTTTCGATTGTATTTTGGTAATTTTTCTTGTTGAATTTTTGGAAACATTCCTTTTCTTCTTTACGTGATTACATTTACTTTTATCGAATTCGAGCGCCATGTTGTAAGTTTACACTCATGCGTCAGGCCGAACACGTGACAATGCGAGGTTGTTTCCATAACAACGTCCATTCATATGGATAGAGATGTCACGTGTTTGACCTGACGCATGAGTGTAAACTTACAACATGGCGCTTGAATTCGAAGAGACGAAGCGGAGGCAAGTAGAATCCCGACCGTATCATTGATATTAAAGTTTAACAAGGTAAAATATAATTGCAGATCGTTTAGTTTTATGTTATTCGAGTGAGACACAGTCAATAACCCCCTAGAAAATTTGCCGATTCGTGCCGGCCATATCATAAACTTGGATTCCGGGTTTGTTCAATGTAGATTCCTGTGGCCAACACATCCCTTCCAACCAAATATCCAAGTGTCGTTAGCCGTTTCTGCGGCTATGTCAAAATATGCTTGCCAAGTTTGAATTTCCCGCCGTCTCTGAAAGCGTTACTCATTCTGTAATGGGGTTTTATATCAGTCCGGGAACGAAAACAACATACTGTATTTCAATAATATATTCTGCGTATCCTAAAGAACATTCCAAACAGAGACCAGGTGCCCGGGGTATCATAGTTTACAACTCTAAATATGGTTTTATACAGCAGATTATTTTCTATTTGGATCTAATGCTCCTACAGCCTTATGTCATCATGTTTATTCAATCATTGTAAAATTATTTTACAAATATCTCAAAAGGTGCTTATCCTTTGTCAAAGGCCTCAGATCAAAACGATACTGGGGCTAAACAATACATTTCATACTGAAAAGTTATGACTATTCAAATAAGTTATATTAGAATGAGTGGCCAATGAAAATCAAACACTATATCCGAATCCGAATATCACAATCTATAGGAAATTCAAATCCTTGAAACATAAAAACGAACAAACAAAGGGAGGTGATCCACATCACTGAATATTGGGGAAACCATTCTCACAATACGAGACACAGTGTACAAATGAAGATAGTAACAACACGCTTTATAATCACGGAAGACGACAATATAGTTATTAACAATCTCCACATGACCATTTCAACCACCAAAGTCGACCAAAACATTCAATAAATTGAATATTGGGGAAACCATTCTCACAATACGAGACACAGTGTACAGATGATGATAATAACAACACGCTTTATATTCACGGCAGACGACACTATCGTTATTAACAATCTCCACATTACCATTTCAACCACCAAAGTCGATCAAAACATTCCAACATTGCAAAAGTAAGCTTAATTACACAAAGGCAGGCAACATAACTCTTCCAAGCCAGAGACAAAAAAAAAAAACGAAAAACGAAAATTGTTTTAAATACTTTTCTTACCTTTATTAGTCAACGCCGAGTTTTCTCTCGGTCTGTCTGTCCGTCTGTCCGTCCGTCCGTCTGTCCGATTATCAGTTTCCGGACTTTTTTCTGCAACGGATGGATATAACCAGATGAAATTTGATACACAACTTGGTCTTGGATAGTTACAGAGCAAGTTCGACTTTTGTGAGGCTTGACCTTTTTTTTCAAGGAGTTATACCCCTTGATGACTTGCAAAATTCAGTTTTTGTCAGTTTTCCGGACTTTTTTCTGCAACAAATAGAGATATTCAGGTGAAATTTGATACACAGCTTAGTCTTGGATAGTTAGAGAACAAGTTTAACTTTCGTCCCGCTTGATCTATTTTTCAATGAGATATGCCCCTTGGTGACTTGGAAAATTCAGTTTTTGTCAGTTTTCCGGACTATTTCCTGCAACAAAAAGAGATATTCAGGTGAAATTTGATAGTCAGCTTAGTCTTGGATAGTTACAGAACAAGTTCGACTTTTGTCACGCTTGACCCATTTTTCGAGGAGTTTAACCCCTTGGTGACTTAAAATATTCAAATTTTGTCATCACTTTCCGAACTTTTTTTCTGCAACAAATTAAAATATTCAGGTGGTATTTGATACACAGCTTAGTCTTGGATACTTACAGAGCAAGTTCGACTTTTGTCACGCTTGACCCATTTTTCGAATCGATAAAGGAGATAAAACCTCAGAACTGAGCTGCACATACAAACAGTCTAATTAAATCTCATGTTTAAGGTGGGTCCTTACTCGAACCGTTACAGGTTTTTTCATTCTATGCAGTATGTTTGGAGCGATACCGTGAGCATTTATGAAACGGTATACCTGTATGTGATTCTTTCTTCATCTATAGACATTATCTTATGAAATCTGCAATATGAAGAATTTTCATCTGGTATTTCACGCAAAAAGATAGATATAGTATACCAGTATATTTTGTTAAAAAAGCGATGCAATTATAAGGGGGTACCTTTATATTTGGAGCGATATCTTGATCATTTATAAAATATATACCTGTATGTGATCATTTTCACCATCTATAAATAGACATAATAGTATGAAATAGTGCAAAATGAAGAACTTTCATCTGGTATTTTATGCAAAAAAGTGAGATAAACTATAAATTCTCAGTTGAAAATGCGATGAAATTAAAGAAGGTACCCTTATGTTTTGAGTCATATCTTGATCATTTATAAAACTGTGTACCTGTATGTGTTTTTTTTTCTTTATCTACATACATTATTTCATGAAATATTGCAAAACGAAAACAAATCATCTGTTTTTTCTGCAAAAAGTTGGATTTAGTATATCTTATTGGTAAAAAATGTCATGCAATTATAGGGGGGGATCCTTATGTTTGGAGACTCATGTGTTACATTTCTTCTATAATGACTTGTTATCATAAAATAAAACAAAGCAAATAAACATATTATTATCATTACTGAATTTAGAGGGTTCAAAGCATATTCTGGATATGTGATACTATTCAATCTTAATGTATATGGGTATATTTATAATGTACTGTATCTTTGATGAAAAAATTACATATCTATGTCTGTGTTTTATTTCTCTTTTGGACCATTGTGTTTAGGAAAAACCTTAAAATAAAAATTTCATCTGTTAGATTTATGAGTAGGGACCCACCTTAATTGAAGAGTTCTTTATGGGCAGAGTTGCAGGACATAATATATGCCGCCTGTAGGGGACTTATATCGCTCAGCGATCATAACATTTTTCAAGAAAATAAATATTTTATAAACGACATTGACAATTCATTCAATTCATTTGTTGAAAACAGTGATATTTCGGCAAGCGAAGATGGATCTTATGAGTACATCAGCGGTTATTGAGATTCATTGGTGGACATAGTCTTTGCTGGATTAGGTAACGAATACAAATTCATAACAGAAAAGTATGTCGGATCCCTCTTTTCGGAATGATGAGTGACGTTCTGGATTGAATTTGGTGGCTGTCATCATCACCAAACAAGAAAGGATCACCTGATGTACTTCGAGGCAATCGCCGAATTTGTAAGTGTCAATGGATATTTTGAGACGGGTGTTGCAAGCAATCAGGAAATGATGACTCTCAACGGGCACCTGGTTTCACTTCCGAAAAACAAATATGGACAATGACCATATCCCTGCACACAGCACAAAATCGACAATTCAGAAAATCAGAAACCGAAGGCATGCAAAATCAGGATAAAACAGGAACCAAAGCAAACAAACAAAACCCTCCACCATATGAAAAGCAGCGAACTCCCGACATGGGAGTGAGACCAGGTGCCCAGGAAGAGAAAGCATCTCATGCTTGCATGCAACACCCGCCGCTTTAATTCGGTAGAACTGTCACATCCGGTTACTTCCATTTCGGAAGACATAGAGTACAATCTTTGGTTGGATGGTTCAAATGGTCCATGACAGAATACCATTTACCATTCTGAGGAGTGGGACATCATAGTGTATGACGAGTTCCCCATATCGACCGTAGAACTTCCTCAGTGACGATGTTAGTCGGTCACAAACATATCCCTGACTGAGAAGCTTATCTGAAAGACGCCTTGTTCTCAGAACAAAATCCATATATTTGGTACTTGCTCTGGCATAGCGTATCAACTGAGATATGAACACGCCATAAGCTGGCAATGAAGGCATGTTGCTACTTAGAAAAGGAAATTTTAAGACTGAAATTGAAGTCGTCACGTTTGTCATAGAGTGAGGTGTTCAGTTGACCATCAGTGTCGTAGGACAACATTATGTCCAAATAGTATGCTGAATTATTTGTCTCTGCAGTTTCTTTGATTTCAAGCTCTGAAGGATAGATACTGCTCAGGTAATCCGTGAATTTTGGATTATCGATGGACAACACATCGTCTATGTATCTGTAAGTGAAGTTGAAGTTAGAAGCTAAGTATCTTTTCCCATCAGAGACCAAAGATTGAATGAATTCAGCTTCGTACGAGTAAAGGAAAATGTCGGCAAGGAATGGGGCACAATTCGTCCCCAATGGAATTCCGACAATTTGCTGGAAGACCTTTCCTCCAAACACCACAAAAATGTTGTGGATCAAAAAGCTTAACATCTGAATAATATCTGTTTCAGTGTACTTATTTTCAGAATCGGACTTTTCTTTTACAAAGAAGGTTTTGTCATAGTTTACAACAATAAATTTGTATTTGCGATTACCGTTCTTACTTGTAAACGCATTACTTACAATTTTTGCGAGTCGCTCTTTCAATTTAGAATGTGGAATTGAAGTGTAAAGTGTCGAAAAATCAAAGGCTTTGATCGAATGGACTCTACTTAAATGAGCGGATGACAAATATGGATAATGACCATATCCCTGTATATAGCACAAAATCGATAATTCAGAAAATCAGAAACCGAAGGCATGCAAAATCAGGACAAAACAGGAACCAAAGCAAACAAACAAAACCCTCCACCATATGAAAAGGAGCGAACTCCCGATATGGAAGTGAGACCAGGTGCCCAGGAAGAGTGAGCAACCCCTGCTTGCATGCAACACCCGCCGCTTCAATTCGGTAGAACTGTCACATCCGGTAACTTCCATTTCGGAAGACATAGAGTACAATCTTGGGTTGGATGGTTCAAATGGTCTATGACAGAATATCACCCACCATTCTTGAGAGTGGAACATCATAGTGTATGACGAGTTCCTCGTATCGACCGTAGAACCTCCTCAGTGACGATGTTAGTCGGTCACAAACGTATCCCTGACTAAGAAGCTTATCTGAAAGACGCCTAGCTCTCAGAACAAAATCCGTATATTTCGTTCTTGCTCTGGCATAGCGTATCAACTGAGATATGAACACGCCATAAGCAGGCGATGAAGGAATGTTGCTACTCAGAAAAGGAAAGTTTGTAATGCTAAATTGAAGTCGTCACGTTTGTCATAGAGTGAGGTGTTCCTGTGACCATCAGTGTCGTAGGACAACATAATGTCCAAATAGGATGCTGAATCATTTGTCTCTGTAGTTTCTTTGACTTCAAGCTCTGAAGGATAGATACTGCTCAGGTAATCCGCGAATTTTGGATTATTGATGGACAACACATCGTAAGAAAGAAAAATGTCGGCAAGGAGTGGGGCACAATTGGTCCCCATTGGAATTCCGACAATTTGCTGAAAGATATCAGATGTTCTAAAAGTTCCTTCGAATTCTTTAAAAGGCACATCTGGTTGATACCACTGCGAGAATATACTGTCGAACAATATTTTTGAAGCCCAGATTTGATTTCAGATAAAACTTTGGTTATTCATTCTTATTCATGCCGAGGTTAGCAACTTGGTTTGGTAAAACTTTGGTTATTCAATGTTATTCATTCCGAGGTTAGCAACCGTTCGAATGGGAATTCAAATGATTTTGCCTTGTCTTGAAAGGATAATCAATGGCGATTAAGGACAACCACCTGTCACTCATTTTGCATAAAGTGAGGTTATCCAGATTATGTGTACACAACCCTTCCGCTTGACTTGTTACTCAGTGGCCTATAAATAATATGAAGAATCGCACATCCAATTGCACTTAGCCCCTCTTTCATATTTCATTGCGGTTGCTTTAAGTCTTCATTTTTTCTTCAAATCTGTATTAAGAGGAATGAAATTAAAATAAATATTATCAAAATTGATTTTTTCATTATAATTATCACATGCATTATAACATGCGTGGCTTGGATCAATCGAATACCATGTCGCACTGTGAAGATATAGTCCCTCTGCATACCTAAATTAATGTCATATGACAGAAATATTTACTTATATGATGCATACAAATCCATATTAGAAAAATAGCAATCCAAGGAATACTTGTATCGCCTGCGAAGCGGTTTGATTATTATTCTAGAAAGTGGATCATAATTATTTATCTCAGTAGAAAAATCTTGTCAAATGAAATTCATTTGAAATATCATACCTCTTAATTACAAATAAAAAGACATGGTCATTCTCAAATTTTCAGAAAAGAGTGTCAATCACCTAGGTCAAGGTCACTACGTAAAAATTGGTAACAAAATGTTTTCATCATAAGAAATATTAAAGACCTATCACCTACCAATTAAAAGATATATATAACCTTAATTTCTACGAAAAGAAGGTCAAATATCTAGGTCAAGGTCAAAAGGTAAAAAATTATGGTATGTGTAAAAAGGCATTGTAACAAGGAAAATACATGTGGTGAAATATCAAAGCCCTATCACCTACCAATCAAAAGATATAGCCAATTTTACTTTTCTTGAAAAGCAGGTCAAATATCTAGGTCAAGGTCACAAGGTCAAATATTATGGTCTGTGTAAAAAAATCTTGTTACAAGGAATACACATGTGAAATACCAAAGCCCTATCACTTACCAATCAAAAGATATATACAATCTAATTTTTTTTAAAAGTAGGACAAATATTTAGGTCAAGGTCAATAGGAAAAAAACCATGGTATGTGTAAAAAGGTGTTGTTACAAGGAATACACATGTTAAATATCAAAGCCCTATCACTTTCCAATCAAAAGATATAGCGAATCTGATCTATTTATCAAAAGTAGGTCAAATATCTAGGTCAAGGTCACAAGGTCAAAAATTATGGTATGTGTAGAAAGGTCTTGCTACAAGGATTGCACGTGTGAAATATCTAAGCACTATCAATTACCAATCAAAAGATATATCCATTTTTAATTTTTTTGAAAAGTAGGTCAAATATGTAGGTCAAGGTCACTAGGTCAAAAATTATGGCATGTGTAGGAAGGTCTTGTCACAAGGAATACACATGTGAAATATCAAAGCACTATCACTTACCAATCAAAAGTTATGGGCTGTGACACCCAAAGTGTGACAGACGGACAGATGGACAGACGGACAACGGACAAAGTGATCCCTAAGTGCCGCTATGCTTCGCAGGCGACACAAAAATCAATGAAAAACCAAAACAAAGGATAAAAGAAAAACAAAAAACTATACATTTCATTTCTGGTGATTCTTTGCAATTATTATTATACAGGATCTTGTTACAGTTATTACTGAAAAAATCAAAAATATGTTTCTGTAGTCACACATTTCAATGGAATTAATCGCACTCCAAGTTTTGCAATTTTCATTAAGGAATAACACGCATTTAATAAGTCTGCATTATAATATCACTTTTGAAAATTTCTGTTTTAAGATTAATATAAAAGTCAGTGTCTTAATTTATTGAAAGGGATAACATTTAGTTCAATTTGATTTTAAACTTTTGAACTTTTATTATATAATCTGACATATCCCATATCATTGATGTAAATACTTCACAACATGTACAGTTCCATCTATCTGTGTTATCCATAAATTGTTATCATTGTTCACGGCCAGCCATGTTGGAGACTGAATACCATGTGAACGTCCTAGCAACTCCCTCATCTGTAAATTCTGATCTATGATGCAAACACAATTTTTTGAATTGTCTGCACATAAAATGTTGTCCATCTTATCCACCACCAATCCCCATGGCCGTCCTAACTGTCGCCCTCCTGCTGTGTGTGATATAGTTGACAGGACTTTACCATCTTTATTGACTATCACCCCAGCTTGGTTTATATTGTTACTGATGTAAATGTCACCATCAGCTTCCTCTACAGTATGTACAGCTGTGTATCTACCAGAGCCTTTGTAGATCTGTTTGACGTTAGTACCGTCACCATTGATCTTCACTACTCTCCCATCTACAGTACAAATCAGTATCTTCTGGTCAGCTGTAACAGATACTCCATGACTATTGGACGGTGATGCATCAAACACGTGTTGTTCTCTGCCATCTCTCAGGAGTCTTCTGACTGAAATGGAATCAGCACTACGGGAACTTATGATCACAGCCAGTGCATTAGGACTGTTCTGTATCGCCCTCCTCTTGAGTTCCTGACCTTTGATGTCCACCATTACCAGCTCTCTGGATTCAGACCCACCATGCCATACCTCACCTCTTAAAATTTTGATACATATTCGAGGATTTCCTTGTAATGGACATTTGAACTTCGATACCATTGTCGGAGTTGTAGACTTCAATGGCTTTCGCATAAGTGAAGAAGGGGAAATATGTAGCTTTCCCAGATTATCTACTATTTAATGTAAACGACCAGGTATAAATATAGGCGGATCTGGACATTTGGCTTTACTCCCTTTTCCAGGCAGAGTCGACTTTCCTTTCGTTACATTTCTAAGAACTGGTAGGATGTTCTTTGCTATCGTGTCCTCATATTCTGATATTCTATTCTCGTTTAAATTGATCTTTGATTTCATTTCTTCTTCTGTGAAATCAAAAATTGCCAGATGAGAAACTTGAATGTTGATTATTTGATCTCCTCTTTCTTTGTGTATTCTTTGAAGTTCCTTTATGACAGCTTGATTCTCATCTTCCATATCTTTCAAAATTTTCTTGATTTTCTTCTTATAGTTTTCCTTTTCCATAAGTATTTCCCCATTCTGGTTCTTCAAGGTTGGTAGAGCACTTTGCATTGCCTTAATATCATCCAGAAGAAGTATTTTCTCTCTCTCCAAAACATCAGCCAGGTTGGACATTATATGTCCTGTGTGCTTCCCAGTGACACATTTGATACAGACTGGTATGTAACATGTTTCGCAGTGACAGGAAGCTTGCTCTCCATGATCAGCACAGGTCAGGATCGTGGTGTCTCTGTCTCCTAGTTAGGATCTTAGTACTACATTATGACCTTTGGTGAACTTTCTATATAATTTCTCACATGGAAGACAGAGTGTATGTTTACATTCTATGCAGTAGTATTCAACAGGTACCTCGTCCTCACACACATTGCATGGAACAGCTTTCTGTGCTTGTGCCAAGTTTGCAGACTTCGAAAATGCCATTCTGCTAACCTGGAAAGAACAAAAGCCGAGCATATGAGATTGTTGTTATAATTATCTTGAGATAAGTATATGTTTACTGATATGCCAAACACGTACACATTTTGACGCAGTAATTGAATGGAAAATGAATGGAAAAAAAGAGAATTTATCAGAATGTACATGATACACTATTCAAATATTGACTGGGTATGAGTTCGATTTGCAAGAAAATGCACGGCTACGGCATACTATATTGACCGAGGCCGAATTCAATTTACTGTGGCGTAGCCGTGCAAAATTTGTGCATATTGAACTCATACCCAGTCCATCTTTTATATATTATTTAAGCACAATCTTTCTGTTAAAATCTAAATCTCACTAGAGGTCTTTGTTAATATCCAAACTATAAATACTTAAAATACTTTACCACATGATTTACCTATATTTCTTATGTGCAAAAAAATTCATGGAACCATCATCATCGCTCATCGGAACTTTCCACTAGTAATACTTATATCGATAGCAATGAACGTGTCCACAACATTTTGAGCAAACATAAAAGTGAAATTTCTTCATTTAACATCCCTATTTCTAAATTGGATCTCTCACAAATACTATTTCTTCATACGACTTTTCAATATGTACACTACGAATCCTCATGAAAAAATATATGATCGATTGTCAAAAAATTATTAAATGGTGTTTTGATAGAGAGGAGAAAACTATAAGTATAAAAATGTTATTCATCCACACGTGTCTGGTGCATGAAAATTGGTTTGAAATTTTCCTCAAGAAGGTATAGCGTTAAAAACCTTCCGCATTATTATCCAAAAAAAAAATATTCTAAACAGGGCAAACATTACAAACACAGAAACACCAATTTTGGACTTTAATATCAAATTTGTTAATGGAGAGAATCATACAAGTGTGTATGACAAAAGAGATGATTTTGAATTCAACATAGTAAATTTCCCGTGGCTTGATGGTGATGTTCCTAGATTACCGTTCTATGGTATCCACATTTCACAGCTCATCCGGTATGCTAGAGCATGTACTGATGTTTTGGATTTTCAAAGTAAATTTAGAATTTATCAAGATTTTTTTAGGTCAAGGTCTTCGCTTTCACAGACTAGTAAAGACTTTCTAGAAATTTTACAAAAAAATATTGTCAAATTCTTTTGAAATTCGGACCAATACAATCAACAGAGTATATTACTTTGGGTATTTCACAACCTGCATTTTACGGTGACATAATTAACAAAATAAGAAGAATCAAAGATAGACAACATTACCATCGAAAATGCGTCAGAATCATCAAACGCCTTTTAAACCGTGGGTATGATCCTGATGTCACCAGACGGACACTATGCTTGATATTTGACCAATCTACACTCTTGTAGAAGCGCATTCTTAAAACGTGCACTCTGACTGACTTCGACGACGGGACTTCATGACGGGCCCTGTCCAAACCTCTTTAGAAAAGACATGGCCTGACCACCTATCCTCTATAAATGTTAGTCGGACTCCTCGGGTATTAACATACATGAGCTCGCACTGGCCGAGCACGGATTGTATTACATTGTACGTACGCCCTCTTTTTATATCCATTTATACATTCAGCTGTGTTGCTTCGGCCCCTGTGTTTTGCTGTCTTGTTTGTGTGTGGTCATCTGATAGTGAGGGGGTTGTTTTACACCACAATTGTATGTTCTTCGTGACCTCTGGCAAATCGGAAAAGTGGAAGAGTTGTGCGCACGTAGTCAAGGATAACCACACCTATTGTTATTTTCGTGGCAGATGACAGTCCTAAGTCGGCACCGGTTGCCAATTGGTCTCATTGTTTTTATGTGTAGTCCTTTTTGCTTGATGTTTCTGTGATTTGCGTTGTTGTTCCTTGTCCCTTTTGCATCTCTTTCTGTGCGTGTCTGCTCTGTATTTTTGTATTGGGTGTTTTGGGGTTTTGCTGTGGGTACTGCAACCTGGTGTTGTTGGAGACCACCTTCTTTGTTAACTTCATATCATGCATTAAATTCTTCTCGTAACGTCGCTTTTCATTTGGCGCCGTGTTTGACGTCTCTATGTGATCATATGACGTCAAGTACAAATCAAAATGTACATGTTGCTCGAATTTAGTTCATCAAATATCTTTATGTCTCATGATTTATCAGAATCATTACCCAATCGTGAGTAATTCATTCATTTCCTCCCGATTCTAGATGAAGAATCGAAAGCGAGGCACGGAGCTGTGCAGTATAGTAAAATACCTTATCGCTAGCTAGGAATTTGATTGGTTGATCAAATCACTTATTTAATATAACAAAATATAGCATTGCAATATAATCGTAAAAGATAATTATCATCTTCATTCGAAAAAAGTGGATTAGACACATCTGAATTTTGGGTTTTCCAAACATTTGACATGTAAAAGTATTCGACGGAATGGACCTTTTTTTAATAAATAAAATCGAGTACATTAAAATAGGCTTTATCCCTTGTGATATATGGAACGGTGTTTTTAGCTGGGCGGTCCATGACGGTCCATGACATAGTCAAGGCTGTCCATGACGTCATTGACGTATTCGACGTCTAAGACAGCATTAGTAATCAAATAATATTTTAACATTATTAATACCTATAAAATGCATATTTCTTTTATTTTTACGCCATATTTGAACTTAGATAATCTAAAAGTGCAACCTGTTACTCTTAAATTTTAATGATAGATTAAAAACTAAATTTTTCAGCAGAGTTTTCTCTACTTATCACTTGTTGCGGCAAAATTTTAATAAGCGGCCATTTTAAAAAGCAGAGAAAAAGTAACCAACAACAGGTAAATAGTCAAAACTGACTTAAACATGGTCGATAATACAAGTTTGGTGCACTTAAATTAGTAAAAAGTAAGTTTTTCTTCATTTGTTTGTGAAATTTCAAATAAATTGAAACAAGATAACCGCTTGCACGTTTATGTTTTTGCGAACTTTCATTGGTAACATAAACGCTGTAAGGAATAGAATTTTTCAAAGGGACGTAATCTAATAATGAAACAAAATCAGTATTTATCGCAGTTCTGAAAAACTATATGAAAAGTTTTGAGGTACGAGTGTGCATTGCGCAGTGATATGTATTGTCTATTGAGCAATGGCCTGGTTTGGTTTAAATAATAGATAAAGCCGACGCTCATGCAGCAAGATACGCCCGTTGGGATTTTTGTTTACAACATCAAAATATCTAAGTCCCATAACTCCATAAAGACAAATCTGATGAACCTCAAATTCGAAAGGCGCCATTTTCTCTACAATCTAATCACGATGTAGAAATATCATGAAGATATGTTGACACCTATTCAAGTTCCTGCGTTCCATGTGCCTATAAAATGTATGTACATATAAGCCCCCCCTCCCATTACACATAATATCTCGGTTATGCGACAAATTTTTTTTTTCAAAATCGTTACATATGTCAAAGAACATCCTTTCTTTCCTGCGAGGGGTCTAACAGTAAGTGTTTTGAATATTTTCCCTGACATGATCGCCATAGCACTTTCTATATAGAAATGGCACCAGACAGTGCAGTTCATGCTTTTTATTGTTTTCATTTTCGAGCATGAACATCGACGGCGGGTGCGGCTAGCCAACAGGGGATGCTTACTCCTCCCGGGCACCTGGTCCCACCTCTAGCTTGCTAGGGGTCCGTCGATTCTCAATTTGATGCTCTATTGTGAGTGTTGTTGAGATTATCGTCAGGATCTTCTTTAACTCATTGAAGTATACAAAATTTCAAAACATTTCAACCAGAAATAGATTTTTAAATAATTTTAACTATTTTAGTATATTTTCACTGTATTTAAAAAAATCTAAGTCCCATAACTGTGTAACGACAAATCGGATGAACCTGAAAATCATAAGGCGGCTTCCTCTCCGCAGTCCAATAATAATGTATGATTATCGTGAAAATCTGTTGATGCATATTCAAGTTATTGCGTTCCATGCGCCTATTTTTTGCACTTACCTTAACATGTATGCGCATATACCCCCCTCCCATTACGTTATGCGACAAAAAAACCCCGTAACATATGTCAAAGAACATCCTTTCTATTTCAAGTATACAAAATTTCAAAGCATTTCGACCATAAATAGATTTTTAAATAATTTTTAACTATTTTAGTATATTTTCACTTTTTTTAAAAATCTAAGTCGCATAACTCTGTAACGACAAATTGGATGAACCTGAAAATCAAAAGGGGGCTGGCTCTCCACAGTACAATCATAATGTATGAACATCGTTAAATTCCGTTGACGCGTATTCAAATTATTGCGTTCCATGCGCCTATATTTTGACCTTAGCTTAATAACATGTATGTACATATAACCCCCCTCCCATTACACATAATATCTCGGTTATGCGATAAAAAATAAAAAAAACCCGTTACATATGTCAAAGAACATCCTTTCTACTTGAAGTATACAAAATATCAAAACATTTCGACCAGAAATAGATTTTTAAATAATTTTTAACTATCTTAGTATATTTTCACTGTATTTAGAAAATCTAAGTCCCATCACTCTGTAATGACATATTGTCGAAAGGCGGCTTCCTCTCCAAAGTCTGATCACAATCTATAAATTTCATGAAAATCCGTTGACGCATATTAAAGTTATTGCGTTTCATAATAATAATAATAATAACTAGATGGCTACTGTTGCAAGCAACAGACGGATTCCTCCTTTATTAGACCTTCCTCGGAACTGAAGTGCTAAAATCCGAATAAAGAAGATGGAAAAAAGAATAGTTGCTTTAGTACCATATTAACTTCAGCAAATGAGTCAAAAGAGCTTATGTCTAATTTTGCACTCTTGTTTATTTATCATCAAAATAGAAGAAAAAATAATAAATACCTTTCATGTTTACGAAAGCTTTAAACTCCATGCACAATCAATATCTAATCCTTTACAATGACTTTCTCAAAAAAGAATTGCACAATGAATTTGCAATGAGATAATTTCTATTAATAGAAAATGACAACAACATGAAACTACTGATATGTAATGCTAATAAGAATAAAAAAGAAAGAAACAGAAAACAAGAATAAAAGAGTTATCCATCTTACTATGTAAAGTTCAAATAAGAAGTACTACTTGTGTGAAGAATAAATAGTTATGGACAAAATCCTGTGTATTCTACAAGAGTAAATGTTTGTTATGACCTTGAAAAAGTTAATTTGACCTTTAACAAAGGTAATGGATAAAAGATAAGCATTTGAATTTATTCTTATCATGAGTCCTCTTAATCTAATCAAAGCTCAATATTTTATCGACAAAAGTATGTTGAAATCGAACAAATGACCTTGGGTCAAGGTCAAGGTGAAAGGACTTGATGCAAGGAATATTTGTGCCAAGTTTGAATTCTCAAGGTCAAATGGTCTTTGTTCTATAGGCAAAAGTTTGTTGTGACCTTGAGAATCAAATTTGACCTTGGACCAAGGTCAAGATGAAAGGGCTTGGCTCAATGATTGTATTTATGAAGTTTGAACTGTCAAGGTCAAATAGTCTTTGTTCTATAGGCAAAAGTTTGTTGTGACCTTGAGAATCATAATGTGACCTTGAAACTATGTCATCATCAATGACCACCTATTAGTAGCCTACCATCCAAGTTTCAACTCAAAATCTCAAAAAATGTAGAAATTGGCACTGTGCCAATTTAAAGTTCCATTTTCAACTTGGAATAGCGCGAAAACCATAAATATTTTATCGAGCATGTAAGCGTATAAAAGTTTACAATTTTCCCAAAAAACATTTTAAAACAAATTTCGTTCAAATCGTACGGTTAGTTTAGGAGTTATAAATATTTAAAGATTTGACCTTTGATGACCTCCAGCGGGGGCATTGGTGAACTTATCGACAAACAAAAAATAGTTAAGGAAGATCTTGTTATGCTCTTTCTGATGGTACTATCCCTTTTGCTCTGTGTTAAAAGACCTTTGAATAAAGTGTCTGGAAATGATGAGGGGGTAAGAATAAAAATAATAATAATAAGAATAATAATAAGAATAAAGAAAAGACATTGCAATAACAGAAAGGATTCCGACGGAATAGTCGGAATCCTTAATAACCATTTGCGGGCAAAGATGAATAAACATATATCGCTTTAGAAATAACAATGAAGAATAGCATTTTCCACAATTATAAAATAACTTCTTACCCTGGCCCTGTGAAATGAACCTTGTATTATCCATTTTGTACAGACATGGCTGTTCTATCTAAATCAATGTGACTTATGAAGAGGCTTATTGGGGAGAATTTGTCTACAAAGATATCAGATGTTTTTTTTTTCAATTTCACTAAATGAGAACAGTTACACATGGTGACGCAAAATCAATACAATTTTGTATAAATGTTACCAAGCTTTTTGGCAAGGTGAAAAATAAAGACTTAGTAAAAAAAAGTCCTTTCAACAACCTTTGGAGATCTACCAAGGTAGTTTAAATACCCATGGCCTATATGCATAATGTCACTCCGTGTATGTAATTCAATGTGATGATAGTGCCATAATTTAGAAAAAAAAGTTCTTTTTATTTCTTTTTAAAAACATCCTAGTCATGCATGTAAACTTTCAACAGACAAGGACTCTTTTGTCGATAACGTATAACATAGAAGAGTAGATATGTCGGTCGATCCGAATAAAAGTTAAGCTCAAAACATTTCACTTGAGCTGACAAAAATACTGAGTGATAAAAGATTTTTTTTTCGAAACCCGATGCCGGTATCTTTATTATTCAAACTCCAAGCATTTCAAAACTTTCGATACCAAAGGAATTAATGCTGTGAGAGTGTTCGAATGAAATGATATAAATGTTCATAAGGCAGACAGACAACGATTACCAACTCCTCCCGATCATTTAATATTCGTTAAGAAACAGGATTTTTTTAAGAAATCAAGAGTTCAAACTCTTCCATTATCAAATAAAAACACAAACACTCAAATACACAAATGTTCGGCCCCTTGGCCTTTATCAAGTGTAAAAAACGACGATCTACATCAATTCTAAGTAAAATCCATCCAGACCTTTGCTTCTCAAGCGTCCATTGCAAATGTTTATGTCAGTCTAGGACGTCATGATATTCGCGGCAAATGCATGCATTTCGCGTTACCCACGAAAAGTCACAAAGTCTTTGTAATAATGAACGTTCTAAGAGAATGTTAAACGTCTTTATATTCAATAGCATCACTTACAACCTGATAAATTTACAGCATGGACCAGACATCTGAGAGAAGATGGTTTTAAAGAACTAAATCATGATTTACACATATATATAACATTGAATTTAAAATATTACACATATATACATAACCTATTTCAGGAATGATTCTAAAATTCTTTTTGGTTATGGGAAATAACCTCAAAAAGCCGATGCACAAACGGTATAATTCGCGTAAAGAATTATACCACGTTTGTGCATCGGCTTTTTGAGGTTATTTCCCACAACCAAAAAGAATTTTAGAAACATTCCTTATAATTTGATTTTAAGTTATTTAATACATTATATGCATTTAATTAGATCTTTGAAAATCGTGAAAATGCTCAATGCAAAGTTCCTGCGTAGGGATTATCTCCCTCGTTGCTAATAACAACAGCCGACAGTTCAAGAATGGAGGCTGGTAGTTGAACGGCGCCGGCGTTTGTTTTCATACATTTCAGCCCAAGTCATTTGATATATTTCATACGATGAGAATAGAATTACTTTGGATGTGATTGCAAAGCATCTGACAATCAGGTACATGATTTTGATTAAAATGCAATCTTTCATCAGCGTGACCGATCATCGCACCGACACGATATGTTTACATTGTACCTAAAAATCTTGTTGTAAGTACTTCATTTAATCGTTTACCTCTGTTACAATCGATTATGTTTGTATATCTGAAGATGAAAATAGTATAAATGACGTGTATCTTGTATCTATTCTTCGTTATCGAGGTAATTTTCAGTGTATCGAGTTTACGGGATCCGCCATTTTGCTTAATTTTTGGAAGTAGTTCCAGATAAGGGGGCGTGTCCTTATATTTTTCAGGTTATGGAAAATAACCTCAACTTTTAAGCCAATAAAAATCCTTGTTACACGCGAAATTCTATTATTTAAAGATATCCAATAATTGTGAAATACAAGCGCAAATGTGATACCTGCAAGGATACCCAGACAGATCATGTCACAGACAAACAGCCAACCGTTTAGTTGAAAGTAAAGTAGGCCGAGATGATAGCAGAAAAAAAAGGGGGGGGGGGGTTACAAACATATACAAGACTAGTGATCCCTCATATTATGGTCATGCTTAGTAAAGCCAATCAGATAAAGGTATATAATTAAATGATTGTCATATTGAAAAAATAAATTACACACACACAGTGGCACCTGCCTTACCCTGTGTATACACCTTTAATATTAATTTCTTTTTTGTGTTATATGCATTCAGAGGTTTGTTTCAATATTACAACCATTTGGTGTTCTAGTTTCAATATTTTTTATCCAGTTTTCTTCAACGGTTAGTCTGTAATTTTTATCCTCACGCGAAGGAACGAAATATTACTTCGAGGGAAAAAGTAATCTGAATCAAAAGTTCCCCGCAAGGGGTTTGACAGTAAATGTTTTGAATACTTTCCCTGACATGGTCGCCATAGCACTTTCTGTATAGAAAAGACCTCAGACAGTGCAGTTCATGCTTTTCATGTTTTCATTTTCGTGCATGATCATCGACGGCGGGTGCGGCTAGCCAACAGGGGATGCTTACTCCTCCCGGGCACCTGGTCCCACCTCTAGCTTGCTAGGGGTCCGTCGATGCTCAATTTTTGCTCTATTGTGAGTGCTGTTGAGATTATCATCAGGATCTTCTTTAACTCATTTGTGTCACACTTATGCCCTTTGCCGTGTGGAGCTCGTAAAAAAGTTCCCCGCGAGGGTTTTGACAGTAAGTTTTTTTAAGTGCCATAGCACTTTCTATATAGGAAAGACCTCAGACAGTGCAGTTCATGCTTTTAATGTTTTCATTTTCGTGCATGAACATCGACGGCGGGTGCGCCTAGCCAACAGGAGATGCTTACTCCTCCCGGGCACCTGGTCCCAGCTCTAGCTTGCTAGGGGTCCGTCGACGCTCAATTTTCTGCTCTATTGTGAGCGCTGTTGAGATTATCGTCAGGATCTTCTTTAACTCATTTGAAGAATTACCATATTATTTCGCTCATAATTCCTGAACATTTTCCGGTTTGCATCGTTCGCCGCAGTTTTCAATTCATATTGTAAATATTTTGGCTTGCTTCGCTCGCCATAGCTTTCTATCAAAACCTTTCTTTTGTTAAATGGTTCAGTTCATATATGAAAATATCAAAAGAATGCATGTTGATGAAAAAAGGCTTAATACTGTATTACTATAAATAGATGCATGTATCACAATGAAGTATAATTTTATATGCAAGCTTTGAAGGAGAACTTCAGTATTTCATCAAGGTAAATAAGGGTAGATTTTCATGGATTATTAAGTCGGCAGTTTTAAACAAACTTTCAAATATTTCCAGATTGATGACTAGATAGCTTCATGAGATAAAGCTCACCTTTTACGTCCTAAGTTTATTCATAATATTGTGATTGTAAACATTGTCAATTCGCCGGAATATATATGTTATGTTTTTATATCCTGGACAAGTGAACTTTTTGTAGGTTTCTTTACCCCATAAATAAAAAAATAATAAAATTAAATAAAATTCTCTATTTTCTAGAAGATACAGGGAATACATCTTTAAGCACAGATAAAATTTGCAGAATTGACCAGACATGCACTTTTCGGGTACTTAACCCTTGATCCTCAATCCTCAACAATGTAATACGACCAAATATTGAGAAAGTTATTACGTCCGAAATGTACCGAAAGACGTAGCAGGAATATTCTTTTTTTAGAAATCGGGGTGAATTTTTCAACTGCCTGAGCAGAATGGAACCCCCAAACTTCCCATGCATAGTTGAGAGGTATCAAAAAAAGAAACTGAAAGGAAGGGATCCCCAACATGACTCGGTTACAGCATCCATAGAAAAACACCAATTGCAAGTGAAAACACAGAGAAGACACACAAAAGGAACACCATATATGACATCAAAACATTAAACACAAAAGACTATACATGTACATACAATAACGAGACCATTGGTAATCAGTATCGACTTAGCTAATGCTGTAGTTATCCGGATTTTGTGCACACAACACTCCAAATTCTAAAGTTCCAAGCTGTTAGAAATAAAACATTGTAGATTTAAACCTCTTTACTGTAAAGTGACAACAAAGCAGAAAGCAAAACGCAGCCCGGGATCATAGCAACAAAGATTAATTTTGTCAATGGATATCAAAAGCATATGGGCCTACGAAAAACAGTCCGTGCTCTGTCAGCTTTAACTAGCAATTGAGGAATCCGGCAGAGAGTTTGTAACAGTGAATGTGCATCTCTGGTGCGAGGCTTTGGATGGGTCAATTTTTGTCAAAAGTTGGTACATTGCGGAATTCAGAAATTCCTTAATTATATTTAACTCATGATTTAAAGATACATTTGGTCAAGTCGGGATACTACCATCAATATTGGATTTCTCTGCGCATGCAAGCTTTAATGGTAACACATATATACGAAACAGGTGGAAAAGTAACGAAAATAAGAAAGAAAAGATACATACAGACCAATTCAATTTTCTTCTAAGATGGCCGTTATGTGCGCCGCAATCTTAATCAGTGTGTATACGAAAATATTTCTAGATGAATCCTTATTTTTGTTGCTTTATGGTGTGGATTCGATTTTACAGTGTGTAATATAAAGCTAGGATGAAAGTAGTGAAATGGTTGATAAGTGTAATGTTCTATGTAAGCAACAGGATTCTGAAAATTTTTTGTCCTTAGTTTCGTATGCTGTATGGAATCTATTTAAATCTTAGTTTTGTATCCGTTATAAACACTGCAACGTGCGACGGCCCATGCGATTTTTGCTGGAATTTTCATGCACCGTCTTCGCTTCGCTTCAAAGGCTTTGCCGTAATTCATATCAATGGAAGCAAGACTATCCTACTAAAAACAGAAACTGTATTGTTACTGCAGTGACACATTTCCTCGTTGCCAAAATATGAGAAATCATTGATAAAATTTGTATCCTGATATAACAGAGTTAAAGAAGATCCTGACGATAATCCCAACAACACTCACAATAGAGCACCAAATTGAGCATCGACGGACCCCTAGCAAGCTAGAGGTGGGACCAGGTGCCCGGGAGGAGTAAGCATCCCCTGTTGGCTAGCCGCACCCGCCGTCGATGTTCATGCAAGAAAATGAAAACAAGATCTGAAATACATGCACTGTCTGAGGTAAGTCTATGTAGAAAGTGATATGGCGACCATGTCACGGAACAATATTCAAAACACTTACTGTCAAACCCCTCGCGGGGAACTTTTTTACGAGCTCCACACGGCAAAGGGCATAAGTGTGACACAAATGAGTTAAAGAAGATCCTGACGATAATCCCAACAAAACTCACAATAGAGCACCAAATTGAGCATCGACGGACCCCTAGCAAGCTAGAGGTGGGACCAGGTGCCCGGGAGGAGTAAGCATCCCCTGTTGGCTAGCCGCACCCGCCGTCGATGTTCATGCAAGAAAATGAAAACAATATCTGAAATACATGCACTGTCTGAGGTAAGTCTATGTAGAAAGTGATATGGCGACCATGTCAGGGAACAATATTCAAAACACTTACTGTCAAACCCCTCGCTGGGAACTTTTTTACGAGCTCCACACGGCAAAGGGCATAAGTGTGACACAAATGAGTTAAAGAAGATCCTGACGATAATCCCAACAACACTCACAATAGAGCACCAAATTGAGCATCGACGGACCCCTAGCAAGCTAGAGGTGGGACCAGGTGCCCGGGAGGAGTAAGCATCCCCTGTTGGCTAGCCGCACCCGCCGTCGATGTTCATGCAAGAAAATGAAAACAATATCTGAAATACATGCACTGTCTGAGGTAAGTCTATGTAGAAAGTGCTATGGCGACGATGCCATGGAACAATATTCAAAACACTTCTTTTCATACCAAGCAGACCTAATACGAACACGTGTTAGCACTTATTTGCATAAGGGTAGTCCTGTATCAAATCAAAACAACATGGTGGACGGATACCACATATGGAAGTGAAATTTAAGACGAAAAGGAATCAAAAATCGATATAATCAGAATCTGAGAAGACAAATGGAATGTAAACAATAAAAATGCAGAATAAGTATTGGGTTGAAAGTTGATAGATAAATAGCTGAGAAGACGACCGCGACCAATAACTGAAGTGGAAGTTGGAACGTTATTGATTAGCCATAACTCTGACGGATAATTGAGCTTATGTGTATATGTAGTTCTCGTCGTAATATATATTTAGGTATAAGCTTGATATGTCATTTTATTCACATAATCATATTTTGATTAATTTTGGTCTATGTCAAATATAAAATTCATAAATTCTTAAGAATTTTTATTTGTTCAAACGCATAGTGTAATATACTATAATAATTTGAAAAATTTTCATTTCCTTTAACGAATGATCAAAATGTGTCCAATCGCTACATCGAAGATAGTTCAATACATGTACATCACCTTATTATCCGACGTGAGATCTTTTAAGTTTTCGTTCAAATCGTTTTACTACCTTTTATTCCAAATGAGTACCTCTTCTTTTCATGAGTTCTTCCGCAATCAAATCATGAAGAACACATGAAGAAGTAACGTACCATATTCATGATTTTGACAATGAATTCATACTTTCACGTAGCGGAAATCCGTTAATATATTATCGAATATGATAGCGCATAAAAGTTGTACAATAAAACAATTCAATCTTCCATTCAAATCGTACAACTAATCAGTTGATAATATATGTGATATGTGATAATTTTATGATTTGATATATGCGATATGTGATAATTTTAATTATCACATATTTTGGTAGCGACATTCATCACCCTCTGCTAATTGATGTATTCATATCTCAAATGATACGCTATCCAAACAAAAATCAATAAGGAAGCAGAATGATAAGACTGTCGTGTTATTTTATACTTTATTTTTAATAACAAAAAGCAGTGACCTAATAAATATCATAAGTATACATATGTATAAACAGAATAATGTATATATTAGTTTTATGCAGAATTCAAGTATAAAAAGAAGGGAGGAGATCTCCAACAAGACCCCGTTGCAGCATCAACAGTAAAACACCAAAACACCCGATGCAAAAACACAAAAGACGAGTACAGCACGAGACGGAAAAGAGACACACGACATGTAAACACCAAACACAAAAGACTACACATAAACCGACGAGACCAATGGGTAACCGGTGCCAACTTTGGACGGCCATCTGTCACGCAAGTAGCAAATGGTGTGGTTATCCTGGATTACGTGCGCGCAACCCTCTCACTTCTCCAATTACCCAGAGGTCTCGAAGAACGTACAATTGTGGTGTAAAACAACCTCCTCACTGTAAGATGACATCACACAAACAAGACCGCAAAACGCAGAGGCCCCAGAGACACAGATGAATATGTAAATGGATATAAAAAGAGGGCATGCGTAACACAGTCCGTGCTCTGCCGGCTGTAGCTAGCTCATGTATGTAATCACCCGAGGAGTCCGACTGACATTCAGAGAGGACAGGTGGTCGGGGCCCTGTCTTCTCTAAAGAGGTTTGGACAGGGCCCGTCATGGAGTCCCGTCGTCACAGTCAGTCAGAGTGCAAGTCTCAAGGATGCGCTTGTACAAGACTGTAGATTGATCAAGTACCAAAGCCTAGTAGTCTATTATCACAGGGGTTGAGATAACCTTTAAGATATTCTTTGACATGTGAAACAGTGTAAATCTTATTTCAAATGCAACCGATACAAATAAGTACAAATAATTTGCAATAAAAATACTGTATATGATACTAGTTTATATGGTAATGTGAAAATAGTTAAATATAAAAAATATACATACCAAAATCATAATGAAAGTTGACAAGATATACATGTACATGTACATGTACAATAATAAATAAATAAATCGAATGGAACCTTCAACATCTACTTGTACTTCGATAGCAAGTACTACATGTACATAAAGTTATTCAAGTATAATGACCAATTTAAAAAAAAATGTGCACCGACTCATTTCGTGTGCGCAGTAGAACAAGAGCGGTAAACTAAAAAAAAAAAAAGAAAATAAAATGAAAAATAGAAAACGACATTTGATAGACATATTAGTAAATCGAATAAAATTCATAATGAAATAAGATGAATTGAGTAAATTTCATAATTGTATTTCTATTCAATTTCTATTCAATTAAAATTGTATTTAATTGTAATTGAGATTTTTTTTCAAAAATTTCATTTGTAAATTTTGTTTAACACATGCTTAAAGGCCGAGCTTGACCTAGTTGAAATTCCGGTGGGGAAGCAATTAAGCGCATATGGTGTTTGGGGCGGAGCTTATCTCAAACAATGTGCATGCTGGTGATAAAAATAACAAACCGCGTGGTAAAATAATATAGCGATCCATGCACGTGTACATAGCTTCATATAAAAATCTTTGTAAGTTCATTTGATCTATATAATAATACTGCTAAAATTAATCGAATTTCAAATACGTTAAAGCTGTCGTTTGTATGGAGTTTATATCTAACATGTCACAAAGATTAAGATATACATGTACGATCTACATGTTTAATGGAAGCTGGAACTTAGAAATGTGACAAAGGGTCGATCATTTCGCCGTAAAGTCTTAACTCTGTCATGGTGATGGTTTTTTTTCATTTTGTTTTGGTGTGCTTTCCAATTGTATCTTTGTTTTCTTTTGAAAAAAAAAACTTGCAAAGAATAATATAATAAATCTGTTTGTCCCTCAGTAAGCCTCGTAGTTTTGGCGGGTACTTTTTAGCGGGTCTGCATAAATTAATTTAGTGTAGACAATGGCGCTGTACAGCATGTTTCCTTCAAGAGAAGATTGTGAAAATCTGGTTTAATAAAGTAAACTAGCTTGTTAATCGTGATTGCTGTTTAATGGCGTTATTGAGCAATAACGGGATCTACCGAAAATATCAACTTTAAGAGTAAAAAGTGGGGACTTCAATCATCATGATCATATTAATGATTGTACTGTTAATTGTGAAAAAGGCAGAGGAATGATTTTACTCGGAATTTGACGGAAAGAATGTTTTCTGTTAATCAGAATTTACGAAATAATTTGTCAAACAAACATGACAAATGAAATTCGGATATACTTCAGTTAATTGTTCCAAAAACTCATAACATACATGTACATCATGGATAAGTTTTTGGATTCAATTTTATCATCAAACGGAAAAAATAGGAAGAAAATAAGGTAGGAATTGTTAACGTGTGTTAAACTCTGTTTACAATCATGCTGCATGAGAATGTGAAAATTACACGCGATGTCTGTATGACTCAGCATCCGGTATAAACAATAACAGAGTTAGAAACGCCTACCGCATGTCACTCTTCTGATTTTGAATTGAAAATTTGTCCTGCTTCGGTTTTTTAGAGTCAAAATACTCATTTATATCTATATTTTATTTCTTCATATCACATATACAAACAACTGAATACAGAGTTTAGATGCATAACAAATTTTATGAACTAATTCTTTCTTTTTCAAGAGATAATTCAAAATTTTCCTCTGCAACATGAACGTGTCTAGAAATTTCAAATTCACCACCATTTTCCTGGTTGGCTGCTATTTATACCCCAAGTTCGGCCGTTAAGAAAGAGGAAGTCTAAATCAAATGTTCCCCCATATTGAACTTTTGAGATCTGCACAGAGTTTTGAAATTTAAACACCCTGTTACCTTTAAACGATTATTGTACAATTTTCAAATACCTCAGTTTGAAAAACACCGTGTCAGAAAGAAAGATATTTTTAAAGATAAGAAATAATTGTGAAACACGTTGCCCCCGTATTATAGTCAAACCTGTCTTAAAGTGACTTCCTGCTTTATGTGACCTTTTTATCCCCCCTCCCGAGCAATTTCCCTTCAAAATTTTAATTTTAAAACCTGTATATAGCGACAACTTGTGTAACGCGACAACGACCGTGATTTTTCTGTCACGTACTGAATTCCGAACCTGTATATAAAGACTTTTAGTGTTGCAAAGGACCCAAACTACATAATATTTTACATTAAATCTCTTCATCAGTGTCTATCATAATTAAATCTACTGTAATGAATAAAAACTAATGTGATTTTATATGTGCAAAACGATAAATCAATAAATACACGAATTGATACTATGCTGTGATTCATTTAAAAGTATTGCTCTTTTACTACGAAAATTTTGTCAGATCAGCTTGAACCTGTATTCAGTGACCACCTGTCTTATATGACCTATTTTCTGTCGGCCATTGCAAAGTCACATAAGACAGGTTTGACTGTAGTTGAATACGACCATGGTACAGGTTACATCTTGCAAATTAAATGAATATCTTTTCAAATCACACTTCGTTCAAAACATAGACGGACAAAAACAATGATCGCTCAAACTGGCGTATAAAGAACAGAACCGTATGAAAACTTTTGCGATTGAACATATCGTCTTTTAAAACCTGTATTTATAGTTATATATTACTGTTATATATTATTGTGACAATTCAAATGAATTCATTTCAATTTCAACGTGATGTTAGAAAATGCTAGATCTTGTATGTGTAAATGGATGAAATAGTCAGTGATTCCAAGCTATCAATTTCATCTAACTTAGCTGACATTGGTGACTTCTCATCGAAATAAGTACTTCACAACATACATATCCCCGTCACCATGTGTTATCCAAAGATTGTTATCATTGTCCACAGCTAGCCATTGCGGTTTTTGATTACATGTACCATTTGAATGTCCTAACAGTTTCTTCACATGCATATTCTGATCGATGATGCATACACAATCATTGTTCTCGTCGGCATATACAATGTTGCCTATCTTATCCATCACCAATCCTACTGGTCCTCCTAACTGTTGTCCTCCTGTTGTGTGTGTTATTGTTGACAGGACTTTACCATCCTTGTTAACCTTCACCACAGTATGGTTTCGCCAGTCACTGATGTAGATACTACCGTCAGAGTTCTCTACAGCATGCACAGTTGAGTTAACAGCAGAGCCTTTGTAGATCTGTTTGACGTTAGTACCGTCACTGTTGGTCCTCACTACTCTTCCATCTTTAGTACAAATCAGTATCTTCTGCTCTGTCGTTACAGATACGCCATAACTATAGCTCGGTGATGCATCATACACATGTTGCTCTCTGTCATCTTTCAGGAGTCTTCTTACTGACATGGATTCTTTCTCATGGGGACTTATGATTAAGTCACTACAGTCCATCACAGCGAGAGCGTATGGTATATTCCCTATTGTCCTCTTCTTAAGTACCTGACCTTTCATGTCCACCATTACAAGCTCTTTAGATTCATATCCACCAAGCCATACATCACCTTCCTTGGTAACACAGATTCGAGGGGGGCCTTGTAATGGACATTTGAACTTTGATACTATGGTGGGAGTTGTTAGTTTCAAAGACTTTGATATCAGTGAAGAGGCAGAGAAGTGTAGCTTTCCTATGTTCTCTACCATTGATGGTAAGTTACCAGGTACAAATGTAGGTGGGTCTGGTAGCTTTGGTTTGTTCCCTATTTCAGGCAGGAATGACTTTCCTTTATGAACATTCTTAAGAGCTGGAAGACTGTTCTTCGCTATCGTGTCCTCATACTCTGAGATTCTTTTCTGGCTTGATATGATTTTTAATTTCATCTCTTCATCGAAGCCATCAAAAATCATCATATGAGAGTCTTGAATGCTGCGTACTCTATTCACTCTTTCTTTATATTTTTTGCTCATTTCCTCAACAACAGCTTGATTCTCATCCTCAATGGCTTTCAAAGTTTTGTTGATTTTCTTGTTGTAGCTTTCCTTATTGGTGAGTACTTCCTCTCTATGGCTTTCCAGGATTGATAGAGTTCTCTGCAATGCCTTGATATCATCCTGAAGTAATTTTTTCTCTTTCTCCAAAATTTCATTAAGATCAGACATGTTATGCCCTTTGTGTTTTCCAGTGACACATTTGATACAGACCGGTACGTTACATTTCTCACAATGACAGGAAGCTTGGTCTCCATGGTCAGCACATTTTAAGTTTGTATCTATTTCACCAACTTGGGCTCTCAATACTATGTCGTGGTTTTTGGTAGCAGCGACTCTTTTGTGATTTTTCTCACATTGTGCACAAAGGGTCTGTTTGCATTCTATACAGTAGTATTCACCAGGTACCTCGTCCTCACACACATTGCATGGAACAGCTCTCTGTGCATGTGCCAAGTTAACAGACTTTGATAACGCCATCCTAATGGCCCATTTTATTAAACCTTCAAAATATACATGGTTTAGATATTTCATTTCTCAATACATTAGAATTTATTTCTGTGAAACATGAAGTAAACAAATTCAAACTGGATGCAAAAAACGAACGTGAAGCGAATAATATATTTTATTATTTTAAATAAATGCATTACATATGTCACATCATTTTACAAAATATCATAAAGGGATTAAAAAAAACCCTTTATGTTTGATGACTGAAAAAAGTTGGGTAGATTGAGTGGAAATACGGAATATTTTTTTTTTCGTCGATGATAGTTTATCATATTTCATACGTTGTGTTGGATGAGTGCCAAAAGAGAGAGGGAGGCGTAGGGCAAGTTCGTTTTTGTCATTTTTGTAAATTTGTTCTTTTGGCCTCGACCTGCAGATAATAGATGGTGGGATTTCAGTCAGATTTAAGGAGAACAACGATCTAGTTTCAAAGAACTCAGTAGACAGCGTTCAGCTAGAAGTCATCTTTGCTGAAACTGGTGAGACAAAACAAAATCGACCTAACTTGATATTTTTCTATATATGATTTTGTTTATTTCAAGCCATTTCAATTTTTTGTAAGGAAAAAATAAAATAAACTACTCTTTGCATATCAAACAAAAAAACCCCAACTATTTCGAGTACGATACCACCCGGAACGAGGAATGAAATCGGTGAGAAACGTCGCGTTTAGCATCACGTGACAAAAATGGCGGATTTACATTCTACAGCAGTAACGACGCGTTGTTTCTGTTTTTTCGCGAACTGCTTTATCAAAAATTATGTCAAAAATTGAGATTAGAATATACGTGAACTTAAAAGTCGATAAAAATATGTAAATGACAATATTCAACAGCTCCGCAGCAACTCGGCGAGGGGACGAAAATATTTGAAAGCATAGTATTACATTCTCATTCAGCATATTTCCTCAATAAAGTAGGTGTATACGCGTTACCATAAGGGCTTTGCTGCGAGCTCTGCTCACTAATGATATTCGAACTCCAATTTCCTGTAAAATAGAATATTCTACCTTACATAAATGATTCTATGCCATCTATCAGCAAGAAAAAATTCACTTACCTTGTATAATTTATCATTTTGCCCTCATCCCGTAGTCAGATTGATTACACACCCCCTACTTACCAAAGATGGCTTTCTTTTTCAATTCAAAATATGATGAGTAAATTGAAAAAAAAAAATGCCTTAGAATATGGTTTAGATACATGTACAGGTATAAGTTTCAATATGCTAAAACTTTCATGAAATAAATACCTACCTGATACATATGGTGTTACACAATTTGTACAGACGTGGCTGCTCTAACAAAAATCAATGAAATCATCAGGAGAGGCTCATAAGGGATTATGTATATATGCATGTACGAGAAGAATATCTTTAATAAACTGTATTTACTTGCAATAAACAATGCAGTCTTCCTAAAGTAAAATCAATATCTGTGTTTTATTTTTCTGCGTTATTTGGTAGATATTGAATCTTTTTACAACCTAAAGTCCGCATGATATATCATTTATTTTCGAATCCCCATATAGACCTTTTGAAATCTGTATATCGTTTTTGAATTAAAAGAACCCTAATACACTCTGACGATAATTGCACAGTTTTAAACTAACTCACTTTGAAAAGCACCGTGTCATGCAGAAAACATTTTCTAAAGAGTAAATGTGTTTATGAATCACATTGTCCCTGTCGGCGGATATCTTTTATTAGTTGGATATGTCAAGCTCAGGCAAAGACCAAGGTACACACCACATCTTGCCATCAAAATATAGATCGTTTTAAAAGACAGATAGACTGACAGACGAGACAAAGCAAATAAGCCGCCGATCTTTTATACTTAGATATTAAACAAAGGATTGTCTGTAAATTTTACGTATGAAAAAATTAGAATATCGTCTTCTTAAATCTGTTTCCATCATTACATTGTACATGTACTAACATTATATTATAGTACACAATTTCGATGCACATTATTTCATATTTTCTAGAGAAATGGGGATCAAACATACTCCTGTATATAGCATGTTCTAAAATGTTTAGTCTTCATTCAATCTTTGACTTCACGTTTGTGATTAAGAACTTGTTTAAAATCTTATTTCTGATATGGCTACAAAATGTGCGTCTAGGATTTGCTACTCAGATGCAATTAATAAGTGTCTGAGACAGCTATTCACATCGGTATTATTTTTCATTCGGTGTTCTCCATGATATATTGACCATAACTTAGCTTACATCCGGAAAACATCAGTTAACTAAATTTGACTTATTTTCGATGCCTTATATGTTAACAAATTAAACAGTTGGTCATGTGGAGATAGGTTCTTGTCATGACAGTCAATGTGATTTTATGTTAAAATGTACGAATGTAAAAGGGAATTCTTTTGTTTTATATCTGAATTAATTTTGCATAAGATTTATGAAAATAACATAATCAATTTAGAATCAAATCGATATACCTTTATGAGAAGATAAGTTTTCTCAAAAAGGCATGATCAGGTCTAAAGCTCTTGAAATTATATACGTCCCTGCAGAGCTTTTATATGTATATTTTACAGTATTATATCCTTCCCAAGCAGAAAAAAAATCATTGTAAATGAAAACATTTTAAAACTCAAATATGGGCGATCAAGTTCCAGTTAAACCTGTTCTAACCGACCGTGACTTTTAAAATTACAAATTTAATTCATATTCAAAGTTGTTACTTGGTGTAAAACTTTATGAATATCTCTATCTCGTAATAGTGATATTATGACAGGAGGGCTTATTTTTCTTGACTGTGATTTATCATATCGTTCAATCTCTGTCTTTTAATATATTACAGTATATGATTGGCAACAAGTCAATTTCTTCGCGTCTCATGTAGGGACCCTAGTGTCTGGGGTCACAGACAATCATTGTGAAAATTATGCAAATGTAAAACTCTGTAAATATGAGATAATTGTTCGATCTTTCTTTGACACGTTCTAACATTCCCGAAATTGTTTTCTAGGGTAGAAATCAAGTAATCGTCAAAATATCAACAAATATCTCTCCTGCAGAGTATGCACTTTGACGTCCTTGAACAAATCTAAGAACAAATAAACGATATCACACATATTTAGTGAAGGACTAATTAACATGCAAAATCATAAAGCTCCCTATCTACTTTTTTTGCGATATCTCTTAAATGCCGACCCGGCGCACCGACGATCTCTCGGAGATATCAACAATGAATCCTACTTGTCATGATTTCTTTGTTGAGACGTGATTTACCTTACAGTGTATCGATGAAATATAATTTAAATAGTGTAAACAGATTTTTAATTCATTGCTTTATTTTGAATTTCTGCAGTTTGCACAAAGACGAGACACGAAAAATGATTGCTTATCATATTAAGTCAGGGTCATTTAAATGCTGGATGATTAATTCAAAATAACAGAGAATTCAAGACTAGGTTAGAATGTTGAAAGATAATATGCAATTGCCTGATTCACTATTGATAATTCTAATTGATACCATCTAGCATATTTGTCAAACGTGCAAATGTTTGATTCTGAGGGAATGAGAGAGATATTTCACAAAATAATAAGGCTAGAATTTTAAGCTTTACATCATGCCTTCAGGGCCATCAAAATCTCGATCAGAAAGGTGCGATAACCCCTTATATCGGCCTTATAATTTCGACGAAAAATAAATTCGATAAAAGAATAATTAATCATTACTTTTTGCAATGTCATGCGCATGATGTGTGACGTCATGTTCTGACGTCATTTTCCCAGAAAGACGAAACACAAAGAAAATCATCGCTTTTTACACTCAAATCTTCAAAATTCATCTACGCACAAGGCCTCGCCCACTGTATTTTTTCCAGATTAAAAGGCCGATCAAAAATCATCAATTGGTACTAAAATTATCATGGGCAAGGCCTGGTTCACTACTTTATTTCATAAATTTGTATCGAAATTGAGTTCATTTATTCATATATTCAATGATTTCAACGCTTTTAGACGTTTTGCGCTACGTATTATTCTGCAGAGGACTGTGAAGTCAAAACAGGCTTCCCTCATTTTCATTAACAATTTATATAACATTTTGAAAACTAGATATTATGGACATATGAACAACTATGAAAAACGGGCCGAAATGGCAGGTTACCGCTTCTACTCTATGCCACCAAAAGTATGCCGCCAAATGTCTCTGCCGCTCGAATTTCGGTTATACACTTGATATAATGTTGTCCTACGACTCTGATGGTCCCATGAACACCTCACTTTATTACGATTTCAATTTCAGCATCACAAACTTTCCTTTTCTGAGTAGTAACATCCCTTCATCGCTTGCGTATGGCGTGATCATATCTCAGTTGATATGATATGCCAGAGCAAGTACCAAATATACCGATTTTATTCTGTGAGCCCGGCGTCTTTCAGATAAGCTTCTCAGTCAGGGATAGGTTTGTGACCGACTTACATCGTCACTGAGGAAGTTCTACGGTCGATATGGGGAACTCGTCATACACTATGATGTCCAACTCTCCAGAATTGTGGATGATATTCTGTCATAGACCATTTGAACCATCCAACCAAACATTATACTCTATATCTTCTTCGAAATGGAAGTAACCGAATATGACAATTGTACCGAATTGAAGCAGCGGGTGTTGCATGCAATCAGGAGATCCTGACTCGTCCTGAGTACCTGATCTCACTCCCATGTTGGGAGTTCGCTTCTTTTCATGTGGTGGTGGAGGTTTTTGTTTGTTTGCTATGGTTCCTGTTTTATCCTGATTGTATATGCCTTCGGTTTGTGATTTTCTGAATTATCGATTTCGTGCTGTATATAGGGATATTGTCAGGATCCATACTTGTCATGGTTCTGAAGGAATGATATCACTCAGGTCGAAGGGTACAAGAAACATTCCCCAGGTATAATAGTGCTAAATAGAATATTCCTGGCGGCAAAAGTCCTTCGACCCTAAATAATGGATGGTTGCTCCCCGAAGTTTTACTAGAATTTCTCGAATTTTTTTTAAAAATGGGTCCTTTAGCATCATCTTCCTCCCATCCTACTACGTCTCAATGTAGTCTTTGGACATGACTTTTACAGTCTTTGGCATATTTCATTGTTTGGCAAGGGGATAACTGACGAGGGTTAAGTACCCGAAACGTGCATGTCTGGTCCATGCTGCTTATTTATCTGTTCTTAAATGATCCTATGAATTTAAAGACGTAACAATTGTACAACTTGGTGAGTGTCACTGCTAGTAAAACAGGAGTCCCCGAGAGCACATGTAGTCAAATCCGATTTTCGGTTGATAGTTTCTCCAAACTCATTCGAAAATTTCTGTTCATGCAATCAGGAGATGCTTACTCTTCCTGGGCATATCGGGAGTTCGCTTCTTTTCATGTGGTTGAGGTTTTTGTTTGTTTGCTTTGGTTCCTGTTTTATCCTGATTTTGTATGCCTTCGGTTTCTGATTTTCTGAATTATCGATTTTTGCTGTATACAGGGATATGGTCATTATCCATATTTGTCATTTGTCTTGAAATTTCTGATAAGTGGGCCATGAAACATAATATGCCACCAATCCTGCTACGTCTCTCAATAGTTTTGGACATATCTTTCACAGATTTTTGGGCATTTCGGGTACTTAACTCTCGTCAGTGATCCTCATTTCAAACAATGAAATATGCGACATAAACGATTGAAAGAGGATCGTTGGAATAAACCTCAACCGGAAGTCGACTGTGAATTTTGAACTTAATGTGGCTTTTTCAAGTACTTATTACCACTGTTTTGTGTTACTTCTCTTCATACTTCATTCTTCATTTGTTCCCTTGCGACTGTATCTAATGAAAAAAATAGATAATGACCATATCCCAGTATAAAGCACAACATCGATGATTGTTGACCATAACTTCATGTGTGTGGATTAATGACCATGACTACATGTGCGTGGATTGTTGACCATAACTACATGTGCGTGGATTGTTGACCATAACTGCATGTGCGTGGATTGTTGACCATGACTACATGTATGTGGATTAATTACCATAATTACATGTGCGTCGATTGTTGACCCTAACTACATGTGCGTGGATTGTTGACCATTACTACATGTGTGTGGATTAATGACCATAACTACATGTTTGTGGATTGTTGACCATAACTACATGTTTGTGGATTGTTGACCATGGCTACATGTGTGTAGATGAACGACCATAACTAAATGTGCGTAGATTGTTGACCATAAGTACATGTGTGTTGATTGCTGACCTTAACTACATGTATGTGGATTGCTGACCATAACTACATGTGTGTGGATTGTTGACCATAACTACCTGTGTTTGGATTGCAGACCATAGCAACTTCTGTGCGGATTGGTTACCGTAACTACATGTGTTTGGATTGCAGACCCTAAGTACATGTGTGGATTGTTGACCAAAACTACATGTGTGTGGACTGTTAAGCATAACTTCATGTGTGTGGATTGTTGACCATAACTACATGTGTGTGGATTGCTGACCATAACTACATGTGTGTGGATTGTTGACCATAATTACCTGTGTTTGGATTGCAGACCATAACTACATGTGCGTGGATTGCTGACCATAACTTCATGTGTGTGGATTGCTGACCATAACTACATGTGTATTGATTGCTGACCATCTTATAAATTTATCAGCAGGACAACAATAACTGAGAGTTTTCATATTGCATACCACAGAGTCAAACCCACATACCGTATATCGGGTAATTTTCGCGTTGGGTAAATTTCGCGTAATTTTATGACCATAAAAAGTGAGTATTTTTCCCTAATATTCTAACAAGATCAAGGGTCAAGATCTGCGTCTTTTTTCGCTTTGTCCATTTTTCGCGATTTGAATATGCCCGCAAACTTAGCAAAAATTAGACACACGCGAAAAAATCCCGGTATACGGTATTGCCCGCAATCTGATTCAGTCCGTCAATTACTAATACATTCTAGTAACTACTGTCAATCTGCATAGCCTTATATTATTCAGTTTCATCTCCAGACATACAATCTAACGGAGTTTAAGTTCATAGTTGGGTAATCAGGAAAAAGGGTCAATATTCTTGGTATCAAAAAGTGTCACCATTAATAACAAAAATATTCAATTTCTATAGAGTTATTATCACTTTTCCACTTGATTTGTTTTTATTTCATTTCCACAATTTTATCATATGAAGTCAAAACTGTATGGCTAGCAATGGCAAATCAAATGAAAATTGAAGTAAATCGGTAATTTAAGGGTCAACTTCTGTGAAATTTGCATGACAGTGACCTTTTATATATCAAACATACGTACAACAAGAAAAGTATATCAACCCATGGATATTTTCCAAACCCACCCCAAAAAAGAAGATTAAACTATTTTCACTGAAAAGGTATGATAAAAATATGGTTTTCAAGGTACAAGGTTAAACCCTTACCGTCTGAGCTATCGTTGATTGCAAGCAGTATAGTGTTCCATTCTTTTATATCCCTCTATTTAAAAAATCTTCAGTGTTCGAGGCGATAGCAAAGTATCACCCGTGTATATCTTAAAGATGCGGACATATTGCAAGGTCTGTTACTGGAGATCAAATATTGATAGTTCTATTCATATGCATGCACCTGAACAATGATTATAGGGAAGCATGTTTTGATGATCATTATCATGTCGAATGAAAAATGTTTGCTAAACATTTTACAGGTGTATTCAAATACAGGATCAGTAGAGTGTTTTGTATTCTCTACCAATGTAAACGTCTTCATATTGAATTGCATCATTTAAGAGCAGATAAATTGGCAACATGGACCAGACATGCACGTTTCGGGTACTAAACCCTCGTCAGTGATCCTCAGATCTAAACAATGTAATATGCCAAAAAAGTATGAAAGTTACTATGTCGAAAAAGCGTACCAAAAGACGTAGCAGAATGAGTGGGATATGATGCTACAGGACCCACGTTTTAGAAATTTCAAGAAATTTTGATATCAGAAATTTTAGAATGCGTTGAAGAAACGATCAACCGAAATTGATCGAACTTGGCTACATGTGCCCTCGGGGACTCCTGGTCCACCAGCAGTGACACTCACCAAGTGGTATCAATGTAAACGTCTTCATATTGAATAGCATCATTTAAGAGCAGATAAATTGGCAACATGGACCAGACATGCACGTTTCGGGTACTTAACCCTCGTCAGTGATCCTCAAATCTAAACAATGTAATATGCCAAAAAAGTATGAAAGTTACGAGATATATTGCAAAAAGTATTATTGAAAGGTATCGTTTAAAAAAAGTTTAATTGAGCGGTATGATTCATACAGTACTGAAAGCTCATTTATACATGTTGCTTACTTTGCGAGAAACTTTAAGTACCTACATGAAGTGTAATATGAGTTCCCTGTCTGATATGAAATAATTAGGTAATGTAATTAAAAGTTCCAGACTACAAATGTATGTAAAGAAAAGCTTAATATATTGGACAGATATGTACATAAAATAACAGAATATACAAGTCAAATTTCTGAGGAATGGAATAAAAGTTTGCAATTGACATTATATCTAATAATTTATGGTATATTGTTATTGGTTGCAAAATAAAACTATTTTATGCTACAATTAATTGTCATTTACGCACATTTTCATCCAATACTATTGTTTAACGTCTTCAGATTAAAAAGCATCATTTAAGAACAGATAAATTTGCATCATGGACCAGACATGCACGCTTCCGGTACTTAACCGTCGTCAGTGATCCTCAATTTAAAAATGTAATATGGCCAATGAGTGTGAAAGTTATGTAAAAAATATACAAAAAGACGGGTGTGAGATATAATGCTGAGGGCTCAGGTTTTAGAAATTTTAAGCAGTTTTGAAAGCGGAAATTCGAAGAAACGATCGACCGAAGTTGATAGACCTTGATTTCATATGCCCTGGGGGACTCCTGGTCCAACGGTAATGACACTCTCCGAGTAGTACAAAAATCAAACATCTTCAAATTCAATAGCATAATTTCAAAACAGATAAATTTGCATCATGGACCAGACATGCATGTTTCGGGTACTTAACCCTCGTCAGTGATCTTCAATCTAAAAAATGTAATACGGTCAAAGAGTGTGAATGTTAATAGGTCCAAAAATGTACCGAAAGATGTAACGGGATGGGTGGAATTTTGATAACAGAAATAACGAATGCATTGATGAAATGATGAACTCAAGTTGATCGACTTGGCTACTATTGTACTCTCTTGGACTCCTGGTCCAGCAGCAGTGACACTCACCAAATTGTACAAATGTTAAACGTCATCAAATTCAATTATTACATATTACATTTGAAAAAAGGAAATCAATATTTGCTTTCTGTTTCATAACGTTATTGAGTCATTCACATAATATCGATCGCCTCACGTTGTTCATCTCCAGATCTTATAAATTCAAGGAAACCAATGACAACATGATTCTTTTGTTATGTATCTATGGACTAGATTTATTGCATTTCCTCGATCCCGAAAACTTGAAAATGTAATGATAGGACCAAGGAGAAATACAAACAAGTGACTTGTATGTATTATATTATATATACATATATATGCTGTCTGTCCGTATACTAAAATTCTGGGACTGGGCAGTTTGATTTCAAGGAAACATCAATGCCGATAACATAGGATATTTTTGCATAAAAGATTTTGGTCTACATTTCTGATATTGCCACACTTCTAATCTTCTCCCTTCTTCTGATTAAGTGAAGCGCCGCTACTACAGCATTCTCTCACTGCGGATGCGCAGTCATGTTGCTACTACTTGCGAGACTCTGGCAGAAGAAGAATCGAATTAACAAATCAGCCAAGCAAATCAAATTCTTATTTTGCTAAATGTCATAAGAACTAATAGCGACTTAGTCCAATTGCTTTGCTGGTGAGGATTAGTCTGGTATCGCTTCTTGGCTGAACTTTATCTGTTCTATCTAATCTCAGGAGATTCCAATTCTTTCCAGAATATTTGTTGAAAAGGAAAAAGTAAAATGAACAAAGAACAAAGTACAATGGACAGTATGGCTGAATTGCATCAAGCTACATCTGCTCGAAAAAGAAAGAAAAAGTAGGGAAAGGTCACAAGGGCAAAAAACATTGTACCAAACGGATCACAATGAATAAACATTTTTAATGATGAATAGGGCAATGCCCCATAAAGTTGGATAAGGTATAATTATTCTCTTTTGGGATTCTAGCGAGCAAGGACCCGGGTTCGAATCCCAGATTCGGCGAAAGTTCTTATGTGGGAGGGTAGGTGGTCCCCCACCAATGCCTCAGTAGGAGGTTTCCTCCAGCTCCTTGTACCCCCTCACGGCAACATCTGAGCCAAAGTGAGACATTAATATAAGTTGTGTAACTTGTTTTTTAAACGTTGTAAAATAAATAAAGTTCAATTTTTTTAAATATAAGATTAGTTAATTTGTGATGCTTTGGGACATGTCGTGATGTGATTTCTTTTCTTATACTGGATTTTGTACAGAGTGTAAATAAAATGTCAACTTTATTACTTTGTCTCACTTCAACAACACTTGGATAATTTTCGTCTGGGACGAGTGTGAATTAATACTTTGTCGTCTGGAATGACTGGAATTCTCAGTTGGGACAAGTTGTATCTATACTTTAGTAGCTTAGTGGTCTGGGACGACAAGTTTGCAGATTGTTTAAGAAAGATCTGTCTCAGGAAGACATGTTACCAAAGACCTCTCTAAGAAAGACACCAAAGATTTGTCTAAGAAAGACACACTACCAAAATAACTACGTATTCAAGACTACGCTACACTAGATTTTATTTGGATATGTTACTGAATCGACCCTACAGGAAATTTCAGGAAATTTTGAGCCGCTTTCCCTCTGTAAAGTAAATACACAATTCTAAAAAATAGAACCAGAGTGCACTAGTGAGGTGAAATTGGGCGGTGTAGCGTGAGATTTGTAAGACCCGTGAGAATTGTCAGTGCGCATGCGCGAAAGTACGCGATCTCCAGCTGTGAGAATAGTCAGACAGATCAATTTTCTGTGAAAAGATAGGTAAGTTATCACTTTTCTACATCATAGATTATAAAGAATGAATAAAAATCGAAACATATTGGTATTTTCTCGTGACAGTATTCATTTATCACAATATTTGAGCTCAAAAATCGGACGACCCCCGCTATTTATTGACATGCTGATTATTTTTCCTCCTGTTATGGATGATTGAAGTAGTGAACAATTCATAATCTATACCCGATTCTTACACGTTTTGGATATTGATATCGCGAGGTCGGTTTTAACTTAGCAAGATTATGACCTATTGCAATGTGTGTGATTCACTGAATGTGCACGCGCACGCGTACGCGTGTTCAACATTGTTTTAAAATGAAAATCGAGGGGGAACCTTTTTGTCAGATAAGTTTAAATCTTCAATTTCATGTATTATGATGAGGCAGAGCTAAAGCAGATTGAAAGAGCAGATCCTGAGTCAGCCAACTATATGAACAAAGAAATGTCAGCTGATGAAGGGGCATAGTACCGAAAGATGGATTAGATGAATAAAGTACTGGATTAATCATGATCTATTTTGTCATCTAGAGAGTCGTCAATGTAGTTTTTGTAAGTATCTTGCTGTTATTATTATTATTAGTCATTAGCTGTAAGCAGCTTATTCTTTTCATTGAAATTTCCACTAAGTTATGGTGGCGTAGCTCATTTGGTATCTAGTGCGCTCAGTCTATGGTGTTGTGGGCAATGATGCATGTGACTGACCAGCTTCGAACCCAACAAGTGGTATGTGGAGGGACGAGTACCATCAGTAATAGAGCCTTGCGTTGTGGGCTAACACCTTGATTATAACCAAGTAACCCCAGCCTAGTCTTTTGGAAGGGACTATTATGATAAACCGGGGTCTCATGTCTTGGATAGGCATACCAGTAGGTATGTTAAAGAACCCTCACTATTTCGGATGGGTGTATTGTATAGGTCAAAAACCCAGCTTACAGCTTACGTCTTTGGACGGTGTGCCAAGAATAGACAGGATGTATATATTCTGAACTGAACTGGTGAGGAAAACAAAACAAAATAAAAGAATTAACTATGTAGAAGGAAATAATGAGTTGAGAGATGGAGGAGCTTATTCACATGGTGAAGTTATGTGCAACTTTTTAGTTTTCTGCATCTTTTTTGACTAGCTAACACATTAGTCATCAAGTTGTGTCAGTATGTAACTAGCAAAACGATCATGGGCAACTTGGACTGTGGAATGCTCGTCCCGTGGAACACTCGGCCCGTAGTAGGTCCACTCGACCCGTAAATATATACGTCCACTTGGCCTGTAAACACAATCTAAGGTTAGATATAAAACTAAAATCAATCAACCTTAAATGTCTTATTAACTAGACTGAATAATCCAGTCACAGGGCAGCCAAGAGACTGGATAAATTATTCAGTCTAAATGGACACGTGTGTTCGGAATTCCTGTATATGAAAGAAAATTCTCTTGTCGAATTTCATGAACATTAATTTCAAAACATATAATTTTTTTTCAAAAAAATAACTTTAGAAACAAGAGGTATTTGAGTTTTCTTTATATTGATATGCAAACTATTTTGTAGGACCGAGTTACCTATGTTTACGGGCCTAGTGGACCTATAAGTGTTACACGGTCCGAGTGTTCCACTGTCCAAGTTGACCTATTACCTAACTAATTAGTTAGTTCTGTTACCTATTACTTTGGAGACAACTTTGACTAATGAGTAATGCACCAAAGATGTTTATTTATGTTACTCTGCCCCCGAACAAGTTCAATCGATCGTGAACAACTGGAATTGTTTGTCTTGAAACCTGCATAATGTGACATCATGCTTAAATAATTTAAGGTGGTTCAGCTTAGTAAACTCATCTTTAAAACTCAAAATTAAATGCAATATCTATCTGAAGAACTTTTTAAAAGAAAATCATGGGTGAGAGACAATTTAATAATCAATCATCCTTTTGTACATGTTGTATATAAGGGACACGGAAATTCCACCCTCAGCATAATAAAGATTTGCAAAATCCTTGATTGGGCAATTAACCCTCGTCATGAACTGTAAATCTTTGGATTTCCCTGTCATTGTACAAAGGGGGATCATTTAAACATCCAAGTTCTTTCTGTGTTATCATATGTTTTGTTAATTCAAAAAAGTTTATAAGTTAATACTGTGTTTAATGTACATGATATATACAAATTTTTTGTTTAGAATTTGGGAAATTAAAAGGGCCTGATTTTTAAAATATTTATAATTCTCTTTTGGGGGATTAAAATATTGAAATATTTAATTCAGTGAGAATCTACAAAATTTTTTAGATGTAGCGTTTTCCCATGATGATGCCATACCTCCTAGTTAACCGCCATATTGGATTACAACTTTTGAATTTTCTGACTATTCTTTAAAAATTACTTGTTGTTTGTACTTCTCATCAAGACAATTTGTACTTCTTATCAAGACATTGATGTCTCCAGTGTAATTTATTTCTTTTTAAATTGATCAAATTTTACATAGCTGAGATTAATAAAATACTCAGTGCATCCAAGCAATATACATGTATATATATGCAGCCCTTCTCTATACATGCATACATTACTTACACAAGTCAAGACTATATAGGCAGAATATAAATACATATATGGGAAAGTACTGTGCTCTAGTATAACAGTAGGAATTATGAGGCCAAAAAGAGAAAGTCCAAATGATACACATGAATTATAAGGAAAAATTGTATACTATTTGACAAGTTGAAGTCTTGGGACTTAATTGTGTAGTGCTGGTAGAGTAATGGTTAGCCTGATAGACTACGAACCCATATTGATTTAGCAATATCAGCTTCAGAATGATTTTATATTCAATAAGATACTTTTCTTTGTATATTAGGAAGTTTCTTGAGACGAGGGAGCGGCACGTGACAGAGACACTCCCTTGACCATGGACCCTTGAATCCCACTCCAGCAACCTTCAGACAGATGGGAACAGCTGTGGAGTGTTTACCCTGATGGTATGTTTATATTCATAAAATGTATCTTATTTTGGCAACTGGCAAACAAAGTATTTAGGAATAGAAAATTTCTTGCCATTAAAAATTTATCACATTTATAATATATTTGATATTACATTTGTCATAGGGGTTCTGAATGTGTAAACTCCAATGGGAAGATATAAAAAGGGGAAATTTTCAGAAAAGTAAAGTTGAATACAATGTATATCCAAAACCCTTTCCCCAGGATGTAACTAATCTGGTAGCTATAATGCAAGCAAAGTTGACAATAGTATAACTAAACAGTACTTTTGTTACTTATTCTTTGTTGTCTATCTTAATACATAGAGGTAAACCATGGTTCACTCATATCGGAGGTGAAATACATATAGACTGACAAACTAAGTATGTGACAGCTCTTCATGAACTGAAGATTGAGCTGAATTATGTATGCTACAGAATTCTGAAAATCTCCAGTCTTTCTGAAAACTTTTTTCAGCCACTAGCCCAAGATGAATTCTAATGATTTTTTGTATGATTTCTTAAACAATTTCTACTAGCCCAGCAAAAATTATGGTAGCCTCGGGCGTGGGGCTAGTGAGTTTTGGGAAAGACTGAATCTCCCGTAAGCGTTAGAAATAGTATTTTGGGATTTTATTGATTACTTTGTTTTTTTAGAATGTGGAGTGCCTCGTGAAGAACGAGCCGGTTGAGATAATGCGCCAGGTCCACGTCGCAGCTTTCCGGCGACATATAAAGAACTCCATCCTGACCAAAGGACAGAAGAAGACGGAGAGGTTTTGTGATTGGCCGGATTGTTCCAGTAGAAGGGGCCACCAGAGATGGATACAGTGTTCAGTTTGTGGACGCTGGTTTCACACCCGTTGTATTGGAATGTCGACCAAAGCCGCTTTTGAAGAAGATTTTGAATGTGTTTTTTGTGTTTCTATATATCATTGATTTATCTTGAGGACCATAAGCAAATCATTTCATGAACATCCATTTTCTTTCTTGTTATTACATGTAGATCTAAATTGTAATTTCTTCAGGTTCTGCTTTATATTCAAATATTCCATTAAGAAATTTGGTTTTCATGATGAGATAGCTTTAGTTTTTTGAAAGTTCAGATACTGGCTTATGAAATTTTGGAAAGAAAATTATAAAATAAGACTTTTCAGGGAGAGGTCTGGGCCAAACTTCATATATATATATATATATATATATAGACAGAACAAAAGAGGTGAAAACAACCACGTTCACTATTCAGACAATGTCGGATCAGCCCAACAAAGGGCGAATGCACGTCGCTTGGAAAAAAAGATATAAAAGCACAAAAAAAGGTACAAGCGACCACGACACTAAACGTGTTTAAACCCAGCGGAAGGGACAGTACACCCCTTGAGCCCTCTGGATACACGAATATGTACTTGTATCCAGACGGAACAAGGGACAGTACGTCCCTCATTCCGTTCGGACACAAGTACATAAAAAAAACATACACACACTCTCATGCTAGTCAGAACCTGTACTATACTGAAGCTCGAAAGGCTATAACTAGTAGCCAGGTAGGTAATATTCTCAATTCATGAACCAAAGCAGACCCCGCGAGACCAGGTGCCTAGGTAGAGTCAGCGTCTCCTGTTTGCATGCAACACCCGCTGCCAAAAAGTCTGGACGGACTGATCGATAGAAACACGTCCAAGACTTCTAAAGGTTCAACATAAAAAAAAAAAAGCTGAAAAGATGCTCCCTGATTGATTAAGTAACATATTATCAAGTGAGTAAAATCAAACAAAATACCGCCTCCCCCCACTCTATATAAACGTAAGGTACTCGATTGACTAAGTAAAATGAAACGAAAAATCCCCCAATTAAAAACACGTCCGTCCTGAAGAGAGATACTCACTAAACCGACAACGCGCGGGTCAGTGTGAATAGAAAGTCATATCACGAGAGGCCCACATAAAGGAGGTTAAAAATACAAACTGTAAAAATGAAAAATTATAAGGTGTAAAGAACGAATCGAGCTACCGTCGTCGGTTTCGGAGATTGACCTCCGTATCCAATCAGAATAAATAGGGCGTGTTAAGAAATAGTACCCGTGAGGGAAGATCAAGCAGAACCTATCTCATAAACATAGCAAGTAAAGACTCTAAAAATTGACAGAAGTCTGAAACTTCTTGAAAGCACTCAAAACCCGACATCATAATGTTCAACGGCGACCCGAATTTTCATATATTTAACGTAATTAATACATAGCTATAAAACATGGAAAGAGCTGTCTCAGAGGACCGGTGCGACAAGTTTGAGTTCATGATACAACTAAACTGACAATACATACACACAGTAGCATACACCATATTCACAAGAATAGGAACGGATCCCAAAAAAGGAATGCAATGTTGTTTTCTAGAAAAAAATAATATAGACAGCACAAAAGAGGTGAAAACAACCACGTTCACTATTCAGACAATGTCGGATCAGCCCAACAAAGGGCGAATGCACGTCGCATTATATATATATATATATATATATATATATATAAAGCACAAAAGAGGTGAAAACAACCACGTTCACTATTCAGACAATGTCGGATCAGCCCAAAAGAGGGCGAATGCACGTCGCTTGGAAAAAAAAGATATAAAAGCACAAGAAATGTTCAAGCGACCACGACACTAAACGTGTTTAAACCCAGCGGAAGGGAAATAACATCCCTTAAGCCGCCTGGATACACGAATATGTACCTATATACAGTTGGAACAAGGGACAGTACGTCCCTCATTCCGATCGGACACAAGTACATAAAAAAAAACAAAAAAGCATACACACACTCTCATGCTAGTCAGAACCTGTACTGTACTGAAGCTCGAAAGGCTATAACTAGTACACAGGTAGGTAATATTCTTAATCCATGAACCGAAGCAGACCCCGCGAGGGGCGAGACCAGGTGCCTAGGTAGAGTCAGCGTCTCCTGTTTGTCTCCTGTTTGTACTAGTTATAGCCTTTCGAGCTTCAGTACAGTACAGGTTCTGACCAGTTATTTTATGTCAGAAACTGGGTCCAAGGTTAAGGTCACTAGGTCAAATATTTGGTAAAAGTCCCAGGTCAAGGTCACTAGGTCAAATCTTACAGCATAAAATGAAAGGTCTTGTCACAGGTAACCTACCCATCTAATATTACATTGTATTTCTACTGTATATAGTTCCCGAGATTTTCCTTCAACAAGAAACTTAACCAAATCTTTAACAAGGTCAAAGTCTAAGGTCACTAGGTCAAATGTTCAATTGTCGCAGCGTAAATTGAAAGTTCTTGTCACGGACAACCTACCTGTATACTATTATGTTTCTACTATACATGAATGTACAATCCCCAAGATTTTACTTCAACAAGAAACTCAACCAAACTTGGCCAATTAGTGTTTTGTTTCAAATAAAGTGTGACTTTCATCATGTTCATATATTCGCATGTAAATTACAGATTCATGAATTGGCCATAGACATAGTCATTGTCGTAATTATTAATCTCTTGACTTGATTAAGTGGCATGTACAATTTATTATTATCATAATTATGTGCCTTTCAAATGTTATGTTTAAAGCATGCTTTTTCTATGTTAATTATATACTTCTACTACCCGTTCTATTGTACTTAAATTGTATGAAATAATTTTTAAAAACATGCTGTCATAATAGTTGCAACAATTCACAATGGCTCTCAATTTACTCTGTTTCGTGACATTGTCTCCATATAAATTTATTCAAATAATGTTACCCCATTTGCAAGCATTCCAAAATTCTAGTCTCAAAATTTAATTAGTATTTATAAGGATCTTCATGTAAAAGTATTTATACACTTCAACAATTAAAATATAGTGCATGGTAAAATATTCTTAAGATATTTTACCAGTATCAACATTTTCAGGTTTCCATGATCCTAAATACTATTAGAATTTTTGTATTCATGAATTAAAAAATTCAAGAATAAAAAACGTCAATAGGAGTTATTTTGAAAGCCTACATTTCAATGAATAAGACTGTAAATTGTGAGTATATAGTGTCATGTTGCAACCCTAATTAATCAGGAGATATATTTGTATATATAAAGTTATTAATGCCATACATGTGCCTGGTTGGGTAAAATTTTCATAAAATAAATAACCATTTTGACCTCCTTAACATTTTGTGTTCCTTATTAATAAATTTATCTCGGATTTCTTCATAAAGGAGACTAACATTACATGGTATCAGTGTATTTTAACTATGACGACATATTTAATTTTTACTACACCATTACAATACATGTATAACGTTTTTAATAATGACATTTATGTACGCAAAAATCTGTCAAACTGTGTAATTTTGATCCTACTTCTTTAAGACTTAATCATATGAATATGAATATATCTCTAAACTTGAATGTTTTTAAAGGCCTAATTTATTGAGAACAGCAAGATAAATGAATTCCGAGAAAATGTATACATGTATGTATGATACTGTAGGGAGAGATACATGCAGGTTAAAAGAAATGTATTGTCCCAAAATAAGGCTATGGATTAGTCTACAATCACTGTACATGTAAAATATTTGACCGCAAGCATTCTGAAACACATACATTATTCATATTGGTCTGGAATCCATATTTCACATGCTTTTGTACATGTATATAGCCGATATGTATACATGTATAACATTTTTTCTAACAAAGATTGGTTGATAATTTGATTATGTCTTGCATTGGTCATCAGTTAATTCAGGTAAATAGTACAGGTTAAACTTTCTTGGTGAAAGGTGAAAGAGAAAAAACAAACTTTTTACCAAATTCATGACTATAAGATGAAGAACGATTGCTACAAGTTTTTTTTTATTCTGATCTAAATTTTTCATTTATTATAAGTTGTCGCTGCAAGGGAAATTTTTGCGTTTGGGGCGTTTCTTTCTCTGATTTTCAGATGTTATGGCTACTTAATTTATTCATAGACTATAGAGGTAACAATCACCACTCTATATGCAAAGTTGCTAGATTATTTTGATTGAAGTCTTACATACCGGTATGACAAGTCAGTATAAGGAAAAAAAGGAACTTATTGATTTGTATTTTAATTCTTAAACCAAAGAATTTGCACAGAAAGTTAAATGGTTTAATGAATATGTGAGAGTGATCAACAGGTCTTGAAGTCATATTTTTAACAAAATTTTTGTAGTAATAACAATGTACTTTAAAGTTTGTATTCTTCTCATTATTCCCAAAACTTCGTGAAATCAAGAAAAGTGCATGATACAAAATGAGAAAATATCAATGACTTACACGAGGTAAAATTTCCTCGAACCCGATAGGGCTACATGTACATTGTTAACAGGCGAGGAAAAGATTTGGCTGTACCGGGAATCGGACCCGAGACCTTCTGCTTTTAGTCCAGATGCTCTAGCAAACCTGCACTAATACAATTCCGGACACAATACCCACCATTGCCACATATTCAGTCCCATTGAGATACTCTCATATTTACAAGACATTGCTCAATCAGGGAGGGGGGGGGGTTGGACAGTGGGTACTTCTCTCCCCCTCCCACCCCCTCCTTTTTATCCTTCCCTTAATCCCCCCCCCCCCCGCTCACACCCCTTCCTCCTAGTTTCAATGGAAACTGAGGAGCTTCTATAATTTTTTGTGCTAGGCAAAAATTAAAGAAGCTCCTCAGTTCCATTGAAATTACCCTTCCTCAAATTATGCCAAGCACACAAAAAAGTAAACAGATCAGATGAGATGCGTTAGAAGTTTTTTTTTTCATGGGAATATTCAGGACCGATGCGCATTTAAGTTTCGAGTTTCCTCTGACAATTGTTTCAAAGTAAATTTAAGCCTTCGACGGTTTGTTGCAACCCCACTAACCTGTTTGGATAAAACTCTAGATCTTATGTGAATTTATTGGAAGGGGAAATTAAAGAAGTTATTCGTCGTCTTTCTGTTGGATTGAGGAGCGAAAATAGGGCCTGGAGAAATAGAAGTCGGGACTCGGTTCATGTGTATTTTAGTCCACATTTCCTCAGGATTTACGCCTCTCTGTGTTTGTACACGAAATTTTAAATCCCATTTATTATTTCCTGTGCAAATTAATGAATTAAAGTGTCTATCTTACTATTCTCACGGCTATATACGTATCTTACTATTCTCACGGGGTACTGTGAGAAAAGTAAGACGGAACCGGAAGACTGACAAATCTCACGGTCTGACAAATCTCACGCTACAGCGGCTTGTGAGGTGCATTTTGGTTGGAGTCGTTTAATATTCGAAACACGTGTGTAGTACATGAACATTAATTTGAAATTTTCTTCAAGAAAGTATAGAGTTGGAACATTTCCGTATTATTTGAAATATCCTTTATTTTAATTTTGAATTACCTATATACAGATAAATTACATTTTCATACGGCCGAAATAAAATTTCAAAAGCCACCAATTTCAATTATATTACCTGCATAACATCTTTTGGCTTTTCCACGCTCTACACAACCATTCAACACCAACAGCTTAAAACAGACTGGCAACACCCTTCTTTTAAAAAATGGGAACAGGAGATACAAATACCTAGTCACAGGGCGGGAGGATACTTCGTGAAGGGACACCCTGATTCAAACAAAAAGTATACCGAAGACGATATCATCCGGATGCTTGAGTTTTTGATTGAGAGCCTTATTGTGGTGTTTGGAGAAACCGTACTCCAGGAAATAGTTCGCATTCCAATGGGTACCAATTGCGCCTCATTGCTTGCGGACTTATTTTTATATTCACACGAAGCTGACTTCATCCAGACCTTGCTCTCGACTTGTCGTAAGCATCTCGCATCTCCGTTCAATTTTACATTCAGATACATAGATGACGTGTTGTCGATCAATAATCCGAACTTTAATGATAATCTACATGAAATCTATCCTCATGAACTAGACATCAAGGAAACATTCGAGAGTGACAGATCCGCTTCGTACTTGGATAATACTTCTATCTTTCGACGCACACGGCTATCTGAGTCTATCTGAGTAGCAACATTCCATCTTCTATTTATGACGTTTTTGTTTTCTCAGCTGATATTCTACGGTCGATATGGGGATCTCGTCATACACTATGATGTTCCACTCTCCAAAATGGTGGATGATATTCTGTCATAGACCATTTGAACCATCCAACTAAAGATTGTATTCTATGTCTTCTGAAATGGAAGTTACCAGATGTGACAGTTCTAACGAATAGAAGCGGCGGGTGTTGCTTACTCTTCCTGGGCACCTGGTCTCGCTCTCATATCGGGAGTCCACTTCTTTTCATGTGATGGAGGTTTTTGTTTGTTTGCTTGGTTTCTGTTTTATCCTGATTTTGTATGCCTTCGGTTTCTGATTTTCTGAATAATCGATTTTGTGCTGTATACAGGGATATGGTCATTATCCATATTTGTCATGGTATGCCAAGGTATGTTCAAAATATGAAAATTTCATCGTTAGAGCCAGGCGATCGGCAAGTAAGCTACTTGTTAAGGGTTATATTACACAATGGCTGAAATCATAATTTAGGAAGTTCTTCTGTCGCTAATGGAATAAAGTAAAAGAATAGTAGATTGTCATTATTGAAATATATGTTTTTTAATACCAATTTTGTTGTTGAACTAGACACGTGTTTCGGATATTTCAATCCTCGTCAGTAGTACTTCATGCCAAACAGTTTCAATAAAGTAAGGTGAATTTTCCTGGCGCCATCTACAATACAGAGCTTTAATATCCTCTTGCAAAACGGCTGAAATCATAATTTAGGAAGTTCTTCGGTCGCTACTGGAATAAAGTCAAAGAATATCAGATTGTCAGTATTGAAATATATGTTCTATAGTACCAATTTTGTTGTACTAGACACGTGTTTCGGATATTTCAATCCTCCCGTAGTACTTCATGCCAAACAATTTCAATAAAGCAAAGTGAATTTTCCTGGCGCCATCTTTAATTTCCTCTTGCCAAAATATGCGGCTCCAAATTTTGTGTAGGGTTTATTGATCCCATTTCCATAATGATCAGTGACATTCTGGATTGTGATTGTATGACTGTTATCATCATTAAACAAGAAATATTTACCAGACATTTACTACAATATGAGCATCGATGCTCAATTTGGTGATCTTTTGTGAGTGCTTTTGAGATTAAATTCAGGATCTTCTTTAACTTATTTATGTCACACTTATGCCTTTTGCCGTGTGGAGCTTGTAAAAAAGTTCCCCCGCGAGGGGTTTGACAGTAAATGTTTTGAATAGGTTGACATGGTCGCCATAGCACTTTCTATATAGGCATTACCTCAGACAGTACATGTATTTTATATATTGTTTTCATTTTCGGGCATGAACATCGACGGCGGGTGCGGCTAGCCAACAGGGGATGCTGACTCCTTCCGGGTACCTGGTCCCACCTCTAGGTTGCTAGGGGACCGTCGATGCTCAATTTGGTGCTCTATTGTGAGTGCTGTCGATATTATCGTCAGGACCTTTTTTTACTCATGGAGACGATCACCGAATTTGACTAGTTTCCATCGGGCTGTTACGTCGGGTGTTGAATGCAATCAGGAGACGGTGACTCTGCCTAACTTGGTCTCACTTCGGAATGTTATTCATTCTGAGGTTCGCAACCGTTCCTATGTGAATTCTTATCGTTTTGCATTGCCTTCTCGACTTTGAGACAGAAGAACTGATAGTACTTATTTGATGTTTTTTAAATTAATATTTGATCGTTCATAAACAAGTTCTGCGTTTCACGCTTTTACTTTCCTATTGATTTATACCTTCAATTCGTCAATCCCTCAGAAAAATGCGTTTCTTTAATTGTCATATATTCACTGCGCCAATCTTATGAATATCAAATCATACTGTGAAAAATTAGTCCATATCATTGATCAGAGATTTATAGCTATAGGTAGAAATAAATATATAACAAAATAAAACACAATAGACATGATTAAAAGAACAAAACATTACTGTACACATCCTTTTTTGTGATTCTTTTCAAATGTGTCATAATTAAGGAAGGATGGTGTTATTTTTACGGAATGCAAATTAAATACACCTGTATGTGATCACATATAACAATAAATTTACATTCCTACTGCGTTTTTCTTATATGAAGGTACGAAGCAAAGTGTCAGTTGCTTTAATTCTTGACCAACGCATGATCATATCACGTGACTTTAGAACATACACGAGTTTTATTAATTTGAATGGCAATATGATCCATCTCATTGAGATGAGTACTTCATCACGTGTACCATTCCATTTTTCTCTGTTATCCACAGATTGTTATCATTGTCTATGGCAAGTCGGGTAGGACTTTGAATACCTTGGGCACGTCCTACGAACTTCCTCATCTGCTGATTCAGATCAATAATATATATGCAGCAATTGTCTCTGTCTACATACAAAATGTTGCCCATCTTATCCATCACCAATCCATTTGGTCCTCCTGTTGTGTGTGTTATTCTAGACATAACTTCGCCATCTCTACTGACTATCACTAAAGCGTGGTTAGCAAAGTCACTGATGTAGATGTTACCATAAGAATCCTCTATAGCATGTACAGTAGATCCACTACGAGAGCCTTTATAGATATATTTGACTTTAGTACCGTCACCATCTATCATAACTACTTTCCCTTCTGCAGTACAAATCAGTATCTTTTGATCAGCGGTAAGAGATACCCCTTTACAAAAGGAAGGTGATGTATCATACAAGTTTTGTTCTCTGCCATCTGTCATAAGCTTACTGACTGAACTGGAATCATGTCTACGAGGACTAACGATTATGTCACCACAATTCGTCATAGCCAGTGCTTCAGGTCTGTTCTGCATAATCTTCCTCCTGAGTACCTGACCATTGATGTCCACCATTACCAACTCTCTGGTATCATATCCACCAAGCCATACCTCACCTCTCTTGGTAATGCATATTCTTGGATTTCCTTTTATTTGGCATTTGAACTTTGATACCATTGTCGGGGTTGTAAGCTTCAATGGCATTTGTATAAGTGAAGAAGGGGGAATAAGTAGCTTTCTCCACTATTGATTGTAAGTCACCAGGTACAAATAAAGGTGGGTCTGGTTTTTTATATTGAGTCTTTATTTCAAGCATGGATGACTTTCCTTTTGCAACATTCCTAAGAGCTGGAAGGCTGTTCTTTGCTATCGTGTCCTCATACTCTGATATTCTTTTCTCACATGAAATGATCTTTGATTTCATTTCTTTCTCAGCAACATCAAAAATTGCCAGATCAGAATCTTGAATGTTGGTTATTTCATCTACTCTTTCTTTGTGTAATCTTTGAAGTTTCTCTATTGCAGCTTTGTTCTCGTCGCTCATATCTTTCAAAAGTTTCTCGATTTTTTTCTTGTAGTTTTCCTTCTCCATACGTATTTTCCCTCTTTGCTTCTTCATGATTGGCAGATCTCTCTGCAATGCCTCAATATCATCCTGAAGATTTTTTTTCTCTTTCTCAAAAACATCAGCAAGGTCGCTCATTGTATGTCCTGTGTGCTTCCCAGTGACACATTTGATACAGACCGGTATGTTACATTTTTCACAATGACACGAGACTGGGTTTCTATGATAAGTACAGGTTAGGACTGTTGAATCTATATCACCTACTTGGCTCCTCAGTACTATATTGTGATTTTTGGTAGCAGCTACTTTTTTGTGATTTCTCCTACATTGAGGACAGAGGGTTTGTTTACATTCTCTACAGTAGCATGACATCTAATGTTGTGTACGGAATAGAGTGCTCACTTTGTGGATTGATTTATGTGGGTGAAACCAAAGGTAAGCTCCGAACCAGAATGTCAGGACACCGGTCAAAAATAAATAATAAAGGAAGTCAACTCCTTTACCGACATTTTGACCAGGCCGATCATTCGGTTTTATCTATGAGAGTCAGAATCCTGGAGAAAATATATCACCCCACAAACAATCCCAATTTAAGCACACCTTTCCGTCGCAACAGAGAAGAGTTCTGGATAAAAAATCTTAACACTGCAGCGCCCTATGGGTGCAACGATAACATCAGCACTATAGGAAACTTAACAAGTCCCGGTTGTCAATCGGTAAATGTGACTAGCTTATTCAACAGACAACAAAGAAGAGCTCGAAGTCATGGCATTCGAAAATACAATAGGCATGGGATACATAGTTTCTCCTTCGATGACTTGGTTCCATTTTTGAATGAGCCTCTAGGCCTGCATTATATTCGTACCAAATTATACTCTGTTCCTTTACGGAAGTTGCACGAAATCTACGATTATACGAAGGACCTCACATATACCGATACACGTTCCCCAGAATACAGACTACAAGGAGTCATATTGGACATTTCTACTTTTCGTTTATTTCAAGCAGTTAGATCAGATAAATCAGAGGAGAAAACAAACCGCCCTTTCATTAAAGTAAGATTTGCAAACAAAGGTATTGATAACTTGAATCTTGGTCAAATTTTGAATCACAAAACTGTCACAGAAAAAATCCCACCATATTTCAAAAGAAAAGAAACTCCTTGTATTTCCTATAGCTACACACCAACAGTTGCATCTAAAATTTACAATTACAAACGATTCCTGCAGTGTATTGATTTAAGTAATCCCTCACTACATCCACTTCCCTGCGAATGTTCTTCATCGGATTTCAACTACTCTCCTTGTGGACACGTTATTACTGGTGACCTTAGTATAGTCAAGAACGACAAGTTGAGAGAATTGTTAAAAAAGGGTCCCAAATACAGAGAAAGTATGTCCTTTACATGGAACCAAAATGTCAAAATTATCATGGACTCTTGTGAGGAATATGCAAGACGTTGGGCAAAGAAAGAGGATGTACAGCTCGACACCCTTTCCGAATGGATAAAATCAATCAGAGGGTTACTTTTATCTAGAATTAACCGATTAAAATCAACTGTGAACACCAGATTCGTGTCTATATTTAAAGACCCTGATGTTATCACAGAGCTCACCTACCTCCAAGAACATTATGTCATCACACCAGCGGACAAAGCCTCAAATAATTACACATTTACTTGCAAAAAGTACTATTTCGACAGTCTAGTTAAAGAGTTGGGTTTAAATTCGACACCTGGAAATCCCACTTACACCCCAACAAACCTTTCTGCCTCTGAAATAATAGATAACCACAAATCAGCTCTTACTTCCTTTGGCTTCGACACTACCAATTTAGATTTAGATTTACCATACTTGTACTGCATACCTAAAATGCATAAGAATCCGTACAAACAACGTTTCATCGCTGGTTCCTCAAAATGTTCTACCAAATCTGTATCGATCTTACTCACCAAAGTTTTATCTGAAATCAAATCTGGGCTTCAAAAATATTGTTCGACAGTATATTCTCGCAGTGGTATCAACCAGATGTGGATTTTAAAGAATTCGAAGGAACTTTTAGAACATCTGAAATCCACTCATTTTAGTAGAGTCCATTCGATCAAATCCTTTGATTTTTCGACACTTTACACTACAATTCCACATTCTAAATTGAAAGAAAGACTCGCAAAAATTATAAGCAATGCGTTTACAAGTAAGAACGGTAATCGCAAATACAAATTTATTGTTGTTAACTATGACAAAACCTACTTTGTAAAAGAAAAGTCCGATTCTGAAAATAAGTACACTGAAACAGACATTATTCAGATGTTAAACTTTCTGATCGACAACATTTTTGTGGTGTTTGGAGGAAAGGTCTTCCAGCAAATTGTCGGAATTCCAATGGGGACCAATTGTGCCCCACTCCTTGCCGACATTTTCCTTTACTCGTACGAAGCTGAATTCATTCAATCTTTGGTCTCTGAAGGGAAAAGGTACTTAGCTTCTGACTTTAACTTCACTTACAGATACATAGACGATGTGTTGTCCATCAATAATCCAAAATTCGCGGATTACCTGAGCAGTCTCTATCCTTCGGAGCTTGAAGTCAAAGAAACCACAGAGACAAATAATTCAGCATCCTATTTGGACATAATGTTGTCCTACGACACTGATGGTCACATGAACACCTCACTCTATGACAAACGTGACGACTTCAATTTCAGCATTACAAACTTTTCTTTTCTGAGTAGCAACATCCCTTCATCACCTGCTTATGGCGTGTTCATATCTCAGTTGATACGCTATGCCAGAGCAAGTACCAAATATACGGATTTTGTTCTGAGAGCTAGGCGTCTTTCAGATAAGCTTCTCAGTCAGGGATATATTTGTGACCGACTAACATCGTCACTGAGGAAGTTCTACGGTCGATATGGGGAACTCGTCATACACTATGATGTTCCACTCTCAAGAATGGTGGATGATATTCTGTCATAGACCATTTGAACCATCCAACCAAAGATTGTACTCTATATCTTCCAAAATGGAAGTAACCGGATGTGACAGTTCTACCGATTTGAAGCGACGGGTGTTGCATGCAAGCAGGAGATGCTTACTCTTCCTGGGCACCTGGTCTCACTCCCATATCGGGAGTTCGCTTCTTTTCATATGGTGGAGGTTTTTGTTTGTTTGCTTTGGTTCCTGTTTTGTCCTGATTTTGTATGCCTTCGGTTTCTGATTTTTGAATTATCGATTTTGTGCTGTATACAGGGATATGGTCATTATCCATATTTGTCATTCACCAGGTACCTCGTCCTCACATATATTGCACGGTACAGCTTTTTGCGCATGTGCCAAGTTAACAGACTTCGAAAGTGCTATTCTAGCAATTCATTTGGTTTTACCTTAAAAGAAAACAAAAAAAAAAACATGTATCAGAATCATTTCTATATAAACATGGAAGGCAGCACAATTTGATTTTGTGATTAACATAGATGACAGATTAAGATTTGATGCAAAATGATAAAAAGAACATGATGAGGATGATACCTAAATAAAAATTGTCGTACTTAAAAAAAATTGAGAATATCAATTAAAGCTTTGAATTTTTATGAATTCATGAGTGCAAAATTGAATAGAGTTTGAAAAATGATTATGGCAAAGTGGAATTTCGTGTCAACAAAAGAAAATAGTTGTGATCTCTCAGAAACGAAAACTGCAACCCTATAGTTAAAGCTTCTTTGATGCAATTGTTATACACGCTTCGTAAAGGAAATATCCATGTTATTCATTTTACATTAACAAGGATGAGATTACAGGGGTAATGTAGAGAAGCTTTTTAGTTATTTTCAAACGAGAATATTTTTCTCGTAACTACGAGAAACTTTTCCCGTAACTACGAGACATTTTCCTCGTAATTACGAGACATTTTCCTCGTAATTACGAGATTTGTTTCTCGTAACTACGAGATTTTTTTTATCGTAACAACGAGAAACTTTTCTCGTAACTACGAGAATTTTTTCTCGTAACTACGAGAATTTTTTTCTCGTAACTACAATAATTTTTTTTCTCGTAACTACCTGAAACTTTTCTCGTAACTACTAGAAACTTTACTCGTATTTACGAGAAACGTTTCTCGTCAGTACGAGATAGTTAAAAAATAAAACATGGCACAAACTGCCTACCGTAATATTTCTATTCTGGTAGGTTGTTTATGTAAGTCGTATGTGACTCACAGATTGCATATTTAGATGTACTTCAGCTTTCAGACCAAGATCATAATTTTTATATAATATGTTAATCCAATTACAAGATCTTGGTTCATAAACATCTAATTTTCCCAACTGTTGTAACCTAGATTATAACAGCGAAAGGGATTCATAAAAATCATGATAACACTTTCCATTCCCTAATTGGGTAATCGGTAAAACCTAATGAATGAGGTTAGGTCGGCACTTCACTGAGCAGTGGAATAATATATTTTGCGCCGGAGGATATGCGATATGTTCTGATCTTCATCAATGATATATCGTCAGGTAAACTCCAATGATCGAGTCAAATAGACGTCCCCTTGCAAGCAGACAAGTGCAAATTGTAAATTAGTTTTCAGACTTGATAAGAGTATGTTCATTTTTTAGACATATGATAGAAATCGTTTTAAACAAAACGACTAAAGATAAAACTTTCAAAATTGTAATAAAAATTCTTACCCCATGAATCTTGTCTTACAAATACATGACTGTTCTAAAACCACTGCAATCGTAAGATGAGGCTCATTAAGGATTTAAAATATATACATGTCGTATTCTAAAATATCTAAAATTTATCTCATTTATTTGTCTCAATCAAATCAGTCACTATCCGTATTTACATTATATGTTCCTATGTTATTTTTGTTGATATTGAACTTTTACGCTACAATATTCAAACTATAAGTCTAAAAAAGAGGAAACCGAATTTTTATATCCCCCATATATGGACCTTTTTGTAAGTTTAAATATCTGTGGCCTACATGGCAGCATACACCCTGATACAATCTGACGATTATAGTACAATAATTATAAATACTTCAGTTGGAAACACACCGTCTTATACAGAGAGATTTTTTTAGAAAGATAAGATGAGTTTGTGATTTTTTTTATTACATGGATATGGTAAGCTCCCATCATCGATCACAATCTTGCTTAATATGAAAATCTTCTCAAATCTGGATGATATTTTGTCATAGACAATTTTAACCATCCAACCAAAGATTGTACTCTATGTCTTTGGTGGATGATATTTTGGTGGATTTGGTGGATGATATTTTGTCATAGACCATTTGAACCATCCAACCAAAGATTGTACTCTATGTCTTCCGAAATGGAAGTAACCGGATGTGACAGTTCTACCGATTTGAAGCGACGGGTGTTGCATGCAAGCAGGAAATGCTTATCTTCCTGGGCACCTGGTCTCACTCCCATATCGGGAGTTCGCTTCTTTTCATGTGGTGGAGGTTTTTGTCTGTTTGCTTTGGTTCCTGATTTATGCTGATTTTGTATGCCTTCGGTTTCAGATTTTCTGAATTATCGATTTTGTGCTTTATACAGGGATATGGTTATTATCCATATTTGTCATCCTACATTGTGTAAAAGTCAGACAGCCTCACAGAACGAATAAAACCACTAACCCACCGATCTTTTAGATTGTAGTATAAAAAACGAATGTTTGTAAATTCTAACACTTGAAATATTTCAATATATTGTCTTTGAAAAAGTGTTACCATTATTATATAGTCATTACTCGCTACCGCCGGTAGTGCATGGACTATATTTCGTACGCACCTTCTTTATATTCATTGACATATTCATCTGTGTTGATAGGGTTCTTGCGTTTTGCTGTCTTGTTTGTGTGGTCATATCACAGTGACGAGCTCTTTGCATACTACAAAAGTTTGATCTTCGAGACCTTTGGGTAACCGGTAAAGTAGAAGCGTTTAATGCACGTAATCTGGATAACTTTTTAGTCATGCTGGTAATTGCAATAAAGCGTCTCTTACTTTATAAAGCTCACCTCTTCGCCATGACAATGAAAATATGGGTATATGTTTATTTGTACACATAAACACACATTTATGACGTACATGTGCAGTATAAAATTACAAAATACATTTCAAACTACGACTCTCTTATGACTAACCGACGTTCCTGGATAAATCAACTGTCAATAGTACTTCTCTGCAAATGTCATCGATCAATAGCCATCATTTTGATTATTTCTATTCTTTTCATTTGTTAAATTTGTATAATCATTTATAATATTGATATTGATCATTATTTCATTCATTTTGAATTAATTAGTTCTGAAAAGAAGATGAATTAATAAAGAAATATGCAAAATTTGAGGTTTACGAAGAATAATATATACACCCAGACAAAAGTTGAGCAACACCCCAATATTTCGGAATCCTTATACTTTAAACGATAGTACCGAGAAGTGTTCGTAAATGTATCAAATGCCAATTCTTTTATAGATGACTTTACACCTTTTGTTAACATATAACACTAAAATGATATCGAAATTGAAACAATTACCTTGGGTAGAGCTCAAATGAAAAGAATGTACTTTTGAGGGAAAAATATGTAGAATTAAGTTTGAAGAGAGGTATTGAAATATTACGGTAACAGGTACTTGAAAAAGAAATAAACCACATTAAGCTCAAGATTCACAAATCTAATACGGTTTTCTTACAAAAGTTTAGTATTATATTCTCTCTTCTGGTTGAAGTTTATTCCATCTACCCTCTTTCATTCGCTCTTGTTAATTAATTGCCGATAATTCCAATTCAAGACATTTGCTGCTCATAATTGCTCTATATTCCATGTTCACCGATGTTAATGATGACTTTTAGCCAAATTTTGCCTAAATTTGGTCGAACGGGATGCAATCCGGTTTTTTATTTTGTCATAGAAAGAAAAAAAAACGATTCGACGGATTAATCTCCTAACCGGAAGTGATATTTTGGCAGGTGGTTGTCCTACATGAAGATTGAACTATGGTTGATTAAAAAATTCAAGAAAATAGTGATTACGAAGGTATTATTTTAAAGAAAATACAGAAAAAAAACATCCAAAAAGATATCGTTGTCAAACTTTATTTCTTTGATAAAAACGATAGTTATAAAAATACAACATCAAAATATCTTATTCATGGTCTAAATGTTTGTTTGATAATAAATTTAGTTCTACCGATACGTAGGCACAAACTTCACTTCCGGTTTCATAAACGCGCTTTTTGACACGATATCTTTTTCAAAACAAAATTACTCCCGATTCTTAAGAGATAATTCACATTATCTCAGTATTTGTTATACATATTCAGTTTTGAATTTCATCACACTTACAGTTTGATACATTACAACCATACTGAACAGCGAATTCTACGAGACAAATTAACTCCATGAACTTAATGTCTAACTTGAATTGTTTAAAACCATACCCGTCCCCATTTCGACTGATTTAAAATAAGTTGCACAATACATTTATGTTAAGTAAAGTGATATTGTCAAATGTCAAATCTATATCATGATACATCACTTTCAAATATCTTTTATCAAACCAGCATTTTGCATTAAAACAATTTTACTGTTGCCTAACTTTTGTCTGGGTGTATATGACACTATAGAGTGAAACAGTTAGAGACTTTTTACTCATGATATATGATGTAATATTGACTTACTTTGAAAATATTAACCTTGACATAGCTTTTTTGCGAACCCATTCTTTGAATTTGACTCAGACATAGTGAGCTTAAACCTCTCCATAAAAAGGAACCTAAGTTTAACCTCTTAAACAATTGGAATTATATGTATCATATTTTACCCGTAAACTTTCTGTTCCTTTAACTTCTAATTCATACCACGACATTTGACCTAGTACTCTTTGGCCTACCTGTATTGACCATCAACATGATCTTTGACCAAGTGTCCTTAACCACAGACATTGAAATTGACCTGGTGTCCCTGACTATGGATCTTGCCCTTCCATTAGAAAAAACTACTTTAGAACCCTACTGCGAAAACCCCCTCCCCAAAATTCTTAAAAGAAACAATGCTTCTTTATCTATGTTTAAAATTTCTGTAGAAAGTAATATAAACCTTCTTTAATCTATGAAAATAAAAAAGAATGGACAACTCATATAATTTGGACTCTTCATGGAACCTAAAAATTATTTATCAATTAAAAATAACGCCAACTTTAAGATCAAATCCTGGGTCCACACCTGAGACTGTATGGTGTTTTGCCTTTATATTTACATATAACCCATGGAAAGAGCCAATCAAAATGGGAACTAATCTTAAAGATTATCAAAATGAATGTTTTCACTTCAAATTAATATTACTCATGTATTTAGAAGAAAATTAAGCCCAACGCAAAAGCAAGAAGGTTGTTTGGGAACGGACCTTGATATTTCCTGAATTTTGTAATAGTCAGTCTTGAAGAATGTTTTGATCCCATGACTTACGGATAAAATATGTATTCCTTCTTTATAGTTTCAGAGGACGACCACTAGAATTTGAGGCGGTAGCTTACTTTTTTCCTGGTCAGATTGTCTATTTCCAAAAAAGAGCCGGCCAGATCATTTATTTTCGAAACGACCAATACAAAAACACAAAGCAGAAACACTCACAGAAAATGACGATCACAATATTTTCATCTCCTAGCACTCCTGATAAAAAACAAAAAAGCCAAAACAAATCACATAAAATTAAGTCAAAGGTTTTTCGTTACAGAATTTTATGTACTTTACGCCAACTGAATCCCTTTTTATTCAAGAATATTTGGCTTCTTCGATCCATACATTTTATTTATATACTACATACTATCATCAGAGAAGTATTCTAATATAAAATGCAATCTTTTGCTTTATTTCTTACTATTTATTGGAATTTAATCCTATGGTACCAATTTTCGTCATTTTCGTCAAGGTCTTCACCACTCTCATCACTTAAAGCTGAAAGCCTACATTAAAAACTTTGATGAAATAGTAAATTTTTTTTGGGACGGAGATTGTTAGATATAGACTCTAACAATCTCCGTCCCATGACATAGAAATAAGCTATAGCGACCCTTCACACCTGCTGACGTATGCATACTAATGAAGGTACGACCTAAAATCCAGGTACATCGCTACAGCGCCGGTATATAAGACGAGCTTCAAACTCGTCCACCGTGACATTCAGTGATGAGAAGTCTGGGAGTAAATACATGTAACACCTGAAATGAGAAATGGAGTTATCTGATGAAATAATCAATAATCGATTTCAAAAGCAGGCATTAATATCTATATCTTTGAATTATGAATATATTTATTACATACACGTAAAAAACCCCTCCCTCCCGACGTCTATAAAGTCAGTATTGTAAGAACGCCCATGTAAAAAGAAGCTCTTTATGCTACAAAGATTTACCTACGTTGAAGCATAAACGAATTACATGTGAAAAGACCCCATCTCTTTTCATCCCCCCCCTGGCCTGCAAAACACATACTTCTTCAATAGCAGCCCCCCCCCCCCCCCCCCATCCTAAGTTGGTTTCTACTTGGATATCATACTAGTTTTGAATTCGGCCTTTTCGTCTGAAATAGTAACAAAAAACCATCTGAAATGTGTGCCCATTAATTGTTTTATCTTACCTCTAGAAAATAAATTTACTAGATTCCATGTCTGCCCTCCTGTATACAAGACGAATTCATCCCTTCCGGTATAACTGACATTTTGAGAGTGTTCGTTTGCATTGGTTAGAATTACAACGTGTCGTTCACTACATTTCCGAGGTTGAGGAACTCCTCCCGCCTTGTTCTCGGTGAATACCAGTTAGAAATTAAAATATAAAGGGTATAAGGTAAATTCTGACAAACAAATGCAGCTAAGAATATACAATGTAAGATTATGTTTTCATTGTTTTGTCGATTCTTAGTACTCTTAGTAATCTCTTCAAAGAAATAGAAAGGATGAACTATTGTTGTCGAATTTTATAATACAATTAATTTAATTTTCTTTCCTAAAATTTTTTATTTTTCCATTTTATCCGACGTTCATGTATTACTTATTTTCCATGATTGCATTTTGTTTTCATTTCTTATTCAAGAAATACAGATGATAAATATATAATTTCATTAAAATATGCGCGGATCTAAATAGGGGAAATATGGTAAGGGTCTTTTTCTAATGCTCATTTATCAATCGACGAATCCAGATTTTTTTCTACGGGTTCCTAGCCATTTGAGGAGGGGTTGTTCTAGCTATTGTGTTTGAAAAAAAAAAACAAAAAGAAGAAAATCAGCATTTTGTACAAATTAAAGCTTAGGGGTTATTGATTCCTCTACTCTGGATACGCGCATTACAATGAGCTGGTCCCCTTATCTAGAAATAAATCTGGGTAGAAAACAAGATTTGATAATTTTAAAAGCCAAAAAAAAAACAAAACAAAACAAAACAAAAAAACTGTGGTCCTTGATTATCATTTTCAAAAGCTATATATGGCTGCGATGGCGAGTCGGCTAACATTTGTATGCCAATTCTATCGTCTTTTTTTCAACATGTTTAGTTTCATCGATCCTGGGAAATGTCCTTGTTACTGGACATGTTTAATATTTGATATAAAGGATGCAATTATCAAACGCCAACCGAAATAAACCAAAAAAGAAATTCAATAAGTATTTTCATCAAAAATTCATTTTTTTTTCAAAAAAATTTGATAGCAAAAAGAGATCGGGACTTGATTTTTACCAAATTTGTATCTTTTTATGGTTGTAAGATTCCAAGAGGAGGGGGTTAGCTGACCTTTCGACCCCTCGTAAACTGCATTTGATACTCTCTCACCATTCAAACATCTGTAAAGGATGTGGTCACAAGAATTATTTATTTGAATGACAAATATATGTACCTGGAATCTGGGGCATGGCACATAGTGTTATGAAGAAGGCCGCCGAAAATGAGACTTTGAAAATATTTTCCTCTGATCTTGTAAATAAATCAGTAAAACGATGTTCGACTTTCCCATCCTATCTAAAAGGAAATGAATCTTATTGGCACTTCCTTGAAACTGAAAATTTCATGGAAGGCTGTAAAGCTATTCTAAATATATATTGACCGACGACAAAATGAAGATATAGAAAAGTGAGAGAGAGAGAGAGAGAGAGAGAGAGAGAGAGAGAGAGAGAGAGAGAGAGAGAGAGATCAACACATCCTATATGATACACACACATATATATATATAGATTTGACAAAGAAGTAGGATTAAATCTACATGTACATATGGGTGCCTTATTTCTATCATCTGATAACTTTTAGTTCTATGCAGGAAAATTACATAGTGAATGATGAATAAGATCATACGAAATATCAAATTAATGTATTATAGATAAACTAAAAAAACCATACCACCAATAATACCAAAAACTCCAGAATTATGAAGTCAGTATTCTTTACATGTGTAATGATACTATGGTTTTTTTTTTCTTATCATAATACATAAAAAAGTCCAGATGGCAGTTCATATTATTGCTTCCAAACGAACACTCTCAGTGATAAACTAATACCGGAAGTAGCATAACAAGTGTCAGGTTGATGATGCATCAGGATTTATTTTCTTATCAGGTGAGAAACGATGTTATTTTTTTCTTCAGTCTGTCCGTCCTGAATATAATTTTCAATTTACCATAATGCTGTATATACATACCGTCTTCATTCATACGGCATATCAAAGGAAAAGTACGAATTTACATAGGCGGATCCAGCACTGTTTGAAAAGTTGAAAGGAAAGCTGAATCTTTTTTAGTTGGACAAAATTGCAAAATTTAGTCATCGAGCAAGAAACTGGATGTACGACCCAATCCCTCCCCAAAGATAAAAACCTTATTGAAACTACTGTAAATAGTATTGACTTTATTCTAGAGCAAATGTAACCCCCCCATCTTTCCGTACTTGTATCCGCCCTAGATATGCACTGCAAGCTTTATTTTTCAAGTTTTTATTCAAAGTACATTTTTTGCCTATTTCTCAAAACAATTATTGATTATTTCATCAGATAACTTCATTTCCCATTTCAGGTGTTACATGTATTTACTCCCAGACTTCTCATCACTGAATGTCACGGTGGACGAGTTTGAAGCTCGTCTTATATACCGGCGCTGTAGCGATGTACCTGGATTTTAGGTCGTACCTTCATTAGTATGCATACGTCAGCAGGTGTGAAGGGTCGCTATAGCTTATTTCTATGTCATGGGACGGAGATTGTTAGAGTCTATATCTAACAATCTCCGTCCCAAAAAAAATTTACTATTTCATCAAAGTTTTTAATGTAGGCTTTCAGCTTTAATAAACAATTTCGATCTCCTGTCACTTCATATATTTCATCTTGTTGGTTGATGGTTGTACTTTCAATAACAAATACAGAGGGTTTTCACAAATTTGCAAGTGTTATGGGAAAAGGTGTTCTATGTGTCAACTACTCCAAACCAAATCTTACATTACCTCCAGTGTGAACGGGAAAAAGTTCAATGTCGAGTTAGAAAATGACATCGATTGATCAAGTCAGGATGTAGTATATGCATTAACCTTAAATGCCAGGGGATGTGGGGCACCAAACGTTGGTGAGACGGGACAGCCCCTAAAATCTCGCTTTCGAAATCATTCCTACAAAATTAGAAACTGACGTAATAAAAAATATAGAAATTTTCTGTACAATCATTTTGTGAAATATAACCATTCTCTTTCTGATATTACAATTACCCCAGTGCAATCTTTTCTCAAACAAAATCAGCAAAGTAAAACTAACATTTAAAAACACAGACTGCAAGCAGACTATACCTTGATCACGAAACTGCAAAATGTCTATCCCCTAGGACTTAATTGTTAGTATTGAAATATATGTTCTATAGTACCAATTTTGTCGTACTAGTTTCGGATATTTTAATCCTCGTCAGTAGTAATCCATGCCAAACAACTCAAATAAATCTAAAGTGAATTTTCCTTGCGTCATCTAAAATACAGAGATTTAATTTCCTCCCGCCAAAATGAGCGGCTCCAAATTTTGTGTAGGTTTTTTTTTCAGAAGTGTATTTAAGAGAAACATAAAGCCAAAAGTATTGGAGGATAGGCACAAGGAGCTTAATTCTAAACATGACCGATAAAAAAAAGTATGCCGAAACCCAGCTAAGAAGAGGGCTATGCAATGAGGGAGATACCCCTTAGTTTTAGAAATTTAGGTCCAATTTGATGACAGGAAATTTAGAATGATCATATCTATGGACAGGGAAATATTTCTTCATCCTCCACTAACATCAATGTTCTTTTCTATCCGGTCCACATTTAATAGGAAACACATATCACACATAAAACGGCACAACAGAAAATTAAGAAGGCAATCTAGAATCAATCGTACGCTAGACGATTTACTTGTCATAGCACGCAATAACGGAAGGCATGAACTACTACATGCACTTTTTTCGATTCCGGTTGATAAACTCAAATCTGTCTCGGATGAGGCTCTACCGGCGTATTACAAAAATACGAATTGATTCAGACTTAACATCATCGTTAGCTTTTGTTTCAACAAACTTTATCCGGCCATAGAAAGTATTCAACCGAAAAGGAGATTCATCAAAATTGAGTTTATAAAAAAAAGGATTTGATCTTTTAAACATCGTGTTCAAAGCAAAATACCCCAGTATTTCGAAAATTTAGAACCCCTTCTATCTGTTATGAATATAAAAAACCAGTACGAAGTTTAATTTTTAATTACAATAAAGTCATCTCTGATGTCAATATGAATGAATCATGTCCTACGTCATGCGAATGCGCTAGCTCTGCATATCTTGACGAACCAGCTGGTCATATAATCACTGGAGACCTGTCAATCATTCAAAACTCGAGGCTTCGTAGTCTTCTAAAGAAGGGGCTAAATTATAGAATTTCTTCCGAGATAGATTTCATCAAAAATGAGGCATTACAAGTTCACATACGAAAATTGTGTAAGTTAGAAGGAGTCGAAACACACTCTCTCAATGACTGAAAAAACCTTATTTTAGACATTGGAGATATCCGAATTGAAAATTAAAAAAAAAAATCCTCATCTTTATTCTGAAGCACCGTCAAAATCGGCTAAATGTTATAAATCTAAACTACAGGATTTGCACAGTATGTCTTTGCTCCAGCAGACGAGGCAGCAAACAACACTATAATCATTTGAAAGCGCTATTACATATCAGTTTTACTTTCTGAACTTTCTTCCATCAACACATACATAAAAAGCAATGAAACTATCCCTTCCATTTTACAAAAGCATCTGGATGAACTTTCTTCATTTCAACTCTAATTTTCGAAATCAGACCTACCAAGTATTACTGTCTGTCCAAACTACACAAGTCTCCTTACAAATTTCGATTTATTGCTAACTCGAGCAATTTTACTACTACTGTTTTATCAAGGAATTTGACATCAGCTTTAACGGCAATTACGGATCATGTATCAAAATATTGTGAAACTGCATTCAATAATAGCGATATCAATTATTTTTGGTCAATAAAGAATTTTGGTGATGTGATCGACAAATTCAAAACATCTATTTTCAAAGCCAAATCTATCTCATCTTTCGGCTTTTCTAACATGTGCACCACGTTCCCTCATGAGAAGATAAAAATTCGCTAATCAAAACTTATCAAATGGTATTTTGATCGAGAGGGTAAAACATTTATATGTACTTCTGACACAAAAGGATTCTTTTCCTCAGTTGAATACAAATCGTACAAGTCATGGACTCGATCTGAGTTGTGCAAGGCATTGTCCTTTCTTTTAGACAACATCTTTGTAAGATTTGGTGACACTCTATACATGCAAGTTCTTTGAATTCCAATGGGTAATAATTGTGCACCTCTTGTTGCAGATTTGTTTTATACACATACGAAAAAGAATTAATGCAAAATCTGCAAAAAGTCAAGAAATTTGATGACTTGAAATGTTTCAACGGCACCTCTAGGTATCTTAATAATATTTTGAATATTTTTAACCCACATTTTGACCTTTACAAAAATCAAATTTATCCTCCAGAGTTAACATTGAACAAAGCTAACACAAATGATATAACTACATCATTTTTGGATCTTGTTATCAACATTAACAACGGAGAAATTCAAACAAAGATATAAGACAAAAGACTTTGGCTTCAACATAGTAAATTTTTCTTGGCTTGATGGCGATGTTCCAAGATTGCCATCGTACGGCATTTATATCTCTCAGCTCATCAAATACGCTAGAGCTTGCTCCCATGTGTCGGACTTTCATGACAAAAATATACAAATTACAAAATAACTTATCAGTCAAGGATTTAGATATCATAAACTTGTAAAATCTTTTTGGAAATTCTGCAATAACTATTCTGAACTTCTTTCAAAATTTGGGACAACTCCGGCAATAGAGTTTGTATTATTGGGAATTTCATTGCCTTCATTTTACGGTGATCTTATAAACCTAATCAGAAGGATCAAAGGCAGATCAAACTTCAACCAAACATGTAAGAAAATAGTCGGTTGCCTGCTTTACCGAGGATATGATCCTCAAAACATCACCAAAACAATGAGCATGTTACTGGACCATGCTCATTGGTTTGTAGTTTTGTACCAGTGTCTTTTCCAACATTGCACACTGGTAAACCGAGACGACGGGACTCCATGATGGGCCTTGTTGAAATCTCGTCAGACTTGGTCTTGATTTTCTGTCATATGCGGAAGTTGGTCAGACTTTTGGGTGATTGATCTTGAGCTCAATTCAGCCAGCAGAGCACAGACTGTTACATGCATGCCATATTCTTTTAGATTCATTTACATAGAATCTGTGTTACAAGAGGCCGCTGCATTTAACTATCTTGTTTGTGATGTCACCTTATAGTGAGAAGTTCTATGTTTATAAAACAATTGTGTGTCTATGGACACCTCTGTGTATCCGGATAAGTTGGAGAGTTGTGCGCACGTAATCCGGATGACAACACCATTTGCTAAAAGCAGATGGCCGTCCAAAGTCGGCGCCAATAGCACATTGGTCTCCTTCCTTTTATGTGTTGTCATCAATGTTTAATGTTTCTGTACGTTTGTTACGATTGTTTTGTATGATAGTCTAGTGAATATTGTATTATCTTTTTGCTAATTGGAGTTTGTATGATGTCATTTATTTGTCACTTTTTGTGGGTTTATTTCGCTGGATGAATGCAGAGTGGTCATGCTGGAGATCATTCCCTTTTCTTCAATGACAGAATCACATACCAACGCATGTCAATACCCTTGTAAAATGAATTGTACAACGGAAAAGAAGTATTGATTCGATATAGGCTACATGTTCTCGATATTTTCTACCAGTTTGAGAGATCCTATCCCTCTCCTTTCCTTTCTATTTCAATATTATATTTTATGTATTGCATTATTGATGTCGGATTGGTCACGTATATAGCTCATATTGACTAACTGAGCCGAACCTTTGTTTTCAATCTTTGTGAACCTAGTTTAACCCCTTGCCATTGATGGTCTGCTTCTGAATTTTGAAAACAAAGACATCAAGACAGTATTTCGATATTTTGATCAACCTCTACATATAAACATCGAAGAAGTATCCACCAGTTTCCCTGTCTCAAAATCCAAAATGTAAGGTCATATCATTAGAATTTCCATTTGAACAGTTGCTAACCCGATGAAGAGCCAAAAAAGATATTTTAAAGTTTATTGTCATTCTTAAGAGGTACATATTGACATGAAACGAATTTCAATTTGTTTATTAACAGATACATTTGTACCTAACACGATACCATATACATCTAGATGCCTTAAATCAATCATTTTTAATGTAAATAAAAGACCTCGACTAAATGGATAATTCACATACTCCTTATTCAATCCTTATATAAATCATATACGTCACATGCTCTATGGTTTTCAATAAACACAATTTAAACTAATGTTGTCATGGGGGATATCCGTCTCCCCTTCATTAGGTTTAACTCGGTCGGTGCATGCTGTCTTTGACCTTCACTCTAGGGGTCACCACTAATTAACAAAGGTAATGTGCATTTAATTACAGGTCTATTATTTCTGTGACAAAGCCTTGTAAATTTAGTTTCCATTCTAAAATTCAACGCCAATCTTAGACGATCAATGTACATTTGATGAATGATTCCGTTTAAATGGTCTCATGAACGATCGATAACATGCAGTTCATTAAAACCATGTTACCTGAATACTTTGACATAACAAAGATGATTTTTTTTATCCTAATGAACGCCTAAGAATGCGACTTTTTAAAATCAGTTTTACCCAACACTGATTACGTATTGTCAAGTTTCAACAATGATCGGCACAATTCTTGATATTATAACGTCTTTATCGGGGAATGCATATATGTAATGATAAGGAAATGTTCCAGTTCTGTATCTTCTTGAAGAAAATTTCAAACCAAATCTAATGCACCAGGCATGCCAAATGTATTTCAGAATACCTCTGGTTTTAATTTTGAATTTAGATTAGAAGAAGGAGTGCATTTACTTTTCAGAGGATGCAAGGCTCCAAATTTTGTGTAGTGTCGAGTCGGTGGCATAGTTGACCAAACTTCCATTTTAGGGATTGTGAAAAGATAAGATATATGAATAATAAGACACATGAATCTACAGAAGAGAAAAAATCATTAATTTTACTCCATGAGATATGATGAAAGTTCTTGTTTTGTAATTAACCCTAAACAAAAGAACAATTCTAATGTTATGTCGCTATAACGTCGATTTTGATTGGCTGTTTGCTTCTTAGTTACGGCAGTAACGAGAACATACATGTAGTGGGATTTGACGTTACTAACGTCACATTTCACCTTATATTCACAAAAATATAGATTTTGTTAGAATGGGAATAACTATTTTCTGATATCGCGGACTGTAAATGCTGATTTTACGGTGCAAACATCCGGTTTATTTTTATGGCGACGCTACCGTGAAATCATCATTTACCGAACATAACGTCAGATAATAGTTTATCCCTAATTTTCACATTGTACAGCTAGAAAGCTCACACTAAGCGTACTTCCTAGACAAAATTGATACGTCATTTAAGTGTCACTCTATTATAGATCGGTCTTTAACAGTTTTTTTATTGGTAGCGTTTAATATTTGTCAATAGTTGCATACATGGGACATGAACACGGATACACAAATTGTCTGTCCCTTAGTTTTTATCAAGTATAAAAACGACAATGTTTAAAAGACTTAGTACATGTAAAATCCATCTCTGCCATTGCAATTGTTTACGTTAGTCTATGACGGCATGATATTTGCGGCACATGCATGCATTTCGCGTTATCCGCGAAAACTTTCAAAGTCTTTGTGATAACGAACGATCTAGCAGAAGATGGTTAAAGAACTAAATCATAATAAATACATATATATATATATATATATATATAACACCGATTTAAAATATTACTTATATATACATAACCTATTGAAACATATCCAATATTTGTAAGATAGCTGTGCAAATGTTGTTTATGTTGTCTATTTTTGTCCCCCTTCTCTTCTGCTCTCTTTCAACTAAACGTCTATCTGTTTGTCTGTGACATGGTCTGTCTGATTATCCTTGCAGGCATTTCATTTGCACCTGTATCTCGCAATTATCAATTCAGCGATTGAGTTTTTGAGATTTTACAGCAGTTTTGTAGAGATGGAAGAATGATACAGATTGTCTCCGGTCCCTTTATGATTCATTTTGAATATAAATTTACTAAAAATGTGCAACTCCATAAATCCTAAATATTTAGTTCAAGTCTAGTATCTATTCTTTTAAGAAATGAAAATCCAAACAGCACTAGCGGGAAGCTCAGCCTACGACATTGAAGAATACAAAGGGTTGTCGGATTTATAGAATCTTATATCACTTTGTATTTTTGATCACGAATATGAGTCGGGGATAGGATCAACAAGTCCCAACCGAGACGTTAGCCGAGATTCGGATCGTTTGTCCATCCAAACCATGATTTTTCAAATAAGCTCCTTAATCAATTTTTAAACATTAAATTCTATTCAAAAGGGAGTATATTTTAAAATATTGCGGTAACAACTAACTTAAATCAGGTCCATACGCAAGACGTGCGCAAAGCGCGAAAACTCGAGTTATACTCGGTCTCATCAATTAAAATTAACGACATCCTATTCAAAGTGATCATACTCATTTAACCTTGAATGTTTGTTCTGAATGAAGGTTTATAGTCAATCTCACTAAGGTATATATGTGTACTTCACTATTTGTACATTCCCATTATACTGTGTTATCCAGAGGTTGTTATCATTGTCCACAGCCAGCCAGCCTGGCTCCTGGATGCCATGTGTGGGTCCTACCAACTCCCTCATCTTCTGATTGTGATCTATGATGTATAAACACTGATTGGTGTTGTCTGCACATAAAATATTGCCCATCTGATCAACCATCAATCCCCAAGGCCGTCCTAACTGTTTTCCATCTGATGTGTGTGTTATTGTTGACAGGACTTGTCCATCCTTACCGACCTTCACCACAGCATGGTTTGACCAGTCAGTAATGTAGATGCTACCATCATTTATTTCTAAAGCATGTATAGCTGAATTATGACCAGAACCTTTGTAGATCTGTTTGACGTTAGTCCCGTCATAATTGATCCTTATTACCCTCCCATCTTCAGTACACATAAGTATCTTCTGGTCTGCGGTGACAGATACTCCATAACTATATGACGGTGATAGATCGTATATGTGACTTTCTCTGCCATCTCCCAGGATTCTACTGACCGACCGAGAATCATCAGAACGAGGGCTTATGATGACGTCACCACAGTCCATCATTGCAATCGCTGTTGGTCTTTTCTGTAGGGTCCTCCTCCTGAGTACTTTACCTTTCAGATTCACCATTACCAGCTCTCTGGACCCCATACCACCAAGCCATACATCACCTTCCTTGGTCATACATATACGTGGATAGCCATCTAATGGACATTTGAACTTTGATCCCATGGTCAGAGTTGTAGGCTTCAATAGCTTTGCCATTAGTGAAGAAGGAGAGATATCTAGCTTCCCTACTTTCATTAATATCGACTGTATGTCATCAGGTGCAAATATAGGCGGTTGTGGTAGGTCCGGGTTTCTAACTATTTCAGGCAGGGACGGCTTTCTTTTAGCAATTTTTCTAAGAGTTGGAAGGTTGTTCTTCATAATTGTTTCTTCATATTCTGAAATTCTATTCTCGCATGAAACGATCTTTGATTTCATTTCTTCTTCGAGGCCATCAAAAATTTCCAAATGGGAATCTTGAATTCTGATTATATCATTCACTCTTTCATTAAGTATTCTTTGGAATTGCTTCATTAGAGATTGATTTTCATCGTCCATATTTTTCAAAGTCTTTTTGATTTTCTTTTTATAGTTTTCCTTTTCTGTAAGTAATTTCTTTCTTTGTTTTTTGAGGGTTGGTAGAATTTTCTTCATATCCTTAATATCATCTCGAAGAATCCTTTTCTCTTTCTCCAAAACATCATCAAGATCAGACAGAGCATGTCCTTTGTGTTTTCCAGTGACACATTTCCCACAAACTGGCACGTTACATCTCTCACAGTGAAAGGAGGCTTGGTCTCCATGGTCAGCACAGGTCAATATCGTTGTATCTATGTCACCTACTTTAGTTCTCAGTACTATATTGTGGTTTTTGGTAGCAGCGACTCTTTTGTGATTTTTCTCACATTGTGGACACAGGGTTTGTTTACATTCTATACAGTAGTATTCACCAGGTTCCTCGTCCTCGCAAACATTGCACGTAACAGCTCTCTGTGCATGTTCCAAGTTAACTGACTTCGAAAACGCCATCCGAATAGCTCATTTTGTTCAACCTTCAATGATATACATAGTATTGTTATATAATATTTCTTGGTCTGAATTTATTTCTGTGTTATATGCTGGGAGCATAATCAAAATGGATGCAAGAAGTAAACATGAAGCGAATAGTAAAGAAATAAACAATTGAAATACAATATATATGTCATGTAATTTCACCAATTCTATCATTTTACAATTGCAAAGTTTATTAAATATATATATTTATATATATATATATATGAACACCAAGACGGCAATGGCATTATTTGTTTTCTCATTTCCAAGGAAAAGTACCGTCAGGACATCCTCAAAGCATTTGATACACAGATTGATTTAGGAAATGAACTCGCCTGATGAAGTTTGAAAAAGGAGAAGGTCCACTTGTGCCTTTAATAGGCCCAGTATTTTTCGTGAGAAATAATTATGTATGAATTACAATTTTCTATCTCTTACATTTATATGTGCGAATATATCAGATTCATATTTGAAGTAGTTGTAAAATCATGTGCATAAGATATGATGTCAAATTTTGACGTTATTTGTTCTGGATAACGGAAAATGACAACCACCATAAACTCGGCAAATATCCGTTTAATTAACATGGGCGCGAACCCTTAAATTTCCATGAAACTCTTACGATTAACGTATGGTATTTAAAATTTGCAAATCTATATAACTAAATAAATAGATTTTTATCTAGCCAGTTCCACGCTGCATTGGCAAAGAGTTAATTTTAGTGTATTGTTGAGAGTTACAAATGATTTAAAGAAGATCCTGACGATACTCTCAAGCACTCACAATAGAGCACAAAATTGAGCATCGGTTACAAGGCCAATGGCCGCTAAGACGAGTTTATATTTTTCTCCTCATTTCTTGTCTATTTATTCAATCATTTCGGTTTTTGATTATCGATGTCCGGATTTCACCGAGTAGAGTTTTGGTACGACATTTAAAAAGGGTACGGGAATATTCGCAATAGAACTTTTTTTTGCGCTGGGTAATTTCGTACAGGGTATCATAGCATCACAGTCACAGGGAATAATCGCCCAGTTCTTACATAAGGCGTATGTAAGTGTCTGTAGAGGATTGTTCTTCGCCAGATAAATCCCTCACATTGTATGGAGGTAAAATGAGGAAGATACATTTTTATGATTTTTATGAAACACCAGTACTGTGTATTCATTGCTAAGGTTAACTACTATGCTTAACTTGAAGTGATTTGTATGTGATAATGTAAATTATAAAAACATATGGTATTTCATAGATTTAATAGAAAAAATTAAAGCATCTCATTCCGATGTTCGATATTAAAAAGGTTTGAAAGAAGGTAGATCTTAATATCTTTTACTATTGGAATTTTATAACCCCCTCCCCTCTTTTCTTACCTTTAATCTCTGGGCAGATGTATGTTACCCTCCCCATTTTCACTTTTTGCATATCAAGGAATATTCGCCCCAGTTTTCACATAAGGCGTATGTATGTCACTCACATTAAAGAACTGTTCTTCGCCAAATAAATCCCTCAAATTATTTGGAAGGGTGTGGGTAACTTTATATATACCTACTCTCTTGGTAAATGATCGTAACTCTCCCCCCCCCTCAATTTCCAATAAAAAGTCAAATGGATAGTGCCTATACCGCTGAAAATTGTACACCTACTTTTTAGCTCACCTGAGCCAAAGGCTCTAGTGAGCTATTGTCATAGCGATCCGTCCGGCGTCCGTCGTCCGTCGTCTGTCGTCTGTCGTTTGTCTGTCGTAAACTTTTCACATTTTCGACTTCTTCTCAAGAATGGCTAAAGGGATTTTGATGAAACTTGGTAGGTATGAAGTACTAATGTTTCCCTATGAGTGTTGTTGTTTTTCGTCCGGATCCCTCAACAGGTGGCGCCACCACAGGCAAAAGTAGGTCACAGGGGGTACCCTCCTTTGACAAACTTCTTCTTCAGAACGGAAGCACGTATCGACAAACCGAAAGCATCAGGATGATCTACAGAGATGTCTTAAGAAGTGTTGTTATTTTTGGTTCCACTTCGAAGTCAAATTTTTTACGCTTTTTTGACGTCTCTTCGGACTTAGTCAGAAATGCAAATTTTTGCATTTTTTTTTAAATAACTCAATAAGTGTATGATTTTACACACTCATTTACTGCATATTTATCATATCTAACTTACTTAATGCTTTGATATGTATTTTATGCTTAAATTTTATTTTTTTGATTTTTCATGAATTTTTTTCTTATGTATAAAGGAAGGGGGGTGATTTTTCATATATTTTCTGCTTCTTTTCTATAACCACTCTTCAGATTGTCATGACATTTTCTAGGTATGAGGTACTCATGCATGGTACTCTTCAAGTGAAAGAATTTTGTCATGATATCCACTTTTTGATTTTTAAGGAATATTTTCTAAGATTGTACATAGGTATAATGTATGTTTTCCATGCCCAATGGACCAACGGGGAGTGGCTCCAAACCCCAGTGGGACCCAAACAATTTTTTCCCTTATTAGCTCACCTGAGCCAAAGGCTCTAGTGAGCTATTGTCATAGCGATCCGTCCGGCGTCCGTCGTCCGTCGTCTGTCGTCTGTCGTCTGTCGTCTGTCGTGTGTCTGTCGTAAACTTTTCACATTTTCGACTTCTTCTCAAGAATGGCTGAAGGGATTTTGATGAAACTTGGTAGGTATGAAGTACTAATGTTTCCCTACAAGTGTTGTTGTTTTTGTCCGGATCCCTCAACAAGTGGCGCCACCACAGGCAAAAGTAGGTCACGGGGGGTACCCTCCTTTGACAAACTTCTTCTTCAGAACGGAAGCACGTATCGACAAACCGAAAGCATCAGGATGATCTACAGAGATGTCTTAAGAAGTGTTGTTATTTTTGGTTCCACTTCGTAGTCAAATTTTTGACGCTTTTTTGAAGTCTCTTCGGACTTAGTCAGAAATGCACTATTTCTTTAAATAACTCAATAAGTGTATGATTTTACTGCATATTTATCATATCTAACTTACTTTTTTTCTCAGATTGTCATGAAACTTGGTAGGTACTCATGGTTCCCTACAAGTGAAAGAATTTTGTCAAGATAACCACTTTTGGATTTTTACGAAAAAAATATTCATAGGTACAATGTAGGTTTTCCGTGCCCAATGAACCCAACAGTAGTGGGTTCAAACCCCGGCAGGACCCCACCTTTTCAGGGTTTTTTTTTCTCATTTTCTTTTTATATTTATTTTATATTTAAAGAATTCTGTCAAAATATCAACTTTTAGATTTTTAATGATTTCTTAAAGAGACAAGCTAGTTTGGCTTTGCGTACTTATTTTCGTATGTCGAAATAACTCAGCCACACATGCAATCAAATATATATATACTCTGAATTTTTTTTTTTAGATGTTTACTTTTTCCATACATGTATATTTCATAACAATTTCCCTATTTGATAATTGTTTTCTCTGCTTTATTTTTGTATCTATGGTAAACAAAGTCGCCATATATCTTATGTTACAGATTTGATTGGTTCCTCCACGCCCATTTAATAGTCACGGTGGGTGATCTCGCAACGCACAACACTAGGTTTATCTAAAATTTCGTGTATTACAAATTATTTTTCACAAAAAGGGGAATGTGATGCAGTGTAAGGTTGCCTTAGATACGAGTTTTATCGAAAGTAAGAGAGGTAATATCCTTTTATAAAGCCGAAAAACTATCGGCATGATTGGTGTAGATGAAAGTGAAAGTAGAACGCTGATCGTGTTTGTGCGTTATAAAAAGCTAATATCCACCTTATTTTGGATGCAACTCATAGTTAGGACGTTATTACACTGCATCACATTTCTCTTTTTGTAACAAATTATCTATTTTGCGAAAAAGTATAGAAAAATAAATTGTTCTGCGTTGCAAGATTACCCACCGTGTTAGTACTGTACGCGTGATACATTTCAGGAGATTAATAGAATCTATCGTGCAAACGAAATAGTACTGGTATTTGAATAGATTTTTATTTAATGTGCATATACTGGGAACACTTTCATACTTGTTATCATTCATGTACTTGGAACACTCATTTATAAACTTAGCTCGAATTTCCTTTGTCTTAGACTCTCTTAGAAGAAGTATACAGACTGATTTCTTGAAGAAACATCTAATGAGAAAATTCTCTTCCTGAGGATTTTGAGAATGTATAGGACATTTGATATATCTGAAATTCTTGAAAAAAAATAATTCAGTTCAGAGTTCTTGAAATATTTCAATGAAATGTTGGACCACAGGAAGCTGTTGTTTTGAAAGAGAAAATAAATTATTATTCACAACCTGAAGCCACTGTTTTCGACATCTTGTATGTATAACATTTCTAAAGATGAACACAGAGGCTTAAGGTTGTGAATAATAAAACATTTTCTCTCATAAAACGACAGGTTCCTGTAGTCAGACATTTGGGAATTTATATCTATCCAAATAATAGATACAACATGAGTTTTTTTCGGACCAAATAATTTTTTATCAGCAAATCCGATGCAGCTGATACTTTTTATGAACTCTGTCAGCTAATAATTAGTCCGTGTAACAGTCCTATAACGAGACGAAACATAGTTAACAGTAAATAACGATTTTGTATGTCTGCTAGTTGTACATGTAGCTTTACAATATCATGGGCCCATTAATTTGTTTCCCTAAAAGCAGCATACAACAGTGAGAGTATTAAGTTTATTTCATTGTTTTATTCTTTTTGTCTGTTTCTTCATCACCTGCTGCACATTAATGTGGAATTTTACAAAATGATTTTGTTGATGTTGAATAATTGAACTAAACACTAGCTGGGCATATTACTTTGGATCACATTATCCGTCTCTTCAAATCAGTAAAAAAAAAAGATAATGTTTTGAAATGTGACTATTTCTTCTTGTTTGTACTTTTAAAGGCTGTAAAAAAAGATCTTGTCTGCATTCTGCAAAAATCTTTTTAGAAAGAATGTGGGCTCAAATCGTGATACTGACACTATCAATTTTACGTCTTATTCAATGTCAGTATGTCAATTAGAGCATGCATGGGTATCAGGTGAGCGTTGTGCCCTCCTGGGGCTCTTGTTTATAGATTAACTTAGGTATTATATCTAAACGCTCAAGGTTTTCATGTCAATATGCATGTTTGACGTCATCAGGAACGCAACGCGCACGTTGAAAATGCATACTTCAAACTCTCATAGAAAATTTTCTAATATCAAGGACAGGCAAAAAGTAAATCAATTCGGAAATTTTGAGTAAAATTGAATTTGGCGTCTAGGTGTTCAATACCCCCTGAAATCCTTGTTTTTGTTCACATTCATTATCACTATATATCGATATAGAACATCCCATCCCCTTCTATAATCTGCTCGATGTGAAATAAAATGTTTTGCCCTTTGCAGATATTATTTATACCTCCAATAAGAAGAAAATGTCCTTACTCAGCAAAATGAATCATCTCCACAGGATCGGTGTCAAAATTATATTCCCTTACATAACGAAATTAGACTTTTTTTAGTTTTTAATGATATAATTGATAATCTTGAAACAGAGATTGATAAAAATATATCGCCTAAGACAAAGACATAGATTAAGAAAGATACTGAAATTAATGAAATAACTTCTCACCTTATGAGTCTTGTTTTACACAGTTTGTACGGACATGGCTGCTCTATCTCAGACTAATGCAATCTTAAGATGAGGCTCATAAGGGATTATTGATATTAACATGTACGATCTGAAATCACATTCACTTGTCTTAATCAAACCAATCACAAATTGGTAAAGTAAGAATCGTATTTGCATTTCATTTTCAATTAATTTTTTCTCTTTTTTTATAACGAATTTTCATACTAAAAGAATAAAAGATTTAAAAATTAAAGATTCTGTCTAAAAGAGATAATGTTTATGTGAAATATTCCTCCTATGTGGATCCTATTGAGATCAGAATATAGTTAGTGTAGTTTAAATCTTTATGGTCATAAACACATACACCCTGATACATTATGTTGATAATATCACGACTTTAAAACACCTCAGTTTTGAAAGCAATGTGTCATAAAGACAGATTTCTTTTTAGATAAGATATGTCTGTGAATCGAATGGCCTTGGTCGGCAGCTAGACATAACAAGCTCCTAGCAAAGACTAAGGTACAAGTTACTTAAAAGAAAATCGTTTCAAATCACTCATTGTTCTACAGATAAACAGACGGACAAGAGACAAAACCAAAACAACTCAACTATTTTAGAGTGAGGTATGAAACACATGATTATACCTTAATTTAGAAAAAAGTAGAATATCGTATTTCGAAATCTGTTACTATTTATTATTAGGTTTTTTACATTCCGTCTACGGAGATTTTTGGGTTGATCAAGCTAATAGAAGGCTAGGCACAAACCAAATCTTCGGCAGATGTCTTTGCGAACCTGCATGCCATTTGTTAACATACAAATTTGAAAAGGGGTGCTACTGTAATTTCATCTTACAGGCAATGGCTGTGCCAGAAATATTTATCTTTTATAGATTATTGTCACAATAATTGTGGTTTATCGCTCCATTTAAAACACATGAAGGATACTTGGAACATACTGAGAAAACAGACGTTTTCGCGACTCATTGTAAATGCGAATTCATTTATACGGTAATGGCGGAATTACTGACGGTTTACAGAGATTTAGACGGCGTGCACGTGACGCGATTGACGCACTCTGATAAGTTCTACATGTAACTAGTCCGACGTAAAATGAAATTATATAGTACTTCCCTCCTTTTTTACTCAAGTATGAAGCGCACAATGCCCATGCACCACAGTACTTCATCTTATCTAGAGAAAGGAAGATCAAACATACTCATGTATATCATATGCCTTAAGAATTTGGTTTTGATTCGTCCTTCATGTCTAGTATACCTTTGACTTTATGGTTGTTTTCATCATTCTATTTCTGACACGCCAATGTCTATATATCTGAGACCGCTGGTCTGATGGGTATTATTTTTCTTCAGTCCTCTCTTGTCAAACTTTCAGTCAAAAAAATAATATTTAAGGGACGAATAGATGAATAAGCTTAAAATACATCAAAGATGCAAAGTGCCGAGTTGCAAAACTAGAATGCAAGTATGAATATGCAAAACTTAAAATACACATGAATTCATATATAGTATACGTGGTTATTTTCGCGGGGGAAATTGAAGACGCGTGGGAGAAATATTCGCGATAAAAATGTCTTTCCCATTGTATGAATGCAGCGGGGATATTTTCGCGTTTGGAAATTTTCGCGACGTCACATGATTCGCTAAAAACACAAAATACCCTCCCACGGAAAATTTCCACATTTCCATTAACTATATGGTCTCGACAGATGGGAAACATTACTAGTACTAGTATAAAAAGAAGGGAGGAGATCTCCAACAAGACCCCGTTGCAACATCAACAGCAAAACACCCGATGCAAAAACACAAAAGACGAGTGCAGCATGAGACGGGAAAGAGACACACGACATGTAAACATCAAACACAAAAGACCACACATAAACCGACGAGACCAATGGATAACCGGTGCCGACTTTGGACGGCCATCTGTCACGCAAGTAGCAAACGGTGTGGTTATCCTGGATTACGTGCGCACAAACCTCTCACTTCTCCAATTACCCAGAGTATGTTTCAGGTTGAAACACATTCATTTATAGTACAGACACCATTTTCAATTTGTCTTAGTCCTATGAATTGCCCTTTGATCCCAAAATCAATAAGAGTCATCCTTGATACATGGTAAACATTTCTATCAAGTTTCATGATCATAGGTGCAATACAGGCTCAAATATGGTCCAGAAACCAATTTCAATCATCAGAGCTCTATGACCTTGACCTTTGACCTTTGGAACTAAAACCAATAGGGATCATCCTTGATTTGTAGGAAACATTTCTAGCAAGTTTGATGATCATAGGTGGAATACATGCTCAAATATGGTGTGGAAACCATTTTCAATCATCAGAGTGATATGACCTTGATCTTTGACCTTTTGACCCCAAAATCAATAAGTATTTCTGGCAAGTTTCATGATCATAGGTGCAATACAGACTCTGATATGGCCCGGAAACCATTTTCAGTCATCAGAGTCATGTGACCTTGACCTTTAACCTTTTGACCCTAAAATCAATAGGGGTCATCTTTGACTAATGGTGAATAAGTGTATGACTAATGTATTGACTTATAGTCCGGAAACCAATTGTTGACCGCCGCCCAGACGCCTGCCCGATTATGGACCATTTTTAGCTCACCTGAGCCAAAGGCTCAAGTGAGCTATTGTCATAGTGTGGCGTCCGGCGTCCGTCGTCCGTCGTCCGTCGTCCGTCGTCCGTCCGTCCGTCCGTCGTAAACTTTTAACATTTTCAACTTCTTCTCAAGAACGGCTGAAGGGATTTTGATGAAACTTGGTATGCATGAAGTACTAAAGGTCCTCTACCAAGTTTGTTCATTTCGGCTCGATCCCTTCAGGGGTGGATCCAGGGCGGGGTCAAATAGGCCCCGGAGGGTACCCCTCTTCAAAAATCTTCTTCTCCAGTTCCACTGAATGGATTGAAAAACTAATTGTATCTATGTGATCTAGAAGGATGTATGATTCAAGTTTGTTCATTTCGTTAAAATCCGACAACTAATTTTTGACGCGTTTTTGACGTCTTTTCGGACTTAGTCAGAAATGCACATTTTTGCACTTTTTCTTTAAATAACTCAATAAGTGTATGATTTTACACACTCATTTACTACATATTTATCATATTTAACTTACTTAATGCTTTGATATGTATTTTATGCTTAAATTTTATTTTTTTGATTTTTTATGAATTTTTTTCTTATGTAAAAAGGAAGGGGGGGAGGGGTGATTTTCATACATTTTCTGCTTCTTTTCTATAACCACTCTTCAGATTGTCATGACAATTTGTAGGTATGAGGTACTCATGCATGGTACCCTACAAGTGAAAGAATTTTGTCCAGATATCCACTTTTGGATTTTTAAGGAATATTTTTTAAGATTGTACATAGGTATAATGTATGTTTTCCATGCCCAATGGACCCATGGGGAGTGGCTTCAAACCCCGGCGGGACCCCAACAAAATTTTTTCCCCTTTTTATTAGCTCACCTGAGCCAAAGGCTCAAGTGAGCTATTGTCATAGTGTGGCGTCCGGCGTCCGTCGTCCGTCGTCCGTCCGTCCGTCCGTCGTAAACTTTTAACATTTTCAACTTCTTCTCAAGAACGGCTGAAGGGATTTTGATGAAACTTGGTATGCATGAAGTACTAAAGGTCCTCTACCAAGTTTGTTCATTTCGGCTCGATCCCTTCAGAGGTGGATCCAGGGCGGGGTCAAATAGGACCCGGAGGGTACCCCTCTTCAAAAATCTTCTTCTCCAGTTCCACTGAATGGATTGAAAAACTAATTGTATCTATGTGATCTAGAAGGATGTATGATTCAAGTTTGTTCATTTCGTTAAAATCCGACAACTAATTTTTGACGCGTTTTTGACGTCTTTTCGGACTTAGTCAGAAATGCACATTTTTGCACTTTTTCTTTAAATAACTCAATAAGTGTATGATTTTACACACTCATTTACTATATATTTATCATATTTAACTTACTTAATGCTTTGATATGTATTTTATGCTTAAATTTTATTTTTTTGATTTTTTATGAATTTTTTTCTTATGTAAAAAGGAAGGGGGGGGGTGATTTTCATACATTTTCTGCTTCTTTTCTATAACCACTCTTCAGATTGTCATGACAATTTGTAGGTATGAGGTACTCATGCATGGTACCCTACAAGTGAAAGAATTTTGTCCAGATATCCACTTTTGGATTTTTAAGGAATATTTTTTAAGATTGTACATAGGTATAATGTATGTTTTCCATGCCCAATGGACCCATGGGGAGTGGCTTCAAACCCCGGCGGGACCCCAACAAAATTTTTTCCCCTTTTTATTAGCTCACCTGAGCCAAAGGCTCAAGTGAGCTATTGTCATAGTGTGGCGTCCGTCGTCCGTCGTCCGTCGTCCGTCGTCCGTCCGTCCGTCCGTCGTAAACTTTTAACATTTTCAACTTCTTCTCAAGAACGGCTGAAGGGATTTTGATGAAACTTGGTATGCATGAAGTACTAAAGGTCCTCTACCAAGTTTGTTCATTTCGGCTCGATCCCTTCAGGGGTGGATCCAGGGCGGGGTCAAATAGGCCCCGGAGGGTACCCCTCTTCAAAAATCTTCTTCTCCAGTTCCACTGAATGGATTGAAAAACTAATTGTATCTATGTGATCTAGAAGGATGTATGATTCAAGTTTGTTCATTTCGTTAAAATCCGACAACTAATTTTTGACGCGTTTTTGACGTCTTTTCGGACTTAGTCAGAAATGCACATTTTTGCACTTTTTCTTTAAATAACTCAATAAGTGTATGATTTTACACACTCATTTACTACATATTTATCATATTTAACTTACTTAATGCTTTGATATGTATTTTATGCTTAAATTTTATTTTTTTGATTTTTTATGAATTCTTTTCTTATGTAAAAAGGAAGGGGGGGGGTGATTTTCATACATTTTCTGCTTCTTTTCTATAACCACTCTTCAGATTGCCATGACAATTTGTAGGTATGAGGTACTCATGCATGGTACCCTACAAGTGAAAGAATTTTGTCCAGATATCCACTTTTGGATTTTTAAGGAATATTTTTTAAGATTGTACATAGGTATAATGTTTGTTTTCCATGCCCAATGGACCCATGGGGAGTGGCTTCAAACCCCGGCGGGACCCCAACAAAATTTTTTCCCCTTTTTATTAGCTCACCTGAGCCAAAGGCTCAAGTGAGCTATTGTCATAGTGTGGCGTCCGTCGTCCGTCGTCCGTCCGTCCGTCCGTCGTAAACTTTTAACATTTTCAACTTCTTCTCAAGAACGGCTGAAGGGATTTTGATGAAACTTGGTATGCATGAAGTACTAAAGGTCCTCTACCAAGTTTGTTCATTTCGGCTCGATCCCTTCAGGGGTGGATCCAGGGCGGGGTCAAATAGGCCCCGGAGGGTACCCCTCTTCAAAAATCTTCTTCTCCAGTTCCACTGAATGGATTGAAAAACTAATTGTATCTATGTGATCTAGAAGGATGTATGATTCAAGTTTGTTCATTTCGTTAAAATCCGACAACTAATTTTTGACGCGTTTTTGACGTCTTTTCGGACTTAGTCAGAAATGCACATTTTTGCACTTTTTCTTTAAATAACTCAATAAGTGTATGATTTTACACACTCATTTACTACATATTTATCATATTTAACTTACTTAATGCTTTGATATGTATTTTATGCTTAAATTTTATTTTTTTGATTTTTTATGAATTTTTTTCTTATGTAAAAAGGAAGGGGGGGGGGGTGATTTTCATACATTTTCTGCTTCTTTTCTATAACCACTCTTCAGATTGTCATGACAATTTGTAGGTATGAGGTACTCATGCATGGTACCCTACAAGTGAAAGAATTTTGTCCAGATATCCACTTTTGGATTTTTAAGGAATATTTTTTAAGATTGTACATAGGTATAATGTATGTTTTCCATGCCCAATGGACCCATGGGGAGTGGCTTCAAACCCCGGCGGGACCCCAACAAAATTTTTTCCCCTTTTTATTAGCTCACCTGAGCCAAAGGCTCAAGTGAGCTATTGTCATAGTGTGGCGTCCGTCGTCCGTCGTCCGTCGTCCGTCGTCCGTCGTCCGTCCGTCCGTCCGTCGTAAACTTTTAACATTTTCAACTTCTTCTCAAGAACGGCTGAAGGGATTTTGATGAAACTTGGTATGCATGAAGTACTAAAGGTCCTCTACCAAGTTTGTTCATTTCGGCTCGATCCCTTCAGGGGTGGATCCAGGGCGGGGTCAAATAGGCCCCGGAGGGTACCCCTCTTCAAAAATCTTCTTCTCCAGTTCCACTGAATGGATTGAAAAACTAATTGTATCTATGTGATCTAGAAGGATGTATGATTCAAGTTTGTTCATTTCGTTAAAATCCGACAACTAATTTTTGACGCGTTTTTGACGTCTTTTCGGACTTAGTCAGAAATGCACATTTTTGCACTTTTTCTTTAAATAACTCAATAAGTGTATGATTTTACACACTCATTTACTACATATTTATCATATTTAACTTACTTAATGCTTTGATATGTATTTTATGCTTAAATTTTATTTTTTTGATTTTTTATGAATTTTTTTCTTATGTAAAAAGGAAGGGGGGGGGATTTTCATACATTTTCTGCTTCTTTTCTATAACCACTCTTCAGATTGTCATGACAATTTGTAGGTATGAGGTACTCATGCATGGTACCCTACAAGTGAAAGAATTTTGTCCAGATATCCACTTTTGGATTTTTAAGGAATATTTTTTAAGATTGTACATAGGTATAATGTATGTTTTCCATGCCCAATGGACCCATGGGGAGTGGCTTCAAACCCCGGCGGGACCCCAACAAAATTTTTTCCCCTTTTTATTAGCTCACCTGAGCCAAAGGCTCAAGTGAGCTATTGTCATAGTGTGGCGTCCGTCGTCCGTCGTCCGTCGTCCGTCGTCCGTCCGTCCGTCCGTCGTAAACTTTTAACATTTTCAACTTCTTCTCAAGAACGGCTGAAGGGATTTTGATGAAACTTGGTATGCATGAAGTACTAAAGGTCCTCTACCAAGTTTGTTCATTTCGGCTCGATCCCTTCAGGGGTGGATCCAGGGCGGGGTCAAATAGGCCCCGGAGGGTACCCCTCTTCAAAAATCTTCTTCTCCAGTTCCACTGAATGGATTGAAAAACTAATTGTATCTATGTGATCTAGAAGGATGTATGATTCAAGTTTGTTCATTTCGTTAAAATCCGACAACTAATTTTTGACGCGTTTTTGACGTCTTTTCGGACTTAGTCAGAAATGCACATTTTTGCACTTTTTCTTTAAATAACTCAATAAGTGTATGATTTTACACACTCATTTACTACATATTTATCATATTTAACTTACTTAATGCTTTGATATGTATTTTATGCTTAAATTTTATTTTTTTGATTTTTTATGAATTTTTTTCTTATGTAAAAAGGAAGGGGGGGGGTGATTTTCATACATTTTCTGCTTCTTTTCTATAACCACTCTTCAGATTGTCATGACAATTTGTAGGTATGAGGTACTCATGCATGGTACCCTACAAGTGAAAGAATTTTGTCCAGATATCCACTTTTGGATTTTTAAGGAATATTTTTTAAGATTGTACATAGGTATAATGTATGTTTTCCATGCCCAATGGACCCATGGGGAGTGGCTTCAAACCCCGGCGGGACCCCAACAAAATTTTTTCCCCTTTTTATTAGCTCACCTGAGCCAAAGGCTCAAGTGAGCTATTGTCATAGTGTGGCGTCCGTCGTCCGTCGTCCGTCGTCCGTCGTCCGTCCGTCCGTCCGTCGTAAACTTTTAACATTTTCAACTTCTTCTCAAGAACGGCTGAAGGGATTTTGATGAAACTTGGTATGCATGAAGTACTAAAGGTCCTCTACCAAGTTTGTTCATTTCGGCTCGATCCCCTCAGGGGTGGATCCAGGGCGGGGTCAAATAGGCCCCGGAGGGTACCCCTCTTCAAAAATCTTCTTCTCCAGTTCCACTGAATGGATTGAAAAACTAATTGTATCTATGTGATCTAGAAGGATGTATGATTCAAGTTTGTTCATTTCGTTAAAATCCGACAACTAATTTTTGACGCGTTTTTGACGTCTTTTCGGACTTAGTCAGAAATGCACATTTTTGCACTTTTTCTTTATATAACTCAATAAGTGTATGATTTTACACACTCATTTACTACATATTTATCATATTTAACTTACTTAATGCTTTGATATGTATTTTATGCTTAAATTTTATTTTTTTGATTTTTTATGAATTTTTTTCTTATGTAAAAAGGAAGGGGGGGGGGGGGTGATTTTCATACATTTTCTGCTTCTTTTCTATAACCACTCTTCAGATTGTCATGACAATTTGTAGGTATGAGGTACTCATGCATGGTACCCTACAAGTGAAAGAATTTTGTCCAGATATCCACTTTTGGATTTTTAAGGAATATTTTTTAAGATTGTACATAGGTATAATGTATGTTTTCCATGCCCAATGGACCCATGGGGAGTGGCTTCAAACCCCGGCGGGACCCCAACAAAATTTTTTCCCCTTTTTATTAGCTCACCTGAGCCAAAGGCTCAAGTGAGCTATTGTCATAGTGTGGCGTCCGTCGTCCGTCGTCCGTCGTCCGTCGTCCGTCCGTCCGTCCGTCGTAAACTTTTAACATTTTCAACTTCTTCTCAAGAACGGCTGAAGGGATTTTGATGAAACTTGGTATGCATGAAGTACTAAAGGTCCTCTACCAAGTTTGTTCATTTCGGCTCGATCCCTTCAGGGGTGGATCCAGGGCGGGGTCAAATAGGCCCCGGAGGGTACCCCTCTTCAAAAATCTTCTTCTCCAGTTCCACTGAATGGATTGAAAAACTAATTGTATCTATGTGATCTAGAAGGATGTATGATTCAAGTTTTTTCATTTCGTTAAAATCCGACAACTAATTTTTGACGCGTTTTTGACGTCTTTTCGGACTTAGTCAGAAATGCACATTTTTGCACTTTTTCTTTAAATAACTCAATAAGTGTATGATTTTACACACTCATTTACTACATATTTATCATATTTAACTTACTTAATGCTTTGATATGTATTTTATGCTTAAATTTTATTTTTTTGATTTTTTATGAATTTTTTTCTTATGTAAAAAGGAAGGGGGGGGGTGATTTTCATACATTTTCTGCTTCTTTTCTATAACCACTCTTCAGATTGTCATGACAATTTGTAGGTATGAGGTACTCATGCATGGTACCCTACAAGTGAAAGAATTTTGTCCAGATATCCACTTTTGGATTTTTAAGGAATATTTTTTAAGATTGTACATAGGTATAATGTATGTTTTCTTACCAAAAAAGGAAAGAAATTCTCAAATCGCACCGGGTTATACACATTGATACTACTTTTGAATGAAGAAATTTTATTTGAATCACAAAAAAAAATGCCGTAAAGATTAAAAGTACACAACTTTTTTAATATTTTTTCAAAGCCATGCACCTGGTTCCGGACCGGAATTATTCGAATTTTATGATCTGAGGACCCATTTTCACACGTATTCTTCCACACATGTAGATGTCTCACACACTTTAAAACTATATTCAAAATTTTATTTCATCTATCTAGTAAACAATCACGGGAAGACAATTGAAGATAAACATTGTGTGTATTTTCCACCAATTGTTGAAAATAATAAGAAAATAATCGGAACTATTTGACAGGACAATGACCTAGATATGCATTAATTTATCTTCGTCCCCAAGGCGCATCGTATTCCGCTAGGCGCTTCATTGCAATACAAACCGCAAAGCAGTACTGCGATATATTTCAGGAGATACAGTGCAAACGGAATAGATTTTTATACTTGGAACACTTTCATAATCTGTATCTGTATCTGTATGGGTACGTTGAATTACCAATACTGGCTTGTGATCAACGGAATGAGAGAGCGCATAAACTTACTTAATCGCGCTTCAGGCTGAATCTAAAGCCTTCCACAGTCCTTGACAGCACTTGATGGTTATCCAGTTCGTTCCACTCTGTGACTGTACGTATGAAGAATGAGTTCTTCCTGATGACGGAATTACATGTAGGTATGTTAAAGCAGCGAGTATGGTTTGAGCTATGAACAACGTTCATAATGGTTATCATTCATGTACTTGGAACACTTGCATATACTTGTTATCATGTATAAAGTTTGCTCGAATTTCCTCTGTCTTAGACTGTCTTAGATGAAGTAATTTACGGACTGATTTCTTGAAGAAACGTCTAATGAGTAATCTCTTCCTCTGGATTTTGAGAATGCATAGGACATTTAATATCTGAAATTCTTGAAAATAAATAATTCCGTTCAGAGTTCCTGAAATCTTCCAATGAAATGTTGGACCACAGAAGCTGTTGTTTTAATAGAGAAAATAAATTATTATTCACAACCTTAAGCCACTGTGTTCGTCATCTTGTATGTATAATATTTCTAAGAGGAACACAGAGGCCTGAGGTTGTGAAAAATAAAACATTTTCTCTCATAAAACGACAGGATCCTGTGTTAAGACATTTGGGAATTTTTATCTGTTCAAATAATAGATACATAATGAGTTTTTATCAGACCAAATAACTTCTTGTCGGCAAATCCAATGCAACCGATACATTTCATGAACTCTCTCTGCTAACAACTTGCCCGTGTAACAGACCTATGATGAGGTAAAACAATTAGTAGGTCTGCTAGTTGGACAAGCTTAACAATTTCATGGGCATTTTAATTTGTTTCAAACTGCGAAACCTTAGAGAAACCACTTGAGTTGTTGAACAGCGTATGCTGAAATGCGACGCTCCTTCTCGCCTGTTGAAATATGCATAGGCAAGAAGCGTCGCATTTCAGCATATTTACTTAAAATTATTTGTTCAAGTGGCTTCACTGGGTCATGAGGTTTGATACAACATACACTGCTTTTTTGGAAAACAAACAAACTGGCACAATTTCTGCACAACTCACTTGAATTGATGAATATTGGATCAAAACGATTTTAACTGTACGTTTCATGTATTTGAGATGAAATCAATACTATTCAAAAGCATAATTCATAGATTTCAGTGAATAAAGGCAAAACCGAAAAATCTTAGTTTTTTATGCCCCTGGAATAAAAGATTCGGGAGCATAAAGTTTTTGGCCTGTCCGTCTGTCTGTTTGTCTGTCTGTTTTCCAAAAAACTTTAACATTGGGCATAACTTTTGAATGGAAGCTGGTGATAGAGGTTTCATATTTCACATGTGTATTTACCAAAATTTTTGACCTCATGACCATAACCTTGACCTTTCACGTACTTCTCAAAAACTTTAACATTGGGCATAACTATTGAATGGTTATAGTGATAGGGCTTTCCTATTGTACATGTGTATTCCTTGTGACAAGATCTTTCCATTGATACCAATATTACGCTGACCCTGACCTCTCACATACTTAACAGAAAATGGTGTTTATACTAACAAAGATGCCGCCGGGGGCATTCTCGTTTCACAAACACAGGCTTTATAATTTCTGGCATGCTAGCTATCAATAATGAAAGGTTTTGTGTTCAATTTTAAATAAACTTAATTTGTGAAATCATTTCATTGTTTTATTCTTTTTCTGCTGCACATTTATGTGGAATTTTACAATATGATTTTATTTTTGATGTTGCATAATTGAACTATACTAGCTGGGCATATGACGTTGGACCACTTTATCCGTTTTTTTTTTCAAATCAGTAAAAAAGTTATTGTTTTGAAATATGACTATTTTTTTCTTTTTTGTACCTTTAAAGGTTGTCTGAAAAAAAAACACTTCTCTGCATCCGGCAAAAATCTTTTTAGAAAGGTTGTGGGCTAAAATCCTGGTACTGGCACTATCAGTATTCAATGTCAGTATGTCAGAGCGTGCATGGGTATCAGGTGAGCGTTGTGCCCCCTGGGGCTCTTGTTATGCATCTCCTGTTTTAGCACTCATTGAGCTTGTATTATATAGATATGTCAATCTATCATGGCCAGTGTATCATTTCTGACTTTTTTGAAGACTTTATTTCATTACACACCTTAGGGAGGATAAGTTTGAAAATTTGATCTAAACTGAATAAAATATGCATGAGAAAATTTTATCGCAGCAATTTCTATAAAAATTGATCTGGGGGTACTCTTTTGAACTATTTCTCTTAAGGAGGGTTTGAACACCAAGATTCCGGCGGCATTTTTTTATTTTCTCACTTCCTACGAAAATTGTAGCGTTTACTTTCTTAAAACATTTGATACGCTGATGGATATTCACATTTGAGTATCCTGATGAAGTTTAAATAATTTCCGGTGTCATTTGAAGAAATTATGGCGATTGTCGAAATTGTGTACTTTGGGAACTTTATTCATGAGCAAACAACGACGTCATTTCGACCTTATCGGGGAAAATAGCGTCAAAAACCTTCGCATTCAAAATGCAATAAAAAAAACATTAATATCAAACGTATTGCATTGAAACATTGCATGCATAAAATAGAAAATTCAACATCCATCACAGTGATTTAGTCGACAAATTAACATTACAGGAAAGCAGAAGTCCGAAAATGGACGATCTTCGAAAGAAAACTTGGAAAATATAAAGTTTTGTAATATTTTAATCAAAAATTTAATTTTCTCATTTAATCATGAGTCATCTCTGGACATTGTTGATAATATAGTAAGTTTTTGACAAAGATTCATCCACAGAATTCCTAATAATTAATCAACAACTATACTCAATTGGCTCGACATTGCCATTTTTGAGCGAAATTGTCATATTTGATTCCAGTATCCTGCCTTTGTTTTAAACACAATTTATCTTATCTTTTCCATATGTAAGTGCAATACATTTATAAAGATTTTGCATGTTAAATCAAAATTAATTTCCCATAGATTAACGAGAACTTGAATGACACTTTCAATATTATGACATCATCAAGAAATTCACGAAAACGTCGATTAATGCATATTTCAGTCTCGTAGAAAAATTTCCTGTGGATAGAATCAAATGTAAGTTTGTGTAATCATGGACAAACAAGAAATATATAAGCTCAGAAATGTTAAGAAAAATTGAATTTGGCGTCCAAGTGTTCAATACCTCCTTAAGTAAATAGTAACCTATAGATTTCATTTTACGTATCGAATATATTTGACTTCAACGGATTTATAAGGTTAAGCTGATGGATACCGAAAAGTCATAAATCGTTTAAATTACATCCAAAATAAGGCAAATTGTACCGCGCTGACACTATTTCCATAACGCTACAAAATGGCGCTATTCGTGAGCATTTGTTCTTTCTTATTTGAATACGGACATAATATTTCTTTCAATATTTTGGAAAGTATTCCCTTGATATGTGTTTTTGAAAAGATTGTGATATTCATATCTCATATTTTGACCTTTACGTGGATGAGTTTCCTTATTTTTGTAAATAAAATCGAGAAAATTTCGAATGATCGGTGAATTTGGTACCTTTGGTAAAACTTTATCAAATTTGGGTCGAATGCAAAGTTTCTAACATGTTTTATTGCATATTAACAAAGAAAATTGAAGTTGAATCAAATTAGGGTATTTCAACACTTTGATTTTTCTTTACAAATGTGTTATTTTTAGCAACACTCTTCCGGCATTTTTACCAAAATTTCCAAAGAAGAAAACATTTTGATTTTCATTTCTGACGTAATATTTCCTATATCGAAAATCATATTTGCAGCATGGACCAGACATGCACGTTTCGGTTACTCAACCCTTGTCAATGATCCTTAATCTAATCAATGCAATATGACTGAAGAGTGTGAAAGTAATTATGTCCAAAAATGTACCGAAAGACGTAGCAGGATGGGTGGGATATGATGGTACAGGACCCACGTTTTGGTAATTTCAAGAAATTATGATAACATATATTTTCGATTGCGTTGAAGAAACAATCAATGACAGGTTTCGTCGCTTCATTTGGGATAAAATTATGGCGAAAATGCGTACAATAATGATATTTTGGAGATTTTTCTAGCAATGGGAAGAAAATAATTTATCACCGGGTATGATGATTGACAAGGAAATCCAATCATTGTGTCCGTGATTGGCTTTTGTCCATGACTCGGCAAGAAATTCCCGGACAGTTGGGCTGGTTTTGTACATTCTCCAAATAAAAGATAATGACCGTTCCTAACCTTGGTTTTACTTGGTTTACACTACAATCCCACATTCTAAATTGAAAGAAAGACTCGCAAAAATTATAAGTAATGCCTTAACAAGCAAGAACGGCAATCGCAAATACAAACTTATTGTTGTTAATTATGACAAAACCTACTTTGTAAAAGAAAAGTCCGATTCTGAAAATAAGTACACTCAAACAGATATTATTCAGATGTTAAACTTTCTGATCGACAACATTCTTGTGGTGTTTGGAGGAAAGGTCTTCCAGCAAATTATCAGATTTCCAATGGGGACTAATTGTACCCAACTTCTAGCCGACATTTTCCTATACTCGTACGAAGCTGAATTCATTCAATATTTGGTCTCTGATACTTGGCTGCTTACTTCAACTTCACTAACAGATACATAGACGATATGTTGTCAATCAATAATCCAAAATTCGCGGATTACCTCAGCAGTATCTATCCTTCGGAGCTTGAAGTCAACGAAACTACAGAGACAAAAAATCCAGCATCCTAGTTGGACATAGTGTTGTCCTACGACACTGATGGTCACATGAACACCTCACTCTATGTCAAACGTGACGCCTTCAATTTCAGCATCACAAACTTTCCTTTTCTGAGAAGCAACATTCCTTCATCGCAAGCTTATGGCGTGTTCATATCTCAGTTGATACGCTATGCCAGAGTAATTACCAAATATATGGATTTTGTTCTGAGAGCTAGGCGTCTTTAATATAAGCTTCACAGTCAGGGATATGTTTGTGACCGACTAACATCGTCACTGAGGAAGTTCTACGGTCGATATGGGGAACTCTTCATACACTATAATGTCCCACTCTTCAGAATGGTGGATGATATTATGTCATAGACCATTTGAACCATCCAATCAAATATTGTACTCTATGTATTCCGAAATGGAAGTTACCGGATGTGACAGTTCTACCAAATTGAAGCGGCGGGTGTTGCATGCAAGCAGGAGATTCTTACTCTTCCTGGGGGCCTGATCTCACTCCCATTTTCGGAAGTTCGCATCTCTTCATATGGTGGAGGTTTTTGTTTGTTTGCTTTGGTTCCGGTTTTATCCTGATTTGGTATGCCGTCGGTTTCTGATTTTTTTCATCATTATACAACCAGACATCAGTCATCACATCAGTTGACAAAGTTTTCCATGCTGACGTCACATCTAATCTCACCGTCTTGAGGCACCTTAATGTGTTGGCATGCTTTTTATTTTGACGTCACATTGAAAATATCGTGAAAGATTGTGGTGTCTAGTGTTGACTATCTCACGAGTGTACTGGAAAATCAGCTTTTTCCTTGTCAGTGATCATACCCGGTGATGGATTCTATTAATCATGCTTCACTTGTAAACGTTCTTTTGCTCTTACCTTTATTTCACACAACGACATTTGACCTACTGTCCCTGGCAAATGACTTTGACATACCTGTGTTATCCATTAACTTGTTAGTACTAGCCTAATTCCATTGACTTCTTGTCCCTGACAATGAACATTGCCATACCTTAGCATATAATTTAGTCATAGCTCATGAACCCTGATGCGAGCATCTCCTCTAAAATTCTTTATCAATATTAATCCCATAAAACTCTTTGAAAAAGGGTTGAAACTTTTATGTTATACGGATTTCTCATGACGTCTTTCATTTTTTATCAATACAATAACATGAATAATGTACGCTCCATTAAGATCAAATAATGGATTCACTCCTGAAACTGTGTGTTGAATGGCTTTGTTTTACAATGTAAGAACCAATCAGAATTCTTTTACAAAACTAAAATAAAGTTAATGAAGATAAATGATTTCCATTACGAATTAATACTACACATGTATTTAAAATAAAGTTGAGAGCAAGTGCGAGAGATATGGATGGGGTGGGGTTCCGGTCCTTTACCTCCTTGACCTCCTTTTAGACCTCCTTGATTTTTTCTGGATGTCGCTATTTTAAAGCTTCCTTTTTTCTTTATTTTGCATACAATGACTACTGACTATAACAATAATTGTGCCTATCATTCTTGGAAAACTTCCGTGTGTTTTTTACCTTGATTAGCTGGTCTTTCAATCCCTCACATTGATAACAGGGGATGGATGTGAAAATCATAGGTTGGGGTATACATTGTAACTTTACGTCAATGTAATATCGTTTCACACCTTACCTTTAAGCCCTGGTCACAACCCGCCGTGCGTGCATTAGGGACGTGTGTATTTGTGGAGGCTACGTGCGCTACGTTTTTCTGAGGACGCAAGGAATGAAGTGGCAAGAGTAAGGAAGGAGTGTGTCAACGCACATTGCACGCACGGTTATAAGGACGGTTACATGCATCATATGTAGCGCAAAATAATGCGTTGCACGTACTTACCCAAGATTTGCCTACGTTTTTGCACACAGACAGCACGTATTGACCTACTTTTTATCGTCGAATGGATCCTGAACTGATCAAGACCAATGGTATCGGACGCGATAAAAAGGTTGTGTAAAACCACATGTTTCTATGGGCGCCGCAAAACCGATTCGTCATTGTATGTCTAATTGTTATTAAGCGAAAGGCTCTAATTGGTTATAAGTTGAAGCAGTAGTGGGGTTCCTTCCTTTGTGCAGTTTTTATGATCATTCCGCCATACGTAGGGGAAATTTAAAATTTCAGGATAACCATTCCTTCAAACAAATTCAGGGGACATGACAAATAAGTTTTCGGATCAATTATTTGTTTCCAACGGAAAGTGACCAGATTGTATTTCCCATATTTTCTCAGAAAAGAAGTAATAATTTGTATCTTCATTATCTATCAACCCTCACAAGCTCACGCTTAAGATGTACATGCATTGAAAATAGATTTCTTTTCTTTTAGGTATCTTCTTCGTGTTTCATAGTAACTATTCTACATCACAAAGGTGTTACATGTTATTCTTGCATATTGAAAAAAGATACTAAAAGTCTTAAACATGTTAATTGCAATACTTTTACTTCTAAAAACCTACTACTTTTTTCATCTGTATCTTCCTTATGTTTTATTGCTCATTCCTTTAATGTAGTACGATAACGAATATCTAAATCTCCTTTCAGTAACCATTTGATATTAAATTGTACCCGTTCCTAAATACTTGACTAAATGGGGAATTCAAATAAGTAGACCGACGCTTATTTTACGATCTTTAATATTGTATGTTTGTCACATGCTCTATAATTTTCAATAAATACAAATTAACTAATGTGTTCTTGTTAGAGATCTCCGTCTCCCTTCAGTCTTTTTAAATCGGTGACATCATGCTGTCTCTGAACTTCCCTTTAGTAGGTTCTTGTTAGAGATATCCGTCTCCCTTCAGTCTTTTTAAATCGGTGACATCATGCTGTCTCTGAACCACGCTTTAGTAGCTTCTTGTTAGAGATCTCCGTCTCCCTTCAGTCTCTTTTAATCGGTGACATCATGCTGTCTCTGAACTACCCTTTAGTAGCTTCTTGTTAGAGATCTCCGTCTCCCTTCAGTCTTTTTTAATCGGTGACATCATGCTGTCTCTGAACTACCCTTTAGTAGCTTCTTGTTAGAGATCTCCGTCTCCCTTCAGTCTTTTTAAATCGGTGACATCATGCTGTCTCTGAACCAGGCTTTAGTAGCTTCTTGTTAGAGATCTCCGTCTCCCTTAAGTCTTTTTAGATCGGTGACATCATGCTGGGTCTGAACTACCCTTTAGTAGCTTCTTGTTAGAGATCTCCGACTCCCTTCAGTCTTTTTAAATCGGTGACATCATGCTGTCTCTGAACTACCCTTTAGTAGCTTCTTGTTAGAGATCTCCGTCTCCCTTCAGTCTTTTTAAATCGGTGACATCATACTGTCTCTGAACTACCCTTTAGTAGCTTCTTGTTAGAGATCTCCGTCTCCCTTCAGTCTTTTTAAATCGGTGACATCATGCTGTGTCTGAACTTCCCTTTAGTAGCTTCTTTTTAAATCGGTCACATCATGCTGTCTCTGAACTTCCCTTTAGTAGGTTCTTGTTAGAGATCTCCGTCTCCCTTCAGTCTTTTTAAATCGGTGACATCATGCTGTGTCTGAACTTCCCTTTAGTAGGTTCTTTTAAAAATCGGTCACATCATGCTGTCTCTGAACTTCCCTTTAGAAGCTTCTTGTTAGAGATCTCCGTCTCCCTTCAGTCTTTTTAAATCGGTCACATCATGCTGTCTCTGAACTTCCCTTTAGTAGCTTCTTGTTAGAGATCTCCGTCTCCCTTCAGTCTTTTTAAATCGGTGACATCATGCTGTCTCTGAACCACGCTTTAGAAAGTTTCTTGTTAGAGATCTCCGTCTCCCTTCAGTCTTTTTAATCGGTGACATCATGCTGTCTCTGAACTACCCTTTAGTAGCTTCTTGTTAGAGATCTCCGTCTCCCTTCAGTCCTTTTTTATCGGTGACATCATGCTGTCTCTGAACCACGCTTTATTAGATTCTTGTTAGAGATCTCCGTCTCCCTTCAGTCTTTTTTAATCGGTCACATCATGCTGTCTCTGAACTTCCCTTTAGTAGCTTCTTTTTATATCGGTGACATCATGCTGTCTCTGAACCACGCTTTAGAAGCTTCTTGTTAGAGATCTCCGTCTCCCTTCAGTCTTTTTTAATCGGTGACATCATGCTGTCTCTGAACTTCCCTTTAGTAGCTTCTTTTTAAATCGGTGACATCATGCTGTCTCTGAACCACGCTTTAGTAGCTTCTTGTTAGAGATCTCCGTCTCCCTTCAGTCTTTTTTAATCGGTGACATCATGCTGTCTCTTAACTTCCCTTTAGTAGCTTCTTTTAGAAGACGGAGATAATGTGCCTTGATAATTTATCATTTCTTCTAAATATGCTATATAAGTATTTTTGTAATGTTTCAACTCGACGCCACTCTGTTTTCAGCCTTAAAAGAACAATGTCATATTTGACGATTTTTAAAGGTTCTCATTAACGATCTATTACATACAAAAAAATAGAGCATTGTTATCTGAATGCTGTGACATAACATAAATGAATTATTCATCTTGAAGAGGGCTATAGAATGCGAGTTGTTTTGTCAATTTTACCAAACATTGATTTTGTTTACTTTTCTTGTGATTGTTTTCCGCTGTTATTATGTTCCGCAAAACCGATTCGTTATTGTATGTCTAATTGTTATTAAGCGAAAGGCTCTAATTGGAGATCTCCGTCTCCCTTCAGTCTTTTTAAATCGGTGACATCATGCTGTGTCTGAACTTCCCTTTAGTAGCTTCTTTTTAAATCGGTCACATCATGCTGTCTCTGAACTTCCCTTTAGTAGGTTCTTGTTAGAGATCTCCGTCTCCCTTCAGTCTTTTTAAATCGGTAACATCATGCTGTGTCTGAACTTCCCTTTAGTAGGTTCTTTTAAAAATCGGTCACATCATGCTGTCTCTGAACTTCCCTTTAGTAGGTTCTTGTTAGAGATATCCGTCTCCCTTCAGTCTTTTTAAATCGGTGACATCATGCTGTCTCTGAACTTCCCTTTAGTAGCTTCTTGTTAGAGATCTCCGTCTCCCTTCAGTCTTTTTAAATCGGTGACATCATGCTGTCTCTGAACCACGCTTTAGTAGTTTCTTGTTAGAGATCTCCGTCTCCCTTCAGTCTTTTTTAATCGGTGACATCATGCTGTCTCTGAACTTCCCTTTAGTAGCTTCTTGTTAGAGATCTCCGTCTCCCTTCAGTCCTTTTTTATCGGTGACATCATGCTGTCTCTGAACCACGCTTTAGTAGATTCTTGTTAGAGATCTCCGTCTCCCTTCAGTCTTTTTTTATCGGTCACATCATGCTGTCTCTGAACTTCCCTTTAGTAGCTTCTTTTTATATCGGTGACATCATGCTGTCTCTGAACCACGCTTTAGTAGCTTCTTGTTAGAGATCTCCGACTCCCTTCAGTCTTTTTTAATCGGTGACATCATGCTGTCTCTGAACTTTCCTTTAGTAGCTTCTTTTTAAATCGGTGACATCATGCTGTCTCTGAACCACGCTTTAGTAGCTACTTGTTAGAGATCTCCGTCTCCCTTCAGTCTTTTTTAATCGGTGACATCATGCTGTCTCTTAACTTCCCTTTAGTAGATTCTTTTAGAAGACGGAGATAATGTGCCTTGATAATTTATCATTTCTTCTAAATATGCTATATAAGTATTTTTGTAATGTTTCAACTCGACGCCACTCTGTTTTCAGCCTTAAAAGAACAATGTCATATTTGACGATTTTTAAAGGTTCTCATTAACGATCTATTACATACAAAAAAATAGAGCATTGTTATCTGAATGCTGTGACATAACATAAATGAATTATTCATCTTGAAGAGGGCTATAGAATGCGAGTTGTTTTGTCAATTTTACCAAACATTGATTTTGTTTACTTTTCTTGTGATTGTTTTCCGCTGTTTTTATGTTCCCTTTTCTTGAGAATGTGATCCAGTGTTACCTTGTTCACTTTTCTTGTAAAAGTGTTCAACTGTTACCTTCTTCAATTTTTTTGTAAAAATTCCAATGTTATTTTGTTCCCTTTTCTTGTGAGTGCGTTCCACTGTTACCTTTTTCACTTTTCTTGTGAGTGTGTTCCACTATTATTTTGTTCCCTTTCTTATGAGCGTGTTCAAGTGTTAATTTGTTCCTTTTTCTCGGAAGTGCGTTCCATTGTTACTTTGTTCCCTTTTCTTGTGAGTGTGTTCCATTCTTACTTTGATCCCTTTTCTCGTGAGTGTGTTTAACGGTTATTTTGTTCATTTTTATTTTGCTTTTGTTCCACTATTACTTTCTTCTCTTTTCATGTGAGTGTGTTCCACTGCTATTTTGTTCCCTTTTTCCCGTGAGTGTTTCACTGTCAATTTGTTCCCTTTTCTTGTGAGTGTGTACTCTTTTGTTATGAGAGTGGTCCACTGTTATTTTGTTCCCTTTTCTTGTGAGTGTGTTCCACTGTTACTTTCTTCCTTTTCTTGTGAATGTGTTCCACTGTTATTTTGTTACATTTTCTCGTAAGTGTTTCACTGTCAATTTGTTCCCTTTTCTTGAGAATCTGTTCCACTGTTACTTTGTTCCCTTTTCTTGTGAGTGTGTTCCACTGTCAATTTGTTCCCTTTTCTTGTGAGTGTGTTCCATTGTTAATTTGTTCCTTTTTCTTGTGAGTGTGTTCAACAGTATTTTTTTTCCCTTTTCTTGTGAGCATGTTACACTGTTAATTTGTTCCCTTTTCCTGTGAGTGTGTTTCACTGTTACTTTGTTCCCTTTTCTTGTGAGTATGTTCCACTATCAATTTTTACCCTCTACCTTGTCAGTGTGTTACACTGTTATTTTGTTCCCTTTTCTTGTGAGTGTATTCCAGTGTTATTTTGTTCCCTTTTCTTGTGATTGTATTCCAGTGTTATTTTGTGCTCCTTTCTCATGTGTTCCACTGTTACTTTATTCCCCTTTCTCATGAGTGTGCTGCACTGTTATTTTGTTCCCCTTTTTGTGAGTGTGTTCCACTGTTACTTTCTTCCCTTTTTTGAGTGTGTTCCAATTTTATTTTGTTACCTTTTCATCTGAGTGTGTTCTATTATAATTTTGTTCCCTTTAATTGTGAGTGTGTTCCACTATTATTCTGTTCCCTTTTCTTGAGAGTGTGTTCCAATGTTATTTTGTTCCCTTTTCTTGTGAATGTGTCCAAATGTTACTGTGTTCCTTTTCTTGTGAGTGTGTTCCACTGTTACTATACTCCTTTTTGTCATGAGTGTGTTTAACTGTTATTTTGTTCCCTTTTCTTGTGAGTGTGTTCAACTGTTACTTTCTTTCCTTTTCTTGTAAGTGTTTTCCACTGTTATTTTGTTCCCCTTTTTTGTGAGTGTTTCACATTCAATTTGTTCCCATTTCTGGTGAGTGTGTTCTCTTTTCTAGTAAGTGTGCTCCACTGTTAATTTGTTCCATTTTCTTCTGAGTGTGTTCCACTGTTAATTTGTACCCTTTTCTTGTCAGTGAGTATCACTGTTACTTTGTTCCCTTTTCTTGTCAGTTTGTTCAACTGTACATGTTGCTTTGTTCCCTTTTCTTGTGAGTTTGTTCCACAGTTACTTTGTTCCCTTTTCTTCTCAGTGTATCACTGTTAATTTGTACACTTTTCTTGTGAGTGAGTTCCACAGTTATTTTGTTTCCCTTTTTGTGAGTGTGGTCCACTGTTAATTTGTTCCCTTTTCTTGTGAGTGTGTTCCACTGTTAATATGTTCCTTTTTCTTGTCAGTGTGTTCCACTGTTACTTTGTTTCTTTTTCTTGTCAGTCTGTTCAAATGTTACTTTGTTCCCTTTTCTTGTCAATTTGTTCCACTGTTAATTTGTTCTCTTTTCTTGTGAGTGTGTTTCACTATTACTTTGTTCCCTTTTCATGTGAGTGTGTTCCACTGTAACTCTGTTCCCCTTTCTCATGAGTGTGTTCCACTGTTATTTTGTTCCCTTTTCGTGTGAGTGTGTTCCACTTTTATTTTGATCCTTTCTCATGAGTGTGTTCCAATGTTACTTTGCTCCCTTTTCTTGTGAGTGTGTTCCACAATTACTGTACTCCCTTTTCTCGTAAGTGTGTTTAACAGTTATTTTGTTCCCTTTTCTTGTGAGTGTTTTTCACTGTTGTTTCTCATGAATTTGTTCCACTGTTACTTTGTTCCCTTTTCCTCTGGCTGTGTTCGACTGTTACTTTTTTCCTTTTTCATTGTGAGTGTGTTCCACTGTTACCTTGTTCCTTTTTTCTGATGTCTCACTCAGTAGAAAATGAGAGAATCTATTTCTTCATCCATGAAACATAAGAGAAGGGAATTCGAACAACGTTTCATGCCATCTAACCCCATGTTTTCTGACGACGTTAGTTTGACATCACAATAAGATTCTCTTTTATCATTGGTCAAATTGATCTTTTTAGACAACTTATGTGTCTCACATAGGCTGTCTCACAGGATGCGAGCGAAAGTGAAGAAGAAGACATGACTCCATGACGGGCACTGACCAAACCTCTTTAGAGAAGACAGGGCCCCGACCACCTGTTCTCTCTGAATATCAGTCGGATTCCTCGTGTGATCAAATGCATGAGCTCGCTACAGCCAGCAGAGAGTTCGACTTCTGTTTTTTATATCCATTTACAAATTCACCTCTATGTTTCTTGAGACCTGCGTCATGCTGTCTGTTCGTATGTTCATTTTACAGTGAGGAGGTTATTTTACACCACAATTGTGCGTTCTTCGAGACTGCTGGATTATCGGAAAACTGGGGGGGGGGGGGGTGTGGGCACGTAATCCGAGTAACCACACCGTCTGCTACTTACCTGGCAGATGATCGTCCAAAGTCGGCACCGGTTGCCCATTGGTCTCGTTGTTTTATGTATGATTCTTTGTGTTTGATGTTTATGTGTTGTGCGTTGGTGTTCCTGTCCCTTTTACGTCTCTTTCTGTGCATGTCTCCTTTGTGCTCTGTGTTTTTGTATTTGGTGTTTGGGGTTCTGCTGTGGGTACCCTGTGTTGTGGACATCCCTTCCTTTGTTTAAAAGTTTATTGTCATGCTTAAGAGATTAATATTGACATGCAACGAATTTCAAAACATAATTTTTATACTTTTGTACCTAGCGATAACATATATCTAAATCTCTTTTAATTAATCATATTTTAGTATTATTAGTTATACAGTGTTTTACAGGGGGGATACATATATATCTATATACATTCGGTTGATGGAAAAAAGTTGTGTTGGGCGAAGCGACTCAATATATTTTTATAGCCCCCCACCTTTAAAACACTGTATAATGAATTTATCCAGCCGATGGCTTTTTGTTTGTGTATAACTTTCTAAAACATATCTTAAAAAGACTCGATGACGTCAACAGCGTAAAACGTCTTAGTAGAAGCAGGATATTGATAATAATTAATAAAATAATACATCGGAATATTCGGTTCTTCCTGACCAATCAGATTGCAAGAAATTTACCAGAGGTGGGATAAAAAACTACTTCCCGTCTGTAGATTCTTGACTATATGACTATATGTAACTAAGTAGACCAACACTTCTTTTAAAAATTTTATATATCATATATATGTCACATGCTTTATAGTTTTCAATGAATACAATTTAAACTAATGTTGTTGAGATCTCCATCTCCCCATTCATTTGTTTTAACTCGGTCAGTGCATAAAGTATTTGTCCTCCGTTTAAGGAGGGTCTTTCAATTGACAGAAATAATGTGCATTCAAAAACAGATCTATTGTTTCAGTGATAATACCTTCTGAATATAGTTTGCATCGTAGAAACTCGACGCCAACCTAAAAGATCAATATACATTTAATGAATAATCTGATTATCTTTTAAGGGTCTCATGAACGATTGATAACATGCAGTTCATTAAAACAAATGTAAACTGAATACTATGACATAACAAAGCTATTTTCTCATCTTAATGAATGCAGGTTTTTAAAATCAGTTTTAGCCAACACTGACTGCCTCAAGTTCCGACAATGATCGGCACAAATAGTGATGTTATAACCAGACATGCCGAAATGGGTTTTTGACACAGAAAACCTCTGGTTTTAATGTTTGAATATAAACCTGTCCATCTTCTTTCCAGAGAGAACACGGCTCCGAATTTTGTGTAATGCATGTAGCATACTATTATTCATTCAATGAAATCTATGACCAAACTATCATTGAAAGGATGGTTCAAAGATAAGATATATGAATACTAAGACACATCAATCTACAGAAGTTAAGAATTCATTCATAGTACTATATAAGCTATGATGAAAGTTCTCGTCTTTGTCATAAATCCTACACAAAAGAAAAAAAATATCCTTGTACAGCCGGAAAGCTAACGCTAACATTACTTCCTAGAGAATTCATGATTCTTCAGTTACTATTATAGATCGGTTTTTAACAAATTTGTTTTTTATTTATCTATTTCATTGGCAGATTGTTATATTTGGTCATAGTTTCTGCTTGGAGAGGTATTAAGGTGGCTCAATAATCCAAGAATTCTTTGTCAGAGGAAAAAAAATTTTGTGTATTTAACATTGGTATCTGATGATTTATATTTGTAATTAAGATTACATATCATCGTTCATTTGATTGACCAGTGGTCCTCTGAATATACATATGTAAACCAACTGCGAGATCTGTCGCAACACAATGAATTTTGATAGATAAAGACATGATATATTGATAATAATTCCAGATTTAAACCATTCTTGTAATAAATTTCACCATAATATCATCGAATATATATATTTCTTTATAGATAATGCTTTCAAAGGGTGAAATAGCTAAAACTGTTCCAGAAAAGTACATTTTATGTACCCCCCACCCCAAAATGAGAATCTAAAAAAAAGTACTCAGTACCCTTATTTGACATCAAAGTGATAAGAAGTCTTTGTCAGAAGTTATTTTCTTTAACATATTTTTCAATGACAAACTCTGTCCTTCGAAAAAAAATTATAAAAAAGTACATGTTATCGTTCATCCTGATTTAAAATACTCGGTTGTCATGGTAACGATTTCGTAAAACTTTGCAACAAGTCAAATTAAAATGCCCCGTTCCCGTAGTTGACAGTATCATAATGATGAAAATATTTGTTAAAAGCTGTTATAATTGACATATTTTTTAAGACCAGACTCTAATCTTTTTACAAAAGTACACTATATTCCGCTTTACCTCGTTTCCATATTGTACAAATCTACTTGGTTTACGCCAGACGGAGGACAGACGACGGACGGACAGCGGACGGCGTGCTATGACAATAGCTAAGGTGAGGTAGAAAAATTAGATACTCCGAGTCGAGATTATTCTTTCCCAACATTCAGCGATAGTTTCTGGTGCAAGGAAGAATACCTACACAACTATGATCATCGAAATGAAAAAAAAAACAAGTTTACGAATAATTTGTCGAAAAAATAAACAAGAAAAGGAAAGTAACGTGTGTAATTCTAAATATCCCTGGTCAAGCGTTATTCGCCCTTTTCCTTTACAAACTCACCTTTCGTGTCAGTTAAATGAGTTTTGTCAAAAAAGTTCAAGCTCAAAGCTTAAAGAAATTTGTTCAAAATTCCATCTCTGGTTCCATGAATCTATTAAGAGATACAGAAATATGAATAAGAGAAATAGACCTAAAGTAAACGGAAGTTGACGTTCCATGTCAATAAGTGGACGTCAATCACCTCCCTCGATCTCGATAATGCGTGCAGTTATCTGTAAAATGGATATATCTTTGAACAAAGCAGGGTTAAAACTAAAATTCATTCGCTGAAATTTTTCAAGTAGGCAAACCTAATTCGATAACATCTCGCTGAAAAGCACGAAAGTTGACAAAATTGAAGAAAAATTCGTTTAACCAAAGTTTATTAGAGAAACCAAACATGAAATATCTTATCTTTGATATCGCTAAAATCTCCAAGAAATATCCTATTTGATCGTGAACTTAAATTTATCTTCTTAATTTTGATCCCGGGAAAAAAGCGGTTGAATAACCGATGAAGACGTTATAAAAACGGTACGTTTACGGTGGTAGCCAGGGCGTCTCAATTACGGAATTTTTTTGTAAATATAAATTTAACGATATTTTTGACTACATATTTATTACACTCAGATTGTAGATGATAATTTCCTGGTTCCATCGATACCAAACTTGTCGAAGTCCGTCGGGAAACAAGCGAATTACGGAGGAGTTTGAAGGCCGAAAAACAAAAAGGCCACATATAAACGTACCGTACTCGATATCTAATGACGTCAAACGATTATTGAGCCTCCTTAAACGGACACTTGTAGAAATGCATAGAAGTAAAAAATGTTCACAAAAAGAAATAACTACATAGAAACACAAAAGCTCGATTACACAAATTGTCGGCCCCTTAGCCTTTATCAAGTATAAAAACGACCATGTATAAGGCCATAATTTAAAACTTGTTTGTTTCCCTCGCCCCGACCGGGGAAAACGCCTCCGAGTCAAATTTGTTAAGTCAAAAAAGTCCAGTATTCTTTTACCAGGAATCGAATCACGTTCTTGTCTGTTTTAAATTTTAACATTACAATGTTCCATCCAAACAGATTGTAAGTCGAGGCTTTCTAGTTCCTAAATTGGAAATGATGTCGAAGGGTAACAACTCCATACATTCCTGAAGAAAATTCCAAACCAATTTCCATGCACCAGATACGTTTTTCGAATATTAACAGCAATTCTCTGTAAGAACCAAAGAATTTCAAAACATTTTGGCACGGCATGTCATGGATTTTTGAGATTTTTGGTATGGAAGTTCAATATGAAGTACTAGTATGTAAATCAACCCCAGTTTTTTCGAAAAGGTTGTCGTTGCCATGGTAACCGTGTCTGAAGTTTCAAAAATCGGGAAAATCTATAGGACAAGGCATATTTGTAGGCTTCGTTACCATGGAAACAGGTACATTTTAAATCTTAAATTGCTTTGATTATTTTCTTTGAATCCTTATTATAACGCATATTTGTAAAGTTTTTTACATTCATCTCGGATGCCTTATGTATACAAGATGAAAAATTGGGCAGAAACAGGGTATCAAAAGGCTTTGTTTTGGGCACTCAAAGACCCTTTTTTGCATGTTTTTACTGTTTTACAAGGTTGAAAATTTCATAAAAGCACCAATTTTTGAAGTCCAAATTGTAGTTGTCCAATTAGTATCATCTTTGAACTCTACATGAATATAAAAAATTAATTGGGCTAATTTGTCCTTTTATATGCAAAGCAGCATCAAATTTAGTTGCTATGGCAACAATTGGCTGAAAGGTTTCAATACGATGAATTTAAACACAACCTCTATCAAACTATCTACGCATGATATTGGAACAGAAGTTCATGTATACATCTATCAAAGGCGTTTTGATATAAAAATGACCTTGAAAATATTTCAAGGTCACCCACTGAATTTTCAAGGTCATTAAACTTTAAGTGACCAGATTTGACGAAAAATCCTGATTTTTCATAAAATGAAGGTGTCAATATTTTAGAAACCTTGAAATATTGAACTTAACAGTTATTTGCCATAAAATGATAAATGTATCACTTATTTCTTAGAACTATTGATTACGTTTCTTCACATCTTCGAATATCTAAAATCTTGGTGAGTATGTTGATAAAAAAGGAACGAAATCTGTATTTTTCTTGTTTTTTGACGAAAAATATTTTCCTATTGAATAGCTACAATTCAATAAATTCTAAGATTTGTCTTTCTTATATTCATGTGCTTTCATAATATATATGACCTATGAAAATATTTAAATAAAAAAATCACTAAAATCGGTAACAAAAAAAATTAAAATATCAATATTTTATGCAAAATTTGAGTCTCAAAGTATAAATGACCTTGAACATCAAGCCAATGACCTTGAACATTTTAATTGTTCTTATGTAAAAGATACAAGTCATATCTATACATGCATACATTATGACAATCTTATGTAACTCTAAAGAGGAATAAAATCAATTTCAAAGATAATATGAAACAAGCAAAAAGGTCTAATGTTGCCATGGCAACGGTCTTTGACGACAGAATTTAGGTAAAACTCTTAAATACCCACTCCAATTTTTCGTTCATTTTATTCGTCAATAAACATACATTTCCATTGATGAAAATCACTAGTCTCCTATTGGTGCCTTTTGTGATATTTAAGATTGAAAATGGTCAAAAACACACTAAATTGGCCCTTATTTTCACCTCTATTTTTCGCTTCATTTTGACTTATTTTGGCTTAATACAATAAGCTTCCTGTAATACATATCACATAACTAAGTGTACAAAGTAAGAATGGAAGTAAGGAAGAATAGATTTAATAAAGATGAACAAGCTGTTACAGTGGTATCCATGGCAACGAAGTCTCCGGAGCTGGCTTATTTCATGGTCCCAAAAGTGCTATAAATAGAATGACCTCGTTACCATGGCAACCAGAGGTCACATTGGATGAAAAGTGTTATTTTCATGGTCAGTACTCTATATATACCCATTATACCGAAAATCATCAAAATCCATGACATGCCGTGCCGAACTATTTTGGTCCTTACAGAGAATGGCTATTAAATTCTCATCAGTGATGCTTCAAGCGGAGCCACCAAAAATAATTTTAGTAGCGCCCTCTTTAATTTGTTGAAATTAGATTTGTACATTACATTACAGAGAGTGCGCAGCCCCAAATCTCCCGCAGGGTGGATCCAGTAGTATAAGCAAATAAAGTCAATGCCCAAAATAGCATTGGAGGGATGGTGCTAAGATATTAAACTCCCCCAAGTTCGATTATATTCGGTAAATGGCTGGTTTCCGAAATAGCAAAAAAATATATATGATTTTACATTGATAAAAGGCCAAAACAAAGCTTCTTTCAGGTGACAGGGCTGGAAAGAAGTAATTTATACACTTGACAAACATCAGGTCACGGGGAACGATTTAAACTGTTCCACACTACAACGTGAAATAAGTGTTTATATTAATAATGTCGAAGGGCTCCAACTCTATATCTTCTTGAAGAAAATTCCAAACCAATTCCCATGCACCAGACACGTGTTTCGAAAATCTTGAAATCTTGTCATACCCGCTCCCCCATTCTCCTTGCGTAGAACCGTCCGTCATATTATTGACACATTGATGATTATGGCTCTCTCTTGTAAATAATTTGATTACGTTCTCATTAGTTTATGGGAACATTGGTTCGAGTGCTCTGTCTACGGATTTTACAGAATCATGTTTAAGTCTCCGGCGCTTTTGATGAGACATGCATGGGTGTAAGTTCCCAATAATGTGCAATTTGGATTCTAGCCGCAAAAGAAAATACACCTGCCTGTCTGAATAAGGGACCCGAAGGGAAGGGGAAACAAAGATTTTTTTTAATTATGGCCTAATTAAACTAGGTGAAATCCATCATTTCATCTCTGGCGGCCATCGCCGTTAGGCTTTGACAACAAAATATTCGCGGCACATGCATGTATTTTGCGTTATCCTCAGAAAACTTACAAAGTTTTTGTGGTAATGAACGATCTAGCAAAAGATGGTGAAAGAACAAAATCATAATTAATACAAATATATAATATTGAATTTAAAGTATTACACATATATACATAACCTATTAAAACATATCCAATTTTTGTGAGATACAAGTGCAAATGTTGTTAATGTTTATGTTGTCTATGTTTGTCCCCCTTCGTTTCTGCTTTCACCTCCTTCTATTCTTTCAACTAAACGTCTGTCTGTTTGTCTGTGACATTGTCTGTCTTGAGTATCCTTTGAAGGTATCACATTTGCTGTCCTCTCTGAATGTCAGTCGGACTCCTCGGGTGATAACATACATGAGCTCGTTACAGCTGGCAGAGTACGGACTGTATTATGTACACCCTCTTTTTATATCCATTTACATATTCATCTGTGTTGCTTTGGCCCCTGCGTTTTGCGTTATTGTTTGTGTGTGGTTATCTAACAGTGAGGAGGTTGTTTTACACCACAATTGCACGTTCTTCGAGACCTCTTGGTAATCGGAACAGTAAGAGGGATGTGTGCAGGTAATCCAGGATAACCACACCGTCTGCTTCTGTATCGATTGCCCATTGGTCTCTTTTATGTTTGATGTTTCTATGTAATTGTAACATTTCCGTCTCATTCTGTGCGTGTCTGCTTTTGTCTTGCACTTGTATCTCACAATTATCATCATTTTGTTTCACATAGAGAGAAGAATGATAAAGATTATATCAGGTCCCATTAATTAACTGCTTTTTACAGAATGTTTAACGTCTTTAAATTCAATAGCATCATTTAAAACCTGATAGATTTACAGTATGGACCAGACATGCACGTTTCGGGTACTAAACCCTCGTCAGTGATCCTCAGTCTACACAATGTAATATGGCCAAAAAGTCTGAAAAATAATATGTCCAAAAATGTACCAAAAGACGTAGCAGAATGGGTGGGATATGATGCTACAGGACCCACGTTTAAGAAATTTCAAGAAAATTTGTAACAGACAATTTCAAATGCGTTGGTGAGACAAACGATCAACCAAAGTTGATCGAACTTGGCTACATGTGCCCTCGGGGACTCTTGGTCCACCAGCAGTGACACTCACTAAGTAATTCAAATGTTAAACGTCTTTAAATTCAATAGCATCATTTAAAACCTGATAGATTTCAGTATGGACCAGACATGCACGTTTCGGGTACTAAACCCTCGTCAGTGATCCTCAGTCTTAACAATGTAATATGGCCAAAAAGTCTGAAAATTAATATTTCCAAAACTGTACCAAAAGACGTAGCAGAATGGGTGGGGTATGATGCTACAGGACCCACGATTGAGAAATTTCTAGAAAATTTGTAACAGACAATTTCAAATGCGTTGAAGAGACAGAAGATCAATCAAAGTTAATCGAACTTGGCTAAAAGTGCCCTCGGGGACTCTTGGTCCACAAGCAGTGACACTCACCAAGTAGTTCAAATGTTAAACGTCTTTAGATTCAATAGCATAACTCGATGGACATTAAAAATTTAGTGCTATTCCGGTATCTTTTCTTTCAAGAAAAGAAAATCCCAACAATATTAGCCTAACAGTAGAGGATAAACGTAGATTATCTCAAACTTATTTAAAAGATTATATCTGAAAATAGCCATCGTGTTTAAATTTCTAATGAATTAATTACGGTAAGATTTTCATAAACTTGTGATTTTCTATTACATTTTTACCTCTGTTTTGTACATTCTCTCAAAGTTATGAAACCATCTTCAAGAAGACTACCCTAAACTGACTAGTGCAGAATAAATGAGCATACAAAACAACAAGAAACAATAAGATATACCTCAACATCCTTATCAAACGGTCCAACAATGAATTCAAGGAGACACTCAAACCATAAAGAAACATATGTAGGAAATTACATCAACGAAGTAAGACCAATGTACAAAGGGTGCATGTTTGAAGACCTTGCACACCATACAATAAAGAATGCTGTAAATATCTCGATTATATACTTTCTTGCTTGTATTGCTTTAATTTCTAAAAAGAGCTGACAATGTTGGTTTTTTTTTCAGAATTTTCAGAAAGTCTGAACTAGTTTGTGGGATTGAAAACCTCGACCTAAATGCTTCCGGCGTATTTTTAAACTTTCTACTATGAAAATCCAGCGCTTATCCGGCGGGCTCGGAGAATGCAAATTGATTGTAGAATTTATAGCATCACTTTGTATCTTAGATGGAAAATATGAGTCGAGGGTGGATGGGATCAACAAGGCCCAACAGAGACGTTAGCCGAGGTTCGGATTGTTGGTCCATCGAAGTCAAGACCTTTTTCCTATCAGTACCTCAAATAAGCTTCATGATTATTTTTTATGTTTGAAACATTAAAATTCTTCCTGTTAACACAGAATGACTTACGCTAAACGATGTTCACAAGAAAATACGGTCGTCAGTTTGTCTTTGAAGTAAGAATTTTCAAATACCGGCAAAAAAGGAAATGAATCTATCCAAGTGCGAGAAAAAAAGCCTCCTCAATGTACGATGAAGGCACAAACAAGTCAATAAGAAACAATATTCTTCAAACAAAATCATTATTTTTTTCAGAAACCATATAAGTTTTTTTTTCTTTGATTTTGTGATAATTGATTGTTGAGAAAACCGGATGTTATTTTGCTTTCATAATGAAATATACATTTTTCTCTCTGAAGTCACACATTTCATAGAAGCAAAAGAGAGGAGGGGATCCCCAACAACACCAGGTGCAACACCCACAGCACAACCCCAAAACACCCAATGCAAAAAAGCACTGAACAGACACCCACAGAGAGAGATGCAAAAGGGACAAGGAACACTAACTCACACCAAAAAACATTAAACATAAAAGACCACACATAAACCAACGAGACCAATGGGCAACTGGTGCCGACTTAGGACGGCCATCTGTCACGTAAGTAGCAGACGGTGTTATTATCCTGGATTACGTGTGCGCAACCCTCCCACTATTCCAATTTCCCAGAGGTCTCGAAGAACGCAAAATTATGGTATAAAACAACAGCCTCACTCTTAGTTGACCTCAAACAAACAAGACCGTAAAACGCAGGAGTCCACGCAACACAGTTGAATATGTACATGAATATAAAACTAGGACGTGCGTAATACAGTCAGTACTCTGGCGGCTTTAGTGAGCTCATATATGTTATCACCCGAGGAGTCCGATTGACATTCAGAGAGAACAGGTGGTCGGGGCCCTGTCTTCTCTAGATAAGTTTGAACAGGGCCCGTCATGGAGTCCCGTTGTCACAGTCAGTGTGCAAGTCTTAAGAATGCGCTCGAACAAGACTGTATATTGGTCAAGTACCAAGCTTAGTGTCCGTCTGGTGACATTAGGATCATATCTATGGCATAATAGGCGTTTGATGACTCTGACGCATTTTCGATAGATATGCTGTCTACCTTTGATCGTTCTTTTTTTGTTAATTATGTCACCATAAAATACAGGTTGTGAAATACCTAAAGCAATATACTTAGTTGCTTGTATTGGTCCGAATTTCAAAAGAAGTTGATCATATTTTTTTCCAGCAAAAATAAAATAAAAGTAAAATTTCCAGCAAGTCTTTAATAGTTTGTGAAAACGAAAACCTTAACCTAAATGTTTCTCTGTATTTGTAAATTTCTACCATGAAAATCCAAAACATCATTACATGCTCTAGCATACCGGATGAGCTTTGAAATGTAGATACCGTATGACGGTTATCTAGGTACATCACCGTCAAGCCAGGGGAAATTTACTATGTTGAATCCAAAATCATCTCGTTTGTCATACACATAATTAACCTCCAATAATATGAAATTGTTTCAATATCGATCAAGATTCAGTTTCATATAAAACTGTTATGAGTTAAAGAAGATCCTGACGATAATCTCAACAGCACTCACAATAGAGCACCAAATTGAACATCGACGGACCCCTAGCAAGCTAGAGGTGGGACCTGGTGCCCGGGAGGAGTAAGCAACCCCTGTTGGCTAGCCGCACCCGCCGTCGATTTTTATAAAGCATGGAAATGAAAATATATAAAATTCATGCACTGTCTGACGTTGTGTCTATATAGAAAGTGCTATGGCGACAATGTCAGTGAAGTATATTCAAAACACTTACTGTCAAACCCCTCGCGAGGAACTTTTTAACGAGCTCCACATGGCAAAGGGCATAAGTGTGACACAAATGAGTTATGTGACATTTGGTTAAATATTAAAACTAAAACGGGTGTTGCATGCAAGCAGGAGATGCTTACTCTCTTTTGGGCACCTGGTCTCACTCCCATATCGGGAGTTCGCTTCTATTCATATGGTGGAGGTTTTTGTTTCTTTGCTTTGGATCCTGTTTTATCCTGATTTTGTATGCCTTCGGTTTCTGATTTTCTTAATTATTGATTTTGTGTTGTATACAGGGATATGGTCATTATCCATATTTTTCATTAGTAGAGTATAAATCTAGAGCACCTTGTTTTCGCGATTTATTCTGAAAAATTTTCCTATTAATTATTGTTTCTAAGAATTGACCTCCTATAGTCGTATCTGGAAATTAAATCTAACCTACCCTATCAACTGCCATCGATGATATGAAAAATAAAATGTCTTCAGAAAATTTCCATGTTAATTTCAAGCCGCCACCAGAGTTTATCTGTTTTATCTTTTCTGCACGACTGAAGTGACGAATTTTGCTATTCTTCCCAGCCATATTACCTTTATTCAAATTTGCTCTCGTTTCTTAAAATAACACATTTCAGTTATCGAGCTGGGTTTGAGCAACGGTATTTTGCTGTGTCTTCTCCGTTACAGCTGCTCCATGCATATTTATGGTCTGAGAATCAGAAATTTTCAATGAGTTAAAGAAGATCCTGACGAAAATCTCAACAGCACTCACAATAGAGCACAAAAGTTGCTTTTCATTTTGATATGCGTTTTGAACCTGCCCCTTTCCTATTTCTTTGTTGCCGATTCATATCTTCATTTTCTTCATATTCTTAGAAAAAACAAGAGTCCCAAGAGGGCACAACGCTCACCTGATACCCATGCGCTCTCTTAACCTACTAATATTGCATTATGATAGTGTCAATGCCAGAATTTGAACCAACAACCGTGGGGCTATATACACATAAACCATTTTTTTTATTAAAAAAAAATCAAAAATATAAAATGTAGGCATGAAATATATATCACAGCAATTAGAGACTTAAATATGTCAAATACACAGTGAAAGATTCTGCAAAACGGAAAAAACGAGGTGCCGGTGCCAGGACTTGAACCCACAACCCTTGGGTCCATGTGCACAGTAAACATATCAATTCATAAAAATTCCATAAAGAAGATTATGGCATGTAATGTATATCAAAGCAAATAGTAACTTAAATATGACAAACATGCACTAAATGAGGGCACAAAACCACACATTTATATAGTTATTAAAAGAAGCAGTTCAAAAATGAGCATTTCTCGAAAAATCCAAAAACACTTCAAAAACACGTCAAAAATTTGACTTCGTACTGGAACCAAAAACAAAAAAAAACTTGTTAAGCATTCTTCTAGATCATCCAGATGCTTTGGTTTGTCGATATTGGCTTCGGTTCTGAAGAAAAACTTTGTCAAAGGAGGGTACACCCTGTGACCTACTTTTGCCTTTGGAGGCACCACCTCTTGACGGATCCGGACGAAAAACAACAACACTTATAGAGGACAATGAGTAGTACATTCCTACCAAGTTTCGCTCAGGTGAGCTAAATAACAGGAAAAGAAATAAAAAGAGATGCTGAGAATCTCAAAAAATATCAAATGTACAGATAAATTCATGAAATTTGAATGAAATGATTATGATAAATGTATATTTACTTTCGAAAACAAACACGAAACTATACAATTCGTCTCTTTGAGTCTTTTTTTTTAAAAATGCGAGGATGATACTCTGTCCCGGTAAATTTTTCTTTTTTTCCATTTTCTGTTAAGAGGGAATGACTTATTTGTCATTTCTATCGTCATTATCCAGATGTCTGTAGATTTTAAATTAATTTTGACAGAAAGATTGATGTAAGAAAATAAACATGAGACCCAGGGGCTACATCGCTCACCTGAGAAATCTGGAACTCTTAGAGTGAATGTGATCAATACCTGTTCAATGCGTATTATGAGCGTATAACATTGTTTAGGCTGAGGATCACTGACGAGGAATTAGTACCCGAGACGTGCATGTCTGGTCCATGCTGTAAATTTATCAGGTTTTAAATTATGCTATCGAATTTAAAGACGTTAAACATTTGAACTACTTGGTGAGTGTCAATGCTGGTGGACCAAGAGTCCCCGAGGGCACATGTAGCCAAGTTCGATCAACTTTGGTTGATCGTCTGTCTCTTCAACGCATTTGAAATTTCCTGTTACAAACTTTCTTGAAATTTCTAAAACGTGAGTCCTGTAGCATCATATTCTATCCATTCTGCTACGGCTTTTGGTATATTTTTGGACATAATAATTTTCATACTTTTTGGCCATATTACATTGTTTAGGCTGAGGATCACTGACGAGGGTTTAGTACCCAAAACGTGCATGTCTGGTCAATGCTGTAAATTTATCAGGTTTTAACTGATGCTATTGAATTTAAAGACGTTTAACATTTGAACTACTTGGTGAGTGTCACTGCTGGTGGACCAAGAGTCCTCGAGGGCACATGTAGCCAAGTTCGATCAACTTTGGTTGATCGTCTGTCTCTTCAACGCATTGGAATTTCCCGTTACAAAATTTCTTGAAATTTCTTAAACGTGGGTCTTGTAGCATCATATCCCACCGATTCTGCTACGTCTATTTGTACATTTTTGGACATAATAATTTTCATACTTTTTGGCCATAGTATATTTTTTAGGCTGAGGATCATTGACAAGGGTTTAGTACCCGAAACGTGCACTTCTGGTCCATGCTGTAGATTTATCAGGTTTTAAATGATGCTATTGAATTTAAAGACGTTAAACATTTAAGAAAGTATTGGGTAATGATAGATGACATAGCTTGGTATTAGGGCTGTAACAATTTACCTAAAAGTCGGTTAACCATGTTTCAAAATCTCACGATTCTATTACAGACTTTCCACTTAAAAAGAATTATGGTGAATTCAAAAGTTCGTATTCTTTATGAAAAATACATACACGAATTAAAGCATTAATTTATGAAATTTTACTAGAATACTACTTTTAATTTAGGTTGGTTGTTTCTTCAAACTTATTTGAAAATTTTTGTTAACAAAATTTTCTCAAATTTCTAAAACCTGGGTCCTGTAGCATCATATCCCAGCCTTTTGCTACGTCTTTCGGTATATCTAGGACATAATTTTCACAGGTTTTGGCCATATTACATTGTTTAGATTGAGGATCTCTGCTGAGGGTTAAATACCCGAAACGTGCAAGTCTGGTCCATGCTGTAAATTTATCTGCTCTCAAATGATGCTAATGAATTTGAAGACGTAATACACTTAAAAAGTATATCTATTCTAACTAAAACTATAGGAAAAAGCTAACTTAAAAAAAATGGTGAATTATAAAAACGAGTAACAGAAATGAAACTCAAATCATTATCCATTAGAAGCTCAGGTAAAGGAAAAAACGAAAATTGAAGAAAAAAATATTTTTGTCCGCCGGGATTTGAACCCACTACCCTTGGGTCAATTTGGCATGAGAAACATACCTATATACAATTTAGGAAAAAAGCATTGATAATCCAAAAATTTATATTTTCACAAAATATTTTCACATGTGCATTTCTCACAACAAGTATCAAATTCAGTTAAATATTACAGTCCCCGTTCCTTTTTGCAGTTATGATAAATATATAAAATGAAAAAAAAGCAAAATGTTTTTCAGATAATCAATCCATTAGTTTATGATGGTTAAAATAAACGAAATTTGGGGCAGCAAACTTAGCCAAGAGTAAGAATAAAAGAATGTTTTTGCACAAAAATGACTTAGTTGAAAAAGACGTCATAAACGCATCAAAAAGTAGTGATCGGATTTTACGAAATGAACAAATTTGAATAATACATCCTTCCTTATCACTCATATGCCATTAGTTTTTCAGTCCATTGTGCTGTTTTGGAGAAGCTTTTTTAAATGGTGTAAATTTGGTCCTGCCCTGGATCCACCCCTGAAAGAATTGGGGCGAAATGAACAAACTTCGAAGAGGACGCTTAGTACTCCATACATACTAAAGAAGGGAGGAGATCTAAGGGAGGAGATCCATACATACTAAAGAAGGGAGGAGATCTAAGGGAGGAGATCCATACATACTAAAGAAGGGAGGAGATCTAAGGGAGGAGATCCATACATAGTAAAGAAGGGAGATCTAAGGGAGGAGACCCATACATACTAAAGAAGGGAGGAGATCTAAGGGAGGAGATCCATACATACTAAAGAAGGGAGGAGATCTAAGGGAGGAGATCCATACATACTAAAGAAGGGAGGAGATCTAAGGGAGGAGATCCATACATACTAAAGAATAGAGATCTAAGGGAGGAGATCCATACATACTAAAGAAGGGAGGAGATCTAAGGGAGGAGATCCATACATACTAAAGAAGGGAGGACATCTAAGGGAGGACATCCATACATACTAAAGAAGGGAGATCTAAGGGAGGAGACCCAAACATACTAAAGAAGGGAGGAGGCATAGTGACTAAGTTTAATCAAAATCCTCCAAGCGGTTTTTGAGAAGAAGTCGAAAAAGGGAAAGTGTACAGACTAACAACGGACAAAACACTATGACAAAAGCTGGTGAGCTAAAACAAAAAGGAATCTTGATGTTATATGATATTACAATACATTCGCTACATTTGCTCAATATATCGCAATACAAATTTGACCCGCATTGCATAGCCCTTTACTGACCCCTAAGAGGAAATTTCCAGCAACATTAGCACAATACTCATATTCAAGTATTGATCGATAAATATAGTCACAACGTACATGTAGAAATGTTTAAGTAATGTAATCTTACAGTAAGAACGTTTACTTATCTAGAGCATTTTTGTGATGTGTGCGCTTAGTTTGATTGACTACAAAATTTGTCATCAAACCTATCAACTGACGCACCAAAGTTGCATGTTTCAAATTCAATCCCCTTAGTATTTATATTCTCATTTAGGTCACATGTTTCGATGTTATGGGTTCGGTTGTTTATTGGACCTTTCAGTAAAAGTGTTGTTGTGTATCTCCTTGTCGACTTTTTCTTTTTTGTTTTTGCATCCAAGGGATTTGTTCTGAAGCAGTCACTGTGTTTAGTGCTGTAGATATCTCATACCTTTCAATATGTATTAGAGTGTGCGTAAAAACACTGGCGGATGAAAAAGTTACCACTTAACCCTTCTTTGTTTGTTGAAAATTTCAAAAAAGTACATATGTATGTTACATTATCAAAACACGACTGCGATGACATAAAACGTTTTCCTATGACTGTTGACCCTCGATTTCGTGATCAAATATTTTTGTTTACGATTTCATATCAATAATGCAATAAAATGTAGGTAGGAAAACTTAATCAAGTGTTACGTTCACGAACAAAGTTTAACAAAATTTCTTCAATTATATGTCTGTTCTTCTTTATCAATTTCGCTTCACTACCATCGCATAAATGAAGAGGTCGCTCGCGAATTCCCTGTGTTCTAGGCAATAGGATATATCTTATCATTCAAAAATCTTTATTCAGTTCAAAAATCATACAATTTAATATCGAGAGAGAACTACATAAATACACAGCTATATTTTCAACAGTTACATGTACAGGGTAATTATCTCTGACTGTAATATGAATAGTCCGTGTTACCTCTCTGTCTCTCAGAATCTTAGAATGACAGCTTATAAATATATGACATTTGACAGGGGTATTCTCGCAGCATACCCGTCAACATCTGTTTTATCTCTGACGCTCCTTGCGACTATCAGACGTTCCCGCTGAACTTGTTTAAAGAAAGTTACTCACCTCTGTTATGCCTAAATTATTATGCTTCCAGTGAGTTTCTTCTGTGATAGGTTCTGCTCTACCATATTGTGACAGAGAACGGTTCAGGGTACAATATTACCTTACCAAGTGTACTCTATCACCTTAATGGTGCACCCCTGTCTTTTCATAGTAGTGTTCTTGACATTATGTAATGCTGACCTGCTTATATATACAGACATTTCGTTTTCATACAAGATATTTAATTGAATTTGTTTGCATACCCAAGCAAATGTTCCTTATTATTTACTTTTTCCTTTAAGATTAATGCCAAATTTATGTTGCTATATTTTTTCTTGTTAAATTTTGCCTATACTAAACGACCACACTGTAGATCTTTTCCAGTTAAAGAGGGGTATCTCCAGAATATCTTTGTCTGTAACACAGGGTTCTCGAAAGAGAGGTAACTCGTGCAATCAATGTTCATAACATATATCTTGAAAACGTTTTGTATGAAGGGAAAACCAGTTATACAAGTTTGTTGCTGTACATTATGTTGTGGGTCATGTATTATTTTAGTTTTACTTTATGTGTAGGTACACATGTACTTAATCATTTTATTTAATGATTTCATAATAATTCTTTCTAGATTTTACTATGTCATGTTTATTTCATTACAGAATATTCCAGTATGTTCTTTGTTACATCATTATCATCACATGACTGTGATTTCTAGAATTTACTCTATTGTTAATCATTTGTAATGAGTCAGTGTTCTAGAAGCTTCTGGTAAATTCATTTGTATTAAGTATATATACCTCTGAGGAACTGTGTTGAAGGGACATTCGTACACATTCGTAGACACGATTCATTCATCTATTCTGATATACTGGGATACTTTATTTGTTGAGACTTTAATCCATTTAACAACGTTTGGACACTGATCTTTCGAGAACGTTTGTGATTACCGGAAACCATACATTCGATAGACTTTGTGGACCGTAACGGACACTTTGATCCGGACATTGTATTGTAAGTTGTAATCATTTCAAATATATATATTTTGTACATAATTAAACTTGTAAATTTATATTCTGTCTTTGTCTGATTTTTGCTGGCGTTTTGGGGTATTCTACCCCATAACAGAATTGGGGGCTCGTCCGGGATAGTAATCTCTGCATATTTGCACCTTACGTAAAGTTCGTTAAAAAAAAAAGGAGAATTTTTTTTAGTAAAACGTTTGCCAGCAGAAATCAATCATGGTATTTTCGGTCACTGAATTTTTGAAATCGCCGACTGTAGATGAGTTCGAATCATTGAAAAAAGATGATTTGATTGGTTTAGGTCTTCACTTGAAGTTAGATGTAAAATCTTCTATGAGAAAACAAGAAATTAGAAATATCGTGGCTAAAAAGCTTTTAGCTGAGGAAATCTTTTCGTCATACGATTTTCCTGTTGAACCTGTTTCAAGCGAAACCAAAATGTCAAAATATGAGTTTGAATTAGAGAAAATGAAATTACAATTACAATTTGAAAAAGAAGAAAAAGAAAGACAAAGAGAAAAAGAAGAAAGAGAGAAACAGGAACGTATGCACGAGAAAGAACTCCAGTTTGAGTTAGAAAAGTTAAAATTAGAGAAAAGCGCTAAGGAAAATCCTGTTCCTTCGCCTGTCAAGTCTGAATTCGATGCCGCCAAAAACATCAGATTAGTACCAAAATTTCAAGAAAAGTCCGTGGACAAATATTTTCCACATTTTGAGAAAATCGCGGCCAATCTGAAGTGGCCACGTGATTTTTGGCCAACTTTATTACAAAGCGTACTTATTGGCAAAGCGGCTGAAGTGTACTCTGCGCTCAGTATTGCTGAGAGTTCAGACTATGACAAGGTCAAGGACACGATTATGAGAGCATATCAGTTAGTACCTGAGGCGTACAGACAAAAGTTTAGAAAGTACAAAAAGTTTGAAAATCAAACATACGTTGAATTTGCTCGAGAAAAAGAAGATTTATTTGATCAGTGGTTTCGATCTAAGAAAATTCCAAATTCATTTGACAATTTACGTCAGATCATTCTGATAGAAGAGTTCAAAGAGTGTGTACATCAAGATTTAAGAACTCATTTGGAAGACAAAAATGTTAAAACTCTTGAAGAAGCCGCTGTTTTGTCTGATACGTATGCTCTCACTCATAAGAAAAATTTTGTGTCAAAAACTCAATCTAGCGATAGCGCAAAAACGTCAGATTTTCCAAAGAAAAATTTACAAGAGTCTCAGTCGTCCATTAGTTCCCAGTCACCATCTCAAGGTGGTTCTACGTCCGGTCCTAGGTCCGAGCGTTCTGAGGCATCCCCAGGGGTGGGGTCGCTTCCTACATGCAATTATTGTAAGAAAAAAGGTCATGTCATTGGTGAGTGTTTGAAGCTTAAGAAGAAAAAAGAACTTAAGTCACAGGCCTGTGCGTCTGTTAGAAATGATAGGAAAGCCTTAGATTCGATTTGTTCTGACACTCCTGAGATTCAGGGTTCTAAGTCCAGTTCTCATGATTTTGTGGAGGATCATTATAAGCCCTTTTTGTCACAGGGATTTGTTTCACTCAGTGATTCTAGCGAAGCGTTGCCTGTTCAGATTTTGAGAGATACTGGTGCTGCCCAGACTTTATTGTTAGAGGGTTCATTGCCTTTGTCTGAGCACACTTTTACTGGTAGGTCAGTTTTATTACAGGGTGTGGAGCTAGGCGTCATTGATGTTCCCCTTCATAAAATTTATTTGAAGTCAGATTTAATTACTGGACCTGTTATCCTAGGTGTTCGACCTACTCTTCCCGTTCAATGCGTTTCCTTGTTGCTTGGCAACGATTTAGCTGGCGGCAAAGTTGTAGCCGATCCGATTGTTTGTGAAAAAATCACGTCCGATGTCGTGTCCGATGATGAAGACGACGACTTGTACCCAGCCTGCGCAGCTACCAGGGCGATGGCCAGGAAAAGACTGAAAGAGGCTGAGCGTACTCCTGCACTTAACGAGGACCATCCCTCCGAAGATATAGACCTTTCTGACACATTCATGTCTACCATTGATGACAGCGTACCTGAGACGCCAGTACCACTTCATGTTGACAAGTCTCCGACAGTACCTGATGATGACTCCGATCCGCTAGTAGACAGAGATACAGATGCCTTAAGCCGTGAGCAGCTCCTCTCCGAGCAAACTAAAGATCCGGAGATCATCCGACTAAGTAAGAGGGCCCTTCCCCGAGAAGAAGCGGACAAAGTCGGAGAGTGCTTCTACATACAAGATGGCATCCTTATGCGGAAATGGAGACCACCCGATGCACCCCCTAATGACGTGTGGCGGGTCGTTCACCAGATAGTGGTTCCAGTGGCGTATCGCGGGGACATCATGAGTTTAGCTCACGACACACCCATGGCAGGTCATTTAGGTGTCAATAAGACTTATAATAGGATTTTAAGTCACTTTTACTGGCCTAAGTTGAGAAAAGATGTGTCTGAGTTTTGTAAGTCTTGTCATAATTGTCAGATGGTAGGTAAACCCAATCAAGTTATACCACCTGCTCCCCTCCAACCCATTCCAGCCTTTGAGGAACCTTTTAGTAGGGTGTTATTTGATTGTGTAGGTCCTTTGCCTAGGACTAGGTCAGGGAATCAGTACTTATTGACAATTATGTGTACTTCGACTAGGTTTCCTGAGGCCATACCTCTTAGGAATATTAAGGCAAAGACCATAGTTAAGGCCCTTACAAAGTTTTTCAGTTTCGTAGGTGCTCCCAAGGCTATTCAGTCAGATCAGGGTTCGAATTTTATGTCAGGGTTGTTTCAGCAGGTTATGCATGAGCTAGGTATCAGGCAGTATAAGTCTTCTGCGTACCATCCTGAGTCCCAGGGGGCACTTGAACGCTTTCATCAAACCCTTAAAACTATGATGAAAACATATTGTCACCAGTATGGAAAAGACTGGGATGAAGGGGTTCACCTCGTGTTGTTTGCGGCACGAGAAGCGGTTCAGGAGTCCCTGGGGTTCAGTCCCTTTGAGCTAGTTTTTGGGCATACGGTCAGAGGGCCATTGAAGTTATTGAAGGAAAAATGGTTGACTGAGACTAGCGATTTGAATCTCTTAGACTACGTGTCTAATTTCAAAGAGAAATTATATAATGCTTGCAAATTGGCTCAAGAAAATCTCAAAACATCACGAATGAAAATGAAAACATGGTATGACAAAGATGCTAGAAACAGAGTTTTTAAACCAGGCGATAAAGTTCTTGTATTTTTGCCTATCCCTGGTCATCCTTTGCAAGCTAGATATTTTGGTCCTTATGAGATTGAGAGTAAAATTAGTGATGTTAACTATGTGGTTAAGACACCAGGTCGGCGAAAAGAAAAAAGAGTGTGTCATGTTAACATGTTGAAAGAGTATTTTGATAGAAGTGACCGAAATTTTGTTAATCCAGTTTCCACTTTGGCCAATGTAAATACATTTGAAAATTGTGTTGAACCAGAATGTAATGAAGAGACTGTTGAAAAAGACTTCGCTCAAAGTGTCCGTTTAAAGAATTCTGAAATTCTGACAAATCCGGAAGTGAAACTCGGACATCTGACTGTGCATCAAAAAGAGGAAGTGCATCAATTAATGAGGGAATATACGACCATCTTTCCGGACGTTCCAAAAAAGACTAATGCATCTCATCATGACGTCATTGTAGGTGATGCGTCACCTATCAAACAACATCCCTATCGGTTAAACCCAATTAAGCTTCAATACATGCGGAAAGAAATTCAATACATGCTTGAAAATGACATTATTGAACCCAGCAATAGTGATTGGAGTTCCCCATGTATTCTGGTTCCGAAGCCAGACGGAACTTACCGATTGTGTACGGACTTTAGAAAAGTCAATTCAGTCACCAAAACTGACTCTTATCCGATCCCACGAATCGATGACTGTATAGATAAAATTGGCAGTGCAAAATTTGTCAGTAAATTTGACTTGCTTAAAGGCTATTGGCAGGTCCCGCTTACCGAGAGAGCAAGAGAAATATCGGCATTTGCGACTCCAGATGGGCTATACCAATATAAAGTAATGCCCTTTGGTATGAAAAACGCACCAGCCACATTCCAGAGGATGATTCATTCGCTCCTAAATCATCTCGAAGGATGCGAGGCATACATCGATGACGTCATCATCTACAGCGACACCTGGGATGATCATCTCCGAATCATGTGTACCTTCTTCGGCATACTGGCGAAAGCAAACCTCACAGTGAACCTTGCGAAAAGTGAATTTTGTCATGCGACTGTAGAATATTTGGGTCACAAAGTAGGTCAAGGTTTTGTTACTCCTATCATGGCCAAGGTGGAAGCTATTTCAAAGTTCCCGATTCCTACCAATAAGAAAGAGATAATGAGATTCTTGGGAATGGCAGGATTTTACAGAAAATTTTGTCCAAATTTCTCGTCAGTTGTTGGTCCACTTACCAATCTGTTACAAAAGAGAGTGAATTTTGCATGGACCAATGACTGTGACGAATCTTTTAAGAAAATCAAATGTGTTCTTATGAATAGTCCTGTCCTGTCAGCTCCAAATTTTGATAAGCAATTTAAGCTTACTGTTGATGCTAGTGACGTAGGAATCGGGGCTGCTTTGTTTCAAGAAAATGATGATGGTGTAGATAGAGTTGTTTGTTATTTTTCAAAGAAATTGACAAAATGTCAAAAGAATTACTCTACTATTGAAAAAGAGTGTCTTGCATTATTGTTAGCTTTACAACATTTTGATGTTTATTTGAATGTTACTTTACATCCCATTCTTGTGTATACTGACCACAACCCTCTCACATTTTTGCACAAAATGTCAAACAAGAATCAAAGACTTACAAGGTGGAGTTTATTGTTGCAAGAGTACAATATCATTATTAACCATGTCAAGGGCAAAGACAATGTGATTGCAGATGCACTATCGAGGGTTTCATGAGTGATTTTTTGCAGAATTTACCACCTAAGTTTTCATTGACATTCAAACTTTTTTAAGGGGGGAGGTGTTGTGGGTCATGTATTATTTTAGTTTTACTTTATGTGTAGGTACACATGTACTTAATCATTTTATTTAATGATTTCATAATAATTCTTTCTAGATTTTACTATGTCATGTTTATTTCATTAGAGAATATTCCAGTATGTTCTTTGTTACATCATTATCATCACATGACTGTGATTTCTAGAATTTACTCTATTGTTAATCATTTGTAATGAGTCAGTGTTCTAGAAGCTTCTGGTAAATTCATTTGTATTAAGTATATATACCTCTGAGGAACTGTGTTGAAGGGACATTCGTACACATTCGTAGACACGATTCATTCATCTATTCTGATATACTGGGATACTTTATTTGTTGAGACTTTAATCCATTTAACAACGTTTGGACATTGATCTTTCGAGAACGTTTGTGATTACCGGAAACCATACATTCGATAGACTTTGTGGACCGTAACGGACACTTTGATCCGGACATTGTATTGTAAGTTGTAATCATTTCAAATATATATATTTTGTACATAATTAAACTTGTAAATTTATATTCTGTCTTTGTCTGATTTTTGCTGGCGTTTTGGGGTATTCTGACCCATAACAATTATCAAAGATTAGTAACAATTAAGAAAGTGTTCCTCTGTCTGTATACCAGTAATGATGGTAGAAGAAGGCAAAGACTATCAAAAAAAAAGTCTGTGAAAAAAATAAGTTTTTGTCAGACGCAGTATGAAATGAATCAATGGATGTACACCATCAAAAACAGTCAGCATACTAATAACTATGCTGAAGCCTGACTACTTTATCGGCATAGTGAACACTAAACCTAACACTATTATGTAAGCGGTGAATATCTAGTTTAATGCCCAGGTAAATGAAACGCACATTACATAGCTCGCCTTAGCAGGTTTTAGAAAAAAAACCAACAACTTCTATATTCCAAAAAAAAGTATTGTCATGAAGTGTGTTTGCATCTGATATTAGATTATCCATTAGAAGGCTAAAGATACTGCCAAAGTATGAGTAATCGAAAAGGAGGTAAAATATTAGGTTCAAGGTCACTACTGAAAGGTATCGTCACAAGGTAGTCACATGTGAAATATCAAAGCATATCTTAAAGTTCAAGCGATATAGCGAAGCATAAAGTTTTTGACAAATTGGTCAAAGTGCAAGGTCACTAGGTCAAAGGTCATATAAAGTAAAGAATTGCCAAAGCATCAGACCCATTCAAACATCAAATTTAAATCATCACCAGTTTCTAGATGTTCATGTTGTAGAATGGTCAGTTTCGACGTATGTATTTTTGAAAATTTTTATATCGAAGTTGTATATAATGTATTGATAATTAAAATCTCTCCTCTTTTACAAAATAAGTTTTCGTTGCGATGTAAACCATGTCCGAAATCTTAAGTATCTAGAAAATAATGATAACGAGGTGTTTTCAGCTGGGTGGATTCCATGGTAACCGGTATTAAAGTCAACTGAAATTACCTGATTTTTACCCCTTATATCTACTAAACAAAAATATGCTTGCACCGCCATGCGCAGATCCAAAGGAGGGGGGCTTGGGTTCCGGACCCCCCAGAGATTTGCCAGTGGTGGGGGTCCACGGACCATGGTATTGATAATAACAAATTACTTTTATCAGTTGTGTTTATTACCATATTTTCCTTAAGCTGGCATATTCATGCTTGATTCAAAATATATTTATACAGTTTTAGTTACTAATGCAAGCTGATGAAAAGTAGGGTAATTAATCATTGTACAATTGTTGATTTTTTTAATTTTTTTTTTTTTTTTTTTTTTTTTTTTGCTGTTTTTGTTTTACTCGGGCCATAGCCATTTGTAAAAATGTGGAATATATGCTGATAAACAATTTGAATTTGAATTAACGCAACTGACTGATAGTGTATCACATGATAAATCCTTGGCATCCCATTGGTTGAGCAAGCTGGTACCATGAGAGAACTTAGTGTTTATGTTTATAGTTTTACGTCTGTTTTAGGTATTCATTTCGCATTGTTTACAAGCGATTAAAACGTGGAAATAAATGAGCTTCCGGGGGGGGGGCTTCGCCCTTGACCCACTGGAGGGCCTAAAGGCGGCCCCATTGACCATTTTAGTCTAGACTCAATTATCATACTGTCAACATTTACGCTTATAGAAAAATAAACTTAGAACTTTTATTCTTATATGACGTTTTAATAAACAACGCGATTTACACCCCTAACATGTACGTTAGTTCATAGGCCAATAATGTTCAAACTGTAGGGAAAAAATGTTCTGTAGAGGTCCTACTATAGGCTGAAAAAACTGCTCATTTTGCATGATAATGCCCAATTCAAATACGTGGAATTGTCTACGTAACTGAAATTCTTATGCCATTTATATCTTAATTTAAATACTCGAACTACACGAAAATGTTTAAACTTGAGTGGAACCTCCTCTAATTTCTATTTAAACAGGTATGAAAATTGCTATATTTTGACATTTAGTTCAATAATATAACAAATAGAGTAATTTAAAAATAGAATTTTAGCTTACCTTTATATATTTTGAAGTATTATTTTATCAGTACATCTAGTAGAACATTATTGATAAAAAAAATCTCTTTGAAATCTTTTAAGGTCACAGAACCAAATATCAAGGTCACATGAACTGCGATTCACCGACGATAATCTGTAATTTTTCATAAAAGACTTTTCAGAAAAGATTGTTACTAAAACAAACATAAGCATCGTAATATTGGTTATATTCCAATATTTATTGAGAAAAATTTCAAAAATCTCAAAATTTATGAAATCCTTGCTTTATTTTGGGGTGTATGTTATATGTACAATTGTGAGTTTCAATGAACAAGGCAATCGTGAACCCCCGAATAGATGCAGGACCAGATGCACGAGTGACTGCATGTAATACCAACGGCGAACTCCGAATAGAACATGCTCTTACATAGCGTAATAGTTGTGAGATGAATACGCCATAGGTAGGCGAAGAGAGAATGTTGCTAGACATGAAGGGGAACTTTATGATGACGAAATGATTAATTCAGTTTAAACATATTTTATTATATTATAGGCAACACGCGTCGCAACAGCTCCATGGAAACTTGTTAGATTCGGTGATTGTCTCGATGTACATTTTGATGTACAGATCAGGTAAGGATGTCTTGTTTGGTGATGACGACAGCAATATTATTACAATGTAGAATGTCATTGATTATTCTGGAAAGGGGACCTGATATGCTTCGATAATATCCCCGTAGCGACCGAAGAACTTCGTCAATGATTTTTTCAGTCGATGTGTGATATAACCCTGAACAAGTTTAGACTGAGGATTACTGACGAGGGTTAAGTAGCCGAAACGTGCATGTTTGGTCCATGCTGTAAATTTATCAAGTCTTCAATGATACTATTGAATTTGAAGACGTTTAACATTTGAACTACTCAGTGAGTGTCACTGCTGGTGGACCCGGGGGCACATGTAGCCAAGTTCGATAAACTTCGGTTGATCGTCTGTCTCTTCAACGCATTTGAAATTTTATGTTACAAAATTGCTTGAAATTTCTAAAACGTGGGTCCTGTAGCATCATATCCCATCCATTCTGCTACGTCTTTTGGTACATTTTTGGAAATAATAATTTTCATACTTTTTGGCCATTTTACATTGTTAAGGCTGAGGATCACTGACGAGGGTTTAGTATCCGAAACGTGCATGTCTGGTCCATGCTGTAAATTTATCAGGTCATAAATGATACTATTGAGTTTGAAGACGTTTAACATTGGAACTTCTTGGTGAGAGTCACTCTGGTGGACCAAGAGTCCCCGAGGGCACATTTATCCAAGATCGATCAACCTCGGTTGATCGTCTGCCTCTTTAACGCATTTGAAATTTTCTGTTACAAAAGTTCTTGAACTTTCTAAAACGTGGGTCCTGTAGCATCATATCCCAACCATTCTGCTACGTCTTTTGGTACATTTTTGGACATAATAATTTACATACTTTTTAGCCATTTTACATTGTTTAGACTGAGGATCACTAACGAGGGTTAAGTACCCGAAACGTGCATGTCCGTTCCATGATGTTAATTTATCAGGTCTTAAATGATGCTATCGAATTTGAAGACGTTAAACATAACTTGCATGTAGTATAAGGGTAAAAGAAACCAGTAATTGAAAAAAGAAGAAAACAAGCATGAATTAATGAATTAATTAATCAATTAATCAATTAATTAATTAATGAAGTGTGAACATAAAGAGAAGTGTTGCAGTTCGACGTGTCTTGCTTGGTCAATAAATTCAATATCGTTTAAAAGGATTATAATCATAATTCAAATCGTTTACTTTTAGAGATGAATTTTTGGATTTTATGTGCTAGTCTCTCACTATTTTCTATTTTATATTATCTAACCTATAGAATATAAGGAATGGCTAGCTCGCAAAACGAGTGTATTATACTATTTCTCAACTAATTGCAGAGAGGAAAGTAGTGATTAACGTCTTTATTATAAAATAACCAATAAGGAGCTGTTAAGATAAGGGTCGTATTTAGCCCTGAAACTCGAACCGTATTTCTTCCGCATGACGATTCATATGGTGAAAAAAAATAATCATAATTGAAATATGATGCATTTGATGATCTTTTATATGTAATACATTTTGGTGAAGTACTCTTAAGATTCTAAAATTAAGGTCGAAAGAAGAAGGGGTAGTCGGATAGGAAAACTGATAAAATCGACGAAAAAACATGTAAATTTGATAATATTTCAAATAAAATGGATAAATATTACCTAAAAGATATCAATTATGTCTACATTGTATATCAGTAACAGATTTCGAACTTTATATCAACTTTAATCGGCAATTAATGAAATCCGTAACTCAAAATACGGTCTCATTTTGTATTCAACGGTTACAATTTAAGCCTTTTTGCGCGAAATACACACTGACGAAGAAATAAACATCGTTCTTGCTTATTTCGTTCCCACTTCTTGTATATTTCTTTCTATCATACTTAGAATACATTTTTGGCTGGATTAAAGTGGAAAAATAGTCAAATTTGTCATATTTATGGTCTAAAAGATCGATCTTTTCGAAAATGCATCCCCTTCCTTTTTTTGGTTTTTCGTCTCTGGGATAGTGTTCCCCCCGAGATACAGAACCCAAATTTTCCAGAAAATGTGTTTTATGGATTTACACCTCTAGTAAAAGTGGCACTCTGAATATCCGGGGGGAACAATGTTCAAAAAAACTTTTCCGTTTTCTATTGATTTCTATAGGAAAAATACAAGTTTTGACCCAAATATTAGCAAACGTATACAAAACAGTTCAAAAAGTACTTCGGATTTTGATGGGATGCTGTATAGGTATAAAATTTTACGAAAAAATCCCACTTTTTCAGGGCTGATTTTACGTCTTATCTTAACAGCTCCTTTTATAGTAGCTGATAGGTTAACACGAAAAAGGTAATGGTTTAATCTGCTACAGCGATAGCGAAGTTGAGTATGAACAATGTTCCTTTTTTCAAATTAAATAAATGCTGACACTTTACAACTCTTCCGTATTATCGTATTATTTTTACAATTGCAGTATGAATTGTCTAGAATTTTTTCTTTTAAGTTTTCCGATTGTGTCACAATTTCTTACTTGGTTAGATAGATTATTCCATGTTGTGCTAATAGAATTTGAATTTAGATAAAGTTGAGTGCGCGGTAAGCGAATATCAGAGTTAGCGAATATCAGAGTTATTTTATTATTCTTTTGCTCTCTTCTTCTTTGTGAACCATCAAAGCCCATTGCAAGATAAAGTGTATTATGCGAACATTAGAAAGGTTGTCCTTTTATCATTCTCGTGGCCTCGATTTGGAAATTTTGAAATCAGTCAGAGACAATTTTTATATACCAGCCCACACTTCAAAAGCATATAATGAGGACAAATGTAAGTAGTGTAGATTTTAGAAAGAGTTTGCCTGTTCAGAATAAAGTTTACGGAGTATAGCAATGTGTTTCGAGTCTCTATACTTATTATACTGTCGTGTTCGTTCCATTTGGTCTTTGTGAGAAAATTCAAACGAGGCGTTTGTGTATTTGGACTTGGACTACAATCTTTGTTTTAAAAGAAGAGAAATCAACTGTACTCCCAATCAAAATGGACAATGACCATATCCCAATACACAGCATAAAATCAATAATTCGGGAAATCACAAACCGAAGGCATACAAAGTCAGGACAAAACAGGAACCAAAGCAAAAACAAAAACCTCCACCACATGAAAAGAAGCAAACTCCCAATTCAGGAGTGAGACCAGGTGCCCGGGTAGAGTCAGCATCTCTGGACAATTGGACATGTATGATGAGTTCCTCATTTTGACCGTATAACTTCCTCAGTGTCGATGTTAGTCGATCACAAACGTATCCATGAAAATCTGTTTATTTGCTACTGGCTCTGGCATAACGTATCAATCGGGATATGAACACGCCATAAGCAGGCGATGAAGGAATGTTACTACTCAGAAAAAGAAAGTTTGCAATGCTTAAATTGAAGTCATCATGTTTTTCATAGAGTGAGGTGTTCATGTGGACATCAGTGTCGTAAGACAGCATTATGTATCTGTAGTTTCTTTGACCTCACGCTACGACGAATATGTTCTGCTAAGGTAATCCGCGAATTTTGGATAATTGATACACAGCACATCGTCAATATATCTGTAAGTGATGTTAAAGTCTGAAGCTAGGTATCTTTTTCCTTCATAGACCAACGATTGAATGAATTCAGCTTCGCAGGAGTAAAGAAAATTGTCTGCAATGAGTGGGGCACTATTGTTCCACATTGGAATTCCAACAATTTGTTAGAAGACCTTTCCTCCCAATTTCAGGTATAATCTGCCTGCGATTATTCCTGGTTCTTTTTTGATGGTCGTTTTTTCTAACGCATTTGAAAATTTCTGTTTACAAAATTCTCTCAAATTTCTAAAACTTAGGTCCTGTAGCATCATATCCCAGTCATCTTGCTACAACTTTCGGTATATCTAGGACATAATTTTCACAGATTTTGGCCATATTACATTGTTTAGATTGAGGATCACTGACGAGGGTTAAATACCCCAAGCGTGCATGTCTGGTACATGCTGTAAATTTATCTGCTCTAAAATGATGCTAATGAACTTGAAGACGTTAAACATCTAATATGAAATATTTTATAAAAGAAGCATTTGATCATAAAGTTTACCATATCAGAATCCAAAATTTTCAAAATCAGAGAAAACACAATGATGTGAAATGTCTCACTGGTACTTCTACGTACCAGGATAATATTAAAACTATTGAAAAGTATAAAAATGTTATTTATCCACAATAATTGACTCTAAACAAAGCACAACCACAAAAACACCATTTTTGGACCTAAATATCAAAATTGTTAATAGAGAGATTCATACAATTGTGTATGACAAAAGAGATGATTTTGGATTGACGGTGATCTTCCTCGTTTACCGTCATATTGTATCTACATTCCACAGCTATTCCGGTATGCTAGAACATGCACTGATGTAGCAAGTACTGATGTTTTGGATTTTCATAGTAGAGATTTACAAATTACGAAGAAACTTTTAGGTCGAGGTTAATACTTTCATAAACTAGTAAAGACTCTCTGAAATTTTTTACAAAAACTATTGTAAACTTCTTTTGAAATTCGGACCCATTCAAGCAACAGAGTATATTATTTTGGGTATTTCACAACCTGCATTTTATGGTGACCAAGTTCGATCAACATTGGTTGATCGTCTGTCTCTTCAACGCATTTGAAATTTTCTGTTACAAAAGTTCTTGAAATTTCGAAAACGTGGGTCCTGTAGCATCATATCCCACCCATTCTGCTACGTCTTTTGGTTAATTTTTGGACATAATAATAGTCATACTTTTTGGTCATAGTACATTGTTTAGACTAAGGATCACTGACGAGGGTTTAGTACCCGAATCATGTTTTTAATTATTCTATTGAATTTAAAGACGCTTAACATTTGAACTACTTGGTGAGTGTCACTGCTGGTGGACCAAGAGTCCCCGAGGGCACATGTAGCCAAGTGTGATCAACTTTAGTTGATCGTCTGTCTCTTCAACACATTTGAAATTTTATGTTACAAAATGTTTTGAAATTTCGAAAACGTGGGTCCTGTAGCATCATATCCCACCCATTCTGCTACGTCTTTTGGTACATTTTTGGACATAACAATTTTCATACTTTTTGGCCAGAGTACATTGTTTAGACTAAGGATCACTAACGAGGGTTTAGTGCCCGAAACGTGCATGTCTGGTCCATGCTGTAAATTTGAATTTAAAGACGTTTAACACATAATCAAGATAATAAAAAGCATCAAAGGAATTACAATCGAAATTGTGCTATAATCATTAAACGCCTTTTATACCGTGGATATGAGCCTTCTGTCACCAGACAAACACTTGGCTTGGTACTGGACCAATCTATAGCCATGTACCAGCGCATTCTTAAGAATTGCACTCTGACTGACTTTGACGACAGAACTCTATGACGGGTCCTGTAGAAACTTCTTTAGAATAGACAGGGCTCCGACCACCTGTTCTCTCTGAATCTCAGTCGGACTCCTCGGTTGATCACATACATGAGCTCGATACAGACGACAGAGCACGGACTGTATTTCGTACGCCTGTTTTTATAACCATTTACCTATTCATTGGTGTGCTTCTTGGGCTCCTGCGTCATGCTGTGTGTTTGTTTGTTCATCTTACAGTGAGGCGGTTATTTTACACAACAATTGTACGTTCGAGACCTGGGTAAGCGGAAAAGTGGGAGGATTGTGAGCATGTTATCCAGGATAACCACACCGTTTGCAGTTTACGGTGCAGTTGGCCATAATAAGTCGGCACCGGTTAGCCATTGGTCTCATTGGTTTATATGTGGTCTTTTGTGTTTCATGTTTCTATGGTGTGAGGTGTCCCTTGTCCCTTTTACGTCTCTTTCTATGGTTGTCAATTCTGTTCTTTTCATTGTAGGCTTTTTGGTTTTGATGTGGGTGCTGCAATCGAGTGTTATTGGAGATCCCCTCCTCAAGCTATTTTATAAAAATATTTTAAACCTTTAATTCATGAACGTTTTTCTTTTTATATATTTATTCTGAATAAAGTTACATGCATCATCTTTTATAGATACATGTATGCAATGTATTCTTAATTGACACATTACATCTTATGGCGATAAGTACTTAACAACGTGTACAGTTCCATCTAACTGTGTTATACACAGATTGTTATCATTGTCTACAGCCAGCCATGATGGAGACTGAATACCATGTGAACGTCCAACCAACTCCCTCATCTGCTGATTCTGATCTATGATATATACACAGTTAGTATCATTGTCAGCACATAAAATGTTGTTCATCTTATCGACCACAAAACCTGTTGGTTTCTCTATCTTTCGCTCTCCTGTTGTGTGTGTTATTGCTGACAGAACTCGACCATCCTTGCAGATAATCACCACGGCTTTTTTGATCCAGTCGCTGATGTAGATGTTACCGTCAGTGTTCTCTACAGCATATACAGCTGAGTAGTCACCAGAACCTTTGTAGATCTGTTTGGCGTTAGTCCCGTCACTATTTGTAATTATTACTCTCCCGTCTCCTGAACAAATAAGTATCTTCTGGTCATCGGTAACCGATACCCCAAAACTAAATGAAAGTGATGCATCAAAAACAACTTGTTCTTTGCTATCCTTCCGGATTCTGATGATTGACTTGGAATCGTCACTATGAGGACTCATAATGATATCACCGGAATCCATCACAGCCAGTGATGCAGTTCTGTTCTTTAACTTCATTCTCATGAGTACTTGACCTTTGTTGTTCACCATAACCAGCTTTCTCGACTCGCCTCCACCAAGCCACGCATAACCTTCCTTAGTAATACAGATTCGAGGATGGCCTTGTAATGGACATTTGAACATCGATGCAATGGTGGGTATTGTAAGCTTCCATGGCGTTGGAACTCGTGAAGAAGAGGAGATGTGCAGCTTTCCTAAATTCTCCACAATTGATTGTAAATCACCCGGGACAAATGCAGGCGGGTCTGGTAGTTTTGGTTTACTTCCTATTTTAGACATGGATGTCTTTTCTTTTGCAACTTTTTTGAGAGCTGGAAGGCTGTTCTTTGCAATGTTGTCCTCATACTCGGAAATTCTTTTCTTGCATGACATAATCTTTGTTTGCATCTCTTGTTCAAAACCATCAAAAAATGTCAGATTGGAATCTTGAAGACTGATTATTTCATTTACATTTTCTTTGTGTATTCTTCGAAATTCATTCATGACAGTCTCATTCTCATCCTCCATATCTTTCAAAAGTTTCTTGATTTTCTTTTGATAGTTTTCCTTTTCTGTATGCATTTCTCCTCTTCGGTTCTCCAAGGTTGATAAAGCCCTCTGTCATGCCTTAACGTCATCCTGAAGAAGTTTTTTCTCTTTCTCCAAAATATTATCAAGATCAGACATCTCATGTCCTCTGTGTTCTCCAGTGACACATTTGATACAGACTGGTGTGTTACATTTCTCGCAGTGAAAGGAAGCTTGGTCTCCATGATCAGTAAAGGTCAAGGTCGTGGTATCAATGTCACCTACTTGGGTCCTCAGTACTATATTGTGGTTTTTCGTACCAGCAACTCTTTTGTGATTTTTCTCACATTGAGGACACAGGGTCTGTTTACATTCTATACAGTAGTATTCACCAGGCACCTCGTCCTCACACACATTGCATGGAACAGCTCTCTGTGCATATGCCAAGTTTACAGATTTCGACAACGCCATTATAATCGTTCATTTTGTTCAACCTTCAATAAAAACAATGTCATACTTATTTTGAAAAGTCATGTTGTCTTAAAATCGAGAAAATCTACATCAATAAAATCTATGGCAACTCGAAATTGAAATAACATATAAAATCAAATTCAAGGAATCGTGGTCCCCCGCTTTTGGGTGTTTGTCTTTGAAGAAATGTTTACAAACACCAACCCCATTCTTAAGTTTACATAATATATCTCATATATTATCAACATTCTAAATATGAAAGATTAAACTCCAAGAAAAGGTCAAAGGGTCCAAACTTTTGTTTTGTTACCGAGGGAAAGGGCTTATGAAAAGGTATACACATGTGAAATATTAAAGTCCTATCATTTAAATTACCATCCAAAACTTATGGTAGAGGTTGAAGTTTTAAAATGTGAGTCAACATCCAAGGACGAGGTCACAAGGTCAGAATGTTGTTATTAACAGAAAGGTCTTGTCACAAGGAATACACATGTGAAATGTGAAAGCCCAATCACTTTCCGTTCAAAAGTTATGGTCAAGGTTAAACATTTTCAAAAGTAGGTCAAACTCCAAAGTCAAGGTCAAATTTAAGGTCAAAAACTTTAGTATCCATGGAAGGATCTTTTCACAAGGAATACAAATGTGAAATATCAAAGCCCTATTACTTTCCATAAAATGTTATGGACAAGGTTAAAGATTTTTGGAAAGTAGGTCGAACTCTAAGGTCAAGATTACAAGGTCACAAGGTCAAAAATGGAATCAATGGAAAGGTCTTGTCACAAGGAATACACATGTGTAACACGGAAGTCCTACCACTTTTCATTCAAAAGTTGTGGTCAAGGTTAAAGTTTTTGATACGTAGGTCAAAGTCCAAGGTCATGGTCAGAAGGTCAAAAATTTTGGTATCCATGGAAAGGTCTTTTTTCACAAGGAATATACATGTGGAATACGAAAGCCCTATTACTTCCCATTCAAAAGTGACCAAGGTTAAAGTTTTAGTGACTGACGAACAGACGACGGACGGACGGACAGATGAAATGTCTCCGCGATTTCGCGAAAGCGGGAGACAAAAATGGTACATATTCGTATTACCAATCTTGTAACTGGTTATTGTACGCTGCTAAAAAATGAGGGAGCAAGGTTTCTACTTTCATTAATTATTGTCCCCGCTTTCGCGAAAGCGCGGGAACATTAAAACCGTCCCGTCTGTCTGTCTGTCCGTTCGTCTCTCTGTCAGTCAGAACTTCAAAACTTTAATGGTAAGTGATAGGGCTTTCATATTTCCCATGTGTATTCCTTGTGACAAGACCTTTCCATGGATACCAAAATTTTTGACCTTGTGACATTGACCTTGAAGTTTGACCTACTTTTCAGAATTTCTAATCTTGAGCGTGAGCTTAACTTTTGAATGGAAGGTGATAGGGCTTTCATAGTTCACATGTTTATTCATTGTGACAAAACCTTTCCATGGTTACCAAAGTTTTTGACCTTGTGACCTTGTCCTTAGAGTTTGACCTACTTTTCAAAAACTTTACCTTTGACGATAACTTTTGTATGGAAAGTGATAGGGATTCCATATTTCACATGTGTATTCCTTGTGACAAGACCTTTCCATGGATACCAGAAATTTTTACTTTGTGACCTTGTCCTTGGAGTTTAACCTTCTTTTCAAAAACTTTACCCTTGACGATAACTTTTGAATGGTAAGTGATTGGGCTTTCATATTTCACATGTGTATTCCTTGTGACAAGACTTTTCCGTCGGTAACAACATTCGTCCTTGGAGATTGACCCACATTTAAAAACTTCAACATCGGCCATAACTTTTGAATGTTAAATAATAGGACTTTCATATTTCACATAATTTTATGCATTCCTTTTCACAAGACCTTTGCTTTGGTAGCAAAGTTTGAACTTTTGACCTTTTCTTGCAGTTTAATGTTTTGATATTTAGAACTTTGATAGCACATGAGATATATTTTGAAAATTTTAAAATAGTTGGGGTGTCTGTAAGCATTTCTTTAAAGGCAAACACCGAAAAGCAGGGGATCACAATTCTTTGAATTTGATTTTTATATTTGCAGTTGCTTCCTTTGTAGTGAACCAAAAGGCATGCATTTAGACATATTTCATGGTCATTTCTTGATTATATATGTCTGTATCGAACAATTCTCTTCAAAGCTGGACTTCGCTCCCGTCCCCCTTATCTGAAATCTTAGTTCCGCCACTGGTTTGCATTACCCTTTGCATGGTGTCGATACAAATAAACATAGTGTAATCAAAGATTGCAAAGCTCACCTCATGGCAGCATTTTATCATGGCGGCAAACAGAGGTAGTCAAATATTACGTAGTTCTGTCCTATTGAGGACCAACAAAAATGCTAACAACTAAACAAAACAGAAAAGGGCACGTAGACTATTGACGCCCAAATATCCCTAACATGTGCACTCTAATTGAAAATATAGGTCATGATCTACATTTGTGATCTACTCATCAATACATATTATCTATGCTAGTTTAGCCTTCCTAGCACTTGAAATGAATGATTAAAACTTTTTAACATTCATACCTAAACAGGTCTGGTCGATTACTCTATATGGTATTTAAAGCCGGAAAATACCGAGTACTATTTTAGGAAACTCTCCGATTTTTCTCGAGTGAACTGGCGCTTTTCGTCCAATGAACGCTTTAATATTTGCCACACCTACGGATATTTTAAATAAATAACACGTGCTTATGTTTACTTTTGGAAGAATTGTTTTAAAATGCTCTGGGATAAAATTATAGGTATTTTTCTTGGTTTATCAGTAATCCCTTATTCTTAGATATATGTTCTTGAAATCTACCGTTGACTTTTTGTGATTCAACACATGAGAACGGTGTAAATTACAGGTTTAACATAGTGAGTTGTCGACAGGCACATTCATGTACGAATAAATGCGGTTCATTAATGATTTAAATCTTATTCGAAAGTACTACTAAGAAATACAGTCAATAATATTTATCGCAACTTGCGATGCGGAATTTAATATGATTGTCTGCCTCATTTCTTTTCTTGGATAGACGTGCGGGAGGATAGATGGATATATTTATTTTTCCCACAAAGTTTGTCCAAACCGTGTATATTATATATTATAAGTCAAATTAATGAAAATATTCGTCAAATTACGGAAGCGTATAAGTGCCAAATTATTTTTTTTAATTTTTGATTTTCCGACTTTTAATCTTGGAATTTCCAACTTTAATCTTGGAATTTCCAACTTTATTCTTGGAATTTCCAACTTTAATGTCGGAATTTCCAACTTTAATCTTGGAATTTCCAACTTTAAAGTCGGAATTTCCAACTTTAATTTTGGAATTTCCAACTTTAATCTTCGAATTTCAAACTTTAAAGTCGGAATTTCCAACTTTAAAGTCGGAATTTCCAACTTTAATCTTGGAATTTCCAACTTTAATCTTGGAATTTCAAACTTTAAAGTCGGTATTTCCAACTTTAATCTTGGAATTTCCAACTTTAAAGTCGGAATTTCCAACTTTAATCTTGGTATTTCCAACTTTAATCTTGGAATTTCCTACTTTAATCTTGGAATTTCCAACTTTAATCTTGGAATTTCCAACTTTAAAGTCGGAATTTCCAACTTTAATCTTGGAATTTCCAACTTTAATCTTGGTATTTCCAACTTTAAAGTCGGTATTTCCAACTCTAATCTTGGAATTTCCAACTTTAAAGTCGGAATTTCCAACTTTAATCTTGGTATTTCCAACTTTAATCTTGGAATTTCCTACTTTAATCTTGGAATTTCCAACTTTAATCTTGGAATTTCCAACTTTAAAGTCGGAATTTCCAACTTTAATCTTGGAATTTCCAACTTTAATCTTGGTATTTCCAACTTTAAAGTCGGTATTTCCAACTTTAATCTTGGAATTTCCAACTTTAAAGTCGGTATTTCCAACTTTAATCTTGGAATTTCCAACTTTTATCTTGGAATTTCCAACTTTTATCTTGGAATTTCCAACTTTTTTTCAGAGGTTTTACTATGTGGTCAATGCTTTTATACTAAGTGTACAATGTCATTTTGTTATCGCAACTGATTGATAATTATAGTGTTTTCTATTAGAAGTACAATTGAATAGGATTTGAACGTTCTTAAATGTTTATTTTGGCGGTGAAATACATTATGACTAGTCCGCATTTATTGTCCATTACAACCATTCAACGTGTTTGTGTATTGACACTTCAGATCTTACAGATAGATAACGACCGCTCAAGATTTTATCTGAAAACAATATAAAAATAGCCAGCCCAAATCGGCAAATGTACATGCTATGACATTTAAATTCATCCAATTATAAAAGACAGATATTAAAAGATCTATTGGAAAAAAATATCAACAAGTGCAACTCTAACGTAAGCTGCCAATCTTCCGACAGATCCATTTACGTTACGCGTAGGAGTCACGTTTCTTATGTTACAGCAGTAATGGCCAATAGCTAATTTCGGGAAGGTCACAGTCAAGGCAACAGTGTTAAAATTTTGATACTATATGTACATTTGTACGAGAAAGATCTTGTCACAAGGAAAATACATATGTTAAAATTTTTTAATATAGTCCAAGGTCAAAGTCAAGGTCATGCGATAAGAACTGTTAGTACGAACAGAAAAGCTTGTCAGGCCATGGTAATTTAATATTCTGTTTTAAGTCCTGAACTTTTTTCGATAATTAATATAAGGTACCCTTAATTTTCTTTATAAAAATCACTATTATCTCCTAAAATTAAAGGTGGAATAGGCATTTCATGTAATCAAATATCATTTACTCATTTTTAACCCAAAAAATGCATGTTTGTGAAGATGTGTGTGTGTGTTTTGTTTTGGGGGGGGGTTTTGGGGGTTTTGGTTTTGGTTTTTTTTTTTGTCTGAGCAAAAGGTACCCGCCCGATGTAAAACAAGTTTTACTATGGCTTTACAAGGAATACACTTGCAAAAACTGCGAATGGTCTTCGCTAAAGATTTTTTTTTAATGTAGGTCAATGGTCAGGATCGAAAGGTAAAAATAAAATAGTACCAAGAGAACACCCATACCAAATATGAGAACCCTATCTCTTATGGTGATGTAGTTAAGGTCAAAGTTAAAGTTTCTCATATGTAGGTCAAAAGGTTATTGTCAATGTCAAATGGTAAAAAATTGACGCCACCCGAACAGTTCATGAGTCAAAAATGAGTCATATATCGTATGGTGAAAAAGTTATTGCCATTTTTATTTTTTGACGGACAGGAAAACAGGGATAGACAGTCAGCCAGCCAGCCAGCCAGCCAGCCAGCCAGCCAGACCGGCCGACAGACAGACACACTGACCGACAGACAGACAGACAGACAGACAAATAGTTATTCCTTTAGGGCAACTGCCATTTGGCGGGCCCTTTTATCTGATTAATGTTAGATTTTTGACGGACAGGCAGACGAACGGACGGACAGACACAGTGATTACTAATTGTATGCGGGACCGCAGGTAATCAAACGATAGTACTAAAGACTTTGTAATTTGCTGTGCAGAAAATACCACTTTTTTCAGGAAGGGGACAACCCCTGAAATAGAATACATGTAATAGCATTAAGTCCCCATTCCATTTTCTTCTACCTATTTGATAAACAGTGTTATCACAACTCATGAAATGTGATGAACGGACAAAAGAAATTAGAACGGATGTGTTAAAACATTATCTTCGGTAGTTTTTTTTTTTTTTTTTTTTTGGATATATTTTTTTTTCTTTTCAATATCTCGTAAAAGCATCATCTGCTATCCATAATCATCTCTTATGCACAATGAAAGTATGTCTAGATTCTAAAATAAAGTTTACTGCCACCTTGACCTTTGACCCTTGACCTTAAAAACTATTAGGGTTCATCCCTGAGGGACCATTTGTGAAAGGTGGTCTCTTGATGATTACTATGCCTTCTATTCTGTTCACAAATATCTTAAGCTTAAGCCTTTGACCTTTGACCCTTGATCTTTAAAATAAATAGGTTTCTTATCTCCCCACGGAGAACATTTGTGAATGCTTTGATGTTTCAATGATAATTTCTTTGGCGTCTATGCTGTTCACAAGGTCCACGCGAAGTCCACTTTGACCTTGAACTTTGACCCCTGACCTTCAAAATCAACAGGGTTTATTCTCTTTCCATTGGAAACATCTATGAAAGGTTTGATATTTCTCTGATGTTTACTTTGTCTTCTATGCTGTTCACAAGAAAATTTGGACACACGCACCCACACCACACACGCCCTGGTCGACGCACGGCAGCGATAGTCGGCGTTGACCGGAAAAGTTGGGCAAAGTCTTATTTGAAGTCGGGGTTAGTCGTGGTTTATCAGAGTAAATTCGGGGGAATCGAAATTCTGGTTTCAATAAAAAGCTTCGCATAATCTCTAACCTAATTTAATCCGTATCTATCCGTAGGAATCCATAGCTCGATCGTCGTGGCAAGTCGTAGCTATTCTTGGCAATCCGTAGCTATCTGAGATGAGACGGAATTTTTTGAACATGTTACAAATTTTCCGTGGCTCTACTATGGATAATTTTGTCGTAGGGTGTCTTGGCAACCCGTAGTAGTGTCGTAGCTATCCGTAGGGGAGTCGTAGCAACCCGTAGCGCATCCGTAGCAATCCGGGACTATTTTTTGCGATAAAAATAGCCATACGACTCTCCTACGGATTGCTACGACTCCCCTACGGATTGATACGACTGACCTACAGATTACTATACGGATAGCCACGGATTTTGTCTTATATTAACTTCAAATCTATCAGTACTCTATGCGTTTTTCGGTCAATATATGAGTTAATACTTCAATAGGTAATGATATAAAACCTGAACACTTCTATAAAACAATTGACACTGTATCAATTTGAAAACATTGGGTGTTTTAGTAAATAATTATTGTTTAAAAGTACACAGGAATTCAAGCCAGTCCTACAAGCGCGGATCCAGAAGGGTTGGGGATCCGGATACCCCCCCCCCCCCCCTTCCGTTGGAATTTTCGAAGCATAGTTAAAAAATATATATGAATAATTATACATTTTTTACGGTGCAACATCCGTTTTACTGGCTACGCTAGAAAAACTCAGTTTGTAGCCGTAAAATTAGCATTTACCGTCCGCAAACATAACGTTAGAAGCTAGTTATTCTATAAATGATGCTGCGCTTTCCTACATACACCTTGGTCAATAACCAAGGGAAACTGAAAAAGACACGAATAGAGGATTTCATTCCAATTCTGAAAGAAAAAATTGGCTGACTCGCTATCGCTCGCCATTTTTTGTATTCACACATTAGAACGGACAAGCATTACATGTGTAAGTAAGTACTATAATGTGAAAATTCAAGATTTTAAGCTGTTCGCCAGTTATCTGTTTTATTTATAATAAGAAACAGAACTGACTTACGTTAATCAAGGACTTTATTCATTTATGTTTTTTCTTTTATTTATTTATTATTCTTATTTATTTATTTATTTGCTCTTCAAGAAATTCTGAATTTAGGATCCCCCTGATAAAAAAAATCCTGGATCCGCCCATGTCCTACCAATCCGTAGTGAATTCGTAGCTATCCTTGTGCGAATCGTGGCTATCCGTACTCGAGTCGTGGTAATCCGTAGCAATCCGTACCTATCCGTATCTATCCGTACGCGTGTCGTAGCAATCCGTATCTATCCGTACGCATGTCGTGGCAATGTCAGGACGATATCCATAGCAATCCTTAGCTATCCGTACTCGATTCGGACATGTATCAACCCGTAGCATTCCGTACTGGAGTTGTAGGTCCATGGTTCATCGAACATTTTGCGTCCCGACTCGCCACGGATATAGGGGAGAGTCCAGTAATTCATTTTTGTCCATTTTCCCATAGGCCGCAATGTTAACGAAATCTTGTCGCATTTCACATATACATTTCCAATGCTTACAATCTATACATGAAATTAACCGTCAATGCCAGCGAGTCAAAAATATGTCAGAATAAAAACTTTTTATCATTAGAATCTGAAGACAGGAAGTGTAGTTCAAGGTCACCCTAAAATCTGCACTAAATGGAGCAGTTATTTTTGCCTCTAAAATAGCATAATTTCTACAGCTTTTAGATATTAATGAATGAGTTTTCAGGAATTATTTCTGTATTAATGTAAAGCAAGAAATGTTTCTATTCTAAAAAGACCAATTTTGTAATTATTGTCCAATCAGAACACCAGAAACATAATTATTTACAGGCTCGCATGTACCCTACACAAAATTGAAAAATAGAATTTCCTCTGTTTTACCTGACTCTTCCCTATATCTTTTGTGGAGTTGAAGTGTGGAGGGGGCTTTAATCTTCATACTGTATGCATGAAAACAAAAACCATGGCAAATTATAAGGTATAAAAATCTGTAAGAAATTTGCAAGATAATGGGAAATTTTCATTTTTTGAAACGCGTGTTCATTGGCAATAAGCTGGCGCTCATTAAAGGAGTCTATCTAATTCACTTATATATTTTGTTGATATAGATGCACTCTTTATTTCATACAAAATTTATTCCCCAAACATTTACGAAAATGTCGTTTCCGCTATAGAATTTGCCAAATTTCTACTATTTTCCCCTTTGTCGAGCACATTTCTAATTCTTATTCTAAGTTATAGGTATAATCTTGTGTAAGCATGATAAAGTGTTAGACTAATTCTTTTCACCATGTACATACTTTGTTAGGTTTATATTTTACGAGAGTATTATATGACGCTGGGTTTAGACTGCGCGTCAACGGTGGAAACTGTATTTTGTAACCTATGTCCGGAGGAACGTTCGATCCCGATTCTCAAGTCTGTAAGAAAACATTTTCAGTGGTTCACTAAATGATCGTTTATTCATATGATTTTTCCTTGAAATAATTTTTTGATTATAAATTCAAAGTGAAGAAAAGCGGAACTGAAATCGGAGTCCCGGACGCATGCGTAAGAGATTGTGCTCTCATAATGCGACCAGAATAACGAATGTTATGCAATGGAAATCATGGAATCTGAGACATTATGATAATTTGTTATATAAGTTGTTAAAGTTTAATTTGATTTTAGAATAAAGATTTTAATTTCTTTTTGTGTGTGTGTGTGTCGGGGGGGGGGGGGGGGGGGGCTTGAGAGAAGGAAAGTAAATTCACTCCGCTCGCCGGGTCGTAGAATCAAACTTCCATCGTAAAACTGTCCGTTACCAGTGGCGGATTTAGAGGGGGGGCCCAGGGGGCCCGGCCCCCCCCCCCCCTTTTTCACCCAAAGTTATTGATTCAGAATACTCTTTTCATGCTTAATCTCTTTACTTTTGGGGAAATTTTCGGCTCGCTTTGCTCGCCACACTTAATTTTTCATTAGCTGTCTATTTTTTCGTCTTCACTTTGTCTTGAACTTTCTTTGTCATCGTGTTTGAACGGATTCATATGTCATAAACATATACAAAATTCAAAATTAAATTAACATTTGAATAATTACCAAATACTTCATTTTCATGTGCCGATCTAACCAGTTTAGACAGGTGGATAGTGGGGTTGCAATGCCCTAATCGTCCCAACCTTCCCCAATTGGTCAAACAAAAAATAGAGGATGGAAAATGAGAGAGATGTTGTAATCTTATGACAAAATGTAACCATCTATTCCAAAAATTTCCCGGCTCGCTCCGCTCGCCAATATAGAATAGTATTATTCATGTATGTATATATACATGTATGGATGACTGGACCAAAACAAAAAAAAGAAAACTTCAAATCTTAAAAATTTTCCGGCTCGCTACTCTCGCCAGTATACCTATAAACTTAAGTAAACGTATCAAGAAACTCTATCTTCTAAATGCAACATGCAGTTGGAATGACACCCCCTCCTCCCCCCCCCCCCCCCCCCCCCCCCCCCCCCCAACTTACTAATTAAAAACACCAGTCTTGAGCTTCAGGTTTTGGAGGTCTTTTTTTTTCGTCTTCGACCTTTTTTCTTTTTTTCTTTTTTTTTTTTTTTTTTTTGCTTGTCAGTTTTTCTTTGAACAATTTTCTTCGAGCTGAAACTTTGGGCCCCCCCTTTTCTGTAATCCTAGATCCGCCACTGGTTACATGTGTGCTCTCCAGCTAACATATGAAAATTTCAACAGTAAAGTACATCTAAAACCATATACATTGTATGCAATCATCCCCTCTTCTGAATATAAATTTGAAGTCTCCAAAAATACCAAGTCCCTTGAAATGTTGTCTTGTATTATATTTAACGTAGCAAGATGCATGTACTGCTGAAATATTTTTTTTCCAGATACAAAATAGTATATATGTCTCGAACATCGTTCTATGCATACATGTGTTAGTTAAATTAAGTATATTGTTAACATATTACACGAGTTTAATTAAGTTTAATACGACATTCCGAGAATACAATACCACCCCCCCCCCCCAATTTAGTTTACTGGCATTGACAATCAAACGTAGTCTAGACTGTTGAGATCTATAAACGTAAATACAAGCTCTGTTTAATTGTGAAACACATAAAAAGTTCCCGACGGCAGCTTTGAGAATACATTTGTATATTTAACCTGTTATCAAAACAGAAGGTCAAAATCATAAGTCAAAGTCACAAGGTCAAACTTTTGAGGGTCCCTGTAAAGTGCGAAACGAAACAAAAACGAAACGAAACGAAACAAATCGAAACGAAACAGATCGAAACGAAACGAAATAAAACGAAACGAAACAGATCGAAACGAATCGAAACAAAACATAAATCTTAAAGAACTTGAGAAAAATTGATTTTAATCCAGAGAACTAGCAAGGATATCAATATCTCCATAATATTATGTTATTGCCTTCAGCCATTAGTTCTTGTGGCTAGAGGGATTTTAATGGGTCAAAGTTGACGATTAAAACATAATATATACTATACGGTATATAGCACAGTTGCATTTTAAAGGATGAAAGGAGAGTGAACGGGATGAATAACCTCGTCATAGGCGAAAAAAAAATACATGTATTATTTAGCAGGGAGGAGTCTAGTACAGAGGAAATGGAACTGTTCCGTTATGTGTATTTGAAAACTTTATCAGACAAATCAGAACAAATACGGGAGGGGGGGGGCACATTTCGTTTGAAAAAGGATAAGATTTTTTTCCTGAAATGTGCCCCCTCCAGTTTTATGATCTCATTACGGTGTCATAGCGTGGTTTTCTTCCCCCTCCCCTTTATTCCTCTTAAATACATGAATGGCATTTGACATTTACTATTTCTAATTGTCAACTTCGACTTTTTCAAGAAACCCTCTCGACACTAGTTACAAATGTAGAGCTGATCTCGTCTTCAAATATTCGTTATTGGCGATTTTTCCTCTTTTTCTCATATTCTTTAAGTTTTATGTTTTGTTTCGTTTCGTTTCGTTCTGCTCCGTTTCGTTTTGTTTCGTTTCGATCTGTTTAGTTTCATTTCGATCTGTTTCGTTTCGTTTCGATTTGTTTCGTTTCGTTTCGTTTCGTTTTTCGTTTTTGTTTCGTTTCGCACTTTACACGGACCCAACTTTTGATACGTACAGCAATGATATTCCAAAATGAATGCATATATGAAATACAAAGGCCCTATCATTTACTATTCCAAAGTTGTACCAAGTTTAAAAGGACTATATATGGTTTATATAGTAAAGTTGCCCCCTTTCAGGGCAAAATCTGAAGTTTTCATGAAGTAATGAATTTGTACCAATATTTATTCTACAATGTAGGCTACTAATGAAATGATGCATATTCTTTAGTTTCCTTTCTCACTTTCATTGAATTTGGGCTCCAAAAATTGTGTATTTTGCTAAATTTCTGGAAAAACGTCATTTTGGGGCTCATTTTCGACAAACTTCCTATCCGTTAGTATCGAGCGGGCTTCTGAACAACTTTTATATTTTGATATGTTGTTACTTTTGTACGTCTCTAAGTGCATGCAAAAGGAAAAAGTTGTTCACGATCCCGCTCGATATTATCTCAATGAAAATAATCAAGAATTATACTATTTTTCGTGAAAATTTGACAAAATCACCGGTTTCCATGATATTTATGCAAAATTTACAATGTCTTACAAATCGAGGGGTAGTTTTTGTAACTAGATTTCTCAAAATATAGATATTTAACTTTCTAAAAAAGACAACAAAATCTAATTTTGGAGAAGTTGATTTTAGGGGGCCACTTTACTATATAAACTATACATACTCCTTTGAGAAAAGAGGATCAAATTTCAGGGTCTAATGTCACACTGTCAAAGATCATGGTCTTAGGTGAATGATCTTGTCATAAGTTATCTACATGTGAAATATGTCAGATCTACCACTAATGGTACAAGAGATTTAGACATCTTTTAAACTTATTAGTTTGCATCCCCTTTCCTTTCGTTGAGATAGATCTCAAAAGCATGACAAAACGTCTAAAAACCCGTTATATATACAACATAACATATGCATCACTTGAGCTGTACAAAATTTGAGGGCAAATCACGGAGAAATAATTTTTTTAATGATTTTTCAAATGTTTTTTTAACAAAAAATAGGAAAAAGTATATCAAAGATCAAGAACAAGGTCAAAAGCTCCAAAAATAAGTACCGAAAGATTGGTCCTCTCAAGATGTTTACACATGCAAAATCTGAAAGCCATATAATCTCTTTTTAAAATTCCTATGAGAAAGACTGACTGACGGACGGACGGAATGACAAAAGGACGAATCCAACGCAATATGCCCCCTTGGTCTAAAGACCAGGGGCATAAAAGGTATATAAAGTTAACTATTAACAATGAAGGGAATTGTATTGAAAAAAAGTTGGAATTACCAAGATTAAAGTTGGAAATTCCGACTTTTAAAGTTGGAAATTCCGACTTTAAAGTTGGAAATTCCAAGATAAAAGTTGGAAATTCCAAGATTAAAGTTGGAAATTCCGACTTTAAAGTTAGAAATTCCAAGATTAAAGTTGGAAATTCCGACTTTAAAGTTGGAAATTCCAAGGTTAAAGTTGGAAATTCCAAGATTTAAGTTGGAAATTCCGACTTTTAAGTTGGAAATTCCAAGATTAAAGTTGGAAATTCCGAGATTAAAGTTGGAAATTCCAAGATTGAAGTTGGAAATTCCAAGATTAAAGTTGGAAATTCCAAGATAAAGTTGGAAATTCCAAGATTAAAGTTGGAAATTCCAAGATTAAAGTTGGAAATTCCGACTTTAAAGTTGAAAATTCCGACTTTAAAGTTGGAAATTCCGACTTTAAAGTTGGAAATTCCAAGATTAAAGTTGGAAATTCCGACTTTAAAGTTGGAAATTCCAAGATTAAAGTTGGAAATTCCAAGATTAAAGTTGGAAATTCCGACTTTTAAGTTGGAAATTCCAAGATTAAAGTTGGAAATTCCGAGATTGAACTTGGAAATTCCAAGATTGAAGTTGGAAATTCCAATATTAAAGTTGGAAATTCCAAGATTAAAGTTGGAAATTCCAAGATTAAAGTTGGAAATTCCAAGATTAAAGTTGGAAATTCCGACTTTAAAATTGGAAATTCCGACTTTAAAGTTGGAAATTCCGACTTTAAAGTTGGAAATTCCAAGATTAAAGTTGGAAATTCCGACTTTAAAGTTGGAAATTCCAAGATTAAAATTGGAAATTCCAAGATTAAAGTTGGAAATTCCAAGATTAAAGTTGGAAATTCCAAGATTAAAGCTGGAAATTCCGACTTTAAAGTTGGAAATTCCAAGATTAAAGTTGGAAATTCCAAGATTTAAGTTGGAAATTCCGACTTTTAAGTTGGAAATTCCAAGATTAAAGTTGGAAATTCCGAGATTAAAGTTGGAGATTCCAAGATTGAAGTTGGAAATTCCAAGATTAAAGTTGGAAATTCCAAGATAAAAGTTGGAAATTCCAAGATTAAAGTTGGAAATTCCAAGATTAAAGTTGGAAATTCCGACTTCAAAGTTGGAAATTCCGACTTTAAAGTTGGAAATTCCAAGATTAAAGTTGGAAATTCTAAGATTAAAGTTGGAAATTCCGACTTTTAAGTTGGAAATTCCAAGATTAAAGTTGGAAATTCCGAGATTGAACTTGGAAATTCCAAGATTGAAGTTGGAAATTCCAATATTAAAGTTGGAAATTCCAAGATTAAAGTTGGAAATTCCAAGATTAAAGTTGGAAATTCCAAGATTAAAGTTGGAAATTCTGACTTTAAAGTTGGAAATTCCAAGATTAAAGTTGGAAATTCCGACTTTAAAGTTGGAAATTCCAAGATTAAAATTGGAAATTCCAAGATTAAAGTTGGAAATTCCAAGATTAAAGTTGGAAATTCCGACTTTAAAGTTGGAAATTCCAAGATTAAAGTTGGAAATTCCAAGATTAAAGTTGGAAATTCCAAGATTAAAGTTGGAAATTCCGACTTTTAAGTTGGAAATTCCAAGATAAAAGTTGGAAATTCCGACTTTAAAGTTGGAAATTCCAAGATGAAAAGTCGGAAAATCAGAAAATAAAAAATATATAATTGGCACTTATACGCTTCCGTATCAAATAGAGAAAATCGGCATTTAAAAAAGGTAAAGCGCAAATTCCAGAGACTTGGTCCTGACTCCCGTGATATGTCTGCGCTTGATATCAATAATAAATACCGTTGCCACAAAACATGCGACTTCTTTGTGCTTACTCATCATTTACCCACTTGTTTCGTCGAATTTTTTTATAACTTCAAAACTAGCATCCGACGTCTATGTTCGTCCAAAATATGCATAAATCAAATACATGTATATTATATTTTTTCCACATTGTACATGTCTGCCTGACTCTTCAAAATATTTTTGCACCACAAGATGCTCTCATGAAATGTGACAAGAAAACTGCATATATTTTCATTTAGCTGTTTTGAAAAGGGTCGTTATGAGAAAATCAAACAAAGTGTACGTTTAAGATGGAAAATACAGATAATTTAGATCAATTCCACGAATTGTAAATACAGACTTAATTGTAGATGGCGCCACTGCAATGAATTTAAGCTGCGTACCCGTACCGTTCAGGGCATCCATCAAACGAACTGCAGCTTCTATTGAGTCATAGGCGGATCCAGATATTTTCAAGGAGGGATCACCCTATTTTCATTATTAGACATACAAAGATCTAAATCCCTCGATTCTAGGGTTTAATCTATATTTTAACCGACAAGCGAAGAAATAAAGAAGCAAAGAAAAATAATTTTAATAAAGGAGCTTTAAATAACAGATAATTAGAAGGGGTTCTTTTTTCGTAATCGACCTTACCAGCAACAATTTACCCGTGTGATCGTCAAAATAAGATATATTCGTCTGAATTTGTAATATGTAAGATGTGTAGAATCAAAGAAAAAACAAGGATGTGAGAAAGTCAGACAAAGAAAGAAAGGACAGTATGATCATGATGATTTGATTTATTTTAAGGGTTTGAACTTCATTATCCCTATTAGTACAAGTAACATGATTTGGTAAACCAGTTTTGTAAAATGTCGATTTCACTCATATGTACGTGTGAGATGTGAATTTGAACAGTAATGTATTAGAATTAATAGGTTTTTTTCTTTTGGAATCCTTCTAATACTAAAACGTTACTGGTATTAGGGGTTTGTAAAAAAAAAATCTCTCTAAATGATGAGAAGGACACCGACCCATTCGACCCCCAGCCGACCTGGAATCCCCTCTGTATCCATCATCGGAGCTCTAGTACATCACAGTACTAAGTTTTATTTTCATACTCCCAAAAGTACGATATAAGCGGGTTACTTATCACGGTTGATACATAATGTTGCTGTTAAAATTTCTTGAGTACTCTTTGATGAAATCCCTCGGTAGATATTTTGAAAATATATCAATGAGTAGGGAATTGCCCATAGAATTAGATTTAACCTGTCCAGATTTATCCCAGAGCATTTTAAAGCATTACTTTGTAAAGGAAATAGAAGCACGTGGTATTTATTTACAAATTCTGGAGGTGTGTCAAATACTGAAGCGCTCATTAGTCGAAAACGCCAATTCACTCGAGAAAACTCGGATAGTTTCCTAAAATAGTACTCGGTATTTTCCGGCTTTAAATACCATATAGAGTAATCGTCCAGACCTGCTAAATCTTCATAACATGTTCACTCAGGTGGGAAATGTAAGTCATAACCTACGTTTGAACGTAGATTTGTGATCTACTTATAAATACGCATCATCATTGCAAGTTTGGCCTTCTTAGCACTTAAAAAAAAAGAAATAAATCTCCTTAACACTGATATTCAAATCTTCCTAACATATGCACTTAAGCGGAATTTATCTGTCATGACCTACGTTTAAACGTAGATTTGTGATCTACTCATAAAGACGCTTCATCTGTGCAAATCTGGCCTTCCTAGCACTTAGAATAAAGAAATAAAACTTCTTAACATTGATACCCAAATCTTCCTAACATGTGCACTCAAGCGGAAAATAAAGGTCATGACCTACGTTTGAACATAGATATATGATCTACTCATAAAGACGCATCATCTGTGCAAGTTTAGTCTTCCTAGTGTCACGAAAAAAAATGTTACTAATCGTTACATTTTTGTTAAAATTTAAATCTATTTGGAATTTGAAATAATTTATCAATTTAGCATTTGAATTTTAAAAGTTTTTGGGAATTTTTCTGTTTTTGGCAACTTTACTCTTTTGATCATGAAATTCAGCCATGACAGGAAATTAGCTGTCTACAATTTCTTAAGATCTTTCGTAATTATTTAACTTATCCCCAAGCCACAAATCACCTTTTTTAAGAAATCTCTGGGCTCTCTGGGAAATTGTTTACTCAGGTGTCCAGAGAACAATGGTTACGCAACTCGGACATGTCACTTTCAAATTTGTCTTTTGTTAAGAAATTGCTCGGTCCGGCTAATTGTTTGTATAATTACTTTAGTGTCCACTGTCCGAGTCATACCTCTTTCGCGTGATTTTTGAAAACTGTATTCATACGCGCAATCCTAGAAATTTCATTGGTTAATTCTTGGAAAGTTGAAAAAAAAGTAGGTCCACCTGGGAAGAAGTCCGCGTCCGAAGCGTCACTTTCATGTGCGCTCAAGAATAAATCGGACGAAATTTTAATTTAGGACTTTCTTCCATTATTTACAGCAACCTGCAGCCAACACCGTCAAGGTTTTTTGTTGTATGGTACAATCCGAGGAAAGGCTGAAAGTAGAAGCCTAGAACTCAGGGAGACTGGTGGAGAACCTAAAAATCCTGCATACCTCTCGCATAGCCATTACAGCGAATCCCCATTGAAAATAAGAAATACGAAATGCCTCTGCCAAGCAATGCTGAGCTAAGGGAAACAAATGATGCCCTTAAGTCTAAAGTGCAGGAGCTCAAAGAAGCTCACAGCAAGGACCAGGACACTATAGCACAAATGATGGCCAAGATAGATGCCCTTACCGTAGAAAATGCTGCATTACAGCAAAACAATAGTCAAAATGAGGATGTTCAAGACACCTTACAAGTGCAAAGACCGGTACCTGTATCAGTGCCAAACACGTCCAGTAGCCAACCACCTGTATCAGTGCCAAACATGTCCAGTAGCCAACCACCTGTAAAGGCACAGAAGATCCCGCTTCCACCTATGGAAAAGTTTGATGGACAATCATCATCAGTTACCGAGTGGTGGATAACATTTATGTCATTTGTGACACTACACCAAATGCGAGGACGCATTTAACGGGAGGAGGAGAATACTGTGACCGAGAACAAATTGGACGTAATTTGTACATCTATTCATTTTAAATGTTTGATTGAGATTTTACTTTAACATATCAAAATTACTTTTCTATCGGCTTCACAAAGTTACAGATCTGAGACATTCCGATTGACCATTGTTTACATTGCTTTTATTACTTTCCCTTTCATGTTGTGACACGTTAAAATACTGTAAGGCCTGAGGCATCAACTCTCGTATCTATTCAAATCTTTCTATTGTTACGTTAATCCCTTTAATCCTCTGTGTAAATAATTCTCCTCCTGGCGTAATTGTTAATCATTCGTTTCATGTAAATTGACATGCTAATCTTTATATACATTTTTTATGCTTTGTATCGCCAGTTTTGGAGCTAGACGTTGAGCTAGCACTATCCACTCTATAATTCGGAATTCAATTAAAGTTGTTACTCTCATTGTTGACAAGCATTTGTATCATTATTACACGCATCTCAGCGTACATTACCAGAGACGTATTGCTCTACTATCATCTTGGATATAAAAGGAGCAGGATAAGACTCCTATCGTATCTTTGACGGGCAGACTAAATAGAGAGAGTCTGGCCCGGTCCCTGATAGCACAACAGAAGTGCACGAGAATTAGGGACCTACTTCGGGGATAATTCCTACATCCCCCCTAGCACCGAAGCCCGGTGTTAAATTGGTAGAAGAATCCGGCGTGTTGACTTCTTAGCTCAACACAGATCCTGTACGTACCTCGAGCTGCCAAGAGAGCGAAATTCCCCAAACCACCGCAAATGGATCGATGAATGCTGTACGCAACATGGAGTTCAACTTGCGACCACAATGGAGACAGTGGACATATGCCCCTCGTCAAGAACCAACATGTGGACGCTGTGGACTAACACATTTTACGAAAAACTGTTTTGCACGCGACAGAAAATGTTTTAAGTGTCATAGAATCGGACATTACGGACGAGTTTGTTATTCGCAAAAACAAACCCAGTCGAAATCAAGCGATGAAAATTCTGAGAAGGCAAAGTCAAAAGGCAAGAAAGACAGAGATTCAAGACGAATTTCCGAGTATTTCATGAGGAAAGATATCATGCGTGAGTTGCCATTTTCTTCTCTTAGACCAACAGCTTTTCAGGAAACAGTTACCAACTGCAGTGCTTTAAAAATCGAATTAAAAATCGTAAAACAGAAGCTTGAAATGTGTAAAAAAGAACAGGACAAGCATATTAGAACACTATCGGAAAATCTTGAAACTTCAAAAGAAGAAAACGATGATTTAAAAAAGGAAGTACGTGATTTTCAAAAACGCGAGAATGAAATGCAGAAGAAATTATCGACATTCGAAAACTTAAACAAGGAACTGAAAGAAAATTTGGAATCCGTGACAAAACGCGAAAACGAAGCTAGTGAAAAACTGAAACGATTCGGAAATACGGAACAAACGTCAGCGACAATTCGGGAATTAAAAGTTCAGTTGGACAGTAAATGTAGCTTTATTGATTTTATAACAGAGAGATATCATGAAATGCAGAACGAATACTGTGAAAAATTAGAAAGTGAAAAGAAATTTGCAGAAAAGGAAAAACGTCTTCGGGAACAAACAGAAGAGGTGTGCAGAGAAAAAATTCGGGAACTAGAAGCGACAATAAATTTCCAACTGGACCTTATTCGACAAAATTCCAACAATGTGCATCAAAATCGTAACCATGGTAACCGTCCGAACCACAAAAATTACAGAGGACGCGGCAGATTTTATTGAAACCAAATGCGAGGACGCATTTAACGGGAGGAGGAGAATACTGTGACCGAGAACAAATTGGACGTAATTTGTACATTTATTCATTTTAAATGTTTGGTTGAGATTTTAGTTCAACATATCAAAATTACTTTTCTATCGGCTTCACAAAGTTACAGATCTGAGACATTCCGATTGACCATTGTTGATATTGCTTTTATTACTTTCCCTTTCATGTTGTGACACGTTAAAATACTATAAGGCCTGAGGCATCAACTCTCGTATCTATTCAAATCTTTCTATTGTTAAGTTAATCCCTTTAATCCTCTGTGTAAATAATTCTCCTCCTGGCGTAATAGTTAATCATTCGTTTCATGTAAATTGACATGCTAATCTTTATATACATGTTTTATGCTTTGTATCGTCAGTTTGGAGCTAGACGTTGAACTAGCACTATCCACTCTACAATTCGGAATTCAATTAAAGTTGTTACTCTCATTGTTGACCAGCATTTGTATCATTATTACACGCATCTCAGCGTACATTACCAGAGACGTATTGTTCTACTATCATATTGGATATAAAAGGAGCAGGATAAGACTCCTATCGAATCTTTGACGGGCAGACTAAATAGAGAGAGTCTGGCCCGGTCCCTGATAGCACAACAGAAGTGCACGAGAATTAGGGACCTACTTCGGGGATAATTCCTACATCCCCCCTAGCACCGAAGTCCGGTGTTAAATTGGTGGAGAATCCGGGTATTACTGATATTTCAGTAAATTCATTTCCTTCATTTCAACTCACTGCTGACTGGAAACCCTTTACTGTCATTGATAAACAATCTGGTAAAGCTATTCATGTTCCAACTTCGATCTCAGTCAGTTACTTTACTCATCGCAAACTTGCAAAAATTCTGAAAGAACCATTTTGTGCCTACTTGTATATTTCACACCAAGGCCATTCTACTATTTTACAACAAAAGTCTCTGTTACAAGATGTATTGCAACTTTAAATTTGTATAGTATCAAATCTGTGAAAATTTTCATGAATTTCACTCAGGGTCACATTGTATATAACATTGTCATTTTTTTTTTCTGACTTCTTCATGTTTGTTGAATGGATGATACTTTTTGATTATTTTTATTGATGTACATAATTATGCCATTGTCTTTATGATTTTATAACTAGTTCCTTTTATTGTGTGTTTTATTTCATTTAAAATGTGACCACATACACTTACATCTGTACTTTCATTTTTGGGTTTGTGGGTCCAAACCACCGTGGCAAAGGGGGAGTAGTCATGTGCTCACTTTTAATGATTCAGAATTGAAATTTAGAAAAGGACATTTGTCACTAAGAAAAATGTTACTAATCGTTACATTTTTGTTAAAATTTAAATCTATTTGGAATTTGAAATAATTTATCAATTTAGCATTTGAATTTTAAAAGTTTTTTGGAATTTTTCTGTTTTTGGCAACTTTACTCTTTTGATCATGAAATTCAGCCATGACAGGAAATTAGCTGTCTACAATTTCTTAAGATCTTTCGTAATTATTTAACTTATCCCCAAGCCACAAATCACCTTTTTTAAGAAATCTCTGGGCTCTCTGGGAAATTGTTTACTCAGGTGTCCAGAGAACAATGGTTACGCATCTCGGACATGTCACTTTCAAATTTGTCTTTTGTTAAGAAATTGCTCGGTCCGGCTAATTGTTTGTATAATTACTTTAGTGTCCACGGTCCGAGTCATACCTCTTTCGCGTGATTTTTGAAAACTGTATTCATACGCGCAATCCTAGAAATTTCATTGGTTAATTCTTGGAAAGTTGAAAAAAAGTAGGTCCACCTGGGAAGAAGTCCGCGTCCGAAGCGTCACTTTCATGTGCGCTCAAGAATAAATCGGACGAAATTTTAATTTAGGACTTTCTTCCATTATTTACAGCAACCTGCAGCCAACACCGTCAAGGTTTTTTGTTGTATGGTACAACCCGAGGAAAGGCTGAAAGTAGAAGCCTAGAACTCAGGGAGACTTTTTTCATGTGCTCACTTTTAATGATTCAGAATTGAAATTTAGAAAAGGACACTAGTACTTTACATAAAGAAATAAAACTTCATAACATACTAGTGCGGACGCCGACACTCACGCCGAAGTGTAATGTAAAACGATTTGTCATGCTCTAAGGTCAAGTTTGTTTACATCAATGGAAAGTCATGCTATAAGGAATACTAACTGTTCAAAAGTTATGTTCAAGGTCAATGTTTTTCAAACTCCAATGTAAAGGCAATTAGATTAATTGTATGGTACCAATGGAAAGGATTCAAGGAAATGAAAGTCTTCTCACAGACTGTTCGAATCTATGTCCAAGGTTTTTGTTTTGGGAACAAACAGACAAAATTATATGCTCCATATATATATTAACGAGGTGAAGGAAATTAAACTTGAAAATCAATCATTCGGTTGATAGTCTGATCTTAATTAACTATCCATCTGCAGACAGCCCATAAAAACGTATCATCACATATCGAAAGTAGATTTCGTGCATAATGACCATGATAATGAGATATTTGTTCAGTAAAGTTGAAACTGAACACATTACTTCACACCTAAAATGTGAAATTTAACCATCAATATGTTCAAAATGTGATAAAATAACTTCTCACCTCATTAATCTTGTTTTACAGACATGGCTGCTCTATCTAACAACCAATGCATTCGTAAGGTGGGGCTCATTATGGGTTATAGTTCTATATACATGAATATTATAAATCGATTGGTTTTTTTTAATTTACACTTGGTGAAGTAAAATCACTAAAATGAAGTAGATCTTATTTCTCTATTCCAAACGCCTTATCAGCAAAATGAAAAGCAGATAGTTCAATATGATTCCCTCTAAATGCACCTGGTCCCACCTCTAGCTTGCTAGGGGTCCATCGATGTTTAATTTTGTGCTCTATTGTGAGTGCTATTGAGATTATCGTCAGGATCTTCTTTAACATTTTTGTAAGCGGAATTTATCGGTCATGACCTACGTTTAAACGTAGATTTGTGATCTACTCATAAAGACGCTTCATCTGTGCAAATCTGGCCTTCCTAGCACTTAGAATAAAGAAATAAAACTTCTTAACATTGATACCCAAATCTTCCTAACATGTGCACTCAAGCGGAAAATAAAGGTCATGACCTACGTTTGAACATAGATATAGGATCTACTCATAAAGACGCATCATCTGTGCAAGTTTGGTCTTCCTAGTACTTTACATAAAGAAATAAAACTTCATAACATACTAGTGCGGACGCCGACACTCACGCCGAAGTGTAATGTAAAACGATTTGTCATGCTCTAAGGTCAAGTTTGTTCATCATTGGAACCCTTCGACATTATTGTATACAAAAGGCATCCGAGATGCATGTAAAAAACTTTACAAATATGCATATTGATAAGGATTAAAAGAAAATAATCAAAGCAATTTCAGATTTAAAAAGTACCTGTTTCCATGGTAACGAAGCCTACAAATATGCCTCGTCCTATTTATTTTCCCTATTCTTGAAACTTCAGACACGGTTACCATGGCAACGGCAACCTTTATGAAAAACTGGGGTTGATTTACATACTAGTGCTTCATATTGAACTTCCATACCAAAAATTTCAAAAATCCATGACATGCCGTGCCAACATGTCTTGAAATTCTTTGGTTCTTAAAGAGAATTGCTGTTAACATTTGAAATTCGGACCCATACAGGCAACATAGTATATTACATTGGATATTTCACAACTTGCATTTTATGCTGACATAATTAACAAAATAAATGGGATCAAAGGTAGACAGAATTACCATCGAAATTGTGTTAGAATCATCAAACGCCTTTTATATCGTGGATATGATCCTTCTGTCACAAGACGGAACTTTGCTTGGTACTGGTGTTAAACGTCTTCAAAATCAATAGTATTAAGAACAGATAAATTTCCAGCATGGACAAGACATACACGTTTCGGGTACTTAACCCTCGCCAGTGATCTTGAATCTAAATAATGTAATATGGCAAGAGTGTGAAATTTATTATGTCGAAAAAGTGTACCGAAAGACCTATCAGGATGGATGGGATATGATGCTACAGGACCCACGTTTTAGAAATTTCAGCAAATTTTGAAAACAGATATTTTCGAATACGTTAAAGAAACGATCACCCGAAGTTGATCGAACTCGGCTACATGTGTCTTCCTGGACTCCTGGTCTACCAGCAGTGGTATAAATGTTAAACGTCTTCAAACTCAAACTGGACCAATCTACAGCCTTGTGTATCAGCGCATTCTGAAGAGTTCCACTCTGACTATGACGATGGGACTTCATAACGATCCTCGTCCAAACCTCTTGCGAGAAGACCACCTGTCCTCTCTGAATGTCAGTCGGACTCCTCGAGGGACCACAGGCACGAGCTCGCTATAGCCGGCAGAGCACGGATTGTATTTTGTTTGCTTTCTTTATTTACATCCATTCAACTTCGATCGGAAAAAGTGGGAGGATTGTGCGCACTTAATCCGGATAACCATATCATCTGCTGCTAAGTCGGGACCGGTAGTCTCGTTGTTGTATGTGTGGTCTCTTGTGTTTGATGTTTCTATGGTGTGAGTTGGTGTTCCTTGTCCCTTATGCGTCTCTCTCTGTGTGTGTCTGCTGTGTTTTTTCGTTTGATGTTTTGGAGTTTTGCTGTGGATGCTGCAAGCCTGCAACCTAGTGCTGTTAGAGATCCCCTCCTTTGTTTTGTGATTTATTGATACAAACTTTCTTGCAGAGGACTTCTTCTTTTGTAACTTTTTGAAGCAATCATTTGAAGCTATCAGCGTCTACATTACCGTAGATATCTTAAGAATTCAAGGTCAAATGCTTTTGAATGAAAATGTGGAACTTAGTACAATGTATGTGTATGTTGCAATTGAATATGTATATAAAATAGGAATGCCATATCACTTACACTGCAAGAGAAATATCTTTTCAGAACTTCTTAACCAAAAATATTATTCTAATGAGTTAAAGGTCAAAGTTCAAATGGCTTGGTATTATGATGTAGCACTTGCTATGTTGAATGTATACATGTATGAAATATGAAACCTTATCACATATAATTGAAGAGAAATCTGCTATAGGAACTACTTGACCAAAATATTACTACAATGTCGAAGTGCATGGTCAATAGGTCCATTGTCTCAGTATCAAAATGAAGCACTTTTTATAGTGATACTTGAAGAGATATCTACTTCTTAACCAGACGGATGGACAGACAGACATGGTGTTTCCTATAAACTCCCAAACTTGGAAAGGGGTGGGTTACAAATATATAAGTGTTCACTGATAATCTTACAGTCTAAGATTGAAAAGTGTTCATGATTAATTTATTTGATGCCAGTGAAAAAATGAGTTATAGACATCTTGCCTATACTGTTTATTCTTACAGTAAGGTTCATTGATTCAAAAGATCATAACCTGAAAGCACATGTTGGATTGTGGAATTGACTTATAGAGTGGGAAAATAACAGATGGCATAAATGTACGGATGTGATCATTGTGCAACTCAGGAACTCAATTTTAAATTAACCATGATTATGTTCGTTACAGATAGACTACAATTATTACATGAAAATTGTATTGGCTAATAGATATGCATCACATCCGTTTACATTTTTCTCCCTCTATCTAAAAATGGTCCAAAAATTGCAATTTCAGATGATTCTCCCAAATGGCACAAGTTTTGCTCAGTTCGACGCATTTATCTTTAAGAAGTCGTAGTTGAAAATTTGAAATATTATTGCGATGTGAAAATTTAGCTCATCATCCACATGCAGTCTCACCACTTTTCATTTAATCGGAAGGAAAACTCAGTGAGCGTAGGGAAAAACAAAGGCCTGGGCAGACAGACAGACAGACACAAAACAAAGGAGGGGATCTCCAACAACACTAGGTTGCAGCACCCACAGCAAAACCCCCAAACATCCAATGTAAAAGCACAGAGCAGACAAGCACAGGAAGAGAAGCAAAAGGGACTAGGAACGTCAACGCACAACACAGAAACATCAAACACAAAGGACTACACATAAACCAACGAGACCAATGGGCAACCGGTGCCGAGTTAGGACGGCCAACTGCCACGGGAATAACAGAAGGTGTGGTTATCCTGGATTACGTGCGCACAACTTTCCCACTTTTCCGATTACCCAGAGGTCACGAAGAACATACAATTATGGTGTACAACAACCTCCTCACTGTCAGATGACCACTAAACAAAGTCGTCACGTGTCCTGTCATGCTTCAAAGGGCCTCAAAATAGTATGCACTTTTGCTTTTCCCGTTGGGGCAAAGGAATTTTAGAGTTCATATGTGCAAATAATTAATTTACACCCAAGTTTAGATGTACAAATATGAATTTATACCTGAGTTCAGATGTGAAATATGCAAAAAAAAAAGAATTTACACCAGTTTTTGTACCAGCTTTACAAGAAAGAAGAAGAATGATAGCGATTGAATGACAAAGAAATAAGCTTCTTTTCTTCGCTTGTAAATGAAAATGGATTTGAAAAATTATGTTTGCTTTTATATTCTACATACTACCATTTTGATAGCTCAAATACATGTAAATGTCAATAAGACTCGTTAGGCTATTTTTGTCACGCTAAGATATGTTTTATAAATGTTTTATTCTTCGGATTGCTCCTAGCGATCATGCTTCATGATGTTGTGAATCATGCTGCCTGAAATGCTGCTTATTATGTCGGGAGGCCGGGTTCTGTTTTCATGTAAAGTTTCTCGAGTAGTCTACACAAATAGCTTAAATAACTTTGAATAGCTGTTTCAATTTTTTTGGTTTCTTTTTTTTTTTTTTTTGTTTTGTTTTGTTTTGCTTTGTATTTTTGCCTCTAGCGATCATGCTTTCTTATGTTTGTTTTGTTTTCTTTTGTTTTGTTTTTTTGCTTCTAGCGATCATGCTTTCTTATGTTGTGAATCATGCCGCTATTCTATACACATATATATACATATGTTAACAAAAGTTAAAGCACCACAAAAAAGGTGATGTTACATTTTAATTACGACACGTGTTTCGGCTAGTATGGTTAGCCTCTTCAGATAATAATTATGTAACATTGAATACAGTAAAAGCAATGGTAAATACATTGATAAAAATCAGGATGCGTTAATAAGATTATTAACAAATATTCACAACAGTGGTACTTGGACAGTCTGTTCGAAGTGCACATGCACTCGTGTTTAGACATGGTTTGAAATAGTGCAATACGTCCAGATTAAAAAAAATTGATAAAAATATGTTAAATTGACCTTGAATGTTTCGGATAAGTTTGTTGTTTCCAAAAGGGTTTGACTAATAATGTTAACAATGTACCCAGATACACTAGGAATATAAGTTATGAGAAGGAATCTACATGTATGTATGAGCACCCTCATTTGTGCATACTAAAGCCTTAAAAAACTTCAGTCTAAAGTTTTATCTAATTTTATGAATGAATAAATAAGCAAATGGACAGATATCTGCGGAAGATAGATAAATTTAATGAATGAATTAGCCTACATGTATGCATGAGCACCCTCATTTGTGCATACTAAAGCCTTTGCAATATTATGTACATAGATACCTTTTTAATCTTCCATAATTCTTATTTTTTCAATGTTTATCTTTTTCATTATTTACTACCCACGCCGGGGAGGCCCATTTTTACTCCCCCTCCCGAGGAGTTTGTATATTTACTCCCCACGATGAGGAGGCTAGTAAGACTACATAAAGGGCGCCGATTTTTGACCATTACTTCAGTATTCTATAATATAAGCATCAGTTAAGTACCTTCAGTATAAGCTTCATCTTATCAGTTCAGTGTGAATTATTATATCATGGATTGTGTTAATTAACGTTATTTCTTCGTGTACAAATGTCTTATCTTAGTGTTAATAAATTAGGAACTTTATCACGGACTTATCATTTAACATGTGTTTGTGAAATTTACAGATAGATTTATGACCGCTCGGATTATACATGAATACACTAAATGTGTATCAACCAGTGCACGACCCCATCGGCCAACGTTACACCTTGCTTGAAAATCATAAATTTTGAGTCCACTGTTCTGAACATTGCTTTTTTACTGTTGTGAAATGCACTCGGCATGAGGGCTTTGTGTCTTTTCATTATTCTGCTAATTCCGTAATGAAAAGGAATTCAAATCCTTCTTAGTTTGCGATAAAATGTGCAAATCCGTTGCATGAATAGTTGGGAGGAAATTCAAATTAAATAAATGAACAAAAATTGAAAATAGGAACTTTGAAACTATTCTTAGCAATAGAATTTATCAGAATCCCAAAGAGGAACATATAGTTTTGCGAGGGATGTGTCCAAAGGGGGAACGAATTGGACCTAGAACCGGTATCAAAGGTATGTAACTCGTGGTTTTGTTCATCTATAAGTATTCCCATAAATTGTAATTGTTGCTAGAGAATGGGTAATTCTAGAATTTTTCTCAAAATTGAAAATATTTCGATGAAAATTGATTTTTCTCACCAAATCTTCTGTAGTCTAAGGATATAGGTTCCTGGCGGGTCCCGGGTATAAATAGAAATATTGTAGGACCTCCTACAACCCTAGACCCCTCCCCCTTTTTCACAAAATAAAACTATCTTTTAACATTATTGAAACCTAAAATCCTTGTGTGAATTCGTTATAAATTGAAGTCTATTGACCTAAAGTGGTAGCTGAAAAAAAAAAATTTCGCATTAAAGTGTGAAACTTCTGCTTCATAACACGAAATCTGTGCGTTATAATGCGAAACGTACGCTTTATAATGCAAACCTTTCCGTAATATCTCGAAACGTTCGCGTAATATCCCGAAATTTACGCATTATATCGGGTTTAGAGGAGCCAGGACCCTCTTGAATTTAGCAAAAATGCTGATTTTACCCTTTTTTACACGGAAGCTACGTGTTTTAATGCTATACTTCTGCAAGTTTCGCGATAAAACGCGAGGGTTTCGCGATAACACGCGGAAGTTTCGCGATCAAACGCGAATGTTTCGCGAACGCGAAAGTTTCGCGATAAAACGCAAACGTTTTGCGGTAAAACGCGAAAGTTTCGCAGTATAAAGTTTTGAATGAAAAGTGATAGGGCTTTCATATTTTACATTCGTATTTCCTTTGACAATGCCTTTCCATAGATACAAAAATGTTAAACCTTGTCACCTTGACCTTGGGGTTTGACCTACTTAAATTTTTAACATTTTTCATAACTTTTGAATGGTTAGTGAGAGGGCTTTCACATTTCGCGTGTATTTCTTGTAATAAGACCTTTCTATAAATACCAAAATTGTTAACCTTACGACCTTGACATTTACTTTTGAGTATGATCTACCTTTTAATCTGTTTTACTAAAAAGATTCTGACGGGGTCATCCGTGTTTCGCAAACACATCTCTTTTTAGGATACGAAAACGCTATGCTTGGATGGAAATGATGGCATGCTATGCACACCGCCTTCTACCAAAAAACAAAAACGTGATGATCAAGAATCAAAATTATCATTCACGTCTGTTATCTTAAAATACATGTTGTTGAATAATCTGACGTCTGCCATATCGAAAAAAAAAAGAATTATTCATTTCATATTTGAAGCACGAAAATGACAAAAATAATTCACATATTGATATGTTGAAAGAAGGGAGGAGATCTCCAACAAGACCCCGTTGCAGCATCAACAGTAAAACCCCAAAACACCCAATGCAAAAACACAAAGCAGACAAGCACAGAAAGAGACACGTAAGGGACAAGGAACACAAAAAGTTGAAGTTGAAAATGCAAGTCTCAGGGTAAAAAATAAAATTCTTAAAGGAGAAATTACGAAAATAAAGAAAACGTTTATTGATTTCACCGAATATATCAAATATGAAGAAAATCGAATAAAGGCTTCAAGAGAAATTGCAAAAATTGAAAACCAGAGAATAGATGAGGATACAAATATGCAGATGACAAACATTGTCCGTTTCAATGTGTGTAATTTACAAAACATAGATGCAGATACCGTTTCTGCAGAGCAGAATAAGGCAGTGTTTGCGTTCATGTACGACGAACACTAGTTCAAATGAATGCTACAAACGAAAAATGTACAAGAAATCTCTTATTTGTGAAAGTATAAAGGCGGCTAGAAATGAAAATATGTATCTCCCCTTGCGTTTGCACCAGCTCCTCTTGTCTATTCTATTACGGGTAGTGAGCATTGTATCCCATGTGGTACTTATAGATTCTTGTCCAACTGGTTGTCTAATTTGCCAAAATGTCCGAAACCGTCAAACGGATTTACACTTGTTTATGCTTTTTGACAACAATCAAAGGATCATGAGAACATATGTTATCAAGATGTTTTAATAAAAAACAAATTGTTAAAATCATGACAAATATTCTTCGAATTTGTATGTCAGAGTCAAACGAACAATTTGACCCCACATTACACCCAATGAACTGGTTACATTCCGAGTCCGGATGGAGAGGAAGAGTTGTTTGAAAAACCGGATGCGGAAACAGTATTTAACGAAAACTTTAACAACTACCTAAGCATTATCGAAACAAAAGTTGATTTTATTACCGACAAATTTAGCGATAAGATTGCGAAAATGCAACAAAAAAATTTTTTTTAATTTGTCCTAAGAGTAATCATTCATGGCCGAAAAGAAAAGTGAAATATGACAAATGTCAAATAAACATGAGAGCTGCAGAGGCGGAAATAAGTGATGGGTCATCGTTAGACTGGTACCCGTTCTGGTTCCTTCGTTTACGCTATGCTACTCAGAAACAGACCGGTATCGGGTAAACGTCCTTGACCTTACGACGTCACAACGTAACGTCACGCGCGCATTGATGTACATCTTGCCTGAAAGAAATAGAAACATCGCAATATACACCATAATTCTTGAGCTTTAAATGTATGTCCAAAGAAAAATGACATTAATTTATAAACCAAAAATTAAGAAATAGCATTGTTTAATCAAATATTAAACAGAAAGTACTATATTGTGTAAACAATAACATATAAACTGAAAAAAAACACACTGTAATGTGGTACATATCACTTACCATACATCAACTTTAAATGCTTGCCCAATTTTATCAGCTGAACCAATAATAACAAATTCAACTTTTTCAAACATATGAATGTTAAGGACTTCCCATACAAAGTGGACAGGATTGGGCTTAAATATCAATACATATAAACTGGTAAAATTTATATGTACTGAGTACATATGCACTGTACTAAATTTCCCTTTTTCAAATGCTTGAAATTTTATTTTTATACTACAATTTGCAACAAGTTTGACATTTTTGAAACACTTACACCTTGATAAATTCTCATGTAAAATGGATGGTCTCAGACTGGTCTACTTATTATTGAAAATGTGACATTTATTTATTAAATAGGCCGATATGTACATTGATCTCTCATACTTTAAATGGCTGCCCAATTTTTCCTACAAGACCCAGGGTGAAAAAGTTTACTTCTTCCATATACATGAATGTCAAGGACTTTACCTATAAATTGGGCAGAATTTGGGCAATAAATAAATACATGAAATATGGGTAAAACTATAGATGACGAGATAATTTTTAATGGACCTTTCCATTTGAATCCCTATAATTTCAATTTTCTACCATATATTCACACTCTAATAATTTAAGCTAACTTGAATATTCCCGACAGAAGCTTTGAAAAGTTAAATAAAATGTGATACCTCTTTTATGCTGAAATAGAGGTACAACAGGTGCTCAATAGTGCTTAAATTTGAAGAACAAGCGGTTTGAAGGGAATTTAGCATTAAGTTGCATTTCCCTGCATAATTAGCCACCTCAGAAATGCATTGTAACCGAATAAAGTTGATTCAATATGTTTTTATCATGCATACTCAAAAATTAGTAATAGGCGCCAACCCCCACCCAACGTAAATTTTATGTACATCGAAAGATAAATTGCAAATTTAACTTTTTTTATGAAGATCATTTTGGGTGAGGGCTGGGTTCCTACTTATTTTCATAAATTTTGACCAGACTTATGCCAAATTCTTACGAATTCTTAGCACTTTATGACTTTAAGCCGATTTGGAAGCCATACCTTTCGGTGTAATGCGCGTAAATCAAAATATTTATTTTGTATTCCAAACAATCATACATTTAACTTCCTTGATACGAAATACAATCGAACACATTCTCAAATTCGGACCGATTTTCCATGTTACCGAACCTACTCCTTTCATGAAATATCATTTGATGAGAATGACAAAATGCAGACCTCCATAGATTATAGTGATCTGACGTAATCAAAAAGTGTAACTGTCGATCCCCCTTCACTTGATCTTATAGACCCATGTTTTGTGAATCCAGCATCCAAGGCTGCTATTGGAGTAGTTCTGGACCATAAAGCACAAAATGCTGGAATAGTTGGGTACGGACCCGGTAACAATAGGCAATGGATCTTTGTTGTGTGTGATGGACTTCAAATATCCTATCTGTGGTCTTTTGTGAACGAAGATCCGAAATACAACTGAGTTGTTCCACTCTTGGGTTTAGGTAAAAAAGATTTGAATATGTGTAAAGGTTTCGTGGAAAACGATGGAACATTGTTTATAAAGAATTTGCAATCTCACAAGGATATAAGTCAGAAAAATCATTGGTTTTTGTAAGATTTTGTTATGATCATCATATTTCGTTGGAAATTTCAGAAATCCATGTACGTGGCATGAAATTATTTATATATGTAAGTGCAATAGTCCCTCTTTATCAGTAACATACGAAAATATTAAAACTTGGTACTTTTCCACACCGAATAAAACTCTGCAGTTCATGGTTTCACACTTGCTACACTACTGTTTCTCTTTTTCATGAAAGGGTAAGGTCATTCTCTCTTTCATGAAAGGGTAAGGTTATTCTCTTTTTCATGAAAGGGTAAGGTCAGTCTCTTTTTCATGAAAGGAAAGGGTAAGGTCAGTCTCTTTTTCATAAAAGGGTAAAGTCAGTCTCTTTTTCATGAAGGGGTAAGGTCAGTCTCTTTTTCATGAAAGGGTAAGGTTAGTCTCTTTTTCATGAAAGGGTAAGGTTAGTCTCTTTTTCATGAAAGGTTAAGGTCAGTCTCTTTTTCATGAAAGGGTAAGGTCAGTCTCTTTTTCATGAAAGGGTTATGTCAGTCTCTTTTTCATGATAGGGTAAGGTCAGTCTCTTTTTCATGAAAGGGTAAGGTCAGTCTCTTTTCCATGAAAGGGTAAGGTCAGTCTCTTTTTCATTTACTAATTAAAAGTTACTCACTAATATTCTGAATATTATTATTATATAATAATCTGTTATTCTATTGTCTTTTCTTTATTAAGGATTCCGACTTCCGTCGGAATCCTTTCTGTTATTCTATTGTCTTTTCTTTATTCTTATTATTCTTATTATTATTCTTACCCCCAACCGTTCCAGACACTTTACAAAAAAGTACCGCAATATATGATAAAGTGGAAAATACCATGTGAAAGAGCATATGAAGATCTCAATTCAAAACTTTTTTTCTTGTCGAAAAGTTTACATATGCCCCTGCTAGAGGTCATCAAAGGTCAAATCTTTAAACTCATATAACTCCTAAAGTAACAGTACGATTTGAACGAAATTTGTTTCATATTGTTCTTTGAGAAATTTGCAAACTTTTATACGCTTACATGCACGATGAAATATTTACGGTTTTTGCGCTATTATGAGTTGAAAATGGAATTTTAAATTGGCACAGTGCCAATTTCTACATTTTTTGAGTTTTTGAGTTGAAACTTGGATGGTAGCTCCCTTATAGGTAGTCATTTAATGTTGACCTAGTTTCAAGGTCAAATTTTGATTCTCAAGGTCACAACAAACTTTTGCCTATAGAACAAAGACGGTTTGACCTAGAGAGTTCAAACTTCATACATATAATCGTTGAGACAAGCCCTTTCACCTTGACCTTGAGCCGAGGTCAAATTCTCCTTCTCAAGGTCACATCATATTTTTGCCTGTAAAACAAAGACTGTTTGACGTTGAGAGTTCGAACGTTACAAAAATATTTCTTGCATCAAACCCTTTCACCATGACCTTGACCCGAGGTCATTTGTTCGATTTCAAGGTCACAACATACTTTGGTTGAGAAAATATTGAATTTTGATCAGTTTAGATCAAAATATGATGAGAATAACCTCAAATACTTATCTTTTATCTGTGACCTTGGTTCAAGGTCAAATAATCATTCTCAATGTCATAACAAACATTTACTCCTGTAGAATTTACAGTTCTGGTCCTATACTATTTATTCTTCACAAAAGTAGTCCTTCTTATTTGAACTTAACATAGTCCAAGAAAGATAACTCTTTTATTCTTGTTTTCTGTTTCTCTTTTTTCATTAGTAGCATTACATATCTGTGCTTTCATGTTGTTGTCATTTTCTATTAATAGAAATTATCTCATTGCAAAATCATTGTGCAATTCTGTTTTGAGAAAGTTATTCTAAAGGATTTGATAGTAATAGAGCATGGAAATTAAAGCTTTCGTAAACATGAAAGGTATTTATTATTTTTTTCTTCTATTTTGTTGATAAATAAATAAAAGTCCCAAATTAGACATAAGCTCTTTTGATTCATTTGCTGATGTGAATAAGGGAGTAAAGCAACTATTTTTCCCCATCTTCTTTTTTTCGGATTTTAACACTTCAGTTCCGAGGAAGATCTAATAAAGGAGGAATCCGTCTGTTGCTTGCAACAGTAGCCATCTAGTTCTTATTATTCTTATTATTATTCTTACCCCCAACCGTTCCAGACACTTTACAAAAAAGTACCGCAATATATGATAAAGTTTAAAATACCATGTGAAAGAGCATATGAAGATCTCAATTCAAAATTTTTTTCTTGTCGAAAAGTTTACATATGCCCCCGCTAGAGGTCATCAAAGGTCAAATCTTTAAACTCATATAACTCCTAAAGTAATCGTACGATTTGAACGAAATTTCTTTCATATTGTTCTTTGTGAAATTTGCAAACTTTTATACGCTTACATGCTCGATGAACTATTTATGGTTTTCGTGCTATTACGAGTTGAAAATGGGATTTGAAATTGGCACAGTGCCAATTTCTACAGTTTTTGAGATTTTGAGTTGAAATTTGCATGGCAGGTCACTTATAGGTAGTCATTTAATGTTGACCTAGTTTCAAGGTCAAATTTTGATTCTCAAGGTCACAACAAACCTTTGCCTATAGAACAAAGACGGTTTGACCTAGAGAGTTCAAACTTCATACATATAATTGTTGAGACAAGCCCTTTCACCTTGACCTTGACCCAAGGTCAAATTCTCCTTCTCAAGGTCACAACAAATTTTTGCCTGTAAAACAAAGACTGTTTGACGTTGAGAGTTCAAACGTTACACAAATACTCCTTGCATCAAGCCCTCTCACCTTGACCTTGATCCGAGGTCATTTGTTCGATTTCAAGGTCACAACATACTTTGGTTGATAAAATATTGAATTTTGATCAGTTTAAGATCAATTTTGATGAGGATAACCTCCAATACTTATCTTTTACCTGTGACCTTGGTTCAAGGTCAAATAATCATTCTCAATGTCATAACAAACATTTACTCTTGTAGAATTCACAGTTCTGATCCTACACTATTTATTCTTCACACAAGTAGTCCTTCTTATTTGAACTTAACATAGTCCAAGAAAGATAACTCTTTTATTCTTGTTTTCTGTTTCTGTTTTTTCATTAGTAGCATTACATATCTGTTCTTTCATGTTGTTGTCATTTTCTATTAATAGAAATGATCTCATTGCAAAATCATTGTGCAATTTTGTTTTGAGAAAGTAATTGTAAAGGATTTGATATTGACAGAGCATGGAAATTAAAGCTTTCGTAAATATGAAAGGTATTTATTATTTTTTTCTTCTATATAGTTGATAAATAAATAAGAGTCCCAAATTAGACATAAGCTCTTTTGATTCATTTGCTGATGTGAATAAGGGACTAAAGCGACTATTTTTCCCCCATCTTCTTTATTCGGATTTTAACACTGATCTAATAAAGGAGGAATCCGTCTGTTGCTTGCAACAGTAGCCATCTAGTTCATATTATTATTTGAAAGAATGGGTAACCAGTAAGTCTGGAGGGTTGATCGGCCATAATCCAGATAATCTCACTAAATGCAAAGTAATGTCCGTTCTTTGTGGACACTGAATGCCCATGTATTCAGTGTCCACAAAGAACGGTCATTACTTTGCATATAGTGAGATTGTGAGTTTTACACAACAATTGTATGTTCTTCGAGACCTTTGGGTAATTGGAGAAGTGAGAGGGTTGTGAGCACGTAATCCAGGATAACTTCACCATTTGCTACTCGCGTGGCAAATGGCCGTCCAAAGTCGGCACCGGTTGCCCATTTGTCTCGTCGGTTTATGTGTGGTCTTTTGTGTTTCATGTTTACATGTCGTATGTCTCTTTTTCGTCTCATACTATGCTCGTCTTTTGTGTTTTTGCATCGGGCGTATTGGTGTTTTGCTGTTGATGCTGCAACAGGGTCTTGTTGGAGATCCCCTCCCTTCTTTTGCCTACTTTGTTGTCAAATCTTCTGATTGAAATTCATATGGGCAAAATAGATCTCGAACACTCGTAACTCACTGTGTGAGTAATATCTCTGGTCGACCAGTACTTAGCTCACAGTGACAGAAAGTAGTTTTAGACAAGGAGTTTTATATGATTAATTTAAGCGTGACGTCGACGATGTTGAACATTGAGTCTATGGAGAATGTCAACGACGTACACGAAAACAAATATTCATCGACAAAGGGCCACATTCCTATCAAAAGTACAAGGAGAATAAATCTCTTGCCATTTAGCAGGTAGGACACATTTTCGACTTCTCTCAAACGGCTGCACAGAATTTCACAAACCTTCCCAGGAAGCAAGTACTGATTGCTCTCTACCAATTTGTGTTTTTCAAGCCGATCGGAAATCCAAGATGGCTGCCACAGGCTCTGATTGGCTGACGCATTTTCGACTTCTCCTCTGAAGCCGCTGCACAGAATTTCATGAAACTTCACAGGAAGCAAGTACTCAAAGCCCTCTATCAAGGTTGTGTTTTTCGAGCCTATCGGAAATCCAAGATGGCTGCCACAAGCTCTGATTGGTTGACTCATTTTTGAGTTCTCCTCTGAAACCGCTGCACATAATCTCCCGAAACTTCACTGGAAGCAAGTAATCAATGCCCTCTACCAAGCTTGTGTTTTTCCATCCGATCAGAAATCCAAGATGGCCACCACAGGCTCTGATTGGCTAGCAAATTTTCAACTTTACCACTGAGAACGCTGCACAGAATTTCACAAAACTTCACAGGAAGCAAGTAATCAAAGCCCTCTATCAAGTTTGTGTTTTTCTAGCCAATCAGAAATCCAACATGTCCGCCACAGGCTCTGATTGGCCGACACATTTTTTACTTATCCTATGAAACTCTTCACAGAATTTCATGAAACTTCACAGGAAGCAAGAAATCAATGTCCTCTACCAAGTATGTGTTTTTCGAGCCGATCGGAAATCCAAGATGGCCGCCACAGGCTTTTATTGGCTTACACATTTTCAACTTCTCCTCTGAAACTGCAGCACAGATTTTCACGAAACTTCACAGGAAGCAAGTACTCATTGCCCTCTACCTAGTTTGTGTTTTTCAAGCCGATCGGAAATCCAAGATTGCCGCCACAGGCCCTGATTGGCTGACACATTTTCAACTTCTCTTCTGAAACCGCTGCACAGAATTTCATGAACTTCACAGGAAGCAAGTACTCATTGCCCTCTACCAAGTTTGTGTTTTTCGAGCTGATCGGAAATCCAAGATGGCCGCCACAGGCTCTGATTGGCTGACACATTTTTGACTTCTCCTCTGAAACCGCTTCACAGAATTTCTTGAAACTTCACAGGAAGCAAGTACTCATTGCCCTCTACCAAGTTTTTGTTTTTCGAGCCGATCGGAAATCCAAGATGTCCTCTATAGGCTCTATTTGAATGACACATTTTTGACTTATCCTCTTAAACTACTGCACAGAATGTCACCAAACTTAACAGGAAGTAAGTACACCTTGTCCTTCTCAAAGCTTCACTAAAAGCGATTTCCTTCAGGTCTTGACTTTGATTGAAAACATACATACGGTCTCCTCAGGTGAGTGATGTGGCCCCCTTGGGCCTCTTGATTAGCTATTGTGTACAAATTATCACGCATAGTACAGATACCAGATTGGCAAAGGACACAAGTTTGACATAAAATGAGATAAAACAGATCCTCACGACAATCACAACAGCACTCACAATAGAACACCAAAGTGAGCATCGACGGACCCATATAGCACGCTACAGGTGGGACCAGGTGCCCGGGAGGAGTAGGCATCCCCTGTTTGGCTAGCAGGCAGCCGCTGTCGATGTTAACGCACGAAAATGAAAATATTATCTACAAAGCATGCACTGTCTTTCGGTTATGTCTATACAGAATGTTCTATTGCGACATTGTCAGGGAAGACATTTAAAACACTTACCGTCAAATCCCTCGCGGAGTAGAGTGACGAGATTGGATTTTTTATCTAATCTGCATCTTACTTGGATTACCTTATTATCTTTATAAACAAAATGTTCTGCGCTTCCCATTTCTTTGCTATTGATTTATCTCTTCATTTTACTTTAAATCTCTTTGAAATGGAAATGGACAAAGAAGAGATGTTTTATTTTATTAGTGGTCAATTATCACTTATGTATGGCGCAAATCAAAAGAAATTGAAGTTATCCAGTGAAAATTGCATTTTGCAGAACTAATCTGTTGTAAATTGAGAGACATGTTTAATATTATGATATTATACTATCATGGACCATTTGAATCATCCAACCAAAAGATTATTCTTTATATATCTTCCGGAATAGAAGTAACAGGATGTGACAATTCTACCGAATTGAAGCAGTGGATGTTGCATGCAAGCAGGAGATGCTGACTCTTCCTGGGCACCAGGTCTCACTCCCATATCGGGAGTTCGCTTCTTTTCATGTGGTGGAGGTTTTTATTTGTTTGCTTTGGTTCCTGTTTTATTCTGATTTTGTATGCTAGGCCTTCGGTTTATGATTTTCTGAATTGTCTATTTTGTGCTGTATAAAGGGATATGGTCATTATCCATATTTGCCATGATACATGCATATCTATTGTAAAAAATATTAAAGAAAAAAGGAGAACGAAACGGTACATTTCCTTTCCTGTGATTCTTCGCTAATGAATCTGTGATAAAACGAAATCTTGCTATGAAAAAGAGTACAAAAAACTGTGTCACACTTTCCATTGACTGAATTGCACTCCAACATATCAATTTTTCATTAGAAATTATTATTTCAGCACGGTTATCATATCCCTGTGTGAAATTTGTGATTCAAAATTAACATAAATTTCGTTACAGTGTGTCATTGAATTGAAAGGACGAACATTATATTTAATTTGATCTAAAACTTAATTTCACTTATATTTTGATTAAAGCAACACCTTCCATCTCATGGAGATAAGTACTTTATAACATGCACAGTGCCATTTGTCTGTGTTATCCACAGATTGTTATCATTGTCCAAAGCCAGCCATTGTGGATACAGAATACCACGTGATGGTCCTACTAACTCCCTCATCTGCTGATTCTGATCTATGATATATACAGCATAATTGTCCCAGTCTGCACAAAAAATATTGCCAATCTTATCCATCACCAATCCTATTGGTCCTTGTAACTTTTGTCCCTCTGTTGTGTGTGTTATTGTTGACAGGACTTGTCCATCCTTACTGACAATCACCACAGCATGGTTTGACCTGTCAGTAATATAGATGTTACCATCAGCGGCTTCTACAGCGTGTATAGCTGACCACTCACCAGAGCCTTTGTAGACCTGTTTGACGTTAGTACCGTCACCATTGATTCTCACTACTCCTCCATCTAGTGTACAAATCAGTATTGTCTGGTTAGCGGTGACAGACACACCATAACTACACGAAGGTGATGTATCATACAGGTGTTGTTCTCTTCCATCTTTCAGGAGTCTGCTGACGGACTTTGAATTACTACCACGAGGACTTATAATGACGTCACCACAGTCCATCGCAGCCAGTGCTGCAGGTGTGCTATGCATTTCCCTCCTCTTGAGTACCTGACCTTTGATGTCTACCATTACCAACTCTCTGGATTCAGATCCACCAAGCCATACATCACCTTCCTTGGTAATACATATTCGCGGGTATCCTTGTACTGGACATTTGAACTGTAATATAATGGTCGGGGTTCTAAGTTTTGGCATAAGTGAAGAATGGGAGATATGTAACTTTCCAATGTTCCCTACCATTGATTGTAAGTCTCCAGATACAAATGTTGGCGGTTCTGGTAGTTTTGGACTGTTGTCTGTTTCAGGAAGGGACGATTTTCCTTTAAAAACATTTCTTAGAGCTGGAAATTTGTTCTTTGCTATAGTGTCTTCATACTCTGAGATTCTTTTCTCATATGAAACGATCTTTAATTTCATCTCTTCGTCGAAGCCATCAAAAATTGCCAGATGAGAGTTTTGAATGCTGCGTACATTAGTCATTCTTTCATTATATTTCTTGTTTATTTCCTCAATAGCAGCTTGATTCTCATCTTCAATGTCTTTCAAAAGTTTATCGATTTTTTTATTGTAGCTTTCCCTTTTGGTGTGTACTTCCCCTCTTTGGTTTTTCAAGATTGGTAGAGCTCTCTGCAATGCCTTGATATCATCCTGAAGAAGTTTGTTCTCTTTCTCTAGAATTTCATCAAGTTCAGATAGGGCATGACCTTTGTGTTGTCCAGTGACACATTTGGTACAAACCGGTACGTTACACTTCTCGCAGTGAAAGGAAGCTTGTTCTCTATGGTCTGCACAGGTCAAGGCCTTGGTATCTATGTCAGCTACTTGGGTCCTCAGTATTATATTGTGGTTTCTAGTACAAGCCACTCTTCTGTGGTTTTTCTCACATTGTGAACATAATGTTTGTTTACATTTTATACAGTAGTACTCACCAGCTACCTCATCCTCACACACATTGCACGGAACAGCTCTCTGCGCATGTGCCAAGTTTACAGACTTCGATAACGCCATTTTAGTTGTACATTTTGTTTCACCTTCAAAAACAAAATAATGCCATGGTACATACATTGAAAAGTTATGTTCATTAAATAATCTTATGATCGAGAAGATTTACTTTAACCATATCTATGTTCACTTTTTGTGCAAATCAAATATTAATAATATGGTGCATATTCCCTCTACAATGTATTATGTTTGTAACTGGGTTTTATATAGAAACTTGAGATTCAGTTCACTTCAAAGGCGCACTGGTGGAGTGAAAGGGGGTCTCCATACCCCATTATCTAACCTAAAGTGGAGTGAAAGGGGGTCTCCATACCCCATTATCTAACCTAAAGTGGAGTGAAAGGGGGTCTCCATACCCCATTATCTAACCTAAAGTGGAGTGAAAAGGGGTCTCCATACCCCATTATCTAACCTAAAGTGGAGTGAAAAGGGGTCTCCATACCCCATTATCTAACCTAAAGTTACTGATTCAGAATATTCTCTTTATGCTTAATGATATACATTTGGAAACTTTTCATACGAATTTAAAAACAAAACAAGACTTAGTGTAAACAAGAAATGTACAAGGGCTGTTCCGAAACTTCATGGACATCGCAATTTAAGGAAAGATTTAGAGAATTTGATAAAATATATGTTGATATCTTTATATTATGGATAATTTAGAACACAAATACAGATTTTCATAACGATTGGTAGATAACAGCCTTTCAAATCCCCTTTTGAACAACGTAAGGTTCTAGGTCACGGATCAGCTAACAAAAAGTAACGACGTCGTCAGATGTCCAGTAAGAATTTGACATTTAGAGAGAAATAAAACGCCTCTTATCTGTGCAAAATTTAAATATTTTATCATATATTTTGATAAGGAAGACATGTTCTATTCTCATGTGCTTTTCTACCTTTATACCATAATGTACTTTCTTCTTTGAATCGTAAAAAGTCAGGTCACCATTTAGAGAGAAAACGGCATCACTTTACTTATTACTTATTATCGTTTACTTTTTTGTTTAACTCCACCCAAAATCGCGTATTTATGTATCTATTCATAATAAAACAAAGGAGGGGATCTCCAACTAATTCATCCAAACTAATTCATCCAAACTAAAAACCAACTCAGCAATGAAAAATATTATCATTTGATGAAAATTAAGTCCAGATTTCATGAACTGCTTGCTATTCTGTTTAATTCTAATGAAAAAGTAAAGTTGCAAAATGAACTTGATTATTACAAATAATTAATGACAAACTGCATATGAGAGTTATATTAGCAACTCAAGGACATAGATAAAAAATTTCTTTTTTCAAATTTTGATATGAATCATATTGTTGTGCCTAAATAATTAATACAATTAGAATAATATTAATTATAACTATAATATAATATGATAAACAAACGAATGTATAATATGAAGAAAATGTTGATTTGAAAGATGGTGATTTATAGTTTTAAGTGATATTTTCTATAAATATAAACAAAAAATCCCAAAATTCATATAAATGTAAATGTTTTGAATATTACTCAACAGTTATGACTCTTGAGAGGAGAAAAAAAATAGACAACCAAACAAGAGGCCCAAGGGGGCCACATCGCTCACTTGAGTTGCAGACAAAGGGTTAAAAGTCACAAAAATACTTATACGGATAAAAGCCCTTGACAGCCATATTTGTTGACCTATCGACAAGAAAAACACATACTTGGCAGAGGACCTTGAGTACTTGCTTGCTGCAAGGTTTCGTGAAATTATGTGCAATGGTTGCAGAGGAGATTTCGAAAATGTGTCAGTCAATCAGAGTCCTCGGCGGCCATATTTGTTGACCGATCAGCACAAAATACACAATCTTGGTAGAGGACCTTGAGTACTTTCTTCCTGCAAAGTTTCATGAAATTCTGTGCAGTGGTTTTTTTGCAGAGAAGATGTTGAAAATGTGTTAGCCAATCAGAGCCCTCGGCGGCCATATTTGTTGACCGATCGGCATGAAAAACACAAACTTGTTGGAGGACCTTGAATACTTCCTTCCTGTAAAGTTTCATGAAATTCTGTGAAGTGGTTGCAGAGGAGATGTCGAAAATGTGTCGGCCAATCAGAGCCCGTGGCGGCCATATTTGTTGACCGTTCGGCACGAAAAACACAAACTTGGTAGAGGACCTTTGAGTACTTCCTTCCTGTAAAGTTTCATGAAATTCTGTGCAGCGGTTGCAGAGGAGATGTCGAAAATGTGTCAGCCAATCAGAGCCCTCGGCGGCCATATTTGTTGACCGATCGGCACAAAAAACACATACTTGGTAGAGGACCATGAGTACTTCCTTCTTGTAAAGTTTCATGAAATTCTGTGCAGCGGTTGCAGAGATGTCGAAAATGTGTCAGCCAATCAGAGCCCTCGGTGGCCATATTTGTTGACCGTTCGGCATGAAAAACACAAACTTGGTAGAGGACCTTGGTACTTGCTTCCTGTAAGGTTTGGTGAAATTCCATGCAGCGGTTGCAGAGGAGATGTCAAAAATGTTAAAAGTTTACGCGGACGACGACGACGACAAACGGACGGACGACGGACGGCGCGCTCAGGTGAGCTAAAAAAGCATGAATGAATTTTATAGATGGATGTATAGCATGTTATGAAAATAGACTTATTCCAGAAATTGATTATTTTTAAATTTAGAAAGGTCTTTTGTCAAACTATATCAATTGATTTCTCATCAAGACCATCTCAGTACTAATCTCTCTTGTTTTAATTCAACATATGATAGAAGTTCTGAAATCATCAACAGAATTAGTGACTTTTGTTCATAAATACGGATTTTTTTCCAAAATAAAAACGAAATTAAATTTCATGAGATCAAATGACCTGACAATTCATTTATCATATGAAATTGAATTTCACGAAAGTAATCATTTGTCAGTCGAGGAAGATGATAGAAATTATCATGATATTCTCATAATAAATACTTTTCACGAAAAAAAATGTTATGCTCCTGTTATAGGAGATTCTTTTGAAAAACATTAACCTTCATCATAACATTTGAAGGGCAGGTGATAGGGCCTTCATATCATTGTGGCATGACCTACCTATTGGTACAAAATAATGACCTTTTGACCTTAACTTTGAAGTATAATCTATATTAAAGCTGTGTTACTGACAAAGATGTCAACGGGGACATTCATGTTTCACAAACACGTTTTCATTCATCGTGGACATTAAATATTTTTTCCAATTATATTACGTTCATTTGATAAGACATTTGTCTGCCCAAGTCAGAATACTATCATCTGTAGATAATATAATGGACTTATTAGTTTATGCCCCAAAAAATTGTTGTTTTTATCGAAAAAAGGGCATTTTGTGCCAAAATAGTGAAGAAAGAAAACTACTTTCACTTAAAACATATTCTGCTTGAGCAAATCTGAAATATATAAAAAATATATACAGCTTATGAATTCAAAGAACGCTTCAGATTCAATAAATAACTTCAGAAATTAGCACTTTCTGCATACAAAGGTTTTTTCCCATCAAAAATAAAATTTAGGGACAAATTATGTATAGAACAATTATAATGTTGAAGAGCATAAAAAGTAACACCAGAAAATAACTTTCAATAATTGACTTCATTTGGGATTAAAATTTCACATGTGAATTCAAAAATAAGCCAATTTTGATAAAAAGCACAATTTTCTGTCGAAAAAACAGCAATTTCAATGTTTTTGCAAAAAAACCCCACGAAAATATCTCTTCTGATTGAGGATACTTTGAAATTATTTTTACATAATGAAAAAACAATCATAAACCATATTGTGCAAGTTAGAGGCAGAAAGGGTAGATTTTTTTCAATTTTTTGCGAAAATTTACTGAAAAAACACACCTTTTACCCCCAAAAAAGTTGAATTTGGAGCATAAAATTTAAATACCATGAAAGAACATTAAAAATACTATATATTCATGCCCTTTGATTTTTCAAATAATAATACCTTTGAATATTAATAACTTTTTCCTATTTTCAGTGATTTTTGCATGAAAAAAAGGTTTTTCCCCCCAAAAAACCCTGTTTTAAATCATTTTAAATTTGTCCAACAAGCAGAATCTGAAAGAGCTCGATCGAAGCTTTCAGATGATATATGTCTTGAAAATTCCCACATGGGGGGGTCTATGGTGGCCCAAGGTCTACAACACCAGGTTTCAGCTACCATATAGTGTGCAAATAAAAACACATTGTTTACCATTAGTTTTGAAGCTACGAACGTACATATATATACCAATTGAAAGCCCCTTATCAATATTAAGATCCATATTAAGATCCATATTAAGATCCATAATAAGATCCATATTGAGATCCATATTAAGATCCATAATAAGATCCATATTGAGATCCATATATTAAGATCATATTGAGATCCATTTTAAGATCCATATTAAGATTCATATTGAGATACATATTGAGATCATATTGAGATCCATTTTAAGATCCATATTAAGATTCATATTGAGATCCATATTAAGATCCATATTAAGATTCATATTGAGATCCATATTAAGATCATATTGAGATCCATTTTAAGATCCATATTAAGATTCATATTGAGATCCATATTAAGATCCATATTAAGATTCATATTGAGATACATATTGAGATCCATATTAAGATTCATATTGAGATCCATATTAAGATCCATAATAAGATCCATATTGAGATCCATATATTAAGATCATATTGAGATCCATTTTAAGATCCATATTAAGATCCATATTGAGATCCATATTAAGATCCATATTAAGATTCATAATGAGATCCATATTAAGATCCATATTAAGATCCATATTGAGATCCATATTAAGATCCATATAAAGATCCATATTTAGATCCATATTGAGATCAATATTGAGATCAATATTAAGATCCATATTGAGATCCATATTTAGATCCATATTAAGATCCATATTAAGATCCATATTAAGATCAATATTTAGATCCATATTAAGATCCATATTAAGATCCATATTAAAATCCATATTGAGATCCATATTAAGATCCATATCAAGATCAATTTTAAGATCCATATTAAGATCCATATTCAGATCCATATTCAGATCCATATTCAGATCCATATTGAGATCCATATTAAGATCCATATTAAGATTCATATTGAGATACATATTGAGATCCATATTAAGATCAATATTGAGATCAATATTAAGATCAATGTTAAGATCCATATTAAAATCCATATTAAGATCCATATTAAAATCCATATTGAGATCCATATTAAGATCCATATTAAGATCCATATTAAGATCCATATTAAGATCCATATTGAGATCAATATTAAGATCCATATTAAGATCCATATTAAGATCATATAAAGATCCATATTAAGATCCACATTAAGATCCATAGTAAGATCCATATTAAGATCCATATTAAGATCCATATTAAGATCCATATTAAAATCAATACTAAGATCCATATTAAGATCCATATTGAGATCCATATTGAGATCCATATTAAGATCAATATTGAGATCCATATTGAGATCCATATTGAGATCCATATTGTGATCAATATTGAGATCCATATTAAGATCAATATTGAGATCCATATTAAGATCAATATTGAGATCCATATTGTGATCCATATTGAGATCAATATTGAGATCCATATTAAGATCAATATTGAGATCCATATTGAGATCCATATTAAGATCCATATTAAGATCCATATTGAGATCCACATTAATATCCATAATGTGATCCATATTGAGATCCATATTAAGATCCATAATGAGATCCATATTGAGATCCATATTAAGATCCATATTAAGATCAATATTAAGATCAATATTGAGATCCATATTGTGATCCATAATGTGATCCATATTGAGATCCATATTAAGATCCATAATGAGATCCATATTGAGATCCATATTAAGATCCATATTAAGATCCATATTAAGATCCATATTGAGATCCACATTAATATCCATAATGTGATCCATATTGAGATCCATATTAAGATCCATAATGAGATCCATATTGAGATCAATATTGAGATCCATATTAAGATCAATATTGAGATCCATATTAAGATCCATATTAAGATCCATATTGAGATCCACATTAATATCCATAATGAGATCCATAATGAGATACATATTGAGATCCATATTAAGATCCATAATAAGATCCATAATAAGATCCATATAAAGATCCATATCCAGATCCATATCCAGATCCATATTAAAATCCATATTGAGATCCATATTAAGATCCATTTTAAGATCCATATTAAGATCCATATTAAGATTCATATTGAGATCCATATTGAGATCCATAATAAGATCCATATTGAGATCCATATTAAGATCCATATTAAGATCCATATTGAGATCCATATTAAGATTAATATTGAGATCCATATTGAGATCCATATTAAGATCCATATTGAGATCCATATTAAGATCCATATTAAGATCCATATTGAGATCCATATTAAGATAAATATTGAGATCCATATTAAGATCCATATTAAGATCCATATTAAGATCCATATTAAGATCCATATTGAGATCCATATTAAGATCCATATTAAGATCCATATTGAGATCCATATTAAGATCCATATTAAGATCCATATTAAGATCCATATTAAGATCCATAATGAGATCCATATTAAGATCCATATTAAGATCCATATTGAGATCCATGACTGTCTGGTGCTCCGTTAAGAACTCTGACATCATCAATTTTGAACGTAGAATTTATTTGGATATGCTTCTGAATCGACCCTACAGGAAATTTGGAGCCGAGCACTCTCTGTTAAGTAAATGCAGAAATTTAAATTCTAAAAATAACACCAGAGGGCGCAAGTGAAAATAATTTTTGCTGCTTATGCACTTTGGCTGAAAGCAACACTGATGAGAATTTAATATTCGAAACACGTGTCTGGTTTGAAATTTTCTTCAAGAAGATAAAGAGTTGGAATACTTCAACATTATTAATATAAACCCTTATTTCTTGTTGCAATGTGGAGCAGTTAAAATCGGTTCCCATGACTTGTTGTTTGTCAAGTGTATTAATAACTTCAATCCAGCTCTGTCGCCTGAAAGAAGCTTTGTTTTGGCCTTTTATCAATGTGACAACAAATGTATATTATTGCTATTTCGGAAAATTAAAAGGGGTAGGGGCAAAAGTGACCATTTTTGGCCCCAATCAAACAATTTTAAAAGGTTCTATTTTCTTATTCATTATGCTTCTTCTAGACAAATTTTATGTGATTTTTCGAAAACCCAGCCTTTTAGGGCAAAATGATTGAAAGTTGGGCACTATGTCTTCACACTAGAAATTCAGATTTTTGGCAAGGGACTCACATACCTACAGTTGTAAGCCCTAGAGCAAGGGCTTGTAACAGGTTCATACTCATATGGGACATTCCTTTTCATATTCTGAATGTTCATGGAAAGTATAACTTTGTTACATGCGCTTGCTCTATATATACTATAAACTATTATGTCAAAATCTGGTTGTTATCATTTTACCACTAATTTCCATGGTAGTTGGCAATTTTGGCGGGAAATAACACTCATATTAGTTGAATATATCTATTTTCAATTCAGTTTCAATAAACAACAACATCTCTACTCTTATTTGAAAGATAAACAAAGTGATCCCTAAGTGTCGCTATGCTTCGCAGGCGACACAAAAATAGTATGAAAACAATTTTCGAAAATAGCAGATTTTGCCCCTACCCATTTTCTTCAAGAAGGTAAAGAGTTGGAACACTTCAATATTATTAATATAAACACTTATTTCTTGTTGCAGTGTGGAGCAGTTAAAATCGTTCCCCATGACTAGATGTTTGTCACTGTATTAATAGCAATTCTCTGTAACCATTTAAAAAATTTCGGCACGCATGGTCTCCGATTTTCATGAATTTTCACACATAAGTAGGGACTAATGAAAAAAGGAAAACTTGACAAAAAAATTAAATCTAGGTCATCTGGTTACCATGGCAACGGCCTTTAAAGTTGAGAAATTTACAAAATTGAGCTAATTTGAAGCTCTTTAATTTGGTCTATACGTGACATCAATGGAAGATTTTTTATGCATCCTAAAGATTAGGACATAAAATTATAAATAACTCACTAGCAGTGTCTGATACTGTAAAAAAGGCTGGTTACTATGAAAACATAATTAGCTAAGGAGCTGATAAGATAAGACGTAAAGTCTGCCCTAAAATGTGGAATTTTGAAAATGGAAATTTTAAGAAAAATCGTTCGTTAAATGAATAAAAATACAGTATCCCATCAAACTCTGAAATTATTTTAGATCTATTATGCATAATATTGCTAATATTTGGGTCAAAACTTGTCTTTTTCCCATAGAAATCAATAGAAAACGGAAAAGTTTTTTTGAACATTGTTCCCCCCGGAGATACAGAATGCCACTTATACTGGTGGTGTATATCCATGATACAAATTATCTGGAAAAGTGGGGTTCTGTATCTCCGGGGGGAACACTACCTCAGAGACGAAAAACCAAAAAAGGAAGGGGGTGCATTTGTTAAAGAATCGATCTTTAAGATCATTAAATATGGAAAATCTGACTATTTTTCCTCCTTAATCCATCAAAAAATTTGTTCTAAATATGAATGAAGAAAATGTACATCAATTAGGAAGGAAATAAGCAGGAGCGATGTGGATTTCTCTGCTAATGTGTATTTCGCGCTAAAAAGCTTCTATTATAGCCATTACGTACAAAATAAGACCGTAGTTTGAGTTCCGGATTTCATTATTTACCCATTAGAGGAAATAGAACTTTCGATATGTGTTCCTGATATACAATGTAGATGTATTTTATATCTTTTAGTTGATATTTATCCATTTCAGGCAAAATATTCTATAATTCTTACGTTTATAGTCAAAATTATCAGTTTTATTATCCGAGCACCCCCTACCTCTTTGGACCTTCATTTTAGAATATTGGGAGTATTTCATCGAAAAGTAAAACATACAAAAAGTCTTCAAATACATTATATTTCAATAATGATTATCTTTTGTCTGCTTATGTACCGTCATGTGGAAGAAATACGGCACGGGATTTAGGGCTAAAAACGGCCCTTATCTTATCAGCTCCTTTTGATATATTGATTTCAAAATGCTGCTTGTATTTTCCAGTTTTCCTTCTCTCTTGATAGGTATATGATAAGGAAATAGGATTTATTTTATAGAATGAGCAAATTCAAGATAAACACACTTGTTGCTATGTACATAAGTTACCTTGGCAACGGTAACTATGGCCTTTAATATTACTTACTTTTGCAACTTCAGAGTCATTTAAAAAAATTTTGCATCATGATAAACAGATAAAAATTGTTGGGAAATATTCAACACAAACAGATCTTTCGAAAACCGTGAAAAAGCTATGGGGAACATATGTTACCATGGCAACCATTTTTTAATATTTTCATAAAACAGTAATCATTAATCCCAGGAAGTTCAAATTCAATAAAAATAAAGATCAAGTAAGCCTCTATCAAAATACAATAAAAAAATTCAAATAATTAATGGTTGCTATAGTAATTTGGCCATACATCATAAAAATAAGCATTTTTTGTTGTTTTTCGAAGCCTTTTCCTCAAAAAACGAAACAGGCTTACACAACCTTTTTTACATACGATAAAGCAAAGTCTAAACTTTATTTTCCATTTTAAAAAATTCAGTTTACTTAACTTTTGATGCCCGTATCCAACGACTCAAAGTGGGCCTATGTGCAATTTTACACAATCGTTCCCATTGCGACGGGCTATTTCCTGAATATTTAAAAAACATTCTTTCATGTAATGAAAGATCTACTTGAATACATTAATTAATTTTCATCACTTTGATTCAAAATTCAATGATCTAGTAAAAAAAAGGACTCTAAATATTGTCCAAAATTGCTTTCATTTTTGCGATTTTAGGTCATGTTGCCATAGCAACGAACAAAAACTTTGTACCAATACGAATGCTTATGTTATATTTTCATAAAAATTTCAAAAATGCAAGTAATTTATCGTTGACTTTTGAAAAAAATGCCAAAAATACTATTTTGATAGGGTACTTGTGTTGTTGCTATAAAACATATAAATAAGACCATAAACCCAACATTATTATTACTTTACTTGAAAGAGCAATGATAAGGTACTGATAATTCATCAGTGTTTGCTTTAGATTATGCTGCATTAATTATGTATGTAACTTCAAAAACGCCCAAAAATGCATTTTTTCAATATTCAAAGTCCGTTTCCATGGCAACCGGATGTGATATTCAGAAATTTTTAACAAATTTTCATTTTTGGGTCAGACCCAACAAATTTTATCAAAATCTGAGACGTGCCGTGCCATGCGTCCTTCATAAAAGTGCAAATGCTTACAGAGAATAGCTATTACATGTAATTACTTCTTTCCAGCTATGTCGCCTGAAAGAAGCTTTGTTTTGGCCCTTTATCAATGTGACATCGACTTCACAAAAATGAAGTGTTGATGGCAAGGGTCTATCGTATCGTATCGTGATCACTCGGTAGTCGACGGCTTTCGGGATTTACCGATGTACTTATGGGTGGATCGCCCTAGGGTAATGCAGTACTGAAATACATATAAACAGAAAGCACAAACGAAACAGTACATTAACACCCAATTAGTACGATTGACCTTGGATAGTCAGACGACTATACATACATGAGAAATAAACATATACAAAGCACAAGAAAATCATGTATAGAACAAGGTACCCTATTTACCTATTCTTCCCTGCCAGGGATTCGAACCCACTACCTACGGCACCTTCCACCTGGCAATCACGAGTCCGGCACGCTATCCACTACACCATCTCGACTTCACAAAAATGAAGTTTTGATGGCAAGGGTCTATCGTATCAGACTCGTGATCACTCGGTAGTCGACGGCTTTCGGGATTTACCTATGTACTAATGGGTGGATCGCCCTAGGGTAATGCAGTACTGAAATACATATAAACAGAAAGCACAAACGAAACAGTACATTAACACCCAATTTGTACGATTGACCTTGGATAGTCAGACGACTATACATACATGAGAAATAAACATATACAAAGCACAAGAAAATCATGTATAGAACAAGGTACCCTATTTACCTATTCTTCCCTGCCAGGGATTCGAACCCACTACCTACGGCACCTTCCGCCTGGAAATCACGAGTCCGGCACGCTATCCACTACACCATCTTGACTTCACAATAATGAAGTTTTGATGGCAAGGGTCTATCGTATCGGACACGTGATCACTCGGTGGTCGATATAAACTGTATATTTATTTGCTATTTCGGAAACTTGCCATTTCACCAAAAAATATCATCGAAATTAAAAGAGGTTAACATCTTAGCAACATCCCTCCAATTCTGCTTTGAACATAGATTTTATTTGGATATGCTACTGGATCGACCCTACAGGAAATTTGTTGCCGCGCACTTTCTGTAAAGTAAATGCAGAAATTTAAATTCTAATTTAAGTTTTTCGGACAGACAGACAAACAGACGGACAGACCAAAAACTATTCCGGGGGGCATAAAAATAACACCATAGGGCGCTAGTGAAATTAATTACTTTAATTCTTTACGTTAAGGGTTACATGGAACATCATTTTTGAATTCGAGTGCTCAATTTTAAATTCGAGCGCTCAATTTTAAATTCGAGCTCTCAATTTTAAAATCAAGCGTGCAATTTTAAATTCGAGCGCTCAATTAAAAGATTCGAGCGCTCAATTTAATTTTCGAGAGCTCAGTTTATTGAAATTTGAGCTCTCGATAAAATTTATCAGAGGACTCAATGGCTTTACTTCGATGGCACGATTTAATATCCGAGTGTTCAATTCAAATTCTGAGCGCTCAATTTAAAATTCCAGCGCTCAATTTAATATCCGAGTACTCGATATAAATTCTGAGCGCTCAGTTTAAAATTTAACCGCTAAATTTGATATCCAAGCGTTCGATTTAAATTCTGAGCGCTCAATATAAGAGTGGAGCGCTCGATTCAAAATCTGAGCTCTCAAGATAAATTCGAGCGCTCAATGTGAAATCCGAGTGCTCAATTTGAATTTCGATCGCTCAATCGAGCGCTCAATAAAAATTTGGTACAAGTAGATTGTTAATAAAGAGGTTTAGTTACAATTCTAATGCACTCCGTTTGTAACGCGCATTCTGATTGGCTAAGCGATTGAAAAACTGCAAGGGGATTAGGGGTTACCATGCGTGTGTTTTACAAAAACTGACAGGGTATCGGCGAATCCCCTGTCAGAAATTGAGTTTTACCGCGAGGCGTCAGCCGAGCGGTAAAACGGATATTTCTGACAGGGGATTCGCCGATACCCTGTCAGTTTTTGTAAAACATCAGTATGGTAACCCTATTCTAATGCTTTGGTCAGTAAGAAGCTAGAAAACGTCTGCTTTTAACGACGTCGCCATAGCAACGCCTGACGTCATAGCAAAAACTGCAGTGAAACGTGAATCCCCTTGCAGTTTTTTAATCGCGTAGCCAATCAGAATGTGTGTTACAAAAAGAGTGCATTAGAATTCACGTTTCACTGCAGTTTTTGCTATGACGTTATGCGTTGCTATGGCGACGTCGTTAAAAGCAGACGTTTTCTAGCTTCTTACTGACCAAAGCATTAGAATAGGGTTACCATACTGATGTTTTACAAAAACTGACAGGGTATCGGCGAATCCCCTGTCAGAAATATCCGTTTTACCGCTCGGCTGACGCCTCGCTGTAAAACTCAATTTCTGACAGGGGATTCGCCGATACCCTGTCAGTTTTTGTAAAACACACGCATGGTAACCCCTAAGTGCTTTCAACGTGTACGTATTACCTACATGTACACGTCATCGCTTGACGTCACAATCCAAACACGTCGTTTAGTAATACGTACGAAGCGGAGAAGGTCTAAGTATAGCTATGTAGAAAGGTGTACGTGCAGCTAGCTTCTTTTCAATCAGTTTAATCTGCAAGAAATGTACATCGAGATTCGTAAAACCTCGACGTAAGGAAAGTTAGAATCCTATAGAATATTTATAATACCGAAAACTGGAAGTTCGATCAATGATAAGTGTGTAAATTTTCAAAGAAGTTACCCGTTCTGTCGTTACGTGTAGAGCGCCGTTTACACGTCCATAACGTATAGCTATACGTCACGGCATGACGTCATTTGATCAAAGATCACAGGAAGTGATGACGTCATACGTACACGTCGCGCTAAAACTTGTAACTAAACCTCTCTAATACAACAGTTACAATATGCAAGGGTACCAAACAAACTACGTGACAAGTTAGTCGCAGGGTACAATACACACAAGAAAACGCTCGAAAAACCTACGTTACAACTGTTCAATTCTGTATTTTAAAAATACTTTATCAAGAAAATGATGGGGATGGCATATTTTGCTTGAAAAAGGATAAGATTTTATTCCCGAAATGTGCTCCTCGATATATTTTCTTATTTCGGTCTTATAACAAGTCATTTATCCTCTCTCCCTTAGTACAGTAGAATACATCTATGAAATTTAACATTTATATTTCTATAGGTTCGACTATTTCAAGATACCCTCTAGCCACTAGCTCTTATGGACATGCAGACATTGTCTTTAAATGTTTGTTCTAAACAATGATCCCTCTTTATGGTTGTTTTTTTTTCTCTCTCAAGTTCTTTAAGTTTTATGTTTCGTTTCGATCTGTTTCGTTTCGATATGTTTCGTTTCGTTTCGATTTGTTTCGTTTCGTTTCATTTCGTTTTTGTTTCGTTTCGCCTCGATTTGTTTCGTTTCATTTCGTGTTTGTTTCGTTTCGCACTTTACAGGGAGTCCGACCAATGATGATGATGATGATGATGATGATGATGATGATGAAAGAAATGATGATTGTAGTGATGATGATGATGATGATGAAAGAAATGATGATTGTAGTGATGATGATGATGATGATGATGATGATGATGATGATGATGATGATGATGATGATGATGATGATGATGATGATGATGATGATGATGATGATGATTGTAGTGATGAAGATGATGATGATGATGATGATGATCATCATCATCATCATCATCATCAAAAACGAAATGAAACGAAACGAAACGAAACGAATCATCATCATCATCAATGAATATCATTGACAATTATAAAAAAATCTATTTGACGACAGAAGGAATGAATAACTTTAATAGTATACTTACTGCTACTTTAATACTATTTTTGCATTAAGTGCCGAATGATCTTATTATCACGGTGGGTATGGCAACCCAGAGCATTCAGGTTTTCTACAATTTCATATAATATAGGGTATTTATCAGAAAAAGGGGGATGTGATTCAGTGAAAAGATGCCTTAGCTGTGAGTTTTATCCAAACTTTTTCTGTTACTTGAAATAAAATATGATTAAACTAAGTTTTATCCAAAATAAGAGAAAAACGATCGGCGTTATTCTGAAAGTAAAACGCCGATCGTGTAAACTTGCAGGCGCGTAACTGCCTATATGCAAGTACGCAAAGTTCTGCGTACACATCATTTTGCAAAAAAAAATTAATAAATAAAAATAATAATAAATGAATAAATAAATGAAAATTCAATGTTAAGAAAATAATCAAAGAAGGAAGAGAGAAGGAAAAATAGAACCTTACAAAGCCGAGATTGTTTGAACAGCGATGTTCAAAACGGATCAAAGAAAACCGTTCCCGATTCCTTACTGAAAAATTGAATACGCATAGATCTACTACGAAACACCAGCTTCATTCTCCTGAAAATATATACATATTCCTTGTCTTATTTTTCGTAGTAGATATGCATAGATACGGAAATTACGATATTAGAAATGTAAAAGTAGATATATATATTGAATCGACCTTCGACGTTTGCTTTATACTTGAATATATCAACCTTTTTACAGTGGAAATTGAGTGTTTCAAATTGCCATACTTCACGAGCTTCTGGGGGCTTTGTCCCCTGGACCCCTGTCAGGGCTTCTCTCTAATCTGGCTACGCGCCTGACTTGTGCATTATAAAAAGCAAACATTCCTCTTATTTTGGTTAAAACGCATTGTTAAGACATTATTACTCTGCATTACATTCCCCCTTTTGATTATAGATGATCTAATTTGCACAAAAATTAAGAAAAAGTGATTGCTCTGTGTTGCGATCATGATTATTAAAAACAACAAAGAAAAAATTAAACTATTTATTGGCTAGCGTAGGGCGGGAGATTGTTTTAAAATACATTTTTTATATTAAAACAAGCAAATTTCGAAAAAAAACTTGAAAAATCTCAAGGAGGGGCGGGGGGGGGGGGAGTCGGGGGGGGGGGGGGGGGGTGTTCCGGACCTGGTCTGCGCATCAAAACAAAATAAATATTCTACCTTCGCCATGTCCGACATCGCGTGTCGGATACACGAGTTACACCGCTTTGAAGGCGTGGCCGTTTTGACGGGCAGGGTTCCATCTTGACAGGTGATCGACCTACTGATTTGTTCAATTAAGTTGAAACTGAAACATACTGCTTTAGAAGATATGAATGTAATGGCTTTCAAAATTTGATAAATAACTAAGTCTTCTCATCTCTGTACCTTGTTTTACAGGATGCAGTTAATCAATGCAATCCTAAGATGGGGCTCAATAGGGGTTACATTTATATATATATGCACAACCAATGTAATTCCCTGAGATGTTTCTATTGAAAGAAACGTGCTGCAATTCGTGTATTAACACTCGTGACGTCACAATGCATAAGATCTAAAGAAACATGCCGCGACGGCTGTTCTAACCTGCAAACTGAACCCGCGGTGAGATGAATTTTGACGTCACTCTTTTACCTAGAAAAGGCAATTTCAGAAAACAAGAACGAAATAGACAACTATGGTGCATATATATAGAATAAATGTCATAATTTGTGTTTTGTTACGGGTATACAACACACAGCAAGTGCATTTATCGCATGAAATGCGCTAACGCGCATTACATGTACAATAAATGCACTTGCTGTGTGTTGTATACCCGTAACAAAACACAAATTAAGACACTTATTCTCTATATATACATAGATATTAAAAGAACGTACAGCTACACTTGGTGAAGTAAAATCAGTAAAATGTAGTTGATCTAAAATATGTCTTCAATGTATTGTCAAACGTTTATTAAGCCAAACTAAAAGCATATGGTTATAATTTCCTCTAAATTGGCCTTTTGTCATCTAATTATCTATTTTATTTTTTATCTATGCCAAACGAAAATTATTTCCTCTGAATTAATTGGTCCTTTGTGTTCTATTTTGGTCTATTAGAGGGAGATATGCATTACAGACAAAAACACTGTGATAAATAAAGATTCCATGTACTAGTGAAGATGTGTAATACGGAAGCGTATTACATTTTTGTAGTGCAATATTGATACACTTTTTTAATTTGGTTTTTTACACATAAAAGTGTACAATTTACAGAAAAAAGTGTAACATTTACGCTTTAATGTGTAAAATTTACAGACAAAATGTAAAATTTACACTTTTTTGTGTAGAAAATAAATAAAAAAAAAAAAGAGTATCAATCTGGCACTATAATACGCTTCCGTAGTGTATATACATCAAAACACGTAGCAGCTAGCTAGATCAAAGTAAAGAGGGCTGATTGATATGTTGTGAGCCACGTATTGAACGACTTGAATTTTATCAGTATTTTGCTACATAATCCCCTTCGGTATCTAAACACTTTTGCCATCAGTGTTTAAGGCCCCGATTCCAAATTTAAAGAACTCCTTAACTTGACTGGTCAGAAAGCCATCCACTGCAATTATGACGTCATCATCGAACTGAAAGTGGGTGCCAGAAAGTTTTGGGAAGATAAAAGTCTGATTGAGCAACATCAGGTGTATATGGCGGATGCTCAAGCAAATTAAAACCACAATCATGAATGACAATCATGGCAGTGGTCAGACTTTTGAACAGGAGCATTATCATGTTTGAAAGTTTAATGGGCAGACAGACGGAAGGACGCCGGACACAGGGCGATCGCACATTTAGTTCGACAGGTCAGAGCTGAAAACGTAAATGTTGTCGTAGAACCGATATTAATTTTCTTCAAAGCTGGGCTTCATCCCCCTTTCTGAAATCTTGAATCAGACCGAGTTTGTTTACCACATTGCTAGAGAAATGTGTTTGTGAAACACGAATGCCCCCTTCGGCATAAAATAAAAGTGTAATGTAAAATGTAGGTCATAATATTAAAAGGTCAAGTTTTTTAACAATGGAGAGGTCATGCAACCGGGAATACATATTAAATCAAGGTTTTGTTGACACACGCCGGCAACACAAGAGCTCGATGCCAAGAACCCTCAATGACACCCGCCTCTTCCCATCTCTCTCTCTATCATGTCGATCCAAAAGGAAAAGTAGAGGCGGATGTTATTGTGGATCGTTGGCGTCGAGTTCCTTTGGCCGACAATGCCCCTGAATCTTTGATCAAGGGGTATAACAAGAAGATTTAGCCTGAATTTGTTTTAGAGTAAGAAATTATTCAGCCCATGGTATATAAACTAAACCGTCCCTCTGGAGAGGAGTCATAAACTCATATAGAAATTAATAAAGAATAACTTTCATCATAATGACCATTATAATCATCTATCTGTTCAATTAAGTTGAAATTTAAACATATAATTGCTTAAGACAAAAAAATATGTTAAGTACTTCTCACCTTATGCATCTTGTCTTACAGATGCAGTGTGTACCGACATGGCTGCTCTGTCTAAAAATCAATGCAATCCTAATGTGGGGCTCAATAGGGGTTACTAATGTTAAAAAATATTTTCCTTTTACTTAATTTATAAGTACGTACAGCTACACTTGGTGAAGTAAAATCAGTAAATTGTAGTTGATCTTATATATATCTAAAACGTATGTCTAAATTGGTCTTTGTCATCTATTTTATTTTGGTCTATTCAATAGAGGAAGATATGCATAAACAAAACAGTATGTGATAAATAAAGAATTCATATAAACATAATTGAAAGCATATGGTTAAATATAATTTCCTCTAAATTGGTCTTTGTCATCTATTTTATTTTGGTCTATTTAATAGAGGAAGATATGCATAAACAAAACAGAAAGATAAAGAATTCATTTTTTAAACGAATCACAACACGTAAGAACTAGCTAAGTCAATGACAAATATGGACAAAGGCATATGCATACAAAATCAGGATAAAACAGGAACTAAAGCAAAAAAACCTCCACCGCATGAAAAAAAAGCGAACTCTTAATTAGGAGTAATTAAGCTAGACCAGGGGTGCGTGCCTTATAAACGCGGAACGTTCCGGTTGCTCCGGTTGTTTCTGGTAATGCAACGCGCCATTTCAGCGGATCGAATCGAATCGTCTGGTATGTCTAGGACGTTCCAGGTTGTTCCAATATGGCGGACATAGTTACGATCTCTGTACAGTGCTAGAATTTTTTTTATTGTAATTGGAAATTCTGGTATGGCGAAGCCTCGGGAAATAGGTCTGGTCGAGGGGAACCAGAATCGTGCTAACTCCCTCAATGGTATACTTTAACTGTTTTATTATACCGAAACAAACATTATACTGAAACAAACATATCTCTTAGGTATAACGATTTATACTTAAACAAACATATCTGTTAGATTTACATGGTTCCAAAGGAAATTCTAATGATTTTGACTTGCCTTCTCGACGGAATGACTGAGTAACGGAAAATATTAATTTTTGATGACAGAAACATCATTTATAATACTCATACATGTTTACAAATAAAAAACACAAACACTCAAATACACAAATTTTCGGCCTCTTGGCCTTTATCAAGTGTAAAAAACGACGATCTATAACAATTCTAAACAAGTAACAAACAAGTAAAATCCATCCTTGCTTCTCTGGCGTTCATTGCAAAAATCAATTTTTTTATAAGATAAATAATCTATATATTATCTAATTTTAATTTTTTTATATGATAAATCAAAAATCAATTGCAAAAAAAAAATATATTTGTTATCATCCCTTCCCTCTGGAAGACATATTTCAATAACATACATGTTTAATTTTTGATTGTTTTATTTCATTGCGGATTAATTTATGTGCTAAGCAGATAGGAGGCGGATCACTCTGCTCGCGTATTAATAGCGTCATCCGATCAACCTTCAATGGCGCTGATTGGCCGATACTGACCCCCCCCCCCCCCCAAAGAAGCACCGCCCCATTTTGAAACTAACTCCCTAGGGAAATAATCTTCTCAACTAACGCACCCCTTTGCAGAGAAATAGTCTTATCAGGCGATTTTCAGGGATTTAGTTAAATTTAATGAGTCTCTTTTTATATAGGAAAAAATCAGTAGATGTAAAATAAAAAGAATTAACTTTCTATCATTTATACTTTCTGAGAAATAGTGAACACAACATTACATAATGCTAAATAGGAGAAAATGACCACACCCATTTCCTAAGACCCTAGGGGTCAGGAAATCAGATGAAATATCAGGTGCACAACTAGATCATATACCTTTAATATTGCAAAAAGAATTAACTTCCTATCTTTTATGCTTTCTGAGATTATGGTGACCACAATATATAGGAGAAAATGACCACACCAATTTTCTAAGACTGTGGGGGGTCAGGGGCTCAGATAAAATATCAGGTGAACAACTAGACCGTAGACCGATTATGTTGCAAAAAGAATTAATTTTCCATCACCAACAGTTTCGAAGGACTTGAAACCACAAGAAATGTTAAACAGACGGACGGACGGACGCTGGACACAGGGCGATTACATAAGCTCGACTGGTCATAGACAAGTAGAGCTAAAAATTAGAATAAAGTTATAAGGAATTTAGAATGATTTACTTGATTATATAGTTATTTATGGATGACAGTGTATAATGATGGGGCTCATCATTGCTGGACCGATATCACATGAATAGTGTTTATTTATTATAGATGTGATGTATACCTATAAAGAAAAAAAATTGTCCAAAACTTGTATTTTTTATAACAAAAAGCACTACTGTAAGACATGTACACAATACATGGGGGGTATCTCTCTCCCCCCTCCCACCCCCTTATCTCCCCCCTCCCTCCCCATCCTCCCTCCCGCTCCTTTTCACCCTTCCCTTACCTCCCTCCTCCCACCCCCTTTCTCCCTCCTCCCGCCCCCTTGTCTCCCTCCTCCTACCCCCTTTCTCCAACCCTCCCTCTCATTTTCCCCCTTCCCTCCCTCCTCCCTCCCCCTCTCTCCCTTCTCCCGCCCCCTTTCTCCCCCTCCCTTTCACCCTGTCCACCCCCTCATACATAGACAATGAAAAATTCAGTAAACTGTAAGCGTGAAAATTTTCGCATTGGGGTAATTTTCGCGAATCAAATGACTTCGCAAAAATTTCCCCCACGCTAAAATATCCCCGCTGCCAGTGGCGGATTCAGAAAGAAGTTGCACGTATGACATGTTTTTGTAAGCATTAAACTACTGTTTCCGTAATAAATCTATGAAATTTGTCAGAAATGGTCCCAAAAAACACCCCAGAAACCACCGATTTGAATAAATTTTCCAAACTTTTCTCTGGGATAGATAAGAAAGTCGGGAAGGATGCATTGTTTTCATGTCCATCGTCTGCAGGTGGGCGTACTCATTTCGGAAACAACCTACATTGAATAATGTTCATTTTGAATTTTCTTCATCTGAGCAGGATGAATCGGGAATAACAATATTATGCTAGGCATAATACACACATAGTTCTTAACCAAATCTTTGATGTAACCTATAAAATTGACTTTTTTTTTTCTTTTACTTTTCTTTAGAGCGTTTGAAATTTGAGGTCATGATCATGATGATCAATCTTTTTGAAATGAGCAATGAAAATTATTTTGGCCAGATTTGGACCAGCTACCTCCAAGAATAAAGAGAGTCAAAAATGCATCTTTTTCTTTAATTCTAGAATCAAATTGCTAAAAGATAATCAAACCTTTCTATATGGACGACGCAGGGAATGGGACACCTGTGATTTTCTTGTTTGTCAAGGAAATTTATCAAAATTTACATATTTTCTTTACCTTACTAAATTGACAAACAAGCGTGGGTCTAGAATGATGGTTAAGAAAGTCAGCTCCTGCCTAAAATTTGAAAGAAATTACTGATTATTTCCCTAGTTTTACGTGAATTTACGACTGGACAACCCCCCTTCCCCCTTTTCTTGATCCGCCAATTTCCTGAGAAAATCCTGAGAATGTTGACTTCTGCATGCCGTTCAAAAACAAAACATTGGGGTCCAAGCAACATAGATGAATATGTAAATGGATATAAAAAGAGAGCGTGCGTAATACAATCCATGCTCTGCCGCCGCGAGCTCATGTATGTTATCACCCAAGGAGTCCGACTGACATTCAGAGAGGACAGGTGGTCAGGGCCCTGTCTTGAAAGTTCTCTAAAGAGGTTTGGACAGGGCCCGTCATATACCGGATGTGATCATTGTGCATCTCAGGTATTCAAAGATAATGCTTGTTACTGATGGACAAAAGCAAATCCAAAAAGTATCATATGAAAATTGTATTGGCTAATAGATATACATTCCTTCCGTTTTTATTTTTTTCTTCCTCTATCTGAAAACTGTCCAAAAATTGCAATTTCAGCTGGTTCCCCCAAATGGCATTCAGTTTGATGCTTGAAACTGAGATGGGAACATTTAGCTCATCATCCACAGGCTCGTCATCATTCATTTATTCGAAAAACGAAAACTCAGTGAATGTGGGGAAAAACAAATGCCTGGACAGACAGACAGACAGACAGACGATAAAGTCATCCAATGTCCTTTTATGATTCAAGGCCTCAAAATAGTATGTACATAGGAGAAATGATAGAAAGGTAAGTATTATGAAGATGTGTTTGGTTTTGCATTTTACATTTATTGCATTAAGTACAGGATAATTAAACAGCATGCAAAAAACATAACGGTACTCGTAACAAAAAAAAATTGAAATCTAAATAGTCTGGGATGTATCACTGGGTTGGGTGCACCCCCCCCCTTGATCCTCCAAAACCAGCCTAACTTTGTAGCATTTTTTGCGCTCTTTCAGATAAAAATTTGTCTCATGGAAATTTCCATTGCAAAAGTAGTGTTTTTTGGGAAAAACATGTTTTTTAGTCAAAAATCGCTGAAAATAGGAAAAAAATTATAACTTTTATGGTTGATGTTTTTAAACATTGAAAAGTGTAAATATATAGTATTTTTGATGCTCTTTCAGGTGAAATAAGTTGCAAGTTCCAATTCCTATTTTTACTGTGTGTTTTGGGGTAAAAAAGTCAAATTTTTGCCAAAATTCACAGAAATTTGAGGAAATTTTTATTTATTTCTGCTTCTCAGCTCCTCAATATTGCATATGATCGTTCAATGATGATTTAAAAAACATCATTAAAGTCTCTTCTTTCAAATGACATATATTTTATATTCTTTTTTTTTTTTTTGCAAAATCCTCGAAATTCATTATTTTATACAGAAACCTGTATTTTCAATCAGAAATCTCAGATTTCTGTATATTTATTTAAAGAATCCTTATTTGTTATAAAAGCAATGATTGAAAGCTATATTCTAGTGTAACTTTTCATACTCTATCAGATTCTATATGTTTTACTAACATTTCATTCAAAATCAACGTGTTTTTTGGGGAAAAACATATTTTTTCATTTAAAAATAGCTGATTTCTGGAGAATATTTATTGAATCTATAGAAGTTCTTGAAATGATAGCAGGAATGTATTTTGAACTGTAATTATTTAGGTTCACTCATAAATTACATGTATGAAACATAAAAAGTATATTTTCTACTTAATTTTGGGGCAAAATGCCTGTTTTTTGTCTAGAAATTACAGATTTCTGGAAAATATTATTAATTCATTTTCTTTGCTAAAACTATACATTTAAAACTATTATCATTATAGAAAGTAATCATCTTGTCAGATGATTGTGAAATTAAATGTTATAATTAATTAAAACCATCATTTTGGGTAAAATATGCATTTTTATGCAAAAACCACTTATTTTGAGAAAATAAGTACTAGCTCTTTTAATTTGCCTAAATTGATATGTTTTAGCTTTGATATTATGCTGTTTCTTATTATAAATGGATAGAAATGTTACTTGATAACTGAAATTTAATTTATATCTTATTTTGGGGCAAAAACACCTTATTTATGTGAAAAATTCACTTATTTCTGTTAATATTTTTTTAAAATTTATATTTCTTATTTAATCAACACTGGAGAGGTTTCATATAATTGGATGGCATAAATGTGATCAAGTTTAATGAGTTAGAAGAGATTTCTTTGATTATCTTGCTATTTTGGGTGGAAAATCTCGATGTTTATTTAAAAATCGCTAATTTCTGGAAAATCCTTATTACTATGAAATCAGACGTTATTATTCATATTCAAAAGAGTTCCTGGGTATATCATAGCTTGTTCTTGTAAGTCATATGCATTTGAAATATCCTCTGTTAATTCAATTGGTATTTTGGGGCAAAAAACCTAATTTATGTGCAAAATTCACTCAAATGTTAGTAAAACATATAGAATCTGATAGAGTATGAAAAGTTACACTAGAAAATAGTTTTCAATCATTGCTTTTATAACAAATAAGGGTTCTTTAAATAAATATACAGAAATCTGAGATTTCTGATTGAAAAAACAGGTTTCTGTATTAAATAATTAATTTCGAGGATTTTGCAAAAAAAGAAGAATATAAAGTATATGTCATTTGAAAGAGGAGACTTTAATGATGTTTTTTAAATCATCATTGAACGATCATATGCAATATTGAGGAGCTGAGAAGCAGAAATAAATAAAAATTTCCTCAAATTTCTGAGAATTTTGGCAAAAATTCGACTTTTTTACCCCAAAACACACAGTAATTGGAACTTGCAACTTATTTCACCTGAAAGAGCATCAAAAATACTATATATTTACACTTTTCAATGTTTAAAAACATCAACCATATAAAAGTTTTATTTTTTTCCTATTTTCAGCGATTTTTGACTAAAAAAACATGTTTTTCCCAAAAAACAACACTTTTGCAATGGAAATTTCCATGAGACAAATTTATATCTGAAAGAGCGCAAAAAATATTACAAAGTTAGGTCGGTTTTGGAGGATCAAGGGGGGAGTGCACCCAACCCAGTGATACATCCAAGACTAAAATCTATCCAATGCGTTTACAACATTCAATTATTGTCATGTACATGATATAGGCTATTCTTTTTTCCGCCAAGCTAACATATCATCCAATCTATTACATAATATTCAACGACGAATCAATTCACATTATAGGGCTCACCTTATTAGAATTATTATGAAATATGTATTGCACAAAATACTGATAACAAGTAAGCAACATATAACTCATGAAATACTTTTTGTCCATTTTATCAGCTTCACATGGTAACAAGCTTTCTACTACTCTACATGTTCATTTTTCTGCAAAATGACATAATTAGGTAAATGGAAAATTCAATATTGTTGTTTTGACATATCTCTTCAAAATTTGTAATGGAGGCTTGACATCTATAAATGTAAAATACAACTACCAAAATGACAAGATATTCAGGGCCTGGAACCACACCTCAAAATTGACTTAAGTCAAATTCTCAAAATATCGCATAAAGTAAAACGGTGAAAATTTGAAATAGTGAATTATTCCATTTTATACTACTCTTAAATAAGAAAAATTGTTCATATAAAAGGGCGTCAACACTAGATTTATGATGGGACAAATTGATACCGTATTAAAATGTAGACTTACGACTTTTAGTTATTTCTTTGTTTATGGTGATTTTGCTCACATGATGTAAACTTTAACCTGTAAGATATACAAAGATGGACAAGGACTGAAAAATAAGGCAGATGTAGAGACGAAATAGATAAAACATGCATCTTAAATGAAACATAACGAAACTTAAACAAAATATATCACAGATATTGCCATGAGGTTAATTTTTTTTATCCTGACCAACTTTTATCTACATTGGAAAGACAGCACATGAGAAATAATCGAATGACTTCAGGGCTAAATCCACCCCTTATGTTAACACCTCTTTTAGCTCATCATCCGAATGCAGTCTCATCACTTTTCATTTATTCGGAAGGAAAACTCGGTGAACGTGGGGAAAAACAAATTTAAGGCCTGGGCAGACAGACAGACGTAAGACAAAGTCATCACGTGTCCTGTCATGCTTCAAATGGCCTCAAAATAGTATATACTTTTGCTTTTCCCGTTGGGGAAATGAAATTGTAGAGTTCATATGTGCAAATAATTAATTTACACCTGAGTTGAGATGTGCAAATATGAATTCATATCGGAGTTGAGATGTGAAAGATGCAAAAAAGAATTTATACCAGTTTTTGTACCAGCTTGGTACACAGAGCTTTACAAGAAAGAAGAATGACAGCGATTGAATGACAAAGAAATAAGCTTCCTTTCTTTTCTTTTTTAATGTAAATAGTTCTGAAAAATTATGTTTGCTTTTATAGTCTACATACTACCATTTTGATAGCTCAAATACATGTAAATGTCTATAAGACTCGTAAGCCTATTCTTGTCACGCTAAGATATGATTTTATAGCTGTTTTATTTATCGGATTGCTGCTAGCGATCATGCTTCATAATGTCGTGAATCATGCTGCTATAATATGAATGAAATGCCACGATAATGTCGGGAGGGCAGGTTCGGTTTTCATTTAAAGTCCCTCGGGTAGTCTATATAAATAGCTTAAATAGCTTTGAATAGCTGTTTTAATTTTTATTTTGCTTCTAGCGATCATGCTTTCTTATGTTGTGAATCATTCCGCTATTCTATACACATATATACATATATAATATATTTGATTATATATGACAAATATGGATAATGACCATATCCCTGTATACAGCACAAAATATTTATCCAGAAAATCAGAAACCGAAGGCATACAAAATCAGGATAAAACTGGAACCAAAGCAAACAAACAAAAACCTCCACCAAATGAAAAGAAGCGAACTCCCGATATGGGAGTGAGACCAGGTGCTCAGGAAGAGTAAGCATCTCCTGCTTGCAGGCAACACCCGCCGCTTCAATTCGGCAGAACTGTCACATCCGGTAACTTCCATTTCGGAAGACATAGAGTACAATCTTTGGTTGGATGGTTCAAATGGTCTATGACAGAATATCATCCACCATTCTGGAGAGTGGGGCATCATAGTGTATGACGAGTTCCCCATATCGACCGTAGAACTTCCTCAGTGACGATGTTAGTCGGTCACAAACATATCCCTGACTGAGAAGCTTATCTGAAAGACGCCTAGTTCTCAGAACAAAATCCGTATATTTGGTACTTGCTCTGGCATAGCGTATCAACTGAGATATGAACACGCCATAAGCAGGCGAGGAAGGGATGATGCTTCTCAGAAAAGGAAAGTTTGTAATGCTGAAATTGAAGTCATCACGTTTGCATAGAGTGAGGTGTTCATGTGACCATCAGTGTCGTAGGACAACATTGTGTCCAAATAGGATGCTGAATTATTTTTCTCTGTAGTTTCTTTGACTTCAAGCTCTGAAGGATAGATATACTGCTCAGGTAATCCGCCAATTTTGGATTATTGATGGACAACAATCGTCTATGTATCTGTAAGTGAAGTTGAAGTCAGAAGCTAGGTATCTTTTCCCTTCAGAGACCAGAGATTGAATGAATTCAGCTTCGTATGAGTAAAGGAAAATGTCGACAAGGAGTGGGGCACAATTGGTCCCCATTGGAATTCCGACAAGTTGCTGGAAGACCTTTTCTTCAAACACCACAAAAATGTTGTCGATCAGAAAGTTTAACATCTGAATAATATCAGATTCAGTGTACTTATTTTCAGAATCGGACTTTTCTTTTACAAAGTAGGTTTTGTCATAGTTCACAATAAATTTGTATTTGCGATTACCGTTCTTACTTGTTAACGCATTACTTATAATTTTTGCGAGTCTTTCTTTCAATTTAGAATGTGGAATGTAGTGTAAAGTGTCGAAAATTCAAAGGCTTTGATCGAATGGACTCTACTAAAATGAGTGGATTTGAGATGTTCTAAATGTTCCTTCGAATTCTTTAAAATCCAGATCTGGTTGACACCACTGCGAGAATATACTGTCGAACAATATTTTTGAAGCCCAGATTTGATTTCAGATAAAACTTTGGTGAGTAAGATCGATACAGATTTATTATATTTGTTATATTTGTAGTGGGGAGATTTTCTTAACTCTTTTCGGTTCGATTACACAAAATTCCGCTGTATAGCGGATGAGGCACATCTGTTTGGCATAGGCCTCATATGGCATTGTGTTTAATTTCCCATAAAAGCTAGGTAAAGACTTCTCTTCGGCTTAGGGTATCTGTTTCCCAGGATCCCTTGCTTTGAGGATGTCGATGGACATATGATTACCCAGGGTCCATTCTCATTGCTCATCTCTTTGACATTTTCACTTGAGCTTGAAAGTCGTCAGAGATTTTAAATGTTACATAAAGCCTTGACAAGAATATGCCAAATAAAAAAATTGAACTTAAACATTTGGGTTGTCTTTGATCATTTGTTTAAATTTTTAAAAATTAATTGTGAAAGTACAGGACAATCTTTACAAATTAAAAAAACCATTAAAAATCTGAATTTGTTCTAAATCTTTTAAAAAAATGATTAATTCAGTTCCAATACTTATCCTTCTTGTAATTAGACTTTTGAAATTTGTGATTGTAAATAAAAATTACCATGATTTGTCAAAAAGTCTGTCATTGAATAGAAATAAACATTTTATTCAATCTCATTCTAATCCTTCTTGAACATTTATCTTATACTTGGAATGAAGTAACATAGGACTTCATTGATCTCATGGAGATAAGTACTTTACAACGTGTACATTCCCATCAGACTGTGTTATCCACAGATTGTTATCATTGTCCACGGCCAGCAAGCGTGGTCCCTGAATACCATGTGAACGTCCTACTAACTCCGTCATCTTCTGATTCTTATCTATAATGAATACACAATTATTGTCACGGTCTGCACATAACATGTTGCTCTGCTGATCTTTCACCAATCCAGATGGCCATTCTAACTGTTGACCTATTGTTGAGCGTGTTATTGTTGACAGGACTCTACCATCCTTACTCACTACAACCACAGCAGGTGCTGAACGGTCAGTGATGTAGATGTTACCATCAGCGTCCTCTACAGCATGTATAGCTGAGTATCCACCGGAGCCTTTGTAGATATGTTTGACGTTAGTACCGTCACCATTGATCCTCACTACTCTCCCATCTCCAGTACAAATCAGTATCTTCTGGTTAGCGGTGACAGATACTCCGAAACTACAGGTCGGTTTTGTATTGTACACATCGACAACTCCGCCATTTTTCAGCTGTCTTCGGATGATTGAATCGGGTGCACCAACACCAAAAGGTCTACTTACGGCTCTGCCTACTGCGCTGATGAAATCAAAATAAGCACTGTGAGGGCTTATTATAACGTCGCCACAGTCCATCACAGCCATTGCGTTCGATTTGTCCTGTATCACCCACGTCTTCAGTACGCTCCCCTTGATGTCCACCATTACCAACTCCCTGGATTCCCATCCACCAAGCCATACATCATCTTCCTTTGTGATACATATAGATGATGGTCCTTCTAATGGACATTTGAACGTTGATACAATGGTCGGTGGTGTTAGTTTCAGTTGCCTTGACATCGGCAAGGATGCGGATACATCAAGTTTTCCAACGTTTTCTACCAGTGAATGTAAGTTACCTGGTTCAAATTTAGGAGGATTTGGAAATTCTGGTTTACTACCAATTTTAGGCAAGGACATCTTTCCTTTTGCAGCATGTCTAAGAGCTGGTAAGCTGTTTTTCGCAATTGCATCCTTATTTTCTGATATTCTATCCTCGTATAAAATGATTTTTGCTTCTATCTCAGATGCAAGGCCATCAAACTTTGCCAAGTGGGAATCTTGAATTCTTGTGATATCATTCAGTCTCCCCATGTGAATTCTTTGAAGTTCTGTTATGAATGCATTATTTTCATCATCCATTTCTTTAGTTATTTTCTTGATTTTTTTTTTGTAGTCTTCCTTTTCTGTGAGTATTTCCTCTTTTTGGTTCTTCAAGGTTAGAAGAAATCTCTGCATTGCATTTGTGTCATCCTGAAGAATTATTTTCTCTTTCTCCAAAATATCATTTAGATCAGACATGTCGTGTCCTTTATGTTTACCAGTGACGCATTTAATACAGACTGGTATGTTACATTTCTCACAGTGACAGGAGGCTGGGTCTCCATGGTCAGTACAGGTCAAGGTCGTGGTATCTAGGCTACCAACTTGAGTTCTCAACACTATATTGTGGTGTCTGGATGCATCGATTCTTTTATGATTTTTCTCACATTGAGGGCAGAGAGTTTGTTTACATTCTAAACAGTAGTATTCACCTGGTATCTCATCGTCCTCACACACATTACATGGAACAGCTCTCTGTGCATGTGCCAAGTTTACAGACTTCGAAAACGCCATTCTAGTCTTTCACCGTGGCTTTTCTGAAAATAAAAAAACCAAACACATGGAAAAGTTGTTGTTATCATTATCTTAAAATGCAGGTATACTATAGTAATGATAGTTATATGTTTTAATTCATAATGAATACACGAAGGAGATTGAATGAAATAACAAAGGTAATTGAACATGATGTGAATAAAGATAGACCCATTAAATAAAGGAGGGGATCTCCAACAACACCAGGTTGCAGCATCCACAGCAGAACCCCAAAACACCCAATGCAAAAACACAAAGCAGACAAGCACAGAAAGAGACGCATAAGGGACAAGGAACGTAAACGCACAACACAGAAACATTAAACACAAAGGACTACACATAAACCAACGAGACCAACGGGCAACTGGTGCGGACTTAGGACGGCCATCTGCCAAGGAAATAGCAGAAGGTATGGTTATCCTGGATTACGTGCGCACAACCCTTCCACTTTTCCGATTACCCAGAGGTCTCGAAGAACGTACAATTGTGGTGTAAAACAACCTCCTCATTGTCAGATGACCACACACAAACAAGACCGCAAAACGCAGGGGCCCAAGCAACACAGATGAATATGTAAATGGATATAAAAAGAGGGCGTACGTAATACAATCTCTGCTCTGCCGCCGCGAGCTCATGTATCTTATCACCCGAGGAGTCCGACTGACATTCAGAGAGGACAGGTGGTCGGGGCCCTGTCTTCTCTAAAGAGATTTGGACAGGGCCCGTCATGGAGTCCCGTCGTCACAGTCAGTCAGAGTGCAAGTTTTAAGAATGCGCTTGTACAAGACTGTAGATTGGTCAAGTACCAAGCCTAGTGTCCGTCTGGTGACATTAGGATCATATCCACGGTATAAGAGGCGTTCGATGATTCTGACGCATTTTCGATAGTGATGTTGTCTATCTTTGATCCTTCTTATCTTGTTAATAATGTCACCATAAAATGCAGGTTGTGAAATACCTAAAGTAATATACTCCGCTGCCTGTATTGGTCCGAATTTCAGAAGAAGTTGACAATAATTTTTGTAAAATTTCCAGAAAGTCTTTACTAGTTTGTGAAAGCGAAAACCTTGTCCTAAAAGTTTCTTGGTAATTTGTAAATTTCTACTATGAAAATCCAAAACATCAGTACATGCTCTAGCATACCGGATGAGCTGTGAAATATAGATACCAAAGGACGGTAATCTAGGAACATCACCGTCAAGCCAGGGGAAATTTACTATGTTAATTCCAAAATCATCTCTTTTGTCATACACACTTGTATGGATCTCTCCATTAACAATTTTGATATTTAGGTCTAAAAACGGTGTTTCTGTGTTTGAAACGTTTGCTTTGTTTAGAATCAATTCTTGTGGATAAATAACATTTTTATACTTTTCAAAAACAGGATTGTCGATAGTAAGAATATCATCCAGGTACCTAGAAGTACCAATGAAGCATTTCACATCATCATTTTTTCTTTGTTTTTGAAGATTTTGGATAAATTCCTTTTCATACGTGTATAAAAATAAATCTGCAACAAGAGGCGCACAATTAATACCCATTGGAATCCCTACAACCTGCTTGTAGAGTTTCTCACCAAATCTTTCATAAATATTGTCCAAAAGGAAGGACAAGGCAATACACAGGTCACCACATGTCCATGATTTGTATGATTTGTAATCTGGCGGAAAAGAAACCCTTCGATTCAGAAGTACAAATCTAAGTTTTCCCCTCTCGATCAAAACACCATTTAACGAGTTTGGACAGTCGAGCATTTATTTTGTCGTGAGGAAGCGTGGTGTACATATTAGAAAGGTCGTATGAAGATATCGTATTTGCTTTAAAATTTCTTGATTTCATTTTGTCAATCACATCTTCTGAATTTTTAATAGACCAAAAGAAGTTTACGCCATTCCTGTTCATGACAGTTTCACAGTATTTTGCCACGTGTTCCTTTATAGCCGTGAGTGCTGACGTCAGATTTCTAGACAAAATTGTTGTTGAGCAGTTGCTAGAATTAGCAATGTATCGAAACTTGTAAGGAGACTTGTGAAGTTTTGGTATACAGTATATTGTAGGGAGATCCAATTTAGAAATAGGGATGTTTAAAGAAGAAAGTTCACTGTTATGTTTAAATATGAATTTCACGATATTGTAACGTATTTATACGAATAATGGGAATAAGCATAAATGCACCTGAATTTTTGTTCAAGACCTTCATATTTTCGTTATGATCTATATAGATGTATCATATACGCGTTTCTTCCTATCTTATAGTTTGGCAATTTATCTAACTTAAAGAACAATACGAGGTTCTACTCAATGAAATAAAATAATTTTCTCTTTAAAATAAGCCATTGTAGTACTTATTAGTTATTCAGTCTCGAAGTCGAGAATGCAAGGCGAAATCATTATAATTTCCAGTGGAACGGTTGTGAATCTCGGAATGAATGACATTCTGAAGTGAGGCCAGGTGCCCGGGGAGAGTCAGTGTCTCCTGATTACATGCAAAACCCGTCGCAACAGCTCCACGGAAACTTGTCAAATTCGGCGATTTTCTCGATGTACATATTGATGTAGATTTGTATTTATCAGGTAAGTATTTCTTGTTTGTTGATGACGACACTCATTCAATCGCAATCCAGAATGTCACTGATCAATCTGGAAAGGGTGATTAGATATGCTTTTATTATTAACGCCGGGCAAGAGCCCGGCGTTTTTTATTTTTATTACTTTTGTGCTTCCACACATGGTCTTGAAGTCAGGTTAAAAATGGACAATTCAAGACTCATGTATTCGTGAAAGTTGTTTTTAAACAGTTTTTAACAAAAGACCAGAGTTACTTGTACGATACGCAATCGCATATAATTTAAGTAACACGAAACGATTGTTCTGTCAAAAAGAAGAAGATCGAATCATTTTCACCGATGACATCATTCAAATTGATGCGACTTTGTTTTCCATGTTTGATAACCTGTAATGCCCCAGTTAATCGATGTACGAAAGTATGCACACAAGAGGCGCACGCTTGTCGTTCTGGTAATCATGATGTAAACATATACCCCTGCGCTGTTCTACAGAAAAGAAACCTCTTAAAAAGTACATCTTTTAAAGATGGGAGATAAAATATAGTAAACATATAGTAAACAGAATGTATGGTGTCTTCCATCCCGCATTTGTTTTTTTTTTTTTTTTGAAAATGAAATATGTGGTAAAATCTATCCAGAGATGCAAAGGTGGCACTAATATTTATGTCAACTTGACCTTCTTGAAATAATTAGATTACATATCGTCGCCGACTGTCTGATTTCAAAAATAATTTGATGCAAAGTTAATAATGTCTATGATTTTCATGGCCGGTATCTTTGTTTTCCCGGCGAATTGGTGCTGAGCATCAATAGTTCTCTTGTTATCGTTTTATTACTCCTCGCCCAAGTTAAATGGAAATCCCCTTACAAATCGAAATAATAATGAATCTGTACAGAAAATTATTCATGATATATTTCTGCACGGAAGATGACAAAAATATATCGCTCTAGAAATAACAATGAAGAATTAATTAAATAGCTTCTTACCGTGTGTTTCATCCATTTTGAACAGACATGGCTGCTCTGTCTAAATTATGTAATTGAAGGAGAGGCCCATTAGGGAGTATTTGTCTACATAAAGATATCAGAAATTTGTCGATTTCACTTTATCAGAACTTATGAGAATAGATACACTTCGTGAAGCAAAATTATTAAAATTGTAATAAAACGGAAGTGTTCAAACTCTATACCTTCGTGAAGAATATTTCAAACCAATTTTCATGCACCAGACACGTGTTTCGAATATTACATTCTCATCAGTGATGCTTCCAGCCAGAGCTTTTCATAAAAATCCCAGATTTATTTCACTAGCGTCCTCTGGTTTTATTACTAGAATTTAAATTTCTGCATTAACTTTACAGAGAGTGCGCGGCTCCAAATTTCCTGTATAGGTTAAAATCATACCGAGATCCTGTTTTAGCCAGATGATAAACACAGATAGTATGGACCATAGGAGATCGACTAGTTAGGTCTTCCGTCGGAAGACCTATTGTTTTCGTAACCGTGGAAAATTGGATCAGCAATTTCTCAAGAACCCTGTAAGCTAGGACAATGAAAGTTCTCCAACGTTACGTTTGGAGTAAAAGCTAGATTGGTCTTTTTTATTTTTGGTCTCTGTTATTTTTTTTATCATGTTTTTTAGTAGATTCAAATATTTGACGGGAGCGTCGAATTACTCAAAAGGACCGAAAATTTCATGTTTTGCTATTTGTAAGCTTAAATATCTCGTATTTTGCTATCTACAATTTCCATTCTTTTTGAAAGTCGACAGCCATGAAAGATATGAAATGCTAGATGCACACTGTAACGATTTATTACGATGACGTCCTTCACCGTCCTTCATATTTCCAAATTCAGAAGTTCATAGGAGGAAGACACTTTTTTGCTTATAATAGTAAACAAAAATTAAGCTTATGAAGTTTCCTAAAAATTTCAATATTATTATTTTTTATCCATATATCTGTCTTATTTAGTCTTTCTGATTTTTCCTATCTCTTACTGTTGAAAAGATATGAGCATCGAAATTTTGAGTTGGGTATTTCGATACACCTTCACGCCAACAGATCGGGCGCACACTAAAATTGGTAGTCCGAGTCCGACTCGAGAAAAGCAGTGTTGAGATTTTCAAATTCCGATTTCACGGCAATGATGAATATGCATTTCATAAATACATTTCGATATACACAATTTGATTTTAAAACAGTTGATTAATTTAGAAGAGATCAGCTACAAACCAGAATTTACACACAAAAAGAAGTAGTTTGATTCCGATTTCTAACCTACAAACCTGTTTCTAAACTTCAATAACTATATTTTGAACATCAAGTTTAATTTCTAATTCTAGCAAACGTTCGAACATAATTTTCGGTTGGTTTATTTACAAATTGGTGAACAATTTCTCCAACATTCTTCCCTCCCCTCGTTTTTCGAAAACAGTTCTGTTTATATTGAACGATGTCGCCATGATGGAAATTCAAAATAAACTTTAAAAAAAGGGAAGGGGGTGGGTTCCAAATTTGAACCTGCACAGCGAGAACCTTATGGTATTTATATGTATATATTGAACGTAACTTGTTATTACCATTTCTCTTCTCAAGAAAATTGATTCTACAGCTACGAGCTCGCCTTTTTTATGGGGGAAGGGGGCAGGAAGAATTTGCAAAAAAAAAAATCCCGGCTCTGAAAAATGCTGAAAAAAATATTTCGGCCCAAAGGGCCGGCAATTTTTTTTCCCGGACCATGCAAAAGTAAGCATACATTGCATGATATGGAAATTTTTGCTGGCCCTTTGTGCCAGACAATTTAAAGTCAAAAAATTAATTAATATAAATACAAACTGTTCACATAGCTGTATCTACCAGAGACCTAATACGCATAGGCACAAAAATCTAGAAAAGGTTCTATTTAAACATCATACAATCTGTCTGAAATTCGCTAATTGCAAAGAGACATCTGAAGGAAAGGTTATTAACTCAAACTGTGTAACAGCGGGGAGTTTAACTTACACAGACATTCACAACATTTGACAATTTGTTTAAATCCGGCCCGAAGAACCGGCGAAAATTTTTCTCCGACTCTGGTAATGGCTGAAAAAAATGGCCTGCTCAGAAAATTGCTGAAAAAATTTTACCGGCTGGCAATAGAATTCCTGCCCCCCCCCCCCCCCCCTCCAAAATCAAATGGTTGCTCACCAACAATTATCGGTTTGAAAATTTAATGTTACTGCTATTTGAAAACTTAAATATATAATATAAATACATGTAATGTGACGTCCTTCATATTTCCAAACCAAAAATTGTATAGGAGGAAGACACTCTTGTTGCAACCGCAACAAGAAACCTTTCTAGTTCATGTCTCAGATTTTGATAAAATTTATACATATACATTTATACAAACAGTGTATGTAATACAATGTGATGTATACTAATGGCACAATTGAAAAAGTTATTTTTATTCTTTTCTCAAAACACAACAGAATTTAACATTATACATTTGTATATAACACATAACTTGGAACAGTATATCTGTCGGTCGACTCGCGAAAAATTTGTACTTAAAACAATTTAGAATACTGATTGATAAAAGAGAAAAACAAGATGTTTATCGCCGCCGGCAGTTTTCTTATTGAAACTCCCAGCAATGTAAAAACTTTCGATACCAAAAGAATCAAGGAATTTTCATAATGTTCGAATGTTCATAAGGTAGACGGATGGACGGACAGACAATACTTACCCCCCCCCCTCCCCATCATATTGTTTTTCATTACAAAAAATATCAAGAGTTCAAACTCCTTTTTTTTCCTTTCTTTTAACTTTCATTTCATAATTACTAACTCAACATTAAAGCACATGTCCTGTCATTGCTGTTTTTTCAGAAGACTGCAGATCAACTTTGAACCGATCACTTTGGTAATTGTTTTTCTTAAAAATAATAGTCCAAATTGTGGTTTTAATTGACTAGTTTTTGTTGATTATTGGTATAAACTTCCATGACGAGGACCCAACAATGACTTCTTATTACATAATCGATTGAAATAAATACTACGAACTAAATTAAAAGTAAGGATGGGAGGGTCTTGTTTTGACATGCATGAATCTCTTTGTATTTTGTAACATACTGAAGCAGTAAGCAACTCTACATCAATGCATCTCAGGCCTACGATAATTTTTCACTGAAATATAAATCGATCCCTCCTCTTTTTCTGTAACACAGAATTATTCTTCATTTGAAGCTGCGTTACTAGAAAATTGGTTTGAAATTTTCTTCAAGAAGGTATAGAGTTGTAACACTTTCGTAATATTAGAAAGTATGAATTTTTGTTATCCCCCCATTACCTGATCTTGCTTTCCTTTTCAAATTCCACTTTCAGAGGTACTTGATACAGTCTTAATCATGATAATTATAGCAGGATCTCTCCTTTCTGCTATGCTTTTTTACACACAAATTCGTTATCGTGTAAACATGACTTACTAAAGGATGCACAATAGATCATCTTGTGGTTTTTATTGTATTGCATTCAATTTGGTGACAAATTCAAATGACTTATTTGAAACTTGAATAAGTTCCATTAACTTCTTCAACAATAACAGTTTAACCTTGAAAGGAGTTGATAATAAATTTAAATGAAGATTCACAGACATCTAATGATCTTACATAAACTGCTTATTCTAATAGTAAGGTCCTTTGATTCAATGAATTATAAGCCGAATGCACATATTTGAATGTGAAATTGCCTTGTTAAAGTGGGAAAATAACGGTAGGCATAAATGTACCGATTAAACGTCTTCAAATTCAATAGCATCAGATAAATTTTCAGCATGGACCAGATATGCACGTTTCGGGTACTCAACCCTCAACAGTGATCCTCAATCTAAAAAAATGTAATATTGTCAAAGAGTTTGAAAATAAGTTTGTCCAACTTTACCGAAAGACGTAGCAGGATGGGTTGGATAAGATGCTACAGGACCTACGTATAAGAAATTTCAAGAAATTTTGATTACAGAAATTTTCGAATGCGTTGAAGAGACGATCAACCGAAGTTAATCGAACTTGGCTACATGTGCCCTCGGGGACTCCTGGTCAACCAGCAGTGACACTCATCAAGTGGTACACATGTTAAACGTCTTCAAATTTATTAGAATTATGTGATCATTGTGACTCAACAGAATTGATAGAAAGATAAAGCCTAGGCAAATCAAAGCTACGCATCCCCTCATACTGCAGGAAAATCAATGTGCTGTCTAGGCTGTATACGAGGAAAATAATTAATTCATCCTCTAGTCATAGCAATGTGTATTAAGTTTGGTTCAGATCCAATCAAAACTGCACCTCTAGGCTGTATGCAAGGATTTTGACCTTTTCCAATCTATGACCTCGACCTTTGAACTAAGACCTTGAAAACCGAATGGCTTCTTCCTGTTGTCATAAGCAATTATTTTCTAATGTTTAATTAAGATCGATTCAGAACTTCATCTACTAGGCTGCATACAAGAATTTTGACCTTTTCCAATCTGTGATTTGACCTTCGACAAAGAAAATCAATTGGGTCATTCATCTCGTAATAAGCAATCAGCTTATGAAGTTTGGATAAAATCCAATCAAAACTGCACCCTAGAGGCTGTATTGAACGATTTTGACCTTTTTCTATTTATGACCTGACCTTTTACCATGAAAACCAATCATAACAGGTTCTTCCTCTTGTCATAAGCTATCAGGTTGAAAAGTTTGGTTAAGATTCATTCTAAACTGCACCCTCTAAGCTGTATAGAAGGATTTTGACCTTTTTTACCAATCATTATAGGGTTCTTCCTCTTGTCATAAGCCATCAGTGCATAAAGTTTGGTTTAGATCCATTCTAAACTGCACCCTCTGGGCTGTATACAAGGATTTTGATCTTTTTCAATCTGTGACCTTGACCTTAAAACTATGACCTTGAAATTCAATAGGGTTCTTTCTCTTGCCATAAGCTATCAGTGTATAAAGTTTGGTCAATATCAAATCAAAACTGCACCCTCTGGGCTGTATACAGGGATTTCAAACTTTTCCAATATGTGACCTTGACCTTTGTCCTTGAAAATCAATAGGGTTCCTCCCCTTGTCATTAGCTATTAGTGTATGAAGTTTGATTAATATCAAATCATAACTGCACCCTCTAAGCTGTATACAAGGACTTTGTGACTCATACATGTACACCCTCCCTCCCTCACATACACATCCACACTTACACACTCACCTTCACACGAACAACGGCATTACTACATGTATATCCCCCTGCAACTATGATGCAAGGGAATAATAAGTATTACAAAGGTGTGTGGAGTTTTGCATTTCACATTTATTGCATTCAGTACAGGATAATTCAACAGAATTTGAAAAAAATGTAAGTACTAAATGACATAACAAAAAAAAAATTAATTGAAACATTCAGTTATTGTCATATAGGCTGTTCTTTTTTCCGTCAAGCTAATGTTTCATTTATTACATAAAATTCAATGTGGAATCCATTTGACCATCATTGTGAGTGAATAAATAAGCGACTTTCCACTCCCAGTTTGTGTACATAAGAACACATCCTTTCTATCTTGAACGGCAGGCATCGCTTTTATTTGCTAATCATGCAACTGAATGTTGAATTGTTCAGATACTCTTTCAACGATCAACATGTTTACTTTACTACTTTGGGTTCTTTTCACCTATAAAGTGACAAATGATTTCATTGGATGATGAGTCGTTTTAACAAGGAAAGCAACTCTCCTTTTTTTCTAGGTAGCGCTGCAAGATATTGAGTTCAAAATATAAGCGAGGCCAAGGGCATTTAAGTAGCACAACGTGTCAATACAATTGGCTCTCGAAGATAAAATTTTTTGGTAGGGCGCATAAGATAAGAAGAATTGAGAAATGCATGAATATTGCACAAAATATGATGTTGATTACCAAAAAGCAACATATGAAAAAAAAAATATCCATTTTATCAAGTTGACATGATAACAAGGGACTCTTTTCTACAGTCATGTTCATTTTTCTGCAGAATCACATGCTCAGAGTAAATGGGAAAAAAAAGATTGTTGTCATTTAAACATATCTCTTCAAAATTTGTAATGAAGACTTGACTTCTAAAAATGTAAAATAAACCTACCAAAATTGACAAGATAATAATAAGGGCCCGGAACCATAAACTCAAAATCGACACAAGTCAAATTCTCAAAATACTGCATACAAATGTATAATAAATCGGTGAGAATTTAAAATATTGAATTAATCCATTCTATTCTACTCTGAAATAACAAAAATTGTTCATATACATGTAACACTGGAATTATGATGGGACAAATGGATATTAAAATTTAGACTTAAGACTTTTAGTCATTTCTTTGTTTATGGTGCCAGGCCCCGATTTTGTTCACATGAAGTAAACTTTTACCTTAAAAATAATGTAAAACGAGAATATTAAGTGCAAATATATTTTAGCGCAATGAGGGATGAAAATCTTCTGGCGCAAACTAATTTTAGCGCATTGACACCATCTGGTCGATAAAATTAGCGCACAGTGACTTTAGGACTTTATATCTCAGACATCGCTGGTAACAATATGCCGTCAATGAATCATATTTTTTGTAACGTCCGACAAAAATATCCGTTGTGTCTCATGTTCAGACGATTGTTGGTAATACGAATAAATATCAATTTTATTAAAAGTAATGAAAGGAAATAAAGTTGTTCTGTAACATGGATGGATTATCCTCCCAATTTTTCAGCTTGGCGTCACGAGTCATTTTACGGAAACGGCTTTTACAATAGAGTGCTGACATCCCGATTTTGTTCAAGCTGTGTAAATACATGTAAATCCCTTTAAAGACTTTATATTGTACAAGTTCACAGCGATACACATATGTACATAGAGCTATTGACTACATGCCGGAATTGCTGCATTTATGTTTATAAACTTTTCTATAGATCTCTTTTCTTTTTATGATACGTACATTGCGTTATCAAAATACTATATTTTCACACAAATTTTACCATAACACCATCTATAAATCAGATGGAGAGAAAAAAGTCTTCTCATTAGAAAGAACACATATAACGTCTCTTTCTGCATTTAGGTACGACTACAATTTACGACTGCAGATTTGTTTCTGATTGGTTGGAATGAAAATATGTTGGGATGAAATACAAGTTCCTTTTTTTTTGTTGCTTAAAAATAATCTCGTCAGACTATCTATTTATTTATATTTCATAATTGGTTATTACATGTACGAAACATAGACAATCATGATCTACTCAGTGCAAATTTCATTAATACGTGTACTTGTAAATAACTGTGCGTATACTATCATTATCTACCCAAGCATTAATCCATTTATCTAATTTGCTATAAAACAACAAGCGTTGCCGGATAGACCATGCCGTTGAAACTGTGAAATGTACTTTGGATAAACTGTCGAATACTTTATCCTTAAATTTTTTCATTGAAATTTTATTTTGAATCTTAAAATATTAGCGCACAACTTAATTTAGCGCAATCATACCTTTGCGCTAATGGCGCTAAAATAAATCGAGCGCTAAATATTCTCGTTTTACAGTAGACAAAGTTGGACAATGATTGACAAATAAGACAAATGTAGAGATGAAATAAATAAAACGTGAAATTCAATCTTAAATGAAACATAACAAACAAAAACAAAATATATATCACAGATAATGCTCATAGTGAGGTTAAAAATGTACCAATTTTGGCAAATAAATAAATTGCGCTTGTAGCGACACAAAACACAGTATTCTGACAAGTTTTTATATCTTTTCTACTTCTTAGAAGTAGTGACTGCAGTAGTTTCGGTACAAAGGCATTATTTAGGCGATTTTCCAAACAGCTTCTTCTTTGCAGGTTTGTCTTGACCGGCCTGTTAATGTATAAAGATAAATTTCCTTGATCATATTTCTATCATCATTTTGATCATTACATACATATTAAGTATTATTTCTGAGCATGAAATTAACTTACTAAATACTTCTGTAATTTGTTACATTTTGTTCATTTACAAGACCTTTAAACCAACTATTTTTTTGTGTAAAAATTTTAGAAAATGAAAACATGCGTGCATAGCACCTACACTTTTTACTTGTTCAAGTAGTGATTTTTATCCCAATCTTAACCTACCAATATTCTTTTTGTTTTTGGATAATACTTAGCAAAAGAACTCGAGTTGTTTTAGCTCAAAAAAATATTCATTTTACTTTACATTTTTAACACATTAATCTTCTTTTCTCTTATAATACTCACAAGAATTTTAGCACCAAGTAACATTTTCATTTTGTCCTCTTCCTGCTGTACATCCGTCAATGGTGTCTCCTCTGGGACGATTCTCGACCGCATGTGTAACTTCTGTTTTATTGCCTATAGAAAGAACAAATTACTAATTTATGTAAAATTTTATGAATTTTTTCTGAATGGTCTCAGAATGCAAAACCAGATGTGTGTTACTACAGTCTTGTTGCCTTAGAAGGAAAATAAAGCCTGTGTTTGTGAAACACGAATGTCCCCAGTGGCATCTTTGTTAGTATAAACACCATTTTCTGTTGAGTACGTGAAAGGTCAAAGTCAAGGTAACGAAGGAAACCCTTTGGCTATCAATGAAAAGGTCTTCTCACAAGGAATACACGTGTGAAATATGAGAGCCCTATCACTAACCATTCAAAAGTTATGCCCAATGTCAGGGTTTTTGAAAAGTAAGTCAAAGGTCAAGGTCACGAGGTCAAAACTTTTGGTATCAATGGAAAGGTCTTGTCACAAGGAATACACATGTGAAATATGAAAGCCCTATCACTAACCATTCAAAATTTATGCCCAATGTCAAGGTTTTTGAAAAGTAAGTCAAAGGTCAAGGTCATGAGGTCAAAACTTTTGGTATCAATGGAAAGGTCTTGTCACAAGGAATACACATGTGAAATATGAAAGCCCTATCACTAACCATTCAAAATTTATGCCCAATGTCAAGGTTTTTGAAAAGCAAGTCAAAGGTCAAAGTCATAAGGTCAAAACTTTTGGTATAAATGGAAAGGTCGTGTCACAAGGAATACACATGTGAAATATGAAAGCCCTATCACTTACCATTTAAGTTATGCCCAATGTTAAGGTTTTTGAAAAGTAAGTCAAAGGTCAAGGTCACGAGGTCAAAACTTTTGGTATCAATGGAAAGGTCTTGTCACACGGAATACACATGTGAAATATGAAAGCCCTATCACTCACCATTCAAAAGTTATGCCCAATGTTAAAATTTTTCGGACAAACAGACGGACAGGCCAAAAACTATATGCCCCCGTATCTATGATTCCCGGGGCATAACAAAATATTCTGTCTTTAATTTATGTACAATCTTTTGAGAAAGCAAAGGTAAATATTTTCTGATGGTCTCAAAATGCAGTTTTACTTTCACGTAAGTGCCAAAAAAATAGAGACCATAGAGGATGTATTGGTAGTCCTCTGTCTGAGCTATTTGTTATCTGCAAATCTATCCCATCTTTTAGATATACAGAGTTGGGAAGGTATCTGACGTAAAGGCATTATGACGCCGTGGGATTCCCTGAGTTTTATGCTTGTTTCCATAGAATTTGATGATGTCATAATCAATATACGCCTTAAATGAGACGGGAACGAAAAGATCGAATGTAATTGCCCAGTTGTACAATAGAGTTTTCCAACAGGGAATTTGCGTTACTTCACATCTATGACAGAGATCATAACGGCTGCAAATATATGGTAAAATGCTGATTCCGAGATAAATTTCCACTTCAAACATTCAGTCAATCTAACATACCTGTGACAGGATGACACGTTTACAGTCGTTTTTCATGGACATTAACATATCGAACCACGTCCATATACAATTATGATACTCTAGCGTCGGCAGTTTTATACTGAAATCATGGATGTCCTCTATATTTTTATCCTTCTCTCCCTACAAAGTAAAGCAGAATGACGTGTTAAGAAGTATGATGGCATGCCTCTACCCCCTACATGCGAGATATTTTACTTCAGATTATGTCAACATGCAAGATAAACATGTCAACAAGCAACTTATTTTTTTAACACACGACTTATTTATCATCTTTATGTCGACAGGCCACTTGCATAAAAATTATCTTGCATGTCAACATAATAATCTTGTATATCAATATGATTATCTCGCATGTTAACATAATCTGTACTAAAATATCTCGCATGTAGAGGGGATACATGGACGAAAATGTATTAGTAAATACATTGTAAGCATGACAAATATGAACAATGACCATATCCTAATACACAATACAGAATCGATGATTCAGGAAATCACAAAACGAAGGCATACGAAATCAGGATTAAACAGGAACCAAAGCAAACAAACAAAACCTCCACAACATGTAAAAAAACGAACTCCCATTACGGGAGTGAGACCAGGTGCCCAGGAAGAGGCAGCATCTCCTGCTTGCATGCAACAACAGTCGCTCCAATTTGGCAAAAATATCACATGCGGTTACTTCCATTTCGGAAGATATACATTGTAAGTATAGTCTGTGTTTGGATGGTTCAGATGGTCTAAGATAGAATATAATTCACCATTCTGGACAATGGGACATAATAGTGTATTACGAGTTCCCCGTATCTACCGTAGATTTTCCTCAGTGATGATGTTAGTCAATCACAAACGTATCGCCTCATTGAGAAGCTTTTCTGAAAAACGCCTAGTTCTCGGAACAAAATCTGTATATTTGCTACTTGCTCTGGCATAACGTGTCAATTGGGATACGAACACGCCATAAGCAGGCAATGAAGGGATGTTGCTACTCAGAAAAGGAATATTTATGATTATATGGGATACTGCCCAGACTTGTTTTAAAGAATGGGTCGGAAGTCAATTGACACCATTTTTAGTCTGAATGGCCATGACAGAAACACATTGTTTTGTAAGAAAGAAATGTTATGCACTCACACTCATTTATTTTGAATTCTGCCTAATATTTACATGCATTATATCAATACTGTGTAAACCTTTTATGCTGCTAATACGCAAGATCGTAAATGCAGCGCGTGCAGCATGTCCGTTCTGATTTTTCATTTAGTCACCCACCTAAACCATTGCTCAAAACTTGGGCACCTTTTCTGCCCAAGTAAATTGATGACGTCATAGCAATGGAGAACAATCGAAGAGTGCGCGAGAACATTCGTATAGTCTTGGTTAGAAGTATTTGCGATCTTCCGTATTATCTTAACTGGTTTCACCCTCCCTCCTTTTATTCGAGAAAATAAGAGGAATTCTACTCTCACCTTATAACTGACTCTCAGTGAAACTTCCGGCACTTTGACGTAATAGAATGTATTGTTATTGGCGGCTCTCTCCTATAATACATAACAAATACCAGGTATATTTATCATTCAGTCATATTTTGTACTGAATAATCAACAGTTTTTACGTATCATTTTTGTCAGAGCTGTATGTAATTAGGGGTTACCAAGCGTATGTTTTACAAAAACTGACAGGGTATCGGCGAATCCCCTGTCAGAAATTGAGTTTTACTGCAAGGCGTTGGCTGAGCGGTAAAACAGATATTTTGACAGGGGATTCGCAGATACCCTGTTAGCTTTTGTAAAACATCAGTATGGTAACCCTATTCTAATGCAAATGGTAAGTAATGCGCTAGAAAACGTCTGCTTTTAACGACATCGCCATGGGAAAGCATGACATCATAGAAAAAAATACAGTGAAACCTGAATCCCCTTGCAGTTTTTTGATCACTCAACCAATCAAAATACACGTTGCAAACAGAGTGCATTAGAATTGACATTCAATAAAAGTTTTGATTATTCATGCACAATTTATATGACATACATATTAAAGATGCAGCAGCAAAACAACTTCTTGAAGCACTAGGACCAAGATAGTTTCCTCAAGTTCATATTGCAGGCAATAGAGAAAAGTTAAGTTTACCTGGCAAATGGAATATAATTTGATAATTTTGAAATCTTTAATTACTAATTTTACACTTTGGCAATACAATTTAACATGTTTAAGGGAAGATGCAGACACTGTTACCATGGATATGAATAGCTCAGTGATCGAATAAATCATCATTTTACTAAAATAAAAAAGTTTTTGCGGACAAACAGAGAAACAGACAGACAGAGGGACAGACCAAAAACTACATGTACATGCCCCCGAATCTTAGATTACGGGGCATAAAAATGTATTGATCTAAGGTTACATTCAAGTAATGAATTGATTATATGTGACAGATTTCCTTGAAATGCCCAGAAACCACAAGATATTGAATTTTTCAAAATTTCAAGGGGCATAACTATGTATGTAACTGAGCGGCATGACCCATATTCAAACTTGATCTGTTTTTCATGGTTTAAAAGCTATATCCAAGAAATGAATTGAATGTCTGCAACGGTTTTCCTTTAAATGTCCATAAACCACAAGTGGGACGGACGCACGGACAGACATCTGCATCACTATATACCCACACCATTTTTTGGGCGGGGCTATAAAAAGCTTGGGTTCTCTCGTGAAAAATTATGAATTCTTAAGGAGAGATAGATAATACCAAATACCTTCATTTTGTCGATTTCATTTAAGTCATGACTAGAAGGCACTTGTTTCATGGATTCTTTCTTCAGCGAGGATTTCTTTTCTTTTTTCTTCATGGAATTACCGTCAGCGTGGTCTACAAGACGAGATCAAAGAGTACTTTACAATATTTGATCCATTCAATTCAAATCTAAATGAGATATATTCACGATATTCAGAGAATGAAACATAGGGTAATCAAAGATTACATAGCTCGCCTATACAGGTTTTTGTCAGAATCCAGGTTAAAGTTTTTGAAAAGTAGGTCAAAGTCCAAGGTCAAGGTCACTAGGTTAAAGGTCATGATCTCAAATGAAAGGTCTCGTCACAAGGTATCTACATGTGAAATATCAAAGCCCTACCCCTTATAGTTCAAGAGATATAGCCCAGGTTAAAGTTTTGTCTACGGACGACGACGACGACGACAAGGACAACGACGCTGAGGGTATAGCATTAGCTCTCCGGACTTTTTCGTCCCGGCGAGCTAAAAAAGATGCTAGTGAGGAATCAATTTGGTCAAACAGACCTGCCTGTTTCTTACAAAAAGTTTAAATACTGCTAAAGAAAGCACAATTTAGGGACATTAAGAGTAATTAAAACAATTGATTGAATTTTGAGAATGAAAACATCCTCTTTTGCCTACTTTGACATTTGATCAAATTTTAATTATTTACACAATTACTCATACGATATCAAACCCTGAAAATAGGCGAGTCAATTCATTTCTTTAAAATATTTTAAAAAGTATTTGTGATTGGAAATATGTTACAGGCGTAAAAATGAGAAACAAAAGCGTAGAGGGTATTTGAAGGTAAAATATCGTAAAAATTATGCCAAAATTGTAAAAGTATCGTAAGTCAGGACAAATGATGTACATAAAAAACTTCTGACCACATCAGTACCGTAAGGACGAGGTCATGTATATCATGTGACCAAATTGATTCCTTCCTTGCATCTATTCTAATCTATAAATAAAAAATTTAAAACGTCAATTTGAAAATGTTTCAAAAAAGATTTCAGATACTTAAAATGATTATTTGTATCATGAATATTGCATTAAATGATATTTCATTTTGAGAATATTTACATTGCATATGTTGCAAGAAGATTTCCAATGTTAAATGTCCATTAAGCAGCTAAAAGTCGATGTAAATTCTAATAAATAATCATTTCTCGTTACCAATTGTGATGTTATGTAAGTACTGAATGTAGAGAGAATATATCATCATTAAATAAATTTTGATGCTGTTACACAAAATCATGGAAATATGAGTGTGGGATTAATAATTTAAATTCAAATACAGTCAATGTGTATTAACCAAGACTGTCTTCCTTTTGGTGTAATAAATACAAACATGAGCACCAAAAGTAATACAGTCATTTATTGATTCTTCTGAACTGAATATGATCTATTTCACCTTAATTTGACACAAACGAAAGGATGGAATCTCCAACAACACTTTGCTGCAGCACCCTCAGCAAAACACCAAAAAACCCACTGCAAAAACACACAGCAGACACGCACAGAAAGAGACGCAAAGGGTACAAGGAACACCAAATGACATAGAAATGTGAAACACGAATGATTACACATAAACCAACGTTAACAAGACCAATGGGCAATCGGTGCCAACTTGGTATGGCCATCTGCCACGCAAGTAGCATATGGTGTGGTTATCTGGATTACGTGTGCACAACCCTCACACTTAAGATGACTAACTGACCTAGAATTTGTAAATTACAGTTTACTCTTGATTGTTTAACTCAAATTTTTTGCTCAACTCGAACTGTTTTCAAAAGTCCCGATTCACTTCCATTGGTTGCTATGCATTTTTACTCCTGACGACTCAAATTCTGATATCACAAAGTTTTCGTTCAGTCAAACTAATTTTTAGGTCCCATAACTCATTTTACATAGATAATTTACCTTGAGAAGTCGAACCACAAATGAAATTTTTGATTCTTAGACACAAATCAATTAATTATAATGAGATCTGTGGACGAATAATTGATACTTTCTTGCTTCAGAGTCCCAAAAACAAACATAAAGGTTAGCTGGGTCGTTAAAAGTAGACAAAACAAATGTTTGTGTTGCCCGGGGAGAGCCAACATCCCCTGATTGAAAATAAGACATGACGGTCATGTACTCAGTAAGTCGAACTCCTGGTAAGTTGAACTATTTCTGATGGTCCCTAAGTTCGAATTATTGAGAGTAGACGGTAGTTTCATCTAATACAAACCTTGGTCGTCTGTTTCTATGTTTTTGTCCGGGAAGAAAAATCCCATGACGGTTTTATAGAAGTGATAAGTCATCTGAATCTGCATGGGGGCTACATTCACCTCAAAATGCTCCTTAACCGCTATACCACCCACTGTAATAAAGGTACGACTTTATCAGTATTCAGCAAATTTTACTCTATATTAAATTATATGTACTTTATTTTAAGCATACAGACAATTTGGCTGACTTAGAATCTAGTATAATTATAATAATTTTTCCTCCTGAACATCTGACAGCTAACCCTCATGTCTTTATTAGTTTTATAACGTCACAAGCTTATGGATAAATTAGGGCACTGTTTATGTGCATACATGTTGACTAAACCTAGGAACCATTGGGACTCTAAAAATCAATCCTTTATTAAGTACCCGGCTGTCTTTTTGAATATTGTTCCAAACATTTTCTCATTATGTTAAATTCATGTACATGTCTAAACATCACTTTCACTTTACAGGTGACATACATGTATGTAGTAGGATAAAAAAAAATGTGCCAATAGTGGGGTTTGAACCCTGGACCTCTATACCTGAAGGTAAGTACTCTAACCACTGAGTTATAATATCCAGGCCAATACATCTTGCTCTGCCACACTTACAAATATAACAATAAACAAAATTGCAATTTTCCTATCTTCAAAGTATGCAGTTCATCCGCTAGAACAACAAAATAATTTTAAGGAATGCATGTGTCGCCTGTGAAATATAGCGACACTCAGGAATCACCTTTATAGGGTGTGACATCCAAGTGTGACAGACAGACGGACAAAGTCGCTATGCTTCGCAGGTGACACAAAAATTACATGTGTATACAATGTAATAACAGGTTCCTACAAATGTTAAAACATGTTTTATGAAAGAACTTACCTGGCGGCTTCTCGCTACTGATGATTCGCAGCGCCATCTGTCTGTCACAGTCGTAACCAAGGGGATCTCTCGGCACTAGCACATCCTGAACAACGGAGAAAAATGTTAATAAATTATTATCTATTTCTTTTGCACAAGATCATTTCATAATTGGAAACCTTAGTCTATTCTAAGTTACCTTGGACAAGAATGTTAGCTATTTATTAATTTGGGGATTTTATTGTATTATTTACCAAAAGTAAGACGGTCATTACTTATATTTACATTTAAATTATTGCTCAATATTAGACACCCTTTATTTGCATGAACATTGCTTGTACAGCATGTTATAGTATCAAAAGTATTCTAGCATTGGTACATTCTCTCTCCGTTCAAAATTTGGATGTTATGTCACAATAAGGAACGCTTTATTTTAGAATATACATGTAATTATATTTGCCTAATGAGCATTTATCATCAATGATCAAGGAAAATCTACTTTGATATATTACCTTATAAAGAGAGTTAGGTAACAAGTTTGTAACTTTAACCCATCCCAGCTCTAGTTGATGTGTCCAAGTATCGTTGTCTCTATTTTCTTTAGTGTACCTAGAAAATCCAAAATTCATAAACTAGTAAGAATTCAATGCTTGATAATTCTACAATAAGTAATCAATATTTTATATGATTTTAACAGTACCTAGAACATAAATTGGGCATTCTACAGCACCTGCAGAGTGATCCTATGTTAAAAGGTTGAAAATATGAAGTCAACACAATGTTGCCATTGTAAAATTACTTTTTAACATAAATGTACATAATCTCATGAAAGACTTACACAAAGTTCCTGAGAGCCAGGTCGGTTATACCCAGTTGACCGTCAGCCTCTGTGAGTCGCCATTGCGCAAACTTAAAACAGACTTCATTCCTACGGTCTACACTGGCCTGTTGAGCTGGAAATACATGTTTAACAATACTCATTATGGTGATTTATACAAAGATCACAAAAATATATCTGTCTCTTTGAGATTACCCAGTCACCATAGTAAGGAAACGCTAGTATATAAACAAAGAAATCAGCGTTATATACATTAAATATATCTGACTCCTTAAACATGTTAAATTTCTCTTTTTCTCATGTAGACCTTGACATTTAAAGTTTCAGCTGCGCGTACTGACCTTTAGTGGTTCTGACCTTGACCTGTGTTTATTCATCCATTAACCTACTGACTTATATACGTACTAAACTCTAGTAGTTTTGACCTTGACCTGGAGTTGGTTCTCCTTAAAACAGCAGATTCTCATGGCGAGCTCCTCATTCAGATTGTTGATTTCTTCTTACATTTCCTTTTCTCATAGAGACCTTGACCTTTATGTACTGACCTTTGGTAGTTTTAACCTTGACCTGGAGTTGGTTTTCCTTGAACACGTTGAAGCAGCTGAATCTCATGGCGAGCTCCTAATTCAGATTGTGATTTTTTCCTTCCATTTCCTTTTGTCATATAGAGAACTTGACCTACATATCTGTATGTACTAACCTTTAGTAGTTTTGACCTTGACCTGGAGTTGGTTCTCCTTAAAACAGCTGATTCTCATGGCGAGCTCCTCATTCAGATTGTTGATTTTCTCTTTGCATTCAAACAACATCTCCTCAAGCTCTTCACTTTGTTGCAATAATCTACAATTTCAAAGGATCAATTCTTACAAAATGTAAACAAACTTCAATGGCAATTTTTCAAATTGATGAGATTAAGGTTCATGGCCCTTGCCTTTCCTAATCACTCTATACATTGTATGTGCTATTATAGCCATAGTAGACATTACATGTTTCTGTTGATAAAAGAGGGTGTTTTTCTGGCCCAATACTGATAAAAGCATGAGAATGGTTAAACTAAAGTGAAATTTTACAAACACTGACAGGGATCCCGTAACGTCTTATGGTAAAACTCAATTTCTGACATTCAAGAGATTTGCCGTAACGTGTCAGGTTTGTTCAACATACCAATGGTTACCCCTTATAACAACTTTTGATTCAAGAATTAAAACTCAATATGTAAATTAAATAATTAATATGCAAAATTTTTAATAATCAACCCGTTATAATACATTTGATAACCAGTGTATTCTTCATGCTTTTCAATACACATAAAGTCTTACATTTCATTATCTTCATCATCATCCAGTGCCTTGTGTATTAGGTATAAGTCCTTCTCCTGTCTTCTCAACCTCTCACACTCCTGTCTACAATATATCAATTTGATGATGATAGGTAGTTCTTTAAGGAATTATAATGCTAGATAGGGGATTGTCACATGTATTATAAAAAAGATAGCTGGTTTTTCTTCATTTATTAAATAATTACAATATTATGGTACTCTTGCAATAGAATAAAGGCCTTGTACACATACCTGAGTTCAGCCTGGAGCTGTTGTATAGGAGTTTTCTGATCTTCTTCACTAGAGAGCTGTAGCTGGAATCTCATACTCTGTAACTTCTCAGATGTGTCCTAAATAGTCAAAATAAATAGTCAGAATAAATCATAGTCAAAATGAATGGTACGAATAGTCAGAATAAATAGTCAAAATAAAAAGTCAGAATAAATAGTCAAAATGAATAGTCAGATAAAATAGTCAGAATAGTCAAAATGAATAGTCAGAATAAACAGTCAGAATAAAGTCAGAATAAATAGTCAGAAAAGTCAAAATGAATAGTCAGAATAAATAGTCAAAAGGAATAGTCAAAATAAATAGTCAGAATAAACAGTAAAAAGGAATAGTCAGAATAAATAGTCAAAATAAAAAGTCAGAATAAATTGTCAAAATGAATAGTCAGAATTAATAGTTAAAATGAATAGTCAGAACAAATAATCAGAATAAAAAGTAAAAGTAAATAGTCAGAATAGTCAAAATGAATAGTCAGAATAAATAGTCAGAATAAATAGTCAAAATGAATAGTCAGATTAAATAGTCAGAATAAAAAGGCACAAATTAGTAAGAAGAAAAGTACGAATAAATATCTAAAATAGAATGTCAAAATAAATGGTTAGAATAAACAGTCAGAGTACGTACAGTAAACCGTCTTTTATTCCCGGCGTCTCAAGTTCCCGAACATGATTGTGGTGAATAGTTTGCGGTGTTTTATTTTCGCGACATCATATGTATGTATCTTACTTTACATGTGTTGAGACATATTCGCAGCGTTTTATATTCGCGAATCCAAGGACCTCATGAATAACACGACAATAAAACGCTCGCGATGTAAAGACGGTTTAAAGTAAATGGTCAAAATAGAAAGTCTAAATAAAAGGTAAAAATAAATGTTTGAATCTAGTATAATAGAAATTCCTGATAAGCAAATCATAACTTCACAGGCATAGTTCATCATCAGTTTGTTTTTCTTTACATATTTAAAAATTTTCACATGTATGCGCATAAATACACTCACTTTTTTCTTTTGTTCCACGTGTAGAAGGAGATTGTTAACAATGTCCAGAATCATGTTGTACTGTAACTAAAATAAGATGTTACGTGAAAATGACGTTTACAAATGACAAATCGAAAAAAAAGTGTTTACAAATGACAAATCAAAACAGAGTGTTTTGAATCACTGAATGGAATGCCTCTCATTCTTTACCAAACATGTATGACCTAGAAATCAGTGACTAAAGCAAACCAGAATTCTCTGACAAGAATAAGACTCACCTGTCTAAGATATGATAAAATACAATACAATATGATATGATACGATACAATATGATATGATACGATACGATACACATGATACAATACGATACAATACAATATGATTCATTAAATGTCATGGTTAGTGCACACTTTGAGATCGTGATGCAGTGAAGTGAATGCTTCTAGTAAACATCACGTCATCAAGTCAGAATTTTCTGACAACAAAAAGCAATCCAGAAGTCTCGGATAAGACTGAATCTCTCCTGGTTACGATACAATACATGTATGCTATAGTGATTCAATGCAATACAAGAACTTACATGATCAGTACACATGCTTCTAAGACACATCATCAAATCATCAAAACGCACGAAAAATTTGAGAAATTCCATGACATCACAATGCAATTTCGATGTTTGACCGAGGTTCGAAGCTTGTTTGGCCGAGATAAAAGAATTGTGACGCCACGAAATTTTGAATTTTTTCCAGCAATCTGAAGGGTCAATTGTATCAAGACTTAAACAATCCAGAAGTCTCTGACGAGACTGAAGCTCTCCTAGTTACCATATAATATGATATGCTATGATTCGATGCAATACAAGAACTTACATGGTTAGTACAAACGTTGAGATCGTGATGAAGTAAAGTGAATGCGTCTACCCCTTCTTCCCATGTCATCATGTCCGAGTCATCTGATGGCTGAAAACATATCGAGAGCATGCAGGGTTTGTAATGAATAATAGTTCACCCTTCTGATCGCGAAGAAAATTATGAGAAAATTTGTTAGTTCTTTTAGATTTGTAATCTTTGACAGAAGTTTGAAGATTGTTTATCAGAGGTAAAAACATTGTGCAGTCAACAAAATTTAGCACTTTGATTAAAGAAACAGGACAATCAACAAACGAAAGACCATTCATTTAATTTACAAATTAAGAACTTAAGAAACTGCATTCTGTTTAGATTTTAATGTTGCAAATTGAAAGCAGATGACGAAAAAAAAAATTCGTTTTGCAAATGATGTCAAAGTTAAAGTAAGCAAATAATTTTTACTCCCCATATTATAAATGAATATTAGGCCATGTAAAATAAAATCTATGTTTCTCAGACACCGCCATGCGCTATAATTTGCTGCCGACGAGACGTTTTTATTGCAACTACAGAAAAAAATATCCGCCGTGTCTCATCCTCGATTAAAAACGAAATATCCATTTATTTCATTGAACGTATATTGTCCTGTAAAATCGTCTAAACGGTACCCGATGAATAAATACTTTAAAAAGTCCGTATCATTCATGGCGCATTCTGTATTTACATTACGGGTAAAGACTATTGTATAGGATATATAACAATGTGCCGACACGTGTCGCGGACACTTGGACGGCCGGCTATTCGTGTGTTTAATACATCAAGTATTACATGTATTAAAATGTTCGTGTAGTTTTCTTTATTGATTTCTACAGCATATGTTAATACCCATGCCGAACAATAGCAAGTGTCAATTGTAATACTTCCGAATCTATTAATAATGACGTTCACGTTGTAAAAAGTATAAGCAAGGACCGCCGACGAGCGTAAGAGAAACGTAGTTAAATTCTTAAATCTATGAACAAAAGAATGTATATTGCATGTACCCGGGCCATGTACATTATTTGACTAGACTGTGGTTAATTCTGAACATGCTGAACACTTCATTGGATTTCTAAAGATTCCGCTTCATCCGAACTTTACAAATTTTTGACCATATGAACGGATCCATCGGAGGAAGTGAGGGGATGTATTTAATTTGAACTGGGTTTAAACAAGGTGTGAGCAAATAACAACCGTCAAGTCTCTTCCGCGATTCTACTAAATGTACTCACGGCAATCAAAACACGTCATACTTCGTATATTAAATTTTTTATCTATTTAAGCTTCTTCCATTCAGACAGATGAGCTACATGTAACATTATTTTGACTGACACATACATGTGAACCTTTTGCCTCCACAAATCTGGAGGATTTTCAATTTTCATCTGGAGATTTGGCCTCTCGTCGGGAGGTTTTTAATTTTTCATCGGGAGGATTTATCGGTATTCGGACCCTCCCCCCCCCCCCTTTTTTTTAATCTACAGACAAATTTTTTCAACTCGCTTTTCAACAAGGACAGATTCCGCTCTCATACAGCAACAAAAACGGAGTTCCGAGAGTTGTCTCAATGACGTCCGTTGATTTCTTTTACCTTGCTTCTGCTACTTGAGTACACCTGTACAGAAAATCAATAACTGCTCTTCATGGGGTTTAAACTGACCACTCATCAGATTTAGATCCCATTGTTAGGAGAATAATAAACGTGACGGCCATTATCTGCCTCAGGTTATACACGCTTATACAGAGTACGTGAATTACATGACGTCGTTTTTTTTCCTACGCATTTATTTATTTATTTATTTATCAGCGAACTTTTACTGCATTTCCTCACTTTTTCGTGTTATATATAAATATAATATGATTTTACGGCATCAAGAAGATTCCCCAATTAATCTTGTACATCAATTTGGTACGTGAATTTGACGACCCGTGTTAAGTTGTACTGGGTATAACGTCCCCCGGGGAAGTCGAGTACTTGTGACGGTGAAGAGAACGCGACGCTAATTGCTTTGTTTTTCCAGCAATATACCTGTCACCTGTATAATTAGCACTTATTAAATTGATTGTCTGGTAACTACAGACGGCGTACTGCGTAACGTAATACACAAATGGGGATTTTGCATTTCATCTGGAGAAATCTGGAGGATTTTCGTTTTCGTCGGTAGGGTTCTGTTTTGTCGGGAGGAATCGAGAGGACTATTTTTCATCGGGAGGGTCCTGGTTTCGTCGGGAGATTTCGTCCTCCCGCCGGGAGGTTCACATGTATGCTAACAGTTCAAAGACAGTTTTCTATGAAGAAAAACAGGGGATGGGGGTAGGGGGGGGGGGGAGGGGCAGTTAATTTTCTATGAAGGAAAAAGGGGGGGGGAGGGGACAGCATAAGATTTTTTGCCTTACATGAATAATGGGGGGGGGGGGGGGTAGACAGGAGAGACGATTTTTTGCCTTACATGAATAATAAGAGTACTCTTGATGGAAAAAAAAAAACAAAAAATAAAAACCCTACCTACCTTGCCACTTTTTTAGACCCAATTATCTGAGAAACATAGAATTTATTTTACATGGCCTTACCGGGGGTGGTACTTCAGCTACAAGGTTAAGATCCACTTCTCCGTAACTGGCGTAAAACAACTGACATTTACAGCGAGAGATGATTCTCTGCAACTGTACCTGCTGCCGGGATTTCTGAATAGAAAAACATATCACATAAAGCAAGTTAACATAATTTTTCCTTACATTCAAAAATATGATTGTACAATGTATGTATCAAAGACATACAAAGAGGTGTCTGCAATTAATGCGTCAACCTTATCTAGGCCGTGTTTATTTGCACACAACCCCTAAATATATACTGCCTACTAACCTTTTTGGTGCCCACTGTACAGTACACCACACCGCTCACATCATGTCCACTTACCTTATCAGAGCCCACTGTACTGTATACCACACCATGTCCACTAACCTTAAAAGTGCCCACTGTACTGTACACCACACTGTCCACTTACCTTATCAGAGCCCACTGTACTGTACACCACACTACCAACATTATGTCTACTAACATAATCAGTTCCCACTGTACTGTACAGCATACCACCCATTCTATGACAACTAACCTTATCAGTGCCCACTGTACTGTAAATCACACTGCCCACATTTTGTCCACCAACCTTATGGGTGCCCACGGCACTGTATGCCACACTATGTCCATTAACCTTATTGGTGCCAACTGCACCACACTATGCCTACTTACCTTATCAGAACCCACCATACTGTACACCACACCGCCCACACTGTGTCCACTAGCCACCATCTCTGGTAGTCCAGACAAGTCGGCTTCTGAGCGATCTTCTACATTCTCGGCTGACAACCAAGGGTAACAGTCATCCTCAAACTCATAGCTTGGGTCTACAGTGGCATAATACTGAAAATAAAATGCAGTTTTTAAGTACATTCTTCTAAGAGGCTAATATTATAAGTAAGATGGTCTTCCTCTGACCTACCTCTTTGTCTATCGAAAATAGAAACCATGAAAATTAAGTTCCCTTTCCACTAGATTCTTATATTCCACTTAAATGTTTATAATTAGAAACCATTCGTAGACATAGACTGGTTTAACTTAATAATATTTCTGCATTGAAAAAGTATTATTTTCTTATTAGACGGAACGTAAGAGTTTATAATTACTAAAGGCTATGACCATTATTGAGCTTGATACTACCCAAGGGAATGGGTGTTTATAATGTTGGTATAACTTTTGCCTTATCCCAGTTTTATTCTTGGGAAAGGAAACGTGTTTGAAATTCTACTATTTCTTGTAAATCTTGAATTAATTCTAAATTGCAAAATACAGCAGGTAAACAGCAGCCTGATTCACAAAAATACTTAGGTACAATTTCAGGAATTTTCGTAAATTTTTAAAATTGCTTAGTTCTAATACTTACTTTTTGAAAAGTTTTGATCTTTAATTTATATTTAGTACGTAGAGATGATATCAGAAAGAAATGATACAATCTAACTTGAAAACACTTTGAACCTTTCTTCCAATTTGAAAGAAAAAAGTTACAAAAATTCCTTAAAATTTTCGTAAGAATTTTTATCTATTTATATTCTGGGCGCAGACCTTTAAATCAAATAGATAACAGACCTGCATACACTCGACAGATCCAACCCATGTAGTTTTACTGCGGAGTTGGCTATTTTTCCACACAGGAGTATGTGTACAAGACAGAATCTGGGCCTTAGCGGCACTCACGATCACATTACCGGACGTCTCTACTCCCTTCAGGACCATCTGAGCATTGTGAAGCTCAACTGAAAATTATATAACATAGAATATAATTTAACGTAGAACTTCATTTGAAGTACTTTCTGAGCATTACGTAGCTCAACTGAAAACACATAGAACTTCTGAATCAGTATGATACATGTAATTAATTTATTTAAGAAGAAGTGTATATTACCTGTCATAACCTTGATCTTATACATCATATTGACTTATTTTTGTATCATACTGACTTACTTTACATAAAATTTGACTTACTTTAACATCATATTGACTTACTTTTACATCATATTGACTTATTTTTATATACTGACTTACTTTACATGAAATTTGACTTATTTTCACATCAAGTTGACTTACTCTTACATGTGATATTGACTTATTTTTATATCATACCGACTTACTTTTACATCAAGTTGACTTACTCTTACATGTCATTGACATATTTTTACATCATATTGACTTACTTTTACATCAAGTTGACTTACTCTTACTTGTCATATTGACTTATTTTCATGTCAGTTTGACTTACTTTTACATCAAGTTGACTAACTAATACATTAGACCTATATTTACATCATAATGATTCACTTTTACATCATATTGACTTACTTTTACATCATATTGACTTATTATCACATCATATTGTCTTACTTTTATATCATATTGACTTACTTTTACATCATATTACCTTACTCTTACACATCATATTGACTTACTTTGCCAGTTTCTACATATGACATCATCAGTCTGACAAGCTGCCATGCCATGGAGCTCATCTAAATTTGTACTGGACGGCTGATGGAAAAAAAACAAATCAATAATTATAAATTTCAGAAAAGTTTACTACTCCATGGTCAGCAGAAAATCAGGTCAAACACAAAAAAGTCATACAATTATGACAGTGTAAGGCTGAAACTATTTCTTAGATTATGATACAATTATTTGAAACAAAGAGTCTAGAAAAAATTCCATAATTTTCATATTCCTTTAAATTTCTAATAATGAGATGATTTAGAAATAAAATCCAAAATTTTGGTACTCAGTCTGGTAAAATTACGAAGTTATGTCTTTTTGGTTATACAGTAGAGACAAAATTACAACTGAAGGCTACTATACAGTATCAAATAGTGAATTTTAAATGTCTATGAGTTGAGATATTAACACAATGCAACGATTTGCAATCTTTGCTATATATTTACTGTCATAATGAAAATTTAGACATTTTTAAAACAAAAAAATAGCAATCCAAGGAATGCTTGTGTCGCCTGCTAAGCGGTTTGATTATTATTCTAGAAAGTCGATCAAAATTATTGGTATCAGTAGAAAAGTCTTGTCAAATGAAATTCATTTGAAATATCAGACCTCTTAATTACAAATTAAAAGAAAAGAGTGTCATCATCTACGTCAAGATCACTATGTAAAAATTGGTAACAAAAAGGTCTCATCATAAGAAATATTAAAGACCTATCACCTACCAATTAAAAAGGTCAAATAGCTAGGTCAAGGTCAAAAGGTAAAAAATTATAGTATGTGTAGAATGACATTGTTACAAGGAAAATACATGTGAAATATCAAAGCCCTATTACCTACCAATCAAAAGATATAGCCAATATTACTTTTCTTGAAAAGTAGATCAAATATCTAGATCAAGGTCAAAAGGTCAAATATTATGGTCTGTGTAGAAAGGTCTTGTCACAAGGAATACACATGTGAAATACCAAAGCCCTATCACTTACCAATCAAAAGATATATCGGTTCTTAATTTTTTTTAAAGTAGGTCAAGGTCAATAGGTAAAAAATTATGGTATGTGTAGAAAGGTCTTGTCACAAGGAATACACATGTGAATTACCAAAGCCCTATCACTTACCAATCAAAAGATATATCCGTTCTTAATTTTTTTGAAAAGTAGGTCAAATATGTAGGTCAAGGTCAATAGGTAAAAAATTATGATATGTGTAGGAAGGTCTTGTCACAAGGAATACACATGTGAAATATCAAAGCCCTATCACTTACCAATCAAAAGATACAGTGAATTTTATCTTTTTTTCAAAAGTAGGTCAAATATCGAGGTCAAGGTCACAAGGTCAAAAATTATGGTATGTGTAGAAAGGTCTTGCCACAAGGATTGCACATGTGAAATATCAAAGTCCTAACACTTACTAATCAAAAGATATATCCATTTTTATTTTTTTTGAAAAGTAGGTCAAATATGTAGGTCAAGGTCACTAGGTCAAAAATTATGGTATGTGTAAGAAGGTCTTGTCACAAGGAATACACATGTGAAATATCAAAGCCCTATCACTTACCAATCAAAAGTTATGGGCTGTGACACCCAAAGTGTGACAGACAGACAGACGGACTGACGGACGGACGGACGGACGGACGGACAGACGGACAACGGACAAAGTGATCCCTAAGTGTCGCTTTGCTTCGCAGGCGACACAATCACCACAAATTGATATAGATTCACAAGTAGATACAGTGTCCAACATTTAATCAACTTTACCTCTTCTGTGAACACTACGGATTTACTGTCTGACTCAGCCACTAGCTTCATCAACATGGCCAGGGCGTGGCCCGTCTGTAATTTACTCAGGGGGCTGGGACTTACTGAGGGAGGTGGGCTGGGGGGTCCACCAGCACTCATAGACATTGACCGATTCTTCTGCTGAAATTCAAAGTAATACATAATTAACAATCAACTTCTCAAAGCATATCATTGATATTATAACACTTGGCCAGGCTATAGGTGTGTAGCATTACAACACACCCCTGTCATATCAGCCTTGTTGCAGTGGTAAGGTCTTCTCAACTACAAGTTTGACAAAAAGCCCTCAGGTTTCAAAGGAAGCCATACGACAACCATATGACCATTCATACGAATTTTGCAAGTTTGCATCACAAAGTTGCAGACAAAACGTAAACATGCACATTATCCTTCAGAAAGTTGGAATATCTCCTAAATCTGTACAACTGCAGTACAAAATGTTTAGAGTTCGTAGAGTTTGCAAGCTAGGACTGTCACAGCAGATAGGTTTTTACTGCGACGTAGTGTCCCATCCGATCGTGAATTTTTTTTCACTCATGTGAAAAATATCTTTAAAAAATTTTCTTTAAGAACAACGGCTTTACAATTGCATAAGATTATGCCACTAGGTGAAAAAAATCTCTTGTGATCATAACCATCATGTGATATCTACATACTGAGGACTGCTGGCCTCCGTCTATCTTGAAGCCTTTCAGGGCGTCTGCAGAGAGGTTCCGCTTGAGTGACTGCGCCTTCTGATAGCTATCGTACAGACCAAGTAACACGTTCCTGTTGTGTTTGGTCCACGCCCCTTTCATACCGTACACATGGACATTATGTGTGGCTGACATCTAAAATACATGTAATGAAATGTATATGACAGAAGGCAATTTGTGAAACACGCCATGTTTCCAGTACAGTATCATATTTTTTGTCTGACATATATTTAGTCAAGTACATGTATATACAAGTTTACATATCTGTTAGAATCCTGACACCCAAAACTTTTAAAGGATTTACATGTAAAACAAGGCATTCCTCAAGGAAATGGATTAATACACGTAAAAGAAAAACATAAATACATGTAATACATGCATTCTATGGAAAAAAAATTACATGTAAAACATACATTCATAGGCAAATGGATTAAAATTTATATTAAGATGAATTCTTGTGATAATGGATTTACATGTTATCCATGCATTATAGAGAAATATGAATTTACGTATAAAATGTGCATTCAATAAAAATTGGATTTACATGTAAAGCATGCATTCTGTTAAAAGGATTTGCATGTAAAACATGTGTTCTGTGTAAATTGTAAATTAATCTACATGTAAAAGATGCATTCCAAGTAAAATGGATTTACATGTAAAACATGCTTACTGTGTAAAAAGGATTTACATGTAAAACATACATTCTGTGTGAATGGACTTACATGTAAAACATAGTCTAGAGGAAAATTGATTTCTATGAATCAAAGATATGCATTCTGGGGGAAAATGGATTTATATGTCAACAATAAGCAAGCTTAAATTGAAGATTCAAGAGAATATATATAATAGATATCAATTTGAAAGAGAAGCCCCATTACATGTTATACAATTGCTTTTGGCCTTAAATAATAAATAATTGACAAACCTTGTCTTGTCTGCATTCTCTCTCCTCCTCAGGGTCTGAGTTGGGATCATTAAAATCTCCCCTCTTGTATGATACCCTAATTTCAATAAAATCAGAGTCAAAGAATTGAATATAAACTGACGAAATTCAAAAAGAAAAGTACATAAACATTGCAAGTTACATATTGATGGCCTCTCAGCTTACTAATAAAATGTAATAGGCAGAGAATTATAAAACGAAAAATTTTATACAAAGGATTTTATTTGGTATATAAAATTCCACAGGGAATGTAGTCAAAGTTCTGTAAATGTATTGCTCTTTTGTCAACGTTTCGGCCGAAGCCTTCTTCAGGACGATAAACTACGGATTATTGACCTTTTCAAAAGCGTTAACATCATGCATAATACGTCCATTACAGGAAAAAAACTAACGACGTCAAAGTGACATTGGTGATTTGGCCCCGCAGTAAACAAAATTTAACATTGGACTTCTTATTGAACAATTACAGTTATGTGCATAGTATTTTAAAGATGTGGTCGAGTTATAGTTTATCGTCCTGAAGAAGGCTTCGGCCAAAATGTTGACAAAAGAGCAATAAATTTACAAAGGATTTTAGATGAGTTTACTTCAGACAAATTTTAAGTTTGATCTGGCGGATAGGGTGTCGGGCTAGTGATCGAAAGGTTGCTGGTTCGAGCCTCACCATAACCGCAGGACGGCCCACACATACTCTTCTATGTTCTGTGTTTATGTACAGAAATGTCAATGTCTACGTATTGTTTTCATGCCGGTGGTATTTTTGTTTTTAAAGTTTTGGCAATAGAAATTTAATTTTCAGTTTTACAGATTTTATTTTTTCAAAATAGGGTAGGAGGAGGGAATAAAAATAAAAAAAATCAGTACATTTCATATTTTGTGCCATGATCACAATCTTTATTCAGCTTGTTTATAATGTTTTCAAAGCCGCCTTCTCTAAACACTTGCACGATAAAGATTAAGTGAGAATGAAAAGTAATAATAAGCAGTAATTAGAAAGAGCGGCAGAAAAAAATGTAAAATCAGTTCATTTTATTTTTTTTTTTCCATAGTGGTAAAATTAGAGTCAGCGGATCTGTAAAACTAAGAATTAACTTTCTGTCGCCTTGAATAAATAAAATTTAAATTTCCATAATACGGTAAGTATAAGACTCATAACTCAGTAACTGTTACCTGTGAACACTGATAAAAAAGCTTTTGTCTACTGGATTTCTGTACGATACATTCAGCTGAAATCGAAAGTAAAGAATGTCGGATTTTCAGTTTCATTGAATATATACAACATGTACAATGTCATGTAGATCAGGGCTCTCACACCCATTTTTGGGACTGGGACCCGGGGCCTTGGATGATGGGAAAAACAGCAGCATTTTCTCATAAACTGGGAAAATATGTAAAATAAGTTTGGAAACCTTTTCACTTGAAAATGAGATATTTTATCTCATTTTGTTGAATTTTCAATGAGGCGTCAAATTGGAAAAAAATGGTCAATAAATTTCGAAAAAAAGATAATATTTTGCATTGGAACTAGGGCCAAATATGGGCCCCAAATTAGGCTGATTTAGAGCCCTGAAGATCCTTACGACAATCTCAACAGCATTCACAATAGAGTATCAACTGAGCATCGATGGACCCCTACATTTACTGTCAGACCCCTTGCGGTGAACTTTTTTACGAGCTCCACACTGCAAAGGGCATAAATATGACACAAATGAGGTAAAGAAGCACTCACAATATAGCACCAAACTGAGCATCAATGGACCCCTAGCAAGCTAGAGGTGAGACCAGGTGCCCGGGAGTAGTAAGCTTCCCTTGTTTGGCTAGCCGCACCCGTCGTCAATGTTCACGCATGCAAATGAGAGCAATTATGTACAAAACATGCACTGTCTGAGATTACGTAACAGAATGAATTTTTTATTTACATGTAGCGATTCCTTGATTTTGATTTCCTATATCCATAGTCCCCAAATATTGCTTGCTCACTTTCATCAAAAGGTAAAATCAATTTCTTATCATTATTTCATAAAATTCCATGCATAGTCAATTAAGTTATATCAAAAAGACTTGCAATATACAAATGTGATCAGCAACTTTCACTATAAAAGTTTATGAGAAGCATGGATGTGTCACCAGGAATAGGTATAATTCTATCTATGACCTTGACCATTAAAAATCATGCTATATGGCATTCACTGAAATACTGTATTTCTCAGAAAGCACCTGTCATATTTTGGAATGGCGAAAAACAGACAGACAGACAGACACTGGACAAAATGATCCTTAAACACCTCTTTAATTCAAAGACCAAAAAGTAAATTTTGAAAGAATTTCAAAATATGACAGCATCAATTTACTTGTTACCTCATCTGATTCTGTTCTAGCACTCTGTAACCAGGATCTGGTGTCCGTCAAATCACAGATCAAATAACGCACACTCCAATCTGCGGCAGGTCGGTGCCAAAGGCCGTCCTCAACTGGGGTCAAGGTCAGGTCATTACAAAGGTGAAGGACAAATGCATCTGCTAGAAGCTCCGAACCGTGCTGCTTGGCAAATGACATCCAGTAACAAGCATTGAATCGGTGAAGGTTGACGGAGAGTTTTATTGATCTATAAATAGACATGTCATAGGAAATAACTTTCATTTTACATGTTTTACATACTATTAGTTTTTTACATTTTCCATTTCATTGAGTCATGACGTTAACATATGTAAATCGTAAAAGAAACATTTTCTCTTTCATTTAATGAACTTTTAAATTATTACAACCTGTTCAACATATGTTCTATTGTGCGTTTTAAGTAATACTATAATTAAACCACAGACTTTGTCAAAAATCACCACAGCCATTTGTGCCTCACATGAAATTTCACCTTCACAAGTCATGGTGATTGATTTGCTTCTCTACTTCTCTCACCTTGACCTACTACTTTTAAATTTCTTGGTCTTAGTTGTGATTGGCTCCTTATGTGTGCCATGGAGCCAATCAGCAGCCATGTATCATTGATTGAGCCATAACAAGCTGATAATCTGTTATTGCCTTATTCATGTTATTGTTTATTTTAAAATTAAACAGTCTAAGTTAGAGCTAAACTCATTGGTCAATCGTTCCAGCTAAGGAATTGATCTTATGCTAGGTGGCGATGCTGATACCACGAATTGTAAAAGTAATAGGTCAAGGTGAGAAGAGTAGAGAAGCGACTCAATCACTGCGACTTTGAAAGATGATGAAATTCATATGAAAAGAGCATCATGTGAATTTCACGTGAAAGTTCATGTAAATTTCAGGAAAATTTAACATAAGATTTATGTGAAAAGTAACTTATGTAAATTTCACATGAATTAACTTCATATGAATTTACTTCACATGAATTTCCTTCACATGAATTTACCATGTTTACTTCACATGACATTGTACTTCACAAGAATTTTTCTATGTGACATTCACATGATTCATGAGAAATTGAGTTTATAGGAAATTCATGTCAGAAACTTTGCATAAATTTCATGTAAAAAAATTTCATGTAAATTTTATGTTCATGCTTGTTTCACATACATGTAGATTTCACATGAATTTCATATGAGGCACGATTGGCTGTGTATACATCTTGAAAGACTGGGCATACTTAATAAGCTTGATAAAACTTGGCTGGTTAGTTATATTAATCAGTGGAGTCAAAACTCTCTTAATGCTTTATGAATTCATGAGAGGAGAGGATTTAATTTTTAAAAAAATCTTCATGATGCTAAAATGAGTATTTTGACTTTGTTTCCAATCCAGGTTGAGTCTTACCACTTAATCACTTTTTGGGACATGAAAATAACACATTGTATGTAAATCTTTCATAGCTCTATAACCTTGTACTTCAATTTTTATCATATTAAGGTAGCTCGTACCTCTGGTCATGAGAGCTTAATACATTTTCTCCCAATGATCACTTTTCTGGAATTTTCTTGCTTATCATCTTTAATCCGTTTATAAAACTTTTCAAATAGACCGTAGATTGTAGGGATATCTTTATCGTCTATAAATTCAAATGACCCCAACTACAATATTACATCCTATGGAAATACAAACATTTTTTACATTGTAAGAACATTTTTTAACCCAAAATATAATTGAAACCTATATTAGTTTCACCCAATGTGCAATGATATGAAAAGAAAATATGTGGTATCCATGCATAATTTTCTCCGATTTTGGACCAGAGATACAATCTACCATAAAAGAAGGTTTACATGATGGCATATTGAGCAGATACTCTATCAGTACATCAATCCAACAATGTGATGTCATTTGCTATTTTCGAAAACCAGAGTTACTTCCCATTTGAGACGGTATCTGACGTAGACTGATTATGACGTCATCAAATTCTATGGAAACCGTCCTAAACGTCTGGGAAATGACAGTATAAAATTGACGTTACCATACCATTTTCATGACATCACTATGGTTTTACGCCAGATACCGTCTGTAAGGGGAAAAAAACTCTGTTTTCCGCAAAGACTCAATACAAATAATACTAACTTGTAATGCCTTGTGAGCTGTATCTTCTTTGGTTTCGTGTTATTGAATATCCGTCCTCTTCTGATAGGTCTAGTCACGGCAAGAAGGCACAACTGTTAACAAATACATGTAAATAATGAAAGGTACAGATTGGTAAAGAGTGATAACAGTAAATTCTCTAACAGCAAGACGGCACAACTGTTAACATATAAATATTGTAAGCCTAACCTCAGTTATACATAATGGTAAAGAGTGATAACAGAGAATTCTCTGACAGCAAGAAGGCTCAACTGTTAACATATCAAAATAAGTTACAACTGTAATACTGTATGCGTACTAACTGAACGGTGGCAGGTTTAATATTTTAGCGGAGTTAGAGATGTAAAATCTGCGCTAATAGTCCTGTTTCAAGTTCTTGGAATCGACCATTAAAAACTTTGATTTTTCACATCAGACTACGTACCTTAGCAAACCTTTGATTGTTACGTCATAACTGACCCTTCCGAATGCGGGAAAAATTTGAGAAATTCCATGACGTCACAATGTAATTTCGATGTTTGACCGAGAGGCGAAGCTTGTTTGTCCGAGGTAAAAGCATTGTGACGTCACCACATTTTGCATTTTTTCCCGCAATCAGAAGGGTCAATCAATCGAAGGTTTTGTCTTATGTTTCCAGTGCTACGTGAGTGACGTCACATTGGAAAATGTCACTAAAGTATGTGAAGTCCATAGTCTAGTGATCAAATGAAACATCCCAGAAATCGTCTATTCAAGACCACGCTAATTCAAGTTACTCATTTAGATTATAATGGAAAACAAGTCAGGTGCACTAATTCATGATAATGCTAATTCGGTCTTTTCGAAATTAGATAGAGAGTTACTTCCCATATGTGCAGGCATCTGACGTCAACGTATTGTGACATCATCAAATTCTGAGGAAATCAGCATGAAATTCAGGGAAATAGGGTTACTTAGATATACGACGTTTTCGAAGGAATTTACTGATGTCACAATGCTTTACGTCAGATACCTGCACAAATTGAATGTAGGACTGTACAATCAAAAGAAAAGACGGAATATGACAATCTGTACACATTTGCTCTCTTTTCACTAAAATTTGGTTGCGCTAAAATTAGTACACGTACGATACTAAAATCAACCGGTACCGACATTGGTTCATTGAACACAGTTCACAGGTAGTGAACATTACGGCAATATCTTATACTATGCAACAGTAAAGAAAGCATCGACTCAGTGATACACAATGGTAAGAATGTGATGAAGGTGCATTCTCTGCAAGGACCAAAATAAATGACCAATTGTACGTAAAAGAGCACATAAGAACTTAAAAGGCAATAAATGACCACTTTTTTTAAGGTCACATGTCTTAATAAATATTTAGGAACAGAAAATATGATATCTCCCGAATCATATTTATAATATAGCCTTATCATAATAAGACAGTAATGGTGATTTGCTTTTCCTTCTCAAACTAGTGTAAGTATAAAATATGGTTCTAATAAAATTGTACTGTAAACGTGGTTATTTTCGCAGGGGGGGAATTTTTGCGACCATATCAAGACATTTATTATCATGATTAAGCTAGGGGGATATTTTCGCGATATATAAACATCTCTGCCTGAGTGAGATTTTTGCATGGGGGAGTTTTTCGCAAAATCCACTGATCCAAGAAATATGCGAAAATTACCCCCCAAGGGAACATTTCAACGTTTACAGTATGTGGAGTGCATGGATAAGAAGTGCTTATTTATATCTCATAAACATAAACTGCTGAAGACTGCATCTATTTGACATCTTAGAGTCCTCGGTTCATGGCAAAATCATACATGTGGAAAATGTCAGTCAAGGTCACAAGGTCAAAAGTCATGATACGAAAACCAAAGAATCTCATTGTGAAATATTGAAGCCGTATACTTTAGTCTTAAAAGAATAAAGTCCTAATAAAATGTTTCGAATGTGAAACAAATAATATTTCGCTCTTTGCAAATCTTTCATATTTAGCCAAATCTATTGATAAACATAAAATATTAGATGGAAATTTCTATTCCCTGTACTAACTATGTACTAGGTGATTTTGTAACATTACAGTCACTGTGGTGGATCCAGAATGGGTAACATGGTAACGTTTGTGCTAAATAAGGGAGGGTATAGATTATATTCTTGAATACCAGCTGAATGTTACCTTAGGGTTGCTAGCAAGTTGACTGCCATCTGCGTATGTGGCAAGCAAAATTTCCTGAAATTTCATTCATACATGTATGAAATGGGGACGGTATATTTCAGCGTCATTCACGGCCAATTGTGCCTCACATGAAGTTCATTTGAAATGAGCATTTCATGTGAAATGTAAATTTCACATGAAAGTTCATATGAAATTCATATAAATTTCACGTAAGATTTACATGTATAAAAATAGTCTACATGAATTTAACATAAATTTTCTTCACATGAATTTCACATGATTTTTTCTTCGTGACCTTCATTCAAAATTGTACTCAAATAAACTTCATGTCAGAAACTTCACATGAATTTCATATAAAAAAATTCATGTAAATTTCATGTTCATGCTCGTTTCATATAAATTTCATGTGAAGTTTTATGTAAATTTCATGTAAATTTTGTAAGCCTCTCGGCCTACAAGTCCTGGAACTTCGCGTTGTGTATTTTACTTAGTCATTTTGTAACTTGGAATAAAAAGTCCTGATATAGTTTTACCGTTTATTAACATACGAAAGTAACATGTTGATTAAAGCAGTATGAGAATCGTTCTAACATACAAAATCATGCGCACAGTATATATCAGGAGCCTGGGATATTTCACAATCAGGTGGAAATCGCCATCGAAATTCATGACTAAATAGGAATTCAGACGTATAAACAAAGTTGCCTAAACTTAGAACAAATCCTCGCCATTTCGTCTATTGCACCCAGACCTGTGACAGGCGAACCACTATAGTTTCTGTTGCTGTCAATTGACCCAAGAACCCCTCGTATTGACAGACGTAGGGTTATACACTGGCGGGAATGACAATCATTTCTATTACATCAATTTAGCACGTGATCGTAAAGTTAACGTTTGAAATTATCTTCTCCTAGACAATTGGAAATATCCCATAAACAAAATAAATGGAAATTAATTAAAGATCAAAATACTTAATTTGCGTAATTATTGTGGGGGAGAGGCCATATGGTTACAATTTCGCATAAATTTCATATGAGGCACAATTGGCTGTGTTTACTCTTTTAAACCAACCAACAGCAGTATAGCAAATATGTCACCATTATTAAAAAGGGGCATAAAATGAACAGATGTAGCTATAGGTATCTAGATATAAGGGAACTTATGAATAAGGCTTGGACAAATTGATGGAAAAACAGCTGGACAGCCATGCGTACAGACAAATAGACTCAAAAGGATCCAAAATCCCAAATTCATTACTACAAATTTTAGACTGCACAAAAGCATGAAAAGTGAGCCATTACATCTTATTAGTTTTTATCCTCGTGGCAATTACATGAACTTTGGTCCTTACGGAGAATGCATGTTTTAATGATAATTTTTTTTATCTAGTTTTTTATACTATTTTTTTCAATGCTTTCATGTAAAAGGAAGTTTAACTTCGATAAATAGAAATAAGGAAATTTTAATGAATTTTGAAAAGTTCAAACTCAGCAACCTGAGGGCAACATAGACGAAAAGAATAGCTGGAGTCAGTGCTACAAATGGCCATATACACTACCCACCATTAATAAGTATCCACTATAAACATTAGAAATTTCATCAAAATCTCATCGCATTATTTTCTCTACAGAGCTTTTAAATGCATGAAAATTTTCAATATATTATTTGTATCATTTATCTTTATACAAAAATGGAAAAATTTAAAGAATATTTTTAGAATTTAAATTGACTTTTTTGTGGAAAAATTGCAAAAATTAATAGAACAAAGATTTAGCCGAAATTTTTACTTAAATTGATAGCAGAATGGTTAATCTTCAGATTTTTAAAACAATGGAACAAAAATCTTCACTTTTTTGAAAACAAGAGAAGTGTATTAGTTGGGTATTAATTAAAGGTGGGTAGTGTATGTCTGCCAAATAAACGGCCCCTGTCAACAGCACAATTGTGTATGAGGGTCAGGTCAAGTGCCAAGGTCATAAGGCTTTTTTTTCCATCCCCCAAAATATAATAACAACCATCATCTTTGTAAAAGCATCAACAACAAAAGTAAACCATGTATAATTCACTTTTGAGTTTACATAACTCTCTTTGAGTTTGAATAACTCACTTTGAGATAGTATAACTTACTTTGAGTTTGTATAACCAACTTTGAGTTTGTATAACTCACTTTGAGTTTATATAACTCACTTTGAGTTAGTATAACTTACTTTGAGTTTGTATAACCAACTTTGAGTTTGTATAACTCACTTTGAGTTTATAGAACTTACTTTGAGTTTGTATAACTCACTTTGAGTTTATATAACTCATTTTGAGTTTGTATAACTCACTTTGAGTTTATATAACTCATTTTGAGTTTGTATAACTCACTTTGGGTTTGTATAACTTACTTTGAGTTTGTATACATTGTAGCTCACTTTGTGTTTAGATAACTCATTTTGAGTTTGAATAACTCACTTTGAGTTAGTATAACTTACTTTGAGTTTGCATAACTAACTTCGAGTTTGTATAACTCACTTTGAGTTTATATAACTTACTTTGAGTTTGTATAACTCACTTTGAGTTGAGATAACTCATTTTGAGTTTGTATAACTCACCTTGAGTTTGTATAACTTACTTTGAGTTTGTCCAGGAATTTGATTGTACTGGCGTAGAAGAGACAGCTGGGTACATTAAGAGTTGTGTCCCTTAGTGGTTTGGTATCCATAGAGATATCAAGGTTAAGATTCTGGGACCTGAAGGCTCTGAATGAATCATGTTCCTGGAATAATTAAAACATAAGCATATTCTTTAATACATCCTCAGTCTACAAATTTACACACCTACTTTAAGTAGGAAGTATGACAGGAACAAACTCTATAACGAATTCATCGTGCAGAGAACCATAATTTTGTAATTTTTTCTTTGCAATTTTTGACATTTGAAAATTAAGTGACCTACTACATCATCAAAGTAGGACACCATGTGACCGTCATACTGTGATGTCATTGGCTAAAATTAGTACATGGCGTGATAAAATACAGAATATATTCCAGAATTATCCCATTTTTATAATGGAATGAAACTAGTCCCAGAATGCTGCAAATTCAAATATTTCTTCTCAGAGGGAAGGAATGTTACAAATAAAACACCGCTAAAGACGGTATGGCCGGATTGCAAAGTAAGTTTTTGTCACTAACTGGGTCAAGGTCAATAGGTCAAATAATAAAGCATAAATTGGAAGGTTTTGTTAGAGGCAACCTACATGTATAAAATAAAGTTTCTACTGCATACAGTTCCATAGATTTTGCTTAAACCAGAAACTTTAACAAAAATCCTTAACTAGGTCAAAGTCACTAGGTCAAATGTTATGGCATAAATTGAAAGGTCTTGTCATGGGCAAGCTTCATGTATAATATTAAGTTTCTACTGCATACATTTCCATAGATTTTGCTTAAACCAGAAACTTTAACCAAAATCTTTAACTAGGTCAAAGTCCAAGGTCAAGGTCACTAGGTCAAATGTAATGGCATAAATTGTAAGGTCTTGTCATGAGCAAGCTTCATGTATAATATAAAGTTTCTACTGCATATATTTCCTTAGATTTTGCCTCAACCAGAAACTTTAACCAAAATGTTGACGGCAGACAGACAGACAGACGGACATTGTCAATCTATAGGCCGGAATTGCTTCGCAATCCGGCCATTAAAATTACATGCACAAACACTCACAACTATGAGACTCCCTGTTTGCATGTTTTTTGTTGGTTCCAGAATTGCTTTGCCATAGCAACACAGATCACGGGCCATTTTGTTGAAATTTTTTTCTATTTCATCATTCATGCTACATTGTATATGTTATAATATCTAATAGGTTTACGAGATGTTAGAAAAACCTACCTCCATAGAGTAATCTGGGATTTTGTCGGGAGCGCATGGCATGACGGCATGGTGGTCGTTAGCATCTCCTAAACACAACCACTCTAACTTGAGGCTACAAGAGAGTAGATAACGGTATAATCTAAAGCATTAATACCGTATGTATCACAGAAATAATAGATGACATAGACCTATCTCATGCCGTCAGGTGCTATCTTACTGTCTTATATAAAATATCACATCGGAACATTCTCATTGGATGAAGCACTCAATACCCGTTATTATGATGTGACAATTAAACAAACATCCTTGGCACATTTTCCACATACATGTATCATGGTACATGTACATGTACTTCTCAAGCTACATGTGTATGGATAAACAACAATCTATAACAACAAAACTTTCCCAAAATAATTATGGTTAAAACTAGTCTACTATAGATATAAATGAAATTCTAATATGACTTGATTCTTTTTCCCTATTAAGACAACAGACGCGAGCCGGGCTCTATTCTCCAATATAGGCCCTATAGCGTTAAGCCACGCCTACCCATTTTCTGAAAACAGATAAACCGACAGGAACTGGTTTTTACCAAGAATCGATTTTGTCGTCTGTGTTTCATTGATCTAAGTTTGGTCATCATTAGAATAGAAATAAAAAATGACAAGCCGGGCTCTATTGTCTCATAATGCCCTCGCGTCCTCAGCCAATCACATTTATCACCTCGCCGCTAACGCGGCTCGGTAATAAATGTAATTGGCTGAGGACGCTCGGGCATTATGAGACAATAGAGCCCGGCTTGTCATTTTCTATTTCTTAAATAATACTAGATATTTTAAAAAGTCCTAAAACTGCCGCAAAAAAATTCCTCGACAATGGGCAAAATCTTAATTTTATCATCCTCAACAGTTCTCATTCATTTTCAGATATCAAACTTTTCAAATTTACAGCAAACTGGTCGGTCGGTCGGTCGGTCATCCAGACAGACAGTCAGTCAGTCAGTCAGTCAGTCAGACAGTCAGACAGTCAGACAGTCAGTCAGTCAGTCAAACAACTTGATTTCTCTCAATCTATTTTCCATGTGTTGCTAAGCGTTTTTACTATACCTCCGCTAATATTTTTCTTATATAAAAGATACTCATTAAATCTAGCTGTAACTTGCCTGATAAGACTATTTCCCTGCAAAGGGCGCGTTAGTTGAGAAATCTATTTCCCTAGGGAATAATTTGCGAAATGGGGTGGAGCTTCATGGTGATGTCACAGTAACAGTATAATAAAACAGTTTAAGTATACCATTGACAGAGTTAGCACGATTCTGGTTCCGCTATGCTTCGCCTCAGGAAATAAGTCTAGTCTCAGGTAACCAGAATTGTCTAGTTTCGGGTAACCAGAATCTTGCTAACTTCCTCAATGGTATTCGCTATTTTCGAAAACCAGAGTTACTTCCCATTTGAGACGGTATCTGACGTAGACTTATTATGACGTCATCAAATTCTATGGAAACAGTCCTAAAAGTCTGGGAAATGACGGTATGAAGTCGACGTTACCATACCATTTTCATGACGTCATAATGGTTTTACGTCAGATATCGTCTATAAGGGGAAAGAACTCTGTATTCCGCAAAGACTCAATACTTTTAATGTAAACTGTGAAGAAGAAGTTTAACTTACCATAATCTGAGATTAGGAAGGTGTAGAAGTCTACAATCATCGTACTTAGATGCCGTTCTGGCATAGATGTCCAAGTCCCCTTTCAACACAATCTTTGCTGTAATATTACAGACAAGCATGTATAATGAATTTTATTTCTACAATCATATTAAAAGCATTCCTCCATTATATGTTAAACATCTTTAACTTCAATTGCATCATTTAAGAACAGATAAATTTACACCATGGACCAGACATGCACGTTTCGGGTATTTAACCCTCGTCATTGATCCTCAATCTAAACAATTTAATATGGCCAAAAAGTTTGAAAATTACATGTATTATGTCCAAATATGTACAAAAAGACATAGAAGGATGGGTGGGATATACCCATGTTTTAGAAATTTCAAGAAATTTTGATAACAAAAATTTTTGAATGCGTTGAAGAAATGATCAACCAAAGTTGATAAAACTTGGCTACATGTGCCCTCAGGGACTCCTGGTCCATGTTTCTACCTTACTTCTTATATTGTAAGATACATGTTCATTATGTTTGTAATGAAATTACATAGCTCTAAGTACTATTTGATACATCATCGGAAACCCACAGCATCTTCTCCGTTACACTGCATTAGATACCGTTGGACAGTCTATTGGGAAACCCTCGTATTCTGAAACGATTTTCGCAGGGAATTTAAGCCAATCAGAACGAGGGTTACAAAATCCCTCCAGCACAAACAAAAAGAGCTGAAACTATTCAAACCATTTATTTAAATGGTTACTATAAATGACTGTATGACACATAAAAACGATAATCCCCTGTCAGTTTCACCCACGGCTTATAATTATAGGGCAACAGGCCGTGGGTTTCCGACGATGTATTTGATAAGGAAGTCATATTATCATAAATAAATAAAATTCTTTCCTGAGAATAAGTTTCTAACTGATATATACAAGTAAATGTTTAATAACTTTGAAAGGTCATCCAACAGGAAACCATTCTGCCATTGAATATATATCCCTTTTCTAATACTTATGGTAGAGGACACCTCGTGGGATCGAAACGTATGGTGTTGTGATTCTTTAGACAGCTTTTTGGTATTTTTTTCATTTTCTAAGTTAAACTTTACAAAACTGAATAGCCGTTGCAGTAGGGCAATGCCTAATAAATCAATCCATATAATGTAGGTATATGAAAAGTTCATAGTTTTTGCAAACACTTCAATAGTTTGTTGATGACAGAAACGTTCCCAACTGTTCAAATGGAAATTCTAATGATTTTGCCTTATCTCCTTCGCGGGACTCATGAAGTGTTTGCAAAAACTATAGACTTTTCAGATATATAAACGATATGGACTTACTTATTAGGCATTGCCCTACTGCAACATCTCATCAGTTTTGTGCAGTATCACTTAAAAGATGAGAAAACAACCAAAAATCTCCGTAAGGAATCACGACATCATACGTTTCAAACGCACACATTGGAGGAGGTGCAATAAAACTTTATTGAGATGGACCTGTCTTGTTATCATGGTTATAAATGCACCTCATAAAAGCCTGCTTATAATTGGTCCAACTACCACCTTTAAGATGCCTTACCATTGGCTGAATCTTCTACTTATTACATGTAAAACCACTCACCATTGGTCCAATCTAACATATAGTATATGTAAAACCACTCACCATTGGTCCAATCTAACACCACCTCTGACCAGGACCAGTCCATCATTTCTGTGGAGTTATATGGATCTAATGATGCGTGATATAACCAGCTCATCTGTTTGATTGAGGCGGTCAGTCGACCGTGGAGAAGAATTCGAGATTTGTCCCACCAAGGCATCGGTCGACTCGGGTCCACGGACGGCTTGTTGACGAGATCTAGACAAAGGTTGTACTGAGCTAAGGCGGGTTCCCAACATGGACCGTACGCCATCGTCCAAGAATGGATATCTGGAGGAAGTACAGAATAGGTGTTACAAGGAGTGACACTGACATTTTCATGAAAACTGAACAGGAAAATGGTTCTGTCAAATATTTTCAAAATTCTGCTGTTCAGTGATCATCAGAGGGTAAAGCGGAAATTTTCAACAGGGGATATACAGACACAGCATCAAGTCACTTTCTATGCATTCTTATATGCATAATTATATATCAAATTGATTAAAGAAAAACGCTTTCAGACTCTATGTCAAAGTTCTACCATAAAATTTATTAGTTATTGATAATTGCTACAGCAATATATCATAAATAAAATCAGACATTTCAGTCCTGACTAAAAAGAATTATGAAATTATTGGAGACAAATTTCTGATAAAACCTTTAAATCTAAAACTATTTGGCCAAGTCCAAGATTAACTAATGAGTCAAAGATTGAAAATCAAATAAGATGCAATATGGCGATATACTTGCCACAGCTAAAGTCATGGTAAAATTTGAGCGCAGGTAGATTTCTCTCCACTGCCATATCACCCCATGGACTTGCCACCTCCACCAAAGGAAAGCGCTTAGCTGTACGTAAATAATTTCAAATTTATAATAAAATCAAGAATGGCATACTATACGAACAGCTTTTTTTTTTTAAAAACTTGGATAAAAGGGTATAATTGTTTTTCAATTAACCTTTTTACCTCTTGATTTGTTACCCTAATTAATTTTGATAATTTTTTACACATATAAATTTATCAAATTCATGTTGCTTGCCTAAATTGATTTGATGATAAAATTTCAATCTGAGCTTGACCTAAAATAGATTTTGATAGCTTCTACATGTATGTCAGAATTTTGCAAATTCTTAATTTATTTAGTGTTTTATCAATAGTCAACATCAAGATCTGTTAAACAGAGACAAGTTTAGAAACTTACAAAAAAGGTTTTGACTGTCACAGTGCCTATAGCTGGCAGATTTTAAAATTCTCAAATTGAATTAAAATTTTGCTACTGCCCTAACAACATTGTACATGGGTCATTAAGAATGATTAAACAAGGGTTTCCATAAATTAAATGCATTTTTCCCAATATCAAATCGCACAACGTACCTCTTTTTGTTCCGTCTTGTTCGGCACCGACGAGTTTACCCCACAAATGCATGTCCTTGACCTCTAACATTGGTTGTGGGTAATCTCTGAGCATTATGGTCCACGTATCCATGGAAAGGTGGACAGTGCGGCACCACATGGTCAGAAAGTCTAGACCATCAGGCAAGGGACTGAAAAGAAATTCAGATTTAAGAGCAGATTTTACAGTTGATTCATTATGCGGACAGACACCAGAGATCATAAGATTCGGCTATATTTTCATTGTGACGTGAAAATAGAAAACATGACAACACATAAACTCAGTGCGATCTAATATGACGTCACAAAATGTTGCCAAATGATGTGATGTCTTTTAATACACATAAAATCAAGGTTTAAAACAGTCATGATAAATATTTATTATAAAACAAAACCTGTGGTGAGGCAGAATATTAGCAAGTTCTGTATTTTTCATTTTGATATTATGTGGGCAATCAGATGTGTATAGAATTATAAATTATCACCAAGACTTTAAAAAGAAATTGTAGAAAGGAGATAAAGTTATGTCTATTTTCAGAACATCTTTGAGTTTTTAATTTCTAATCATAAATGCCATTTATCTGAAACCCTATCATTTATTTTTCATAAAAACTTGATATTATTTTCTTTATATGTCAAGTAAAACACCGATAAATTCCTATTGAAATCCGACAGTCAATTTTTAAGTTATAGTGATTTTGTTACTCCCTCCCCCTTATTTTTATGTATGTTACCTAATGCTGACGTTCTTGCGAAAAATGCACCAATGTGGCCGTTTCTGTTAAGAAGTCACAATTGATCTATAGCTTTCCGATGGGGTTCTTTCAGATACTGTTCTGGACCCCCTTAAGGTGGCTCGCGGCGTTTCCAAAGTAGCTTGTTTACCTACCCTCAAAATTTCACCATGTATAGAGGAATGTTTTGAGTTTCTAATGTGATGGTTTGATTGAAATCGACCGCAGTTTATAGACGCTGTGATGTTTTGAAGTTACCATGGTGACGTCTTTTTGACGAATTTTGTTGAATTTCAAGGACAAGAAAGAATTTTATAGCTGTTTTTACACACTTTTTTGTATGAAAATGTCATTTTGGGAATGCACTAAACTAAGTACAATTGCCAATAGATTTCATATCTTACGGTCGAAAGTAATAAAATTTCACCTCAATGAAGTTCAAGATAAGACAAAACGATTGATGTATAAATATATATAGATGTTAACAGTGTCATTATTTTTGAAATAACATTCCATTGCACCGAACGTCACTGAAAACGATGAAAAGTAGCACTTGACGTCACTTCATTACGTCGAACGTTTTGAAGCACGCCTTCGTTATCATTAGAAAAAGATAACATTCGGCGTCATTGCATTTTACTGTTTTAATTTCCTTTATGTGATTAATAATTAAAACTTCGTGTTAAAGGTAAAATTGACATGAATTCTTGTCATATACATTTGTAGTAAAATGTCTTAAACCCTCCCCCCTCCAGAGTACCGGTACCATTCCCCCAAAACATCGAGAATGCCCTGGATAAGATAACGGGCGAATTCATTCAGGACATCTGTGGTTCACGCTCAAAAGGGTGGAAGAGGGGTGTTGGGTGGTTTGAGCGCTGATTTTTTTTAATCGAAGTTTGATCTCGTTGAATTAGATGAATAGAAAACGTGCCCATGTTTTGCTATATACTTTCTCTCGATACCCATTCACTGTGGAAGATTATAACTATCAACCATATGCTGTCATGTGGGACGAGAAAAGCCCACCCGAGGGGTCTGGTCTCTGGTCAGGGAACGAGGCTTGCCGAGTTCCCTGACCAGAAACCAGACCCCGAGGGTGGGCTTTTCTCATCCCACATGACAAACATATGGTTGATCGTTTTTCTCCCATTTCTAGGGGCCTTTTTTGAAATTCCATGAAATCATGAAATCGTCAACTTTTTCGAATTCGAAAAATAAAGGAATATTCGTTTTCAGAGCCATCAAAAATGGTTTATTCTAAAAGAATAAACCGTAGTCCTTAGCCTTAATCGGTTTAACAAGAATTAGAATGTAGAAAAAGAAGTTTTAAAACGACGTTTTTGTTGAGAGGTCGCCTTTTTTTGGTGCAAAAATCATGACGTCACAATGGATAATAACGACGTCACAATATGGATACGGCCTATACGGCCGACGTCAAAAGTCTCGCGGGGGGCATATGGGATACAGTGACCCTACATGACGCGTCGCTATGGGCAAACTCTATCCCACATGGGGGCAAATGGGAGAAAAATTCTTCATAAATCCTTCATAATAGAATAATGAGAATGCTTTTTTTTTCGCTTTCCCTTTCTCTGACTGAATTAATTTATTTTCCATTTGCAAAGTTGATATAATTTTATGTGTCAGCTTAATGATACTCAAGTATAATAGACGCAAGTCTGACACAATTTTTTACGACAATTCATGTTTTGTATGATTATTCTTTATTTATTTAAAAAAAATAACATGCTATTTATTTTTATGCAGCAAATTTTGAGGTATTCCCTCCCTTTCTTTACGAATTATGGTAAAAAAAAATAGTTTAAGGATAAGAGAAATAACAATGTTTTATGTAGTTTTTTTTTACTTGATTATCAAACATGTACGAAATTAATTTGTGTCACATTCATGGCATCATCATGTAAAATTCGTAATGCCGTCGTGGCAGATTGGGGCTTGTGCTTTTTCCTATCTCAGTCGTCGTGATTTCCCCTAGGCCGTGGCTCATTCGTGGCGCAATCGTGTCACATTCGAGTCTCATTCCTCACTAAATTTTTTAGATGAATATATACGAATGCAAAACGCGCCACGAATGAAGCAGAATGCATCACGAATGCGCCACGAAGTGAGCCGAATGATAAATCAGACACAGAAATTTTAAATAGTTTAAAACATTCGTGTCAATTTAATGCAGACAAATACACATGACAAGAATGCCCACAAATGCGAGAAAAATGCGTCACAAATCTCCAACAACACTCGAAAACTTTTCTTTAATTAAATTTGTAGCTCATTCTCCTCTTCATTCGCGACGGTGGTTCCAAGCCGCACTTCATTCGTTCTTCTGTATCATATCAAACTATTTACAAAATTTGTTTCATTTTTTATTTACTTATTACATTATCTTACATATACATGTACGAGAAGGTGGAGAGCGACCCGAATTTTATATGCTAGTTTGTAAAGGACTGATTTTCTTTCTATCGTTTATCTCTTATTAATTTTTTTCCAATCTGAATAAAATATGAAAAACGTAAACGTAAATAAGTTCCTTTATCATGTTTATCTTCACAGTAAAGCATTCAGATTTGATTGAATTGAAATTTTGCAACCACAACTAACTTCCCCGTCAAAGCAAATGCAGTAACGTCGCTCTTTTTTTACTACGACGTAACTGACTGAAAGTACACAAAACTTACGCCAAAGGCTAAATTTACGAACGCATGAACAGATGACGACAGCAAAGCCGCGAGCCACGTTAAGTCAGCTCTTTGACATTTTCTCATTTCATTTGAATAAACATATGTAAGTATCACGATATATGGGTTGTGATACGATATGTCTTTTGTACAACATGGCGATTGATACTATAGATAAATTGATACAAGCCTAATTAACATATTTCTGTTCAGTACATACCTGTCTTTGTCAATTTCCTTCATACATTTCAATACGTTATCTTTTCCGTGATACGACAAGTCTGCCAGGGCTAAGATCTCCAGCCCCTCCATCTTCCATGTAAAAAGCTTGGTTCTCATCGGTGACGTGGCGTATAGCTGACGAGATCTCTGAATGTAAATGTCACTACTTTTTTTTCCCAGTGAGTCATACAAGTCCTTGACCTTGTCCTCTATAAATAGAAATATAAGGATATGAAAGTTACATGTAAATATACTGTTTACTGAGAAGTTACATGTAAATCAACTATTTACTGGAAAGTTACATCTTAATCTACTATTTACCTGAAAGTTACATCTAAATCTACTATTTACCTGAAAGTTACACGTCAATCCACTATTTTACTGGAAAGTTACATGAAAATCTACTGTTTATTGGAAAGCTATGATAATGATAATCTACTGTTAACAAGAAAGCTTAATGTAAATCTACTGTTTACTGTAAAGTTACACGTAAATTTACTGTTTTCAATGCAGCTACCTGTAAATTTACCCTTTAATGGAGAGTTAAATGTAAATCTACTGTTCACTGGAAATTTACATGTTAATCTACAATTAACTGGAAAGTTACATGTCAATTTAATATTTTACTGGAAAGTTACATGTAGTTACATGTAAATCCACTGTTATGTAAATTTACTGATAACAGGAAAGCTTCTTGTATTCCTACTGTTCACTAAAGAGTTTCATATAAATCTAATGCTTACTGGAGAGTTACATGTAAATCTATATGGTTACTGGAGAGTTACATGTGAATTCTGTTTACTGGTAAGTTACATGTAAATCTATTATTCACCGGAGAGTTTCATGTAAATGTAATGTTACTGGAGGGTTACATATAAATTCTACTGTTAACTGGAGAGCTGCATGTGATTTCTACTGTTTACTGGTAAGTTACATGTAAATCTACTGCTTATTGGAAAGCTATGATAATGATAATCTACTGTTAACAGGAGAGCTTAGTGTAAATCTACTGTTTACTGAAAGTTACGTGCAAATTTACTGTTTACACATGTAAATTTACCCTTTACTGAAGAGCTACAAGTAAATCTACCGTTACTAGAAAGTTACATGTCAATCTAATATTTCACTGGAAAGTTACATGTAAATCCACCGTTAAATGGAGAGTTGTATGTAAATTAACTGATAACAGGTAGGCTCCTTGTAATCCTACTGTTCACTGAAGAGTTACATATAAATCTAATGTTTACTGGAGAGTTACATGTAAATCTATATGGTTACTAGAGAGTGACATGTAAATTCTGTTTACTGGTAAGTTACAGATATCTATTTTTCACCAGAGAGTAACATGTAAATGTAATGTTTACTGGAGGGTTACATGTAAATTCTACTGTTCACTGGAGAGCTACATGTGAATTCTACTGTTTACTGGTAAGTTACATGTAAATCTACTGTTTACTGGAGAGTCACATGTAAATCTAAAGTTTGCTGGAGAGTTACACGTAAATTTTCCTGATCACTGGAAAGGACTAGGCGCATTAACCCCTCATATCTGCCCTATAACTTCGACAAAAAATGCTTTTGATGAACGAATTATTAATAATCACTTTTTGCAATGTTGAATATTTGAGAAAATACCGCGTCATAGTTTTGAGCCCTCGACGTAACATCACTCGCATGATGAATGACATCATGTTTTGACGTCATTTAGCCTGAATGAAAACCATTGTATTTTACACACAAATCGTCAAAATTCATCTACGATCCAGGCCTCACCCACAAATTTTTTTATGCAAATTAAAAGGCCCATCAGAAATCCATCAATTGATACAAAAATATTCATGGGCCAGGCCTGGTGTGCTACTTTATTTCATAGTTTTGTATCGAAATATTGCTCATTTATTGATATTTTCAATGATTTCAAGGTTTTTAGATGTTTTGAGGGACGTATTATTCAGTACCGAACTGTGAAATCAAAAAAGGCTTTCCTGATTTGGACTACCATACATTTGACATTTAATAAACTAGAATATTATGAATATATAAACAACTTTAAAAATAGGGCCAAAATTGCAGGTTAACGCACTGGAGAGTTACATGTAAATCTAATGTTTACATGTAAATTCTCCTGTTCACTGGAGAGCTACATGTAATTTCTACTGTTTACTGGTAAGTTACATGTAAATCTACTGTTTACTGGAAATTTTACATGTAAATCTACTGTTTATCTTCCATGTATTAGCTCCCCGATCAAAGACATGAGGAGGGAGTACTCTACCACATTGTCATGATGCATTTACCTTGCTATTGTCAATTGTGCTTCATTATCAATTTTGAGAATGAGTAGCGTGCATTTATTTTCAGTGATTTTCATCAGAGTGCTCTCGTCTTGCACATTGGCCTTGAAACATAGACATTGCGGGATTTATCCAATAATGATAAACTTAAGTAAAATTGGATTCACAGATAAAGTTGGATCAGGGTTTTTTTTTTTATTTTGGGTAAGGTGCCTGTACCTGTACTATTTGGGAAAATTTGCGACATTTTGCTGAAATTGGGAAAATTTTTATACAAATTCTCACCACAATATAACCCTAAAGTATCATTTATTAACACTACAAATCCATTGGTTTATTTGAACTTAACAAGGGATGAATGAAAAACTTAAAGATGCACTTAGAAATAGCACATTTTGTGCTGACTTCCAGGTTTCAAGTTTCATTTTTTCAGGTGATTTTTTCATAATTCCTCTTTGGGAAATTAAGAGTGATTTTTTGAGAAAAAGTGAGGAAATTTGGCATTGTGAAGAGGCCGAAATTCGTCCCCAAAACAAGGAAAAAAAAACCCTGTGGATCAAAGACATAACAAGCATTATCATTTTTCAGATGAAAATCAAATACCGAATGGACCATCACGTTTTATTTACCAGGTAAAAATGTTCCCATTTTCCGTAAGCTGGCTATTTTCTGATCCATCACTCTCCGTCGTTTGATTCCCTCCGTTTCTTCGTCTTTCATCAAATCGTAATTATCCCCGAGTTTCACTTCGAACAGATCGTCGCACAGCTGGATCATAAATACTTTTCCTTTTAGCTTCAAGTCTGGAGGAAGCTTGCTGTCTATTGTAAATGGTTTTCTTTGAACTTTGTGCACTAGTTTAATCCATTTAAACACATTCACAAACTGTAGGAAGAGAATATAATTTTTAAGGTGTTTTTATATGAATATCTAATTAACAATAGAATTGTAAACTTACTGTCTGTGCACCTCATTTTTGAAACTTGATAATCAAAAGGGTTAATCTTCTTCTCATGGCCAATACTTTTGGAAGTTTTATCAATTTTACACTGTTTTGTTTGTCTCCTATCACGGTTACAAGGTTCTAGATGGAAGCACAACAACATGATGCGTGACAGTGATGCTAAATATCCCCTCTAGTTTTGTTTCCAGGGGATAAGGTAGAGTACCAATAAAACTGATACATGTACCAAATGAATTTTCTGGGAGGAAGGCTTTACTGCCACATGAAAGTTTTAAACACGTAGTACAAATATATATAAGTCTGCGTTTCTTTTTCTTTTTTAAATGATTATATTTCCCTATTCCCCCTCTCTGGGGTATGTTTATATTTTCCCCTCCTGTCAGAGAAATTTTACCCATATAAAAGATTTTTTCTTTGACAAAAGTGAGGAAAAAACTATAAATGCTAGTATAATAATCAATCATTTTACAATTAAAGTGATATTAGAACATATGAGATAATACTTTTACCTAAAACTTTCCCTAAAAATAAACCGTAATACGCCAAATATAATTTTCAGCTCTTACCGCACACATGCGTAAATCAGTTTTGAAGTTGCTATTTTTAGCCATTTACAGAAACCCTGATTCTATAAATGATCACTTCCGGTAAATATGATGGAGAGACTTATGACGTAGAAAGTTGTACATGAAAGACGAAAGTAGTGTAAACAATGCAATGTACCGTTGAGGTATTGAAACTGAGTTTGCAATTAATTTGCTCAGTTTCACATCTTTTGATAATTTCTTGATCATGTCGAGTATTCATATGTAAATGTTTAATGTTAGTAATTTTCATGCGACCAAGCATCTGTCCGTGAGAAAAAAAAGGGGGAGGGGAAAAGGGTCTTGGGATGTACGATTTCACACATGATGTCACATCATATTTTCTGTCTGTCCTATTTTACTATTTGTTCTAAACACGCACGATTTGAAACTATGGTTGAAAATACAGCCCGACCTGTTTCAAACGCTGAAGGGGAGGGGGGTAACTTGGAATGCGTGCGACTGGAGTTTCAGACCGGGAGGCTCCCTGCCAATCCTTTTATTGAGCTTAGTGTACAACGTAGTATTACCTATATTCATATTGTCATATACATTCACTTTAATGACAAATGACAGATGGAGATATCTTTGACATTGACGGATTCAGGAATCTAAAATAGGGAGGGCGGTTGCAGTGAACATTGAAAACAATCTTTCGGAGAAGCATAGGAAGGGAGTGAGGGGTATAATGACTAAAACAAAACGTTATTAATTCATTTTTACATATATTTTTTTGAATTTATCTGTATAAATAATTATTTCAAAATTCACCTGCATTGGTGCAAGGGATATAGGGTAGACCTTATTTCACGAACTCCCCAGTGGGTAAAACACTCAATAAATCTAAATATAATTCTGAGGCTCCAAGTCGATGTCACGGAAGCTATTTTAATTGAAATAAGGATCAAATTTTATTCTATCAATAGATATGGTCACAATTTTAGGGATTAACAACGAAAAACGATTAGACATTATTCTTTTTTTTATTTCTAAATCATTAAGTTATGGTCACAGCAAGCGGTTTTTATGGAATAACATAATAATAGAAGAACGAAGCAATAAATTTATACTGATCTGAAAATATTTTTCAAATACGTTTTCATGAGAGGCAATTGATGATAGAAAAGATTGGATGATCTCTCTCTCTCTCTCAACGACTCAAAACGGACAAATGTGCGTGTGTATGTGGGGGGGGGGGGGTTACCCCCGCAAACCACGATCTAATATTCGGCAGGTGCTAGATCCATAATTCCATATGTAGATACAGAATCTATCAAAAATATTGGCCAGCACGATTATTTTTCTTTTAAAATCAGAATATAAATTATGTCAAACTTCTGTCCTGAATCTACAGGTGATCGCCAGCCATGAGCATGTTAAGAAATGGTGCGCCCTTTATTTATTTATTTATTTATTTATTTATTTCACTTATTTATTTATTTATCTTTTTTTTTTTTGCTCAATAAATAAAAAACTATGTTTTAGATATTGATTGTTTTATTCTTGAAATGGTAACCACGTGCGTATACACATGTGCGTGTACGGGCAATCACTTTGTCGTGTACAACTTCTGACGTCATTTACTGAGACCCACGAAGAATACACTCGATCCCGAAAATTTATTGGGTAAATTGACAAAAATGTCGATTTCCTCTAAAACCAGGAATTTTTTTTCTGTGGTTACAGCATGAAAAAATTCATTTTTAGAGAGCTAATGCTATATACTATTTTCACAGATGTTCTAATATCACTTTAAGCAATGTATTAAAAGAGAGTTACATGTGTACTTACCTCATCAAAGCATGCGGCAAAGTTATAGGCATAAGGAAAGACAATGGTACAACTATCAAATGATATGTTCCTGAAATTGAAACAAAATTAATAATGAACATCATTTCAGGTGTTGCTAACAAATTTGAAAATTAGAAATTCTCAATCCGACTATGTAATGCTAAATTCAAAGGGTTCAGAATCATTGGCAAAACTTTCCCCTGCCACTTCATCAAAGATGTAATATATTGGGCCTATGGAAAGTGGTAAGGTATTGATGATTTACAGACCTAGTTTGAGGGGACAAAAAGCTCTATTTTTCCTCATTATTCATTTTCGTAGCAAAGTTACTTGACCAGGCGGAGCTAATTCAATCAAGCGAATGAGACGAGTCAATTAAAATTTAGGATAAATAGACTATGGATAGCATATAGTGGTAATTAGAGTAAATAATCATTACCTGTAATTTTTATAGCTTATATCACCTAATCAGAAGTAAACTCTTCTGGAAAACCAGGTGAAAATAAGCCCTGCCCGGTCAGGTCAGTTTGCCATGACAATATTAAGCTCATTTTGTTTTATTATGATATTTTTCATAAGATGTTCTTACCAAGCTCTGTTTGTTTTGAGTATTAAGTTATCTTCCATCATTCTCTCTGTCTCCAACTCACAATCATGTGTATTGCCGAACAAAATTCCCTGAAAATCGTAAAGTTAAACTGTCTTCTATAATACTGTAAATGTGGTTATTTTCCCTGGGGGAAAATTAATTTCGCGATTATAACATCAAGATGTTACACATGTGGGAAATATTCGCCATAGAAGCGTATCTGCCATTGTAAGAACGCAGTGGGTTTATTTTTGCGGGGGGGGGGGGGGGGGGGGGGGGGGGGGGGGGGGGGGGGGGGGGGGGGGGGGGGGGGGGGATTTTCGCAAAATCCATTGTTTCGCAAAAAAAAAAAACGAAAATTACCCCCATGCAAAAAAATTTCACGTGTACAGTATATTAACTTAACATTTGGTCCAAGAACCATGTTCCAACTTGCAAGTAGCAGCTAGTGATGAACTTCTTAGAAAATATTGCAAAACAACTCAAAGGAGCCTAGCTGCCTAAACTGTCTTAAAATATAGAACTTACATAATGATAATTCTGGGAATCAAAATAAAGGAAATACGATAAACATGGGAGAAAACTCACCACTTAAATAGGAAAATATGTGACAAAGGTTTGCCATATATTAATCTATTTTTTTTTTAATGTAATAAAAACACTACATTTTTTCCGTACGTTTCGGCCAACGGCCTTCCTCAGCAGATTTTATTATGTTTCTGTTACAATGCATACTGTGACGTCATAAAATTACGAAGCTAAGGCCACGTAAAATAAAATCTATGTTTCTCAGACACTGCCGCGCGCTATAGTTTTCCGCCAACGAGACTTTTTTATTGCAAATTCAGAAAAAAATATCCGCCGTGTCTCATCCTCGATCGTCGATTAAAAACGAAATATCCATTTATTTCATTGAACATTTTTATTGTCCTGTAAAATCGTCAAAACTGTACCCGATGAATAAATACATTTAAAAACCCGTAGAAATCACGGCGCGTTCAGTATTTACATTATGGGTAAAGACTTTATCCATGTGTCGTTTAAAGGGAATTGTATAAGATAAACTAACAACGTTACGACACGTGTCGCGGACAGTTGGATGGCTGGCTATTCGCGTGTTTAATACATCGAGTTTTACATGTATTAAAACGTTCGTATAGTTTTCTTTATTGATCTCAACAGCATATGTAAATACCTATGCCGAACAATAGCAAGTGTCCATTGTAATACTTCCGAATCTATTAATAATGACGTTCACGTTGTAAAAAATATAAACAAGGACCGCCGACGAACGCAAGAGAAACGTAGTTAAATCCTTAAATCTATGATTAAAAGAATGTATATTGTACCCGGGCCGTGTACATTATTTTTTCAGACGGTGGTTAATGCTGAACACTTCATTCGATTTCTAAAGATTCTGCTTCATCAAGACTTGACTTCCGAAGATATACCCTATCGGCCAAATTTTTATTTACCATATGAACGGATCCATCCGAGGAAGTGAGGGGTCGTATTTAATTTGAACTGGGTTTAAACAAGATGTGAGGAAATAACAGCCGTCGAGACTCTTACGCGATTCTACTAAATACTCATGGCAATCAAAACATGTCATACTTTGTATATCAAATTTTGAATCGATTAGCTTCTTCCATTAAGACAGATGAGCTACGTCTCCCCATTCTTAGAAGGAATAGATTATTTTACTTTTAAAAAATCAACTTTTTTTTTACAGGAGAAAGCCATAATTTTTTTTTTTGGGGGGGGGGGGGGGGAGCATAAGTTTTTTGCCTTACATGAATAACGGGAGGGGGGGTTAAACAGGACAGACGACTTCTTTGCCTTACATAAATACTAAGAGCACTCTTGATGGAAAAAAAAACAAAAAATAAAAACCCTACTTACCTTGCCACTTTTTTAGACCCAATTATCTGAGAAACATAGAATTTATTTTACATGGCCTAAAGTAGATTTTTTTAATTATGAAATAATTATTGAGAATGATCAAGGCAAACACAGCCCTACTTTTAGTACTGTATATGTTAAGTCCACAAAGTGAATTCTAACGTGCACTATGTAAAATAATAAACCGTTCAGGGACATAGACTTACCGATACGTTGAAGACTTCTGCGTCATCACACTTTACAGCCAACATCTTCAGTTCCATCAGCAGTTCTTCCTTGGTGTAACTCATGACGTAACTCTCAGCCACAATCGTAATGCTGTCAAAATGATCATGTACATGTATGTAATGACAAATATGTATAATGACCATATCCAAAGACACAGTACAAAATTGATAATTCAGGAAATCACAAACCGAAGGCATACGAAATCAGGATAAAACAGGAACCAAAGCAAACAAACAAAACCCTCTGCCACATGAAAAGAAGCGAACTCCCACTTAGGAGTGAGACCAGGTGCCCAGGAAGAGTCAACATATCCTGCTTGCATGCAATACCCGTCGCTTCAATTCGGCAGAAATAGCCCATCTGGTTACTTTCATTTCGGAAGATATAAGTGTAGTCTGTGGTTGGATGGTTCAAATGGTCTATGACAGAATATCATCCACCATTCTGGACAATGGAACATCATAGTGTGTGACAGATTCCCTGTATTGACCGTAAAACTTCCTCAGTGATGATGTTAGTCGGTCACAAACGTATCCCTGACTGAGAAGCTTATCTGAAAGACGCCTAGCTCTCAGAACAAAATCTGTATATTTGCTACTTGCTCTGGCATAGCGTATCAATTGGGATATGAACACGCCATAAGCAGACAATGAAGGGATGAAGGAAAACACGAACCAGACTAAATTTTCTATCAGATACATGATGTTATTGACATACGTGTAACTCGTAATGCTGTCAAAATTATCATGCACATGTAGGTAAAGCACAAATCAGAATACATTTACTATCAGATACTTGATGTAAATCTCTGCCACTATTGTAATGCTGTCAATATCAGGTAAAACACAAATCAGAACAAGCTTACTGTAAGCTACATAAATTCTGTACACAAAATGCTAAGAAAAAAATGAACAAATTTTCAGTGATAGGGAAGGACAGGGGCCATGCATGCACCAAAGTTCCCTTAATTTGAAAGATGGTCCATTAAAATCTGTGTACTTTCTTATAAAGTGGTCTACCCAATCGTAGAAAATAATGGAAAAATAGCCATTTACAAAATTTTCTTTCTGATCAGTTACATGTAGTTTTTCACAAATACTAGAATTAGTGCCCCCAAAAAAAAACAAATGATGAGAAGACTTTATACTCGACATAAAATTATACTTGAAATCAAACTTACAATATTGATTGGTAATACTAACAGTAAGAGAGTTAATTTGGAAACACAAAAAAATGCCGTTAGTAAGTAATACCTGTGATCCTTGGATAGATGTAAGGTAAATGAGGTGTGGGCCAGCACTACTACGTTGATCTTAAATCCCTCAGAAAAAGGCGTGGCAGCTGATGATCCCCCTGTGGGCCTCTCTATGTCATCTACACACAAAATGAATCACGGTTATAGTATGAAGACTTTTTAAAAAGGAGACAGATTTTCAAATTTCAAAATCTTTAAAAGTACATCAACATATTACATGTATCAACACATCTTGCCAGTTAAGACATACATGTCGTTTGTTTACCTGTCCTTATTCTAGCAATAAAGTCTGAGGAGTCCTGAAGGGTCTGGATTATACACATGTGATGACACGTCCTCCAATCACAAGAAAGATCCTTCAAAATCTGAACATTCGCCTCCTGAAAGTTGTACAAGTCACATAGATATTGTTTCATATAACATGCAATTTTACGTCATATGTTTTTATTTACTACAAGATATTAGTATGGAGAAATCACAACATAATGCAGACTTATCCTTCATTTCTCCAATACAATGTCATGTACTGTGGGAAAATTTCGTGATTATAACATCTAGACGTTACGTTTGGGGGAAATATTTGCGATATAATCATATCTGTCACTGTAAGAATGCAACAGAGTAATTTTTGCATGAGGGAAATATGCGAAAATTACCCCCACGCGAAAATTTCTGCGTTTACAGTATCAAAGCCACTTTTGCCTGAGGAACATTCATGTTGCCAATTTTAACCCAATATACAGAATAAATCTTACCTAATGAGTTAAAGAAGATCCTGACGATAATCTCAACAGCACTCACAATAGAACACCAAATTGAGCATCGACTGACCCCCAGCAAGCCAGAGGTGGGACCAGGTGCCCGGGAGGAGTAAGATACATTTATAAACTGCAATTACCTTAACGTCTTGTTTGTACGTAGCCCTGAGTTCTTGTAGATGAAAAACTGGATGGTGAAGTTCTGTTGATCTCAGAAGCCCTACACTCTGTAAAAAGCAATTTTATCAATACAGACAAAGTATATGTATCGTGCAACCAGAAATTTGTGCGTGGTACTAATTTTTCGCTATATTCATGAGTGATTTGGAATCTCGAAAATATATTCCTGTGAAAAATAGTGTCTGATAAGGTATATCATATTGGTATATAAGTTACATTTTGTTCTCTTGTACATGCGGCATTCTTCACTTTTTTCAGACTTAACGTTCAGAAAAGTGAGTGTATTCTTATGATAGAACTAACTGAAAATTGATTAATGAAAGGTACCAAACAGTAACATTATGCGTTTATATTTGTAATTTAGGAATCACAAAAAATTGTACTCACAAAATGAAGACACCCTATTTTACCATAAAATTGCGAAATTTGATACTTGCGAAAATTTCTGGTTATACGGTAATTCAATGAACCATAAATGACAATGGTGTTCACTTGCACATACCAAGTCCAAAATTATTTCCTTGAGTTTGCTAATACATTAATTTAATTCATTTTCATTTACATGGAAACAGTACCGTAATATAAGTAAACCAGCTTGTATTCATATGAACAGAAAAACTTGTCTGAAAGACCCTCTTCGCAAAATTACTCCCAATTCTAATATGACTTGAAATTTTCTCCCCATATGTACCATAGAACTCGCCTGGTGTAAAATCTCCAACAAACTTCCAGTGCACTAAGCTCCGCCCATTCACGTGCTATATTAGATTAGTGCATCACATGATAAATCCTTGGAATTCCATTGGTTAAGCACGCGGGGACTATGAGAGAATAGTGCCCGGCGATCGGGCACTATTGCTTTTTGCTTAACAGAGTTACGTTGCTTGGAGAGTAATGCGCTGTAAATAGGTGTCGCCACTTCCTTGTAAATAATCTGAATTGCTAAGTCTATCCTTTTAAAATGCTATCGAGGTCATGTGATGCACTAAACCTATTAATGCCAGTTTGTGTGGGTACTATTCTCTCATAGTGTTGCTTTTGGAAGGTTAATAGTGCCCTCGCTGACGCTCGGGCACTATTTCTTCCAAAAGCAACACTATGAGAGAATAGTACCCACACAAACGGGCATTAATAGGTAAATAGAAATAACAACTAGCTAGTCGTGGTTTATTGTCCAGTAATTCCACTCATCACATGAACCAATCAAATTATCACCTCGCCACTTCGCGGCTAGGTGATAATTTGATTGGTCCATGCGACTCGTGGAATTACTGGACAATAAACCACGACTAGCTAGTTGTTATTTCTTAATTAAATGACCGTATTTGTTTCATCCAAACTATGATTATTCATGTGAACTGAACCTATAATACATCGACTGAAAGTCGAACATAATTCTATCTCAGACATCGCAAAAGTTTTTATAATACCGGACATTTTTGAATTTTTGTAGAAATTCAAACATGTTTATTGAGAAAAAATTGAATTATTTTACCAGACCGAAGCAAATTTTACCAGATTTGTCTTGTATGTCTGGTGACTTTCTGTTTTTCTACTATCTACATGCATTTAATCCCTTTAAATATTTGAGGAGACAGTTACATGTAGTTTTAAATGTGTACGAGACAGACCTTTCCAGTGACTTGGACATAGACCACCTTACAGCCCTCTAGGATAACGGCACTTTGTGGGATCGCATGATCTACGGTAAACGTGTCCAGTCTGAGCATTAAACCAACTGGAAGAAATAGAAAATTAATATAACATACATGTATTAGTAATACATGTAATTGTGACACAAACTCACGGGAAAATATAGTTCAACCATAAATTCATGAGTCACAGATCTCAAAAATAAAAGATCATAATTTGTATCACCATTGAAGTACATGTATACTTCTTCAAAATTAATATACTTCTAAGAAAAATTATCACTTCTATAATCACTTTCTAAAATAATCTGAGACTCTTTAATTTTTTTACTGGTTCAGATATAATGGATCGCAATGTATGGAAAATAAAAATAATAATAAAAAAGGGGGAAGAAATTATTTTCAATAGGACACTTTCCAATTTAATATTGGATTATATTAAAATGACGAAAAATGTCCAAGGTAGAAACTTTTTGGATTCTCATTCATTAATAAGAAAGAATGGAATCATGTGAATAACAGTAACATCATAATGAAAGACAATGCCAAAAGCTCATTAATGAGATTGGAAAATGGCTTATTCATCATGCGTAAATAGCGATCCATTCTAGGAATTTCAAAGTAAAGTTTTTTAAAAGCATTTACACATATTCGTACCTTGAAAGTTGTTGGTAAGGAAGACGTTTACATTTGACATGTCGACCCTCAATGTAGACTTCCATTTCTGCCACCAGCTCTGTGACCTTGACACGACCCTAGGTCGAGGTGCTGGTGGAAGGATGATCTCCCCAGACGATGACCTTGACCTCTGTAATGACCCCAGGAACTGCATGGCTGTATTCACGATGTTTGTGGACCATTCTAACTGTGTATTGCAGATCATGCAGTCTAAGTTGGCCTCCTCACCTAATTTCCGTAGCTGAAAAATTCAGGTTGAAACGTTAATTTTGATTTTGTGCATTTCTGTGTTTGTATTTTGAATTTTTATATAGGTATCTACATGTAGATAATTTCAAATTTTGAATTCTTACCATGAAAGTTCATGAAATTCATTACATTTATCGTAGTTCTTTATTTCCTATGACAGATGTATAGAAAGCCAATAAAATATGTGAATGATATACTTGAGTTCATAGAACATGTGATATTATAATACTCTTTCATGGTCTTCTATGAAAGATACATCGGTTCCACCCGAGGGGTCTCAAAATCATGTAAAACCCGAGGCTTGCCGAGGGTTTTGCAAAATTTTGAGACCCCGAGGGTGGAAACGATGTATCTTTCATAGAAGACCATGAAAGAGTATTTTTCTCTCATATCTAAGGGTCAAAAACAAAACTGAAAGAAAAGGGACGAAATTTGAAAAATGTCAAGTTGGTCTATTTGCAAAAATTTTGCGATATTCGAATTCAGCGCCCCCGAAAATGGTTTATTCTATAAGAATAAACCACGAATATTAGGCTTTTCAAAATAAAACGTAACAGTACATTGTAAAACGATCTTAAAATCGATGTTTTATTGCGACGTCGCCGCTAACTTGTTTGTTTTGTGGGCTGAAATCATGACGTCACAATAGCGTCAACAATCGAAACAATAGCGTCACATGATATGTGATACAGCTGTCACGTGATATGTGATACAGAAGCAGCTCACATAGGTGTATTTCATTGGCCTACTCTGTAACACATACGCGGGTATGAGAGAAATATAGGATCTCAAATGAATTTTCATTTCATATGATGTATTATGAAACGAGTTATGTGTTTTACATCCCTGAGCCTTGGCTCGGGGATATAAAACGCACAACGAGTTTCATAATACATCGTATGAAATGAAAATTCATTTGAGATTCTTTTTATCACATGATATTGCCTAAAATGTGTATTTCTAATGTGAAATCAACAGTTTCTGAGAACTAGAGGCGAACAAAGCACCGTGACCTAGAAGTCGTCTGCTACGCCATGAGAAGTAGTTCTCCATCGTATAGATATTCTGTGCGTAAGAGAATTTTTTTTCAAATGTAATTAGTATTTCATTGCAATAATGAATTCAACAACAACAATTCTGATCATTGATATTCAATCCGCGTCTGAATTCAACAATTGACCGATATTTGAAAGGTCTCACTTGTCAAAGTTTATGTGATTAGGTTCTACAGTTGACCAATCGCATTCAAGCAGAGCGATATGTAACGTGTTATCATATTACATGTATATATTTATGAAATGGCTTTATGAAACTGCATAACGGGTGAATCATGTGATAAATGTATGTACTACTCATCATACATTGACCTTGAATTAAAGTAGATGCTTTTTCTCTTCACAAATACATAGTGACAAAATTATTGGCTTTATTGCAAAAGTGTGACGTTACAAGACACAAAGACAAATGGACAATAAAGTCTCTCCTACATGTACATGTATGTACTTTCATACATGTACTGTACATGTCAAGTATATACATTGATTTTGCCAAGGACTAGTTCAAACCAATTAGGGAGCGTAAATCACGTCACATGCACACCGTCTAAATTTCTATAGACCATCAGCAATTCCGCCATTGCCGTATAAATGAATAAGCATGTAAAAGAAGTCGTGAAACACAAATTTTCTGCAACCAAAAAAAAAAAAAAAAAAAAAAATGCAGAAATCTTGGTCCTTGACAAAATAAAACACTTGTTACTGACCGTCCACAGAGATCCTGACAAATCTCTGTAGACAGTAACAAACCTAATAACTAATAGTATTTACTTTTTTATCTCAGATTTTTTTCAACCTCATGCTAAATCTAGCACTGACCTTGACCATGAGTGTATCTATAAATAGCAGGTGATCCCAGAAATGACTGTGTCCATTAAGTTGGTGATGGGAGACCTGACTCTCCATGTGCTGGCAGTAGACTTTCTGTATGTCTAATTCTACGTGTACGTCGTTAGGATCAAAATAATCAGCGTCCTCATCTGTAATACAGTTAATAATGATTATAAAGAAAGAAAGAAAATATGAAATGATTTCTGATCACACCAGGGCCCAGTTTCACAAAAGTTCTTACGAAAATTTTCAGGAATTTTCGTAACTTTTGTCCTTTAATAAAAGATTCGAAATGTTTTCTAGTTCAATTGTATCATGTTTTCTTATATCATTTCTACATTCTAAATATAGATTCAAAAGCAAACCTTCTGAAATTTACATTGTAAATCAGTTATTAGAACTGAGTGATCAAAAGTTACGAAAATTCTTGAAATTGTTCGTAAGTATTTTTGTGAAACAGGGTGCAGGTTGTTATGGCTTATGTATCATAAATAATATAAATAAATTCTTATTATAAGTTTATAATATCTATGTAAATGTTTTTTAATATTTTGAACATTTCGTTATTAAATAAAAGGTTAAAAAGTTTTTCAATTAATTTGCATTATGTTTCTTAATCTCAATTCTACAAATAAATACAAATGCAGAAACAAAACATCTTGATTTGTAGTTTATAAGAAGAACTAAGCCATCAAAAACTACAAAAATTCGTCAAACTTTTCATAGCTAAGAAATTATCTGAAACAGACTGCAGGCAATACAAAAATTAGTAATCTTTTTATTGTGATGTCACAAAAGGAAACATGACAACACATCTAGACGGCACTATCAAATATGACATCATGATTAAAGCATACACCCCCATATCACCTACTCCAGTTTACCTATTAGTTCAGGGTTGACTGTAGCGACCAGTGTAAATGACTGTACTCCAAGCAGCAGCCCAGCACAACTAGCTGAGGAAAGCGCTGACGAGACTTCTACAAACTCTATCACAGATTTCATCTTACGCCTCATTATATACTTAGAAACACTCGTCCTGTAAATTGGAAGTTTAAATTCAGATCAAAGTATTTAAATTTTGTAACATTTATTGTACATGTACATGTATTTCCAGTGCAAAGTTAAGTTCAGACATATACACGTACATGTATGTAATTTTGATTTTGGTCCAAATGTAATATGTCCCCGCGCTTTCGCGAAAGCGGGGGACAAAAAGGACTAGGTGCGCTAACCCCTCATATTGACCCTATAATTTCGACGAAAAATATTTTTGATAAACGAATTATCAATTATCACTTTTTGCAAAGCTGAATGTTTGAGAATATACCGCATCATAATTTTGAGCCCTCTTTACGCCACGCGCGTGATGTATGACGTCATGTTTTGACGTCATTTACCCTGAATGACGCAAAACTCAGGAAAATCATCGTATCTTACTCACAAATCTTCAAAATTCATCTATGCTCCTGGCCTCGCCCACGAATTTTTTTATGCAAATTACAAGGCCGATCAGAAATTTATCGATTGACACAAAAATATTTATAGGCAAGGCCTGGATTACCACTTGATTTCATAGTTTTGTATCGAAATATCGCTTATTTATTGATATTTTCAATGATTTCAGCATATATAGATGTTTGAGCAACGTATTATAAAGTATAGGACTGTGAAATAAAAAAAAGCTTTCATGATTTGGACTCACCATACATTAGAGATTTTATAAACTAGAATATTATGGATATACATGTATAAACAACTTTGAAAATAGGGCCGAAATGACAGGTTACCGCACCTACTCCTTTCCTGTCTAAATCTTAGAATTAGATCATTGACACATTCTGTCCCCAAACCAAACTTCGTATAGTTGGGCATATTAAAAATACACATGTATGTATGAAAATATACATAAAACGTTGCACTTACTTCAGTGTATTATGTGGCAAATCCTCTACCATTTCGGGGTCGTCATCAACAGTTTTAGGAAGAGTTTGCTCCCCTGATAAAATTCTGGAAATCACAGATGCCCAGTATTGCACTTCATCGTGGTGATAATGGAAATAAGCACCATGTAGACTAGAATGAGAGTCAATGAGATCCACCCCAATCTGTAATGATAAATCAATGTGAAATGTTAGATCCTCCCCAACATGTAGACTAGAATGTGAGTCAATGAGATCCATCCCAATCTGTAAGAAGATACATGTACATTTGTATTTGAGAGTAAAATGTTAGATAAAAAATTAGGTCCTTCCGAAAACATATAGACTAGCTTGCGAGTCAATAATATTCACCAAAATGTTGGATACAGTATATCTGTCGAGCAATCTAGAAAGCAAGTCATCAAGGCCACAATTTTTGGTGCACCACTGTAAATCAAGGCACTATTGCAGTGTATTGAGTCTTTGCGGAATACAGAGTTATTTCCCCTTACAGACGGTATACATGTATGACGTAAAACCATTGTGACGTCATGAAAATGGTATGGTAATGTCGATTTTATACCGTCATTTCCCAGACTTTTAGGACTGTTTCCATAGAATTTGATGACGTCACAATCAGTCTACGTCAGATACCGTCTCAAATGGGAAGTAACTCTGGCTTTCGAATATTACAGTAACGAAAGATACCTTAAAGTCTGACTGTAGAATAACATGTGCATGTACAGTTATTCATACCAGAAGTACATGTAGTATTCCCTTAATAAGAGGACGTGTATGTTGAGCAAAGGAATTTTAAAATTAGCTAGTCAAAGTTTGCCTTAAGTTTATAAACACATACATGTATACATGTACATGTATGTAAGCTGACTTACTGTGACTTTGACGTTTAGTTTGAGGAGTTCGGCCACCTTGGCCTGTGGAGACTGTGTACTGAAATCTGAGATGATCAAAAAATTATTTTCATAGAAAAATTAAATTAAATTAAATATTTAGCCTCCCCTTTGACAACTTAGAAATAGACAAATACATACTAGATACAATGTATGATTGCAAAAGCGCGTATTTAGAAATATTTACATATGCCCATTCATTTGTATAGAATTTACACTGTGATTGTAGGAGTAAAATCGCGGTGGCGTGGTTTGAACTATGACGACATAGTAACTTGGCTTGATTTGAACTTTGACAGTACGTAGTAACAGAGCCTTAGCAACGAAGATTTATTCATATTTCAAAGTCATTTAAGCGTGAAAAACTGGAATGTAAATATAAATAATAACTGTCTTTTGGAATGTGATTATACTGTGATAACCTACAATGGATCCAGGAATTATGTTTCTCATAATGCGCTAACGCTCATAATGGAACATAATTCCTGGATCCATTGTAGGTTATCACAGTATAATCACATTCCAAAAAACAGTTATTATATAAAGATTGAAAGAAAGAAAGATAAAATAGACATTCAAACGGACAGTAAGATGGCAGGACAGAAAACAATAAGTGTAGACTAACTTATACTCACCCTCTATGGCTACAGTACAATAGCTGTCATTGCTGTCCATCATTTCCAACTGTTCATGGTACTGAACATGGAACGTCTTTATGCCAACTGATACAGACCTACAAAGGTAAATAACATCAATTTATTCAATAGATTTTATTCGCTTTTTTCAAAAAAAAATTGCTTCCCCTTTGGGACGGTATCTGACGTAGACTTATTGTGACGTCATAAATTTCTATGGAAAAGGTTCATAAACTCTGGGAAATTATGGTATAAAATCGATGTTACCATATCATTCTCATGACGTCATAATGGTTTTACTCTGTTTTCCGCAAATACTCAAAATAAGTAAAAGCAGGTAAATTGTAACCATATGTATGAAATCATTTCATTTGTACATGTAACAATAAACAAAATTTTAATGTAGTTTTAGTGAATATCTTTATAAAATTGTGTATACATGAAAATAATACAAAATGTACTGTTATGTAATGTCGAATAATTTCACTCAAAAAGGTTCCAAATATTTCGATTCTTTAAGAAATTTAATGAATCTTTCATTTTCTCTGTTGATGCATGTATCACCAGGAAAGTTGGACGAAATGCTACATCAAAATCGAAGAGCATTGATGCAAAAGTTTTCCGTCCAATTTTTCAGGTGATACCTGCATCGACAGAAAAAATATAAGATTGATTTCTTATCATTTCATATCTTCTTCTTGTGAAAAACTGTCTGTTTCTTGAGTCTCATAAAAATTTATTCCATACATATATCTATATTTCGAAGCTTGGAGGTTGCACAGTGATACAACAGCCTTTCCAAGATGTACATCAATGTCAATTTGTCCAAAGACGAGTTTAATACATGTAGTTCTTTCTGTACATGTACATGTATAATCGGCTATACATGCATGAAATTGTTCAAGCAGAAATTATGGATCAAAATAGTGGGCAAATTTGACCAAAGATGCATCTACATGTAGGTGCACTAAAATCTGGAGTGGTTTTTTTTTATTTTTTTTTCAACACTTGATCACTCTGATTATAATTTAGTAACAACAATAATGTACCAACCTTTGCTTCCTTTCTCTGACGATTCTTAAACTGAACTCTGTGATGTCAAGGCCTACTTCCTACATGAGAAGACATGTAAATTGTTATAGACAGATTATACATGTGAGCCTTATTCTGTTATTTTCATAGAAGAGCCCACAACTTCCTTCTTTGAAGCAAGACAGATTTTGTTGAGCACAGATTTAATGCATCTTAAAGAGCAAATTTATCAGTAAATCTGAAAATTATACCCCAGAATAGATATCATACACATGACTTTTGTATATCTAAGCATTCATTCATTTGTGTCATAACAAAAGCTACATGTAGTAATGCACTTAAAGTTATACAAATGGCAATCCATTAATAAAAGTCACTATTAAGAATAAAGAAATAAACGTATTTTTCTTAGTACATGTAAGTATGGTAAAACAGCACTGTTCAAGATCAGGTTTGTTGCCAGTTTTATGTTTGTCCTTAAGTATGTGATTTTGACCTTGATAGTGACCTTGAACTACATTGGATGCTGAGCCTCATCATGCTTTACTATCCCTGCAAGTTTGAAAGATGTCTGATACAAAAATGTTTATATCAAGTAAGTTATAGCCAAATATGTGAAAGTGTGACTATCGGACAGACGAACGTCCGACAAACTGATCACTTTATGTGACTTTTGCATTGCAGGCGACATAAATCCCTACCTTAGGCAGATGTATAGACTGTGATATTTCACCTCCACCTTCTTCTCTACTATCTGAAAAAAAAATACAAGGTAGAGGTTTAAAGTCTAGAATCATCAGTTAAGACCTCCATTATGTTTGAAAGTTTACTATCTTGAAAACTTCCATACTGTGTAAGACTTACTATTACTCAGCAAGACTTATTTTAGAAAGAATCACAAAGTTTTTAACATGTATTTAGTAAGATACACTTTGCTCAGTAAAACATGCTTGTGCTCATTAAGATATTAATAGAATCTAGCACAACTTTGGGTTTCGGATAGAAACATATCAGTCGAGGGTAGGATTGATCAAAAATTTCAAATAAAGGTGTTAGCCAAGGTTTGGACGCTGATCATCCCACCCAAGACTGATATTTTCCAGTACTGCTGAAAATGGGAATCGGTCTATCCCATGTTTGAGAAACATGTACATGTACTATCTGTACTCAACACAACAAAATCAATTGTACTCAACACTGTGTAGCATCACGTGACGAACACAAAATGGAGGCATACAGCTTGTTTGGAGGAAAGAAAACAGGTACCCTGATGCTTGCTTTGATTCAATTTTATCTTTTCATAGCCGATGTCCTTGTACAAAATGATATTTTGATGATTCTTTATTTTTACAAACATTCTGACAAAAGGAAAATGGTAGTAGAAATATGTTAAATACAATGTTGTGGTGGTTTCCACGCAAATAACTACAGCTTTTGTCACAATGTTTGTAAAAACAATGGCGTTTTACTTATAACGAGTCCATGATTGTAAAAGTATCAGTTTAGACAAGGATATAAGCTATGAAAAGATAAAATTTAATCAAAGCAACTATTGCAGCTCCTGTTTTCTTTCCTCCAACTGAGTTTCTATTTATTTGTGGTTTCACCGACTTAAGTCACATGATGCTACACAGTGACTCAATATGACATACCTGTATTTACAATATTTTGTTGTTGCCTGACTTCCTGTAGACTAGTGAGAAATGCTGAAATTATTAAAAAAAATAATTGGCAATCTTTAAAATGATAACTCATATTAGTCAAATTCCATTTCAAATCAGTTTCAACTAACTTTGTAACATTCAAAAAGGATAAAATCACTCATTAAAAATCAAGAATGTAAGTTTTCATGTACATGTACATATATATTCTTTCAAAAGTTCTTAAGATATTTTGTATACAAATTGAATACTATATGTATACAAATTGAATACTATATGAATATAAATGTATACTACATGTATTCAAATTGAATACTATAACCACGGTAACAATAATTTATTCAGTTTGCAAAAATACCTGAAATTTTTCAAAACATGTATCGCCTATTACATTTCTGACCAACAACATGTGACCTTGACCTTAAGGCAACAGAAATTTAATTCTTAGTTTTACGGATCCGCCGACCCTAATTTTACTTCAATTGGAAAAAAATAAAATGAACTGATTGTACATTTTTTTCTTCCACTATCTGAATTACTGGTTATTAAGAAATGAATCTTATATTTTTTCTGTTGATGCAGGTATCACCCGAAAAATTGGACAGAAAACTGCATCAATGCGCGTAGCGCGTTGATGCAAAAGTTTTCTGTCCAATTTTTCGGGTGATACCTGCATCAACAGAAAAAATATAAGATTCATTTCTTATCATTTAATTATGGAAAACAGACTGTTTTCTTGGATCTAAAAACAATCAATCACCGCACTATATTTCGTAAGTCGGAAGGTTTCGCAGTGATATGTCTGCAGAAACAAGTTATGGCAGCCGCCATGATTCAAACAGCGAACGATCGTCTCTCTATATCTTTGAGTAAATTCTACATGCACTGTTAATTTTTGAGTAAGTAACGAGTTCATTCGAGAACCCCCAGTTCTAAAAATAGTGCTATAAATAGACTTCCGTGAAAAATTGTGTTGATTGATGTATCAACAAAATTTCTCAGCCAATCAGAATCTTCGTTTCTTGAAAATGACAATGGAAATTAAATGATTTACTTATCATTCTCACTTAATCTTTATCATGCAAGTGTTTTAGAGAAATTGTGGATTTGACAACATGATAAACAAGCTGAATTAAGATCGTGATCATGGTACAAAACATGAAATGTTGAAATTCACAGATTTTTATTTTATTTTTATTCCCTCCTCCTACCCTATTTTGAAAAAATAAAATCCGTAAAACTGAAAATTAAATTTCTGGTGCCTAATGTGTTGTCGAGTCTTATCAAGCTTGACTATCCCTGACAGGGTTTTTTTAATGCATATAAAGAAAAGAATAGTCATACATACATGTCTGTACATGTGAAGTGTGACTACATCACAGACAGACAGAGAGATTGTCGGACAAAGTAATCCATATATTATGGATTTTCTACAAAGGCAACATAAAACTTACCTTCAGTGACTGTACCCTGTGGCTTGTTCACTAACAGTCTAATAGCCTGAAATTACAATATGATTCCAGTTAGTGACTATAGATTAACTTAAAGGTAGTGTTGGGAATCGGATGGAAAAATCAAAATCGATCAATCGGAAAGCCTTTCGATTGATTATCGATTATAATCGGACTCTTATATTATACTGCAAAACTGTAAAATATTTCAAGATTCGTCCATAAGTAACGTAACATTGACCACAAATTTTATTGAAACTCCGTAAAATGTTCATTCCAGTATGCATACTAATCCGTATCAATAAAACCAGCTGACTGAAACAACTTATGAACTGTTTCTCTGGCAAAACTATGGTTTTTCTGATACAGATATATCATTCTTAAAAATTTCTTCCAGAGGGAAGGGATGATAACAAATAAAAACACAAACACTCAAATACACAAATTTTCGGCCCCTTGGCCTTTATCAAATTTAAAAAACGACGATCTATAACAATTCTTAGTTATAGATCGTCGTTTTTTACACTTGATAAAGGCCAAGGGGCCAAAAATTTGTGTATTTGAGTGTTTTTGTTTTTATTCATTCTTAAAAAGAATTAAATCTCACCATTATAATCAATTTTTAATACACTTAACGATTATGGTAATGGGAAGGGCGTTGGCAATAATCTACACTACTTGAAGGTGTAGAAATTAAAACAATAAGCTCCCCTCCCAGCCAATGCCTTACACAAATAATGTTAACTCAAGTTCATGTGGGCCTTTGAGCAAATGATGAAAAATATACATGCGTATACAGGAAAATGTCACCTCCACTTATTCAGTCTAGGAGAATACTATAAATAGTAATATTACTTAGAACTGTAATATTACTGTTAACAATAATCCCTTATATTATTGAAAACAGTAACGTTGCCACCTTATATTACATCTTTCTGTAATATAGACAAAGCAACATTTTAAAGCTACAGGCAGAGCTTATATTACACTATTCTTTCATTCAACAATAAATTCATTAAATACGAACAAACTTTTATACTAAAAGTGAAAATAATGTCCATATTTGGAACCTATTTTTCACTTTTTCTTCTTTTCAATATCACATTTTCTTCAAATATAGTGAGGAAAAAAATTTTCCTGATGTTTTAAACAATTTTTCAGTATACATTTGAATGTGATACAACTCCTAATCACCCTCATTTCTCCCCGAATCCACTGGTTTAAGAGCGAACTGACAATATATATAGTATTACTGCTTTCAGTAATATAAAGAGATAAATTTCCAAGAAAGATAACTCCAATTAAAGTTATATTATTAGTTTTAGTAATATTACTGTTTTCAGTATTCTCTTGGACTGTTATTTGTTTGTCTATTTTTCCCATGCCATTTAGGGCAAAATGATTCAATTTTACATGTAACAAGGATTTTCATTGGCTTAAAAATTGAGGTTATATGTAGGTCAACATATCGCGTCCATGCGATGATAGGTCATGCTGATGAAAAATTGCATTTTAATCCAAATCTACCACTATCAAACATGTACCTGATTGTCAGATGCTTTGCCATCCCATCCAGAGTCATTCTATTCTCATCGTTTAAAATATATCAAATGACTCGGGCTGAAATGTATGAAAACAAACGCCGGCGCCGTTCATCTACCAGCCTCCATTCTTGTACTGTCGGCTGTTGTTATTAGCATCGAGGGAGATAATCCCTACGCAAGAATTTTGCATTGAGCATTTTAACGATTTTCTAAGCTCTAATAAGATGCACAAAATGTACTATATAACTTAAAATCAAATTATACAGAATGCGAATTATACTGTTTGTGCATCGGCTTTTTGAGGTTATTTCCCATAACCAAAAAGAATTCTAGAAACATTCCTTAATTAAGGACAGGGCTGGTAAAATTATACACAAAGTTGTCCGAAGACGCATGACTTTTGCAATGTTTCGAGACCATATATTTTCAAGGTGAGTTGAATGAAACATTAAAAAAATATCAAAACTCTAAAAATATGCAAGATATGGGAGTACATAATTTCTAGCTTTTCGACGATATTATTATTATACCCCCAATACCTTAATGTACACGTCAAGTTATTTTTGCCTTATCCAGCTATTTAGAAACATGGAAAATGAAGAATATTCGATTGTATGTATAATACATGTACCTTTAACTGTGTGACATCTTTTTGCTCAGACTGAATTTGTAAAAATGTTCCCAGAGACAATTCGGCCAAGCATGGCTCCACCCCTTGTCCTTGCTGAAAAATAGGTAAAAAGAAAAAAATTAACTTAACCATGTTAACAGGCCTAAAGCCCCGTTTACATGGTTTACACTATCAAAGTTTTCTTGTACAAGAAAACTTGGTCAAAGTTTTTGATGCAAACTTTGATAGTGTAAACGATCCAAGAAAACTTTGATCAAAGTCCGTCAAAGAACTTGAATGGACTTTGACGGAATAGAACTCCATCCTATTTTTCTTGAAACTTGGATGGACTTGGACGGGAATCAACCAATAAGAATAGAGATTCAAAATGACACCTGGTAGTATTTAAGTATTGAAGAAAGAAGTAAAAGAAATTTAGAAATGTTATATCAAAGAATGTAGAGACAAAGACAAACGATGCCATGCAGTGAATTTCATCTGCGATAATTTTAGAAATCACGGGAAAATTTCCTTGAAATCGTGTCCATATTATGTAATAACTCCAATAAGCAATTACAAACAAAAACAATAATGTATTCATGAGAAATATTTACAATATTGGCAGGATTTATCCTTGTTTTGGTGCATATCTACCGTGTTTTCTTGTACAAGTCGTCAAAGAACTTTGATAGTGTAAACAGACGACTTTATCCAAGAAAACTTTGACCAGTTTTCTTTGATGGACTTTGACCAAGAAAACTTTGATAGTGTAAACGCGGCTTAACAATCACATATAGGAATATTACATATACATGAAAGGTTTCTACATGTATTTGCAAAGTTCACTTCTTTATCTTATTTTTTGTTCTCAAATAGAAATTTTGTCAAGGCAATTCAATATTTACCTGTTCTGCGCTTCTCAATGCTCTACAGTTGACACCTGAAACATCTAGGGCTACCTGAAGACTATAAAATATCACCAGATAAATCAAAAGTATATATAATGTACATGTATAACTGGTTCCTACTTCAAATTCTTCCTCCAATAAGTGAGAATTGACCCTTCCGATTGCGAGAAAAAAAAAATGAAAAATTTTGTGACGTCACAATGCTTTTACCTCGGACAAACAAGCTTCGAACCTTGGTCAATCATCGAATTTGCATTGTGACATCATGGAATTTTGGAAAAGTCAATTGTTTTGTCACTAAGAATAATTTCTTGACTGATTGTAAGTCTGTGACCTTTACCCTGTGGCTAAGAGTTTCAAGTTGGAGAATCTAGGTAGAGCCACGAGACCCCTAAATCGGCCCTCGATTTTTCACTAGAAATAAATTTCATGAGAAATACTTGATACATGTACCTCTCATGAAAATACACAAATGTTTACTGCTTTTCATGAAAAGAAAAATATCACCAAACAAAGTGCCATTTAACTGTAATGACGTCATAAAGTGACGTCATTTTGCGTTATTAACAAAATATGGCAAAAATTGCTGGGAATTTGGTCTTTTGTCAAAGAATTAAATGTGGCCGCATGCGTTAACTGTGACAAAATGTTAATGACAAAAGGATATTATGATAATCTTTCAAATATGAATCTTAGTTAATTCATGTGGCCATTGCTAATTTAATAAAAAATATGCAGTTTTTGCATCAATTTTGCAAAATATGACCAATTTTGGTGTTTTCAAAGATCTAAAAGGTATTAATAAACGCGATGTTTACAAAAGATAGATTCGTAATTCAGTAGAGAACCTTTCAAAATGTCAAATGACAATTAAAAATTCTATGAAGTACAATGTTGAAAATTAAGGCCAATATCAGGCTTCGTGGCCCTACCCCTTTATACCTTGCTTTCAGAATTTTAAAGACAAATTTGAAATCCACACTACACTTACATGTACATGTACAGCATGTATGACCTTCACCTTGATGGTGAACTTGATCCTTGACCTCTTTGTTCTTATCATACGTTAAATAAACAAGGTAAAATCATAACAATTTATATAATAGAGTGACTACCAAACAGACACCCATCGAAGTGATCAGATCCCTATATCACCCTAGTGTTACAGTCAGTCTATGCAAAACTTTTGCTCCTTGGACACATGCAAATCTAAAATGGTCAATTGGAAACAAATAGTTGAGAATGTACATAAAACCAGAAGTCTCTGATGAGACTGAAGCTCTCCTGGTTGATTTGTACATATACACTCAAGAGAATGAATGCTGGACTTCACCTTGCCTAATACCACTTTTCATCGACCCAATATATTTCTGTATCCCCCCTGTAAAACACTCTATAACGAATTTATCCCGCTGAATCGCTTTTGGTTTGTGTATGTTACGTCAACATATTCTAAAGCATTTTGGTGACGTCAAAAGCATAAAGCATCTTAGTAGAAGCAGGATATCAAAATAATATTCTGTTAGTAAAATATTATACAACATAATATTTGGTTCTTCTCGACCAATCAGATTGCAAGAAATTTGCCAGGGGCGGGATAAATGTGTATCAAGTTTTTTTTATAAGAACCAACAACCACATGCCAATGCATATCCATCAATTCCTAATTAGGGCTGGGCGGTGCACCGAAAATTTCGGTGCTTCGAAATTAGCAATGTCGGTTCGATGCACCGACATAGAATTGCAGATTTCGATTCGGTTCAGACGTAAATAATCAGAGTAAACTGAATCCAAATAGTGACCAGAAAATGCTTGAAATAGCTTAGAAATTACCTTTAATAAAGCCAGAAAGTAAGAAAAGAGTTTAACATTCATTTATCGCGCCGATTTACGTGTAGATCCCCCCTCCCACTTTCAGTCCTCTCATGAAACGGAAAGTGAAACTAGATCTACTTTCGCTTTCCGTTAACTGGTAAGAGCTAGTGCAAGCAGCAAGAAGACTAAACACGAATTGTAGTCGCCAAATATCATGTAAGAAAAGCTATGTCCACTAAAATATTTACTGTGAAAGTCCTATGAGACCTGTCAGTACTTCATTGTTAAAAATGAGGCCTGAGGTGTTGAAGTAATGTCTCACAGTATACATACTGTTGGAGCACATGCATCCACAATAGTTTGGGATGTAAAACTGATAATTTTCTTTAATAATGGTAAATACCCTCATATTCCTCAGACATTTGTGAATTAATGCTCTATTATAATGTTAGACTGAAGTGATAAGTTGGTCAAATCAGTTTGAATACTTTTATTTTTGTTAATTTTGTTCATTTAACAAATTACTTTGTATTTTTTCTCATTCAAGTGAATCGAATCGAAATTAATCGAACCGAAGCCTTGTGATTCGAAACCGAACCGAACCGAAGGATACCTGAATCGTCCCAGCCCTATTCCTAATTAATTTTTTTCATCAAAATTCAGAGCAAAATTTTTTTTTTTTGAAAAAAAACGGAGTCCCCCCCCCCCCCGCCAAGAATATCAAATGGACCGTGCCTTAGATTTCTCTAGAATGTGAGAGAATTACTAAAAACGTGTATATACAACATGTATAACATACCATATGTATCAAAACTAAAATAACAGATGTTTTAATTTTTCAAAAAATGTGGGTCAAAGGTCAGTGATGGGGTCAAAGGTTAAAAATTTGGCTCCAAAAGATGAGCCTAAATCTCAAGGTTCATAGACATGCAATATATGACAGCTCTATTATCTTATACCCTTTCATCAGAATTTAGTTGAATGGAATGATATACATGTACTGACAGTCGGATGGATAGACAAACAGATGAACAGACAGACCTACCACTATATGCCCTTTTATAAAATTAAGACTAAAGGCATAAATAACCTCTCATTTGAGCTGAAATAGTATTGCATAGGATACTCTATTATAAGAGATATTTCCTTCTTTCTTATACTGACCAGTGAAAATACTTAGATCAAGTAATCAGGCAGTTTCAGATTGAAATTAAACATAATAGGACATGTGGCCTACCGAGTGAAATTTTAAAAGTATCGGCCATTTTGTTCTAAAACCTAAAAAGGTTTTAGGCTATTTATTTAGTAAATGTAAAACAATGTAAATAGAATATTGAACGAAGAACATGAACTTTTAGGGCGAATGTGGTATTTATGTAGACAGAAGCTAATTATTAAAATATAATACAAAATATTTTTACATACCGGTATGAAATATTTGATCCTCTATAGAAAACATTTCTACCATATATCCCAGTTCAGAAAAATATTTCAAAATCTGCATGAGGTTGAAATGATGTTTTTGATTGGTCAAATTTTAAAAACACAAAATGACTCGAGGTCCAATTGACAAAAAGGCCTGAAACATTAGTTTATTACCATTAATTTATGGCAGGAACAGGTATCGTACCCAGATAGCTCAGTTGGTAAGAGCGTCTGCCCAGATAGCAGAAGGTCTCGGGTTCAATTCACGGTTCGGTCACATCTTTTCCTCTCCTGTTACAGAATTGGCACCAAACTAAATGACTCAAGGTGAAGCGGAGTTTAGTGTGAGGTTTCCAGTGCATGGAAACCTGAAAAATTGGTAGAGAGGAGTGTGGCAGGAACGGGCATCGTGCCCAGATAGCTCAGTTGGTAAGAGCGTCTGCCTTGATAGCAGAAGATCTCGGGTTCGATTCCCAGTACAGTCACATCTCTCCCTCTCCTGTTACAAATTCAACTTCTATAACTTACACAAGCACCTTTCATTTGGCAATGTGAAGGATGCATTATTGCTATTTTATTTGATAAAATGATCAATCCTTGTGATTCTGGTGTTTCCATTTATCAGAAAGCACAGCTCAAGTCCGTGATCACTTAGGACATTCTACTCTTGCAACAAAAAGTCTCACTACTCTCTCTAAAAATCTTACACCTTAAACAATTAAAAAATAAGTAAGAAATACATGATGCATTTTGATTGTTTGTTATCTTTCTTGCACTGTATAAACATAATAGAAAAAGGAGAAGGTACATTAAGACCCCATATCGGCCCTGTTGTTTCCTGAGAAATTCAAATCGTGAAAATTGATCAAATGGGTTTATTTTATTTATCTACAAGATCAATTACATATATACATAAAATGCGCTTTTCATCTTGATGCACCCCTACGAAATTATTGCTCATCAAACCAAGGAAGGATGAACAAATCCGGATTTTTCTTTAGAAAATCACATATACTTTCGAGAATTTCATATAGAGCAAGACGATCTGCTAAAAATAAAAGTAGGAAAATGGATCAATAATCTCCATATCTGTCGATTAAAGGTGAAAAATTAGTAGCAGACGCTCTTGCTCTAGTTTAAAATTAATGATTTGTCTTGCGTAGTAGAATGTATATGGAAAATGCATGGACCACGTCGGCACGGCGTTATGACGTCATTATAATGACGTCATTTACTTGACACCGCAGATGCATGCACTGGCGTGACATATTCAAATCAGGAATCGGGTTTTCTCTTGAAATTCGGTATGATTTATAAACGTTTGTAGTAAAAACAAGCAAACAAAAAAGGCTGAACTTTGATATATTTTACTTACATAGAGGGTAGGTGTTCACCGAGCATGTCGCATAAAATCTCCGCCGGTAAAATAACTTAAATTTTAGGAGTAAAAAAGTTAAAAAAGAAAACCGAGCAAGTTCACCAGAATTTAGATTTGTTGATTCAAGGATCACGAATCCGCTATAACTGATAGGGATGTAAGAAAATGCATTCTATTGGCATGGTCAACCCGACAAATATCTTTAGACGGTCAAGATCATGGGCGGATCCAGGATTTTATTTCAGGATTGGTCCGTAAGTCCGATTTTTTCTGAATAGCAAAAAAAAAAAACAAAAAACAAAATAAAGAAAATAAAAACAGGGGGGGGGGGGGGGGGGGGGGGGGGAGTTACACACCAGACAATAAAGTCCTTGATTAATGACTGTTAGTTCTATTTTTCATTACATGTATAAATAAAACAGATGACTGGCGGGCTATATAGCGAGCAAAAAGCTTAAATTCTTGAATTTCAAGAGTTGGAAAAAAATCCACTATTCGTCTCTTTTTCAATTTCTTTTCGTTTCCTTAGTGCCCTTGTTTATTGACCTAGGTGTAATGCATATGAAAATTCCAGGGGGGGGGGCCGGACCCCCCCCCCTCCTCTGGATCCGCGCATGATTCCTAATTCATTAATTGCAGCTTGATATATAAATGTACATAAATTAAACAAACTAAGGTTCAGTTTTTTTTTTAAATTTATGCTTATTGGCGTATTTAGATGGGCGTTTGGGGCACTACCACAAAAAAATCGGTAAGTAAGGCATTAGGTGGGCTAATACTTGAGTTTTGATGTCGAGCTTTCGGAAAATTATTTTCTCTGGCTCCCGGCCGCTCGCCACGTAACTGTTTATTGTTTGCATATCAAATTGCTATGAAAGAAACTCCGGCTTTTTCTGATAATCATACTAAGTAAGTCAACATACCCTTACAGCAAGGGGTGTGTAAACAGCACCCCCCCCCTTATAAAACGCTGGCTTGCTTTGTTCATCAGATAATTCTCGATCATATCAAAATATAGCTATTCATAACAATCCAATAACCATGATAAAGATTTCAAATGGCTATTTCAATACTGCCTTTATCAAGCAAAACGGTCAATCGCCGTAAGATAATTTTACGTCAACCTTCAGGAACGCCCTGGACCCCTTGGACAGGAACCCTAGTCGCTCTCCCAAACTCATTGACTTTCTGATATTCACTATATCCCCCATCTCAAATTTAAGAGGTAATATCTTTGTCTTTTCGTTCGTTTGAATGACTGTGTAATATATGCTCGGATTTGATTTTTAAAAACATCGTAATTTCCTTAAATTCTAGAATCAGTTTGTAACATTGAAATGAGACAGTCTCCAAGAATAATCCAGAAGCTAAAAGACGACATACGGTACTTTAAATTATCAATCGTAGATTTTCGAGGATTCATGAAATCGTTCAAAACTTAGCA